>JACMZG010001913.1:36561475-36653221 GCA_018340805.1 Microvelia longipes
TAATTATTTTTAAATTGCGTTTTTGTTATTTGCTGATGACGTCATTGTTTTAAGTGAATAATTCAAATTAATTTTGAAAAATAGGTTAGCAGATAAATTAATTAAGAAAATAGGTTACAGAATCGAAATACAACTGGAAACCTTATTTTTAAATTCAATAAATGAGGCGCAAAACAACATCCACTGCCTCCTAGATCTTATCAACAGGTAATAATTTTACTTTTAAAATAATCATCTGTTTATGATGGCATGTTGGTTTCTGACCGAGCCTTATTAGTTTAATTGGGTGTTGTGGTCGATATAATAAAATGTAAGTAATATAGGTAAATAAAATAATTAGTTTAATAAATTCGTCATATTCATATGTCTAAATTGTTTCTTTGATATTAAGCGGGAACTAATTTGAGGGCACAACAATTTTTCTCGCTCATAGTTACTTTTTATTGCACTTCTAAACATAGTTTAATGTTTCTAATATTCAGGTTGATTGAGTTCTCCTAATAATAAATATTTATAATTAATTAAATTAATAATTAGACTGTATCCATTGTATCTCACTCTCCATTATTCTTATGATTTTTATATGAATATTAAAATAAATACGAAAGCACAGAGTAATTAGTTTGTTAAACATAATCGTTATGATTAATCAGCCGCTTCTTAGCATGGATTTTCTACTTAATTAAATATTGATTTTTATATTTATTCTTATTCTTTAAGGTTAGTTAAACACTAATGCTTCGGACTTGTGAAAGTAAAAAAAAATTGTAGCTAATTATCTAAACTTGTTAAAAATTATTAACGTTTATAAAGCAAGACTAATTTAATTTGTATTTTATCAAGTTTCTGTCATGCTTTTAAAGACAAATATAATTAGATGCAGTTTTGAGTCTCATCATAAATGGATCAAACCGTCAGTCTTAAGATGACTCGTAGAAATGGTAACCTAACTGTCTACTGCAATTATTTTTTATAACAAACCTTATTCTTTTATTTATCAATCTGTTATCTCTAAATATGATGTCTCTGTGGTTGTATTTCATATTAGAACAAATCAGTTTTTGTTTTTCATTTAGTATACTAACGTATTCGACTGACATAGATACCAAATTTGGGTGATTTATAAGTAAGAAAGAATTATCTGACATTTCGTGATGATTGTACAGGAATAAAAAGAATTCTCTTATGTAATAATTTTAATGTTACGAATTATAGGAATTTTTAAGTGTGTACAAAACACCTATAAAATTTTTTTTTTGGATTTTTGGATAATAAAAAACAACAACTGTGTGAAACTAGCTGACTAAGTATGTTTTTTATGGGTTTAATTTTGTGACGGTATACTTTTAATCGTCGCATTGCTTTTCATTGTTCAAAAATGGCTCCCATATAAACTTGGAACTTCATAATGTAAATGAACATAAAGTTTTGATTCATCCTTATTTTGTGACAAATAATAATAAAAATAATTCGTTTTCAATTCAATCATTAGTTAAACTCACGAATTGTCCGTATATATCAGGTGACAAATTATACGGATCAGAGTATAGTTTGATCCATTAACATATTTATTTTATCATGTGTTAATATAATTAATTGATCTTAATTAATGAATATAAGAACAAACGAGATAGGGTTCCATTTTATTAATAATTTAGTGCACATTACGTCACTTAAAATTCTAATCAACATTCATATTTTGATATGTCTCACGTTTAAAAAGTATTATAAAATATGGTGAAGATGATTAATCAGTGATTAATTACGTAGCAACTAATTACGTGATGATAAGGAAACAAGATGATCAGGAAACAGAACTGTAAAGGAAATATTTCATTCTTAATGCGGTTTACTGGTTTAAAATTGTGTAACATACCTCATCGATCTTATTAAAATTACACAAATTAGCAATACAGTGATTTTATTATGAGATGCGTTCATTAATTTTTTAAATGCAAATGTATCGCTGGGTGTTAAAGTGAAATATTTAGGTGATATCTGGTTAAAGTTTTATTATGGTTTCATTCATCAGACTGGTGCGATAGGACTGACTTTAAATACACTATTAGTTTTTACATGGGTCATAAGTGACGCATTTAGGTGATTTGAAAACTTAAATTTTTTATCATAAAAACGCAGTGTAATGATTTAATAATTTTAGTTCATTTATTTATTATAAGTGACGTTTTGAGATGATTTAATAATTTTAGTTCTTTTATTATTATAAGTGACGTTTTCGATGATTAATAATTTTAGTTCTTTTATTTATTATAAGTGACGTTTCGAGATGATTTGCAATTTTAGTTCTTTTATTTATTATAAGTGACGTTTCGAGATGATTTGCATATTTTAGTTCTTCTATTTATTATATGAGACGTTTCGAGATGATTTGCATATTTTAGTTCTTTTATTTATTGTAAGTGACGTTTCGAGATGATTTGCATATTTTAGTTCTTTTTATTAATTATAATTAACGCGCATAAATGATTTGCAAATTTTAGTTTATTGAATTATCATACCGATAGAGACAATTTGTAACCTAAGTTTTTTTACTGACTTCTATTTTATTTTCAATGATAAATTGGCGCCAAAATTTACCATTAAAAACAAAATAGAATGACTAAAAACAGATTTATTAATATTACAGATCGAAGGTTAGTTTAAGAATCAAAATTAAGTATAAACGTCAATAACAGTCTTTTTGATAAGCCAAAATCGATATTATCAATAAATAGTTAGCATAAAAGTTATTCTTATTATACCTTCTTTATTTATTTATAAAGTAATTGATTATATATAGTTTCTGCCATGACGTATTTAAGGGTGTTTACGTAATATGCTTAATAATGTTGTTAAGCGAATATTTAAATTAATTAGAGGTCATATTAAGGAATTTACATAGTTTAGTTAAAAAAAAAATATTATTACTTCAAATAATGTCAGTAATACAATTTATTGTTTCGAATTTAAATTTTAATTTGAGAAAATCTAGGTCACGAATATCATAGTAATAATAAGTTAGTGATATTAGGGATACCATTTAATAGGTAACTTCGATAATGGAGTTTATTGTTCGATTAGGTAATCGATTACTGTTATTGTAGGTTATTCTGATAAGGAGAGTTTTCTCCTGTAAGCTCTTACTTTCTTACATATCTTTTTGAATTCTTTTAACTCTGTACATTTTAACAACTACATCCATTCACGTATTTATATTTGACATATCTTTGAATAAAAAACTGTTTTGTGCGGGGTAATTGCTCAATCCAGTTGAATTTGCATATGGATTTAAGTCATCTTTAACCTTGATTTAATGGCGTCAACTTTTTGTGGCGTGTAATTTTAGTCATAATTAGACGAAGAAGGCTAAGCAAATAGAAAAATTGCGCTAACCAATCTCATTTACCTGTCGTTTTAATTTAAGCCATCTTTAACTCAGACAAATCTTTCTATAAAAATCGGATCATCATCTACACGCAATCTTATAAACATTTCTTAGTTTTCATTACAATCATCTCTAAACCAAACCTAACTCTGTTTTCAAGTAAAACCAATTGATTTCATACTGTCTTAGTGCCATTAGCGGTTAAAATAATAAAACACAATGTATTCAAAATTAATACGCAAAACAAACACATCAATACAAAGGCAATTCTCATACGGGGAGTCATTATTGGACCGTAATGACACGTCTAGACGCGTAATTTTATTGTATTAGAGAAGAGAAGAGTACAATGAACTACCTGAGAATACTTTCTTTTACCCAGACCTTGTTCAATATAAAGATTGTTGTGCGGGTCAAATCTTACATAACTAAATCTCGTGAGGATAAACGTTTTTGCTCAGAGATCTTCGAGTAGTTTTTTTTAAACCGTTTTGTTTATATATTTTTTAGATTAAAACTTAAGTGACATTTAAATTTTTACGTGTTTTATACGTTTTTAAAAGTTTTTCGAGATTTGCGATTTAAATGTGGACTATTTTTTTTTACTTTCCACACTCATCACGTTAATATATAAAAAAGTATTGTGTTTTTTATATTTAAATTCCCTAATAGGTCACTTAAGTTAACTCTTTTAGAGGATTTCAAATGAATTTAGCTAAAAGTGTTAATAAATAACACAAAAAGGTCTTGAAAACACAATATAATTGTGTCAACTATTCATGTTTTGTAAAACTCAGTAATATAAAATAATATAATATGTCTCGAAAACACCTGTGGCTAGCACAGTTCTCGAGATATTTGTATGGATGTTTGTACAACACGTTTTTTTGCAAACACGCTAGCTAAAACAGTTATATTATATGCTCCTGTAATTTTGGAGCATGTAAGTACGGAAGAATTGCTCCACGGTTTCCATCTTTTTTAAAAATAATTGACTGCGAGAGTGTAATGCCACAAAATTGGTATCGTCTCTTTAATTTTGTTTGAATTTTTATAGTAAAATCATTAAAATAGGCACGTGATTAACAACAGGTGGATGACTTTATATAGATAGATAGATCGATTGAGAGATAGATATATGTGTCAACAATTGCATACTTACTATTAAAAAACATAAAAAAATTACTAGCTACATTGTCGTAAATCTAAATATTATGTTAAATTTATAAAATCATATAGCTCTGATACATGCACCAATCAAATATTTTTATAACCAATGATGAAGTTTAAAATCGTATACCATCCAGTTCCTCAGAAGCCATTTATGTCTCAGTTCCGCATTTATAAACGTCAGATAACAGTTAAAATTACTGTGGAACAAGTATTATACCAGTCTATATCCAGGTAAAAATATAGGTCTTAACTTTTTACTTTTCTTCATTTATACCGTAGGTATATAGAAAAAGTATTGTGTTTGCGAAAAATCCGAAACCAAGATGTCACCGTAATTATCCATTTCAAGGGTTTTAAGACCTCTTTAGTGTGCTATCCGGAATCCGTCATTAACTCGCAAAAATGATTCAGCATAAATCTCGAAAATTCATGAAAAGTGAATCGATCAATTTGAGATTTGGCACTCATGTGGTAATGGTCTAACATATTAGCCAAGTTTTATATCATTTTTAGCATAAGTTACATTCACGAGCAAGTTAACTTGACGTAATAAATAAGAACATTAAGTTTTGTTTTAATACAACATGTATATCCATGTTGTATTTGTGGATCATAAAAGTGTTGAGCATGGTCAGTGCTTTATGGGTAGCTGCTGAGAATAAACGGATGTATTTACTCTCTAAGGACGAGCTAAGCGAAGCCGAAGACGTGTTGCAGGAAATTTGTCGAATTGAATATTCTGAGGACGAGGGAAGCGATTCCAAAGTAGGGAAGATAAGCAGATGAGCGTAGCAAATATGATTTGATGAAGATATGTTCCGAGGTCCCCCGTACCCGATTTTTTTTAAATTAGAGGTTAAATTGGTTTGCAAAACTATTGTGGAAACTCGACTCTAAAATCATGATATTTAATGCCTTTTTTAGAAATTGTTCAAAAAAATAACTCTGATGAGGTCATCATGTTCTCAACCTTATTATCATGCTCTTTTATTATTATTAACATAATCATGGTAGTCTAACATTTATAAGTTTGTCTCGAATGCGTCTTAAAAGCTTTAACATAAACGTTATTGATACACATCATACATTTCATTTAATTGATTTTTCAGTGTAACAAATAAGTAGTACAACATCATCAACAAACTTAATAATCATTGATAATAGATTTTCTTTAAAAGGAAAACTAAGCATTTTTTCCACAAAAAAAGATGTATTACTTTTATAAGTTAGAGTTAAAATGTTATAGATAAAGTAAACATCTTTAACTTACTTTGTTATATAATTAAATTGTTTATAAATTCTAAAATAACCGACTTTTTCTAAAATCTAAGAACATATTATAATGAAAGAAAGCACAAAGAAAGTTATCATCAGCTACAGCAATTTATTTGATTACAGTCATAATAAATGGCAGGATTAAAATAAACAAAAGTGTTGAAAGACGTTTTTCTTTGATTTTTCAATTCAAGTTTTCAGTAACTGCTCGCTGGTGACTTTTTTATTTTTTAAAAATTAAAATATAGTTATGGACAACATTAATTCAAAAATATTAGATGGAATTGATGGAATAATTCAACTCGGGTTTAAATTAGTGTAATATAAATGATTAGTTGTGTTTATTTAGATGTAAAAATGTAATATTGGTACTGATGTGTAAAAGTTTATTTTATGTTTAGGTAATATTGGTGTAAAATAAAAAGAAAAGTTAGCTAACCTTCATCGAGGGAGCGTTTTACTTCTTCGATGGATGATTCAGGTACTTTGAGTTGAAGGGTGTGGGTTTGGAGAAACCTGGCAACCCTGTCAACCAGGAGAGACTCTACTTGAGCATCTTTATCCTGGGCGTCTTTAGGAAGAGAATTCTCTAATTCATCTTCAGACAGAGCCCTACCGGCTAAAACGCGTTCTGAACCTTCGGTTCTAACTAGGGAAACACCTTCGAAAATATTAATGTCTTCCGGCCTCCTCAATGCTTTGTCTACTAAGGTGAGTGCTCTCATTTTCAGACATAATGCCATATCTCTATCTCCGCATCCTTGAACGAATTGGTACGCGGCTTCTAAACCGGACTCTTCGGGAGGTGACGCCGGAAAGGCCATACTACCTCCTACGAGCAAAAACAACGCCACGTATACTTTCATATTTAAATAACTAAACTAAACTAAAAAACTAAAAAAACGTAAAAAAAACTCCACGAACTTTTTGTACTACGTAGGTATATGAGCTTATCAAGCAAGAATGATGTAGATATTGGTGGAATAGATGCCTATATAGTGGCGGGTTGGTCTGCCCCTACCTCGCCGACCTCCTTCCGACCAGGGATCAGAGAAAATGCCTCCTCCCGCTACAACGTATCCTTACAGGATCTTTTTCTTCAAATCCTGGACACACACACTGGACACACGCACACTTACACATCTAATGTTGACACTCAAAAGACCACTTTCCATTATTCCGATTTGTTTAATGGTTTCAATTTTAAAGTGATCATCACCCATATTTTACTTTTCATTTCTTAAATAACATTTAATTAAGTTGATGTTAGTTCTAGAAGTAACTTATTTAATTTCATTAAATTATTAATTACTTTTAAAGTTTAACAACACATGTCAATAAAATAAAAATGTATCGGTTAATTAAACTTTTATTACTTCATAATTCAAAAAGTAACAGGGAGACATTTATAACCCTATTATAACATTTAAAACTCCTTAAACTCCTCGTTGTGCGATCGTTATCCAATGAAATTACATAAATCCAAAGGAATGTCAGTTGCGAACTAGCAATCGAGTTTCTCAGATGAGTTTCATCGCACTCATCTGTTAATTACTACTAGACTCGGTCTGCAACATTGACATTTTTTACTTTTCCTCGTTTATACTGTTGGTACATAGGAAACGTATTTTTTGCGGAAAATTCGACACCAGGATGGGACCAGAATTATCCGTTTCGAGTGTTTTCAGACTGCCTGAGTGGTTTTCAAAACGTTGTCTGTCTGAATGTGTGAGGGTATGTATGTGTTTGTTGTTATCGTTTTAGCGAATTTCCTTTGGGAATAAAATTCGCTAATGGGATAGGCATCATGGCGGAAGTTTCAGAGGTCCGTTTCAGAGGTCCGGATGAATGACGAAAACATACGCTTCGAGAGACTTTTTTATACTCCTAGTGTATTTATGCTAATGAGTTGATACTTGGTACGAAAATCAATCTTTAGGTCTAGTTTTACCACCCGGAAAATAGTTAGTTTGACGTCATAAACTCGCAATAATAACTCAGCAAAAAATTAATAATACACGAAAAAAATTGTTGAACGGTTTGAAATAAGGCACGTATTTAGTCATGTATAAGACCAACATATGTGCTAAGTATCATTATATTAGCAGAATTAGTTTATTTTGTATCAAATTGCTTGTGTACGCAATTTTTTTTAAAAATCCAAAAAACGGAAAATAATCGAATTCAGCTGAAATTTAGTAAAAGAGTATCTCTTTACGCAAAAAAGATGTTTTTAAGATATGCTGATTAGTTTTTACAAAGTTGTCTGTCTGTATGTGTCTGTTATAATCGCATCTCCTAATGTGTGGTATACCTGATCAGCCATAGTTAAAAAGTCTATTTTGAGGCAGTGAAAGAGAAAATATCGGAACACATAACTTTTCCAAATTATGTATGAGTAACTTATCGAGATAATTAGTAAATTTGAGTTCTTAGAGGTATTATCTGTACACTTCTTGAGATGATTAGTAAATTTTATTTCTTTGATTCTCATAAATGACGAATGATGGAATCTAGAGGATTTGTAATTTTTACTTTTCTTTATTCATACCTATATAGTTCAAGAGCCGGACCTGAAGAAATGTGACTCATTTTGTACTACTTCAAACCAAATCTGTCTGAAAATATACCTTAAATTATGAAGATAAACATAGTCTGCCTATCCAGAGTGGAGCCCTTCATATGATTACGCTTAGTCAAAAATTTATAAAACTACATTGTTCATGTTTCGCACATGACCAACAGGGAACCACTTATCACAAGAAACTGGAATTAGTGCGATTTTCTAATATTTTGGGTGAGCGCATTTATAAGAAGGGCTTTACTCTGGATAGGCAGAATATTCTTTTTCTTCATAATTTAAGGAATATTAATCTTAATCTCATTGGCAGCATTAGTTGAATTCTACAAGCTTTAAAAAATTATAAAAATCGAAAAAATAATTCCATTGAGTCGAAATATGAGACAAGATTATTCCATTAGGTAATAAATGTGTCCTACGTTTTAAATTAAAACAGTTTTAATATACGGATTTTGTTGGATCACCAATGAAAGTCAGCATTAAGCGAGGTCAGTAACTGTGTAGTGACCGCTTGGAATTAAACGGATGTTATTAATGTCTTAGGACAAGCGAAGCGAACTATTCAGCATTCACACTAATGCGGACTCGCTTCGTCTTAATATGAAATCACCACATGTATATTACAGTACGTGTTCGAACTCTCTTTGCTCATTCCCAGACAAAAACATCCGTTTTATTTCCAGCGATCACTCATCTAAGTACTGACCTCACTCAATACTGCATAACACTTGTGATCCTACAGAAAACCGTAGATTCACAAGCTGTACATAAATGCTCACAAGCATTTATCATCAATGATCACAAGCCAAACTTTGTACAAAAATGAATATTTAGGTCTAGTTGATGTATCCAGTTTTTTTTTATAACGTCATTTACCGGCAGTTATGACTCAACAATAATTTCGTAAAGTCATAAAACGCGTGTTCAGTGATGTTTCCAATATAGCAATCTATAAGAGAATTAATATAGTTACAGTTATATTGTATGTTTTTCTTTTATTTGTAGTATTAGTTTTAATGTTCTTATATGTGTGTAGTAGAAAACATGTCAACATAAAAAAGGATGTTCCATCCTCGATTCCAAACACATCGGATTCTGTGGATTCTCCCCATAATCCTCAAATTCAGCATGGAGGAGTTATATTCTGAACATTGCTAACTTGATAGCTCAAGCCCCCTTCATCTTTTATGTTGACATAAACATAATAAAACTTATATATATAAGGGTACTAGTGTACCCAAGCCTTGTAGTTTGTTTTCTATTGTTCTCTTGTATTTAACTTAGTATAGATATCAAGTAAATTTATTGTTTTTAAAAACTTTGAATATTATTCGTTTCACGTAATTCGAGAAAATATGTTTTGATCGATTTAGCAAACGTTTATGTATAGGACTTACAAATGTGTTAAGTTTCATCTCAGTATCAGCATTAGTTCATGTTTATCGAATAATTTGTATACTTGTTTTTAAACATTGTTAAATTAAGAATAGGAAATTAATCCTATTAGGTTTATTTAAATCCAAGTTTATCCATTACATAACATGTAATGTGTTATGTATTAACATAATATATAACTATACTAAGTTTTTTTTTAAATTTGCAAGTATATATAACTTGTTTTACTGTTTTATTTTCAAAATACTCTTACTCACCAAAAATTCTTCAATGTTTAATATTTTAATGTACATAACTATTAACTCACTAACAAAAATACTAACCCACTAACCTTACTAACCACATTGTAAATAATAACTAACTCCTTAACCATATCATTTTCTTGTAAATTTTTATTTTATTCATTTATAATAATACAATAACCCTCTTCAAATTCACTCTTTATTATTATTTTAGACTATTTTCATATTTATCAAATATGTAAAAATCTTTCCTTTTTAAGTACATTAATATTTAAATTTGTATTACAAGTGCAGATCTCTCCTCTGGAGCGCAGTTCTTTTGCAAGAACTAAAGCAGGGGGTACTTTATTGTAACAACTTTGTGTAACTCTTTTGTAAAAAAAATTAAATAAAGGAATTTAAATTAAAAAAAATATATACGATTTATGTTGGATAATAAAAGTTAAGCAGTTAGAGCCTGGATGAGTGAGAGCTGGAAATAAAACAGATTTTATTACTGTGCTGAATACGTATTGTAATTTTAATTTGGTGATTTCTTTATTCTGAGGACATGCTAAGCAAATCCGATATAGTGAGTAAATGTTCCGAGGTACCTCGTGACCGATTTTTGTTTACTTTCATTTTTAAATTGTGTCATTTGTGATTCTTTCTTTTCTTTTTCAAAATAGAGAAAGTAAAGAAATAATTAAATTTTTTATTTAACGGAACGGAATGTAGGTATAGGATGGGGTTGAGTTCGTTATTGGATATATCTGGACCGAATAGAAATGACATGAAAGTTCATTAGGCTTGGCTATCTCTTCAGATATGTCGAGTGACTTCCCTCAAATTAGATCAAGTCCTTCATTTTAGTCAACTCGTTTTAGTCTATTGACCTTATCAGCGAATTTTTCAAAAATAATTTGGCTTGTATTCACTAAAAGTTTTTTTTATCAAAACAAGAAGGCTTCGGTCTGTTGGGCCGCTTTGCACCCCCGTGCTCCTTGTGACCGCTTTGCACCCCCGCGCTCCTTGTGACCGCTTTGCACCTCCGTGTCCTTGTGACCGTGACCTTGTGACGCTTTGCTCCTTGTGACCGCTTTTGCACCTCCGCGCTCCTTGTGACCGCTTTGCACCCCCGTGCTCCTTGTGACCGCTTTGCACCCCCGTGCTCCTTGTGACCGCTTTGCAATCACATTGTTGTTGTCCTGCATTAGGTTGTCGTAGTACCAGTCTTTGTATGTGACATGGAGTCACAGGGTGCAGGCCTGAACTTACTCTGACCTTCAATTAAAATTCCGAAGAATATAATGTGAAGTATTTTCCAGATACGAGCGGTGCTCTTTTATCGCCATCATACATAGCAAGGAAAACATATATCAATTGATACTATCAAATTTTGCAAAACATGTATAGTCGACACAATATAATTGTGCGAGAGACACGTAAGAAATGTAACAAGCAAGTTCAATTCAATTCAATTCAAAAATAACTTTATTTCACACATTTAGTGTTACAAAGTAAAAGAGTTACGTGAAAATAATAAGTGCATGCATTACTTAAAAATAATAAAATTACTTAAAATAATAAATAACAATTGAGACCTCATTTTAGAAAAGAAAATATATCTCTAATTACTTCAAAATGATTTCAGAAAAATAATAGAACCTAAATAAAAGAAAAGCTAAACCTTCGATAAATTTTATTATGGGATTAACGATTGAACTATGTTCATATTTTAATTTGGCTTCTAGGTAATCCATAATAATTTTCTCTCCCTAGTATAATGATATGCTTAATTAATTGCACAATAGTAAGTGAATCTGATTATTGATTTTATTTATTTATGATGATAGTATTTTGATTAGATAAATATTATATAGAAGGATAAAATATTTATTCGTTTAAAAGTTGAGATCTTAATTTTAGAGAGTTAAGAAAAAAGTTGTACAGATTTAACCCTTGTTTTTTAGAATTCATTGAGAGAACTGCGGCCATAGCCGTTACATTGCTTAATAGGTCAGTTAATGACTTCTGTTCTACTAAATAATTATTTCTAAAAGCTGAATAAACAGGGCACACAAAGACAATATGGTATACATCTTCAGGCTGGTATAGCTCGCACAAAGTGCACATTTCATCTGTGTTAATTCTATACATAATGCCCTTGAATGTAATCTTAATTCTGTTGTAGCCTGAAGTCCTTAACTGAGCTATAAGTTTCTTTGTCACATATGGAAGGTCAGAATAGAGATAATCAGCCTCACAATTGCTGATAGCGTGCAAAGTTCTATAAAATGGATTGAATGAGGCGTTTTCTATTTTATGTCGATCTATTGCAAGTAGATGTTTTTGATACTTAGTAAGGATACTATCTATAACGTTATTATCGATAGTTTTTGATAGGATTGTATCTGAGTCCACATTTATTACACTTAATATGCTTGTAACAAGCAAGTTACAATGGCACACCAGGGAAGTGTTTCATCATTCGATACACATTCGACATTCTTCGCCATAAAGTTTTGCAAAACGTATTTTCTCGTGATCAGAAACCTTTGAAACAGATATTGGTCATGTTTCGAGGTTAGACTCCCGCCTTGACGCTTATCCCATTGACAATTTGTTTGTAAAGGAAATTCGCTAGAAATGAGTTACGAGTAGTGTTAAATAATTGAGAAACTGCTTAAGTTATAAATCATTATCCGGATTCTTAAGCAACAAATGGATTGTTAATTAACAAAATAGTTATTAGATTGTTAAGAATTAAATTTTAGGTTGATTAATGAAAACATCAGTCCTTAAAATTTTGTATATTTATTACATAAACATTAATAACAGACGTTTCGCATGGCAAAACAGTACACCGTTTTTACCTTGTGGTAAAGTTTTATGGTGATGCTCATTTGTTTTTTGGTTTTGGTAGGGGTTACTAGTTTTTTGGTGATGGTTTTTGTTTTGTTGTATTTTTGTTGTTGTTTAACACTGAAGATTCCTGGCTTCGCCATGCGAAAGGTCTGTTGTTAATGTTTATGCAAATAAATAGAAAAATTTTAAAGGACTGAAGTCTTCATTAATCAACCTAGAATGGATTTTTAAGCACGGAAACATGAATTCTAAAGAAAATTCGCCCGGCATACCGTCCAGACTTTTTTTTTACTCTTTCTCATTTACAGGGAGGAATTCAAGGTATATTGTGCTTGCACAAAAGTCAGAAACCGAAAGGACAGATGAATTATTCATTTTAGGTTTTTTTTCAAGATCTCTCCTTAGAGTAGTTTTCACAAAATTGTCTGTTTGTGTGTGTCCGTAAATACGCACGAATGTGTGTTGTGTGTGTATGTGCTTGATGTTATCATAGTAGCTCCCTATTTGTTTATGCTAAAGAGTTGAAACTTGGTACAAAATCAATCCATAGGTCTAGTTGTGCTCTCCGGAATTTTTTTTTAGATTTCACTAATGAGCAAAAATTTATATATAATATATATATATATATATATATATATATATATATATATATATATATATATATATATATATATACATACATATATATATATATTTTATTATATAATAATTGTTTATAGAATTTGTATTAGTCTCCATAATTGCAATATAAGTTATGATGGGGCACTAATGAGACACAAAAAAAAAATCACTCCAGTTTATTTCATATTCTAACTATATTTCGTATTTCCCTCGCTCGATTCATATTTATGTTAAATCAACACTATTTTAAATGCAATACCTTACTACGTGATTCTTATGCCATTCTTCATTCAACGATTCATATATTTTGCTGAAAGCCTTGCAATTTTAATTTAAAATACTTTTGTATTTTTAATAATAAATAGAAAAGAATTTCCGAATGAAAGTCTTTCATTCGTCTGTATTTATTTAAAGACGCGTGTTTACACAATGTTAAAAATCTGATGTTCAGATTTATCCAGAATTTCCACCTTTTTTTAATGAAAATTCGCATTATTTTTTTTTTATTAATTATTCCTTTAATAATAATATTATTTACATTTTACATTGTATATAAATTAAAATTATTTGTTTATAACAAAGTTTGAATATAGTAAAACTAAAAATTAAATTAATTTATATAATTAGTCAACCTGGAATCACCTCCCACTAATAAGACTAAAGTCTTGTGGCGTGGGAAGGGGTATGGAGTTAAGAGAACCGTGGAATCATTAAACAGTTCCAAAAGTTTATAAAAATAATATTTTTAACTCTAGTTTAATGTTATGTAATATAATGTTTTTATAGTTGATAATTTATTTAAAAATAAAAAAATAAAAAAAATTGTAAGGTCTTACCAAATTATTTTTAAATAAAATACTGATTGTACGTTAAATATTTTTAGATAAATAAACAAAAATAAATAAATAAAAATAAAAGGATATATAATATAATAATAAAATAAATTAAGAAGTCTATCAGTTAATTAAATAATATTATTGTAATTTATATTTAAATTTTTTTAATCCTTCTTGATTAGTAATTTTCTATAAAGTAAAGATTTATTTTTTCTTTGAATTTCTTTGCATTATCAGCTTGTTGTAAATGATTAGGGAGAGCATTATATTTTGCAACACTAGTATATTTCCAATGCCTCTGGGCTGTAGTGGATCTGTAGTATGGTATTTGATAGAGTTGTCTCTTAGCATTCCTAGTACCTACTAAATGTTCTATTTTTTTAATATTGTGCTTGCCACTATATAAACGAACCAGGGACGCTAATTCAAACATCTCTCTCAATTCAAAGTACTTTGAATGACTTAAATAGATGACTACAGCCTTCTCTGGGAGCTTTCTTGTGGATGACTCTAAGTAAACTATTAGAACTAGTAGTAGTAGTAAACTAGTAGACTCTAATAAACTTGTTTTAAGTCATTGAAACAAATGCATAAAGCAATTTGGAAAATTCAAAATAATTACGTGTAGCGCATGTTAACTTAAAATATCCTGAATGTCTGATTTAATAAACTTTCTTCTTCAGAGTCGAATGGTCCAATAACCCTTTATAAAGACAAATTATTACAGGGATATCTTATTAGTAGAATTTTTAATGTAATCCTACAATTAGGATTATTTATGTGGATTTTCAAAACTCGTTTTTTTTATTACAACTAGGTTAAATGAAACGGGATACTTGAATATTAATTGGAGAGTGAATAATTTAGACTCATACATAAAGTATAAGTGTCGAAGAAAAAACATCTTAATTATAAACTACACTCCCAATACTCGCCAAAGAGCTAATGAGAACATTATTGTAAAGTAAATGCTCAGTTGACTTTACACATTTTAACCAAATTAAAAATTTGTTTATATTTTTTCCAAAATGTCATTATTTCATCTATTGCCCCCATATTATTTCATTTAATGGCCCCGCCAAGTCCAGCGGTCACTAGCTTCTACAGGATGGATCTTAAAGCTAATCACACCTTCTTAGCTTTTAAGAACATTATAAAATGTAGATTTAGCTTCAGAAGAATTTGATTTCTTTACCATCCTCAATTTTACTTTTCCCCATTTATACCGTAGATATATAGGAAAAGTATTGCGTTTGCGAAAAAAATCGAAACCGGGATGAAACCGTAATTATCAGTTTCAGGCATTTTTAAGGCCTCATAATTTCGCAAAGTTGTCTGCCTGTATGTGTGGTGTGTGTGTGTCTGTTATCATCTTAGCGCCCAGTGTATTTATGCTTGAGAGTTGAAATTTGGTACAAAAATCAGTCTACCGCTGTAGTTGTGCTATTCGGAAAATATTTTTTTATGACGTTATTAACCCGCAATAATGACAGCGAAAATTCGAAAATCATAAAACAAGGAAAAATAATGCAAGATGAAACATAGTAATGAAAAATTGGAAGATGGTCCAATTGAGTTGAAATTAGGTACAAGTGTTATTATTATCTAATTAATAAGTACACTAAGTTTCGTTTTAATACGACAAGTATATCTATGATTTATGGTGGATCATAAAAATTAAGGAGCATTGAACGTAGTCAGTGCTTTTTGGGTGACCGCTGAAGACGAGCAAAGCGAGTCTAAAGGCATGTTGTAGTATAAATTTGGCAAACTGTATTTCTGAGGACGAGCGAAGCGTCCGAGGCAGGGAGGATGAGCTTAGCAAATCCGATGTAATGAGGAAAAGTTCCGAGGTACCCGTACCCGATTTGTTTTGGATATAAAGCCTTAATTAAAACAAACAAACAATAAAATATCGTGCCATTTAGCCATATTATGAACTCACCAATGTCCGTTCAATTAATATAAATCTAATTTACATCGCTTACGATAATTTAGCAAGTGGAAACATTTTGAATCAATCCAGTTTCAGACATCGTCATTTAATAATTTAGTATCATGTTGAAAGCGCTGTAACTGGTTCTCATTAAACAAGATGAACCTCGTGTACTAATTGAACTAAACAAGCTAGTACATGCCATTAGCGTGATTTGATTATACGGCAATTTATAGTAGAAATCAATTCAACAACACGATGTATTATTAATTAAGATTTAGTTAATAAATTTTCTATAATATATTGACACCAGTTGCCACTCTTGGAATGTGACTCGATAAATTGGTTACAGGGTACCTCGGAACTTTTTCTCATCACATCGGATTCGCTACGCTCATCCTCACTACTTCGGACTCGCTTCGCTCGTCCTTAGAATATACAATTCACCAAACTTATACTACAGCATGTTTTGGGACTCGCTTCACTCGTCTTCAGATAGTAAATATATGCTTAATATTCTCACCGGTCACCCATAAAGCAATGACCACACTCAATGCTGCATAACTTTTATGATTCAGCAAAAATCATAAATATACTTGTCGTATTAAAATGAAACTTAGTACTTATTTATTACGTAAAGGTGTTTACTTGAACAAATTTCACCCCGTATAATAAATAACAAATTTATAAAATAAATAACAATCCAAGATTGTTATCCGATTTTTAAAATACGTACAAAGTCATTTGATAAAAATTAAATTAATGCTAATAATGATATGAAACTTAGCATATATGTTAGTTTTATAAATTTCATGCGTTCCAAATCCCATTCTGCTCGCAACAGTTTTTCACGTTTTAAAATTTCTTTAAATTTTTGCTGTCATTATTGCTGATTAATGACGTCATAAAAACTATTTTCTGAATAGCACAACTACAGCGGTAGAGTGATTTTTGTACAAAGTTTCTACTCTCTAGCATAAATACACTGGGCGCTACGATGATAACAGACACACATACACAGACAACTTTGTGTGAACCACTTAGGAGGTTTCAAAAACACCTAAAAACGGATGATTCCGGTGTCATTCGGATATTTCTGCAAACAGAATTTCCTGCCTAATGTTTAAACGAGGCAAAGTAAAATTTATCAAAAACTCAGGTGGGGGATTCCTTGGATTTTCTACTTATCATATCGGACTCACTACGCTCATTCTGACTTGATTCGCTGGTCACAGAATATGAAATCACCAAATTTACATCATGAGATTTCTATCAGACAAAAAACATGTGTTTAGTTTCCAGGCTGGAAACTATATTATCCAGCTTATAGTAACTACATACTTATTACGTAAAGCGATTCAATGGATTATTTTTGAATTAAATTGAAACTATTAAAAATTTTTTTAATTAAAAAAAACATAGTCTGCTTATCCAGAGTGGAGTCCTTCATATGATTGCACCTGCTTAAAATTTTATAAAATCGCACAAATTTCAGTTTTATTGAAATAAGAAATACTTTGGGTTGATTTAGTACAAAATGAGCCACATTTATTAGTCATATGTTCCGAAATAGCAGTATTAGTTTTTAAGTTGTCCGTATCTTTGTTGTGTTGTCTAAGTCTGTTCAAAAATAGTTGTGATGTTTCTCCATTTCTCCGGTGTAAGTTTTGTGACAGTTTTTACATGGTACTCTATAAATAACATTAGAACGTTGCAAGGTAGAAATAGGGTCTTCAGTTTTTGAAAAAAAAAATTTTCTTAAAATTAGACGGGTTCTTTTGAGCTATTTTCATATTGTTATTTTATTTAGCTATTTAATTGTTTCACACTGAAGATGTCTGGCCAAGCAAAACGTCTGTCGTTAATTTTAAAGGACTAAAGTCTTCGTTAATCCACCTAGAATAAAAAGACAAACTTCGAAAAAGTTTTCTCCTATACTTATATTTTTCAATGTTGTCCGAGTCTTTTAAAATACAGAAAGACACAATTTTAGCTGTATACTCTCCCTTTTTGATTAAAAATTCGCCACGTAGCTGATTCATTATAGTAGCATTTCAATTTGTGCATAAATATACCAAAAAACAACATTTATATTACTGATTTTACCTTTTTCATTGAATAAAAGCTAATAGCTTTGATAATTACTTTAAAAAAGTCAATGAGAATTAATAAATTAATTTTAAGGCATAATTACTTCATTAAGATAAAAATACAAACAGGTTTTTGTTCTTTATATTTAAGGCAGGTTTTTTTTGGGAAATTTTAATTCAGCGAATTTTTTCATTCAAAAATTTAATCGTTGAGGCGTGAGATGTAGATTATTTTTTGCTCCGAGGAACGTTTGTTCCTTAGGCTTTCACTGGAATAAAGGATATTGCACAATAATGATAAATAATGTGAAAGTGTTATGTCATTTATATTTTTTAGTGAATTTGTTTAAAAGTGTGCATTTTAAACATCAATAGACCAGAGGGGGGAAATTATTTTTTAATGATTTTGATTTTATTAAGAATTGTTAGATAATTGCTTAAAATGGAGAGACGACAGTTGGTATTATTTTTTCAAATTCTTTGCCAGACATTGCTAACAGCTTTTTTAATATTACATATTTTTTAATATTCTGCAGTTAAAAAGTTTCATATTATATTTAAATTTATACAAATAGTAACATTAATTGAAAACACTTATTGCTAGAAATATTGGACACATAATAATTAATAAATTACAATTATATAAAGAGAGAAAGAAACTCTTGAGCTGTGTGGGGAGTTCTATTTATTTACCTTTTTTACTCTTCCTTATTTCCTTATTTCCTTATTTCCTTATAATTTCATTTCTTTACCATCCTCAATTTTACTTTTTCTCATTTATACCGTAGGTATATAGGAAAAGTATTGTGTTTGCGAATAAATCCGAAACCAGAATTGCACCCGAATCATCCGTTTCAGGCATTTGTATGGCCTCCTATAAGAGGGTTTTACAAAGTTGTTTGTCTTCATGTCTCTGTGTGTGCATGTGTGTCTGTTATCGTCGCAGCTCGTCGTGAAGTTACGCTATGAAGTTCAAACTTGATACTAAAATCAATTTTTCTAGTTGTGCTATCCGGGAAATATTTTTTATATAGAGTCATTAATCAAACAAAGTGACAGCAGCAATTTCAAAAATACATAAAAAACAAAAAATGGTTTAATCGATTTCAAATTTTACTATGTTCAAAGCTTATACTTATAAAAGAGTATTTTTTTGGACTGGTATGATATATATATATATATATATATATATATATATATATATATATATATATATATATATATATATATATATTAAGAGTTGAATCCTCCTTATTGTTTCTCATTATATTCGATGATAAAGTAAGGGCACTTTTGAGGAAAAATTAAATCTAGTTGTAATAAAGTTGTGTTAAAGTTTAGGTTGTAACAATGACTATATTTCGCCTTCTCCTCAAGGCATACTCATGTCTGTAAGTAAAACAATAAAATTTAGGTATTAATAAGGATTAATTAAAAAATAAACAAAACTGAATCAAATTGAATTAACTTAAGTATAAACAAATTAGAAAGAAAAACATACCTCTTAGTAATTACATCCATTAAATCAGTTTTAAGTAAGCCAAAAGCTATTGTCATTGTATTGTCATTATATATATATATATATATTATATATATATATATATATATATATATATATATATATATATATATATAATATATAATTTAATTTTTTTTAAAGACTGCAGTCCTATATAACATTGATTTATTTAATAATTCTCACAACGTTTCATTGAGCGATGCTCAACATGAAAAATCATTCAAAATCAGATGCTCAACATCTTCAGGTAAATCCAAAATATAACTAAAATCAAAATTGTAATGCAAAAATTTGATTTTGATTTTAGTTTTATTTTGAATTCTCCTAAAAAAGTTGAGCTTCCCTCAATGAAACGATGTGAGAATTATTAAATAAATTAATATTATACAGGACTGCAGTCTTTAAAAAATTTAAATTATAAACATTATATTTATTCGTTATTCACGATTACTCTAAATAACGCTTCTATCAATAATACTATTAAATTCCATGAATTAACTATTGAATAATACGAGACACCCCTATTTGCCTCGGAACTTACCTAAAATAAAAATTGTCATATAAACCAACAACTGTTTATCGGTATTTTCTAATCTCTGTATATATATATATATATATATAATTATATATATATATATATAAATAATATATAATATTATATATATATATATATTATATATATATATATATATATATATATATATATATAATATATAATATATATATATATATATATAATATATATATATATATATTTATATATATATACATACACACACACACACACACACACACATATATATATATATATATATATATATATATATATATATATATATATATATATATATATATATATATATATATATTAATATCCTACATGGAGTATATTAGCTAGATTAGATGTAGAGGGCGGATAGTATCCTTGAAAAGCCGGATGTATTAAGGTTAGAAAGTGATTCTCCCGCACAGATGCCTCCAGTTTATTAGGATAATCTATTAAACTTTATTTAACTTCATTCAACAATTTTTATCGGACTTAATAAGAATGAAATTGAATAAAAAGTTTATCTTAAAAACTATATCTTTAGTAAAAGCAAGGATTCTATATTTATTGTATAATCTTCGGTAAAAGTGTTTTACTTTCTTACCTTCTTTATTAAGGGGAAAGAATTTGTATTATAAATCATTACTTATCATAAACAGAACAATAGCATCCCTATTATTGTAAAAATATAATCTGATATAATTCACTGCAAGTCCTGAAAATAAATATATATGCATTTATTTATAAATAGATCGAAGAATATATAGTATATTCTTGCATTATATTATAAGGAAATATAAGTCAAATTTTATTGGTATGGATGTACGACTTTTTGGATTTTGGATATATTTTTGGTATGGATGAAGATTTTGTTTGTTGTTGTAGATACATCTTTAGCATATATCTATCAAATATTTTGGATCATAAATGTATTTTTGGTATGGATTTATAAATCTGTAGATTGTGCATTTATTTTTGGTATGGATGTATAAATCGGTGGATTGAGATTGTATTATTGAAAGCCGTGGTCGTATGTTTCCAGTATATTTTAAAGGGTTTTTTATAAGTGCCTCTGCAATGTTAAACTAAGTATACTACAACACTTTTAATATATTTTTATGTTTTCAAAATAATTTGAAAGCGGGGTTTCACCTGATATATCTGTTTCAGGTGTGTTTTAAGACCTCCTGAGTGGTTTTCTCACCGAAGTTATATATATATATATATATATATATATATATATATATATATATATATATATATATGTAATATATATAATGTTATATATGCGTGAGTGTGTGTATTTGTGTGTCTGTTATCATGGCAGATCCCTGCGTATACATTAGAAGGATGAAAAATCAATCTTTATGTCTAGTTGTGCTATCCGGACATATTTTTAAGAAAGTTATTAACTGATTATAATGACTCAGCAAAAATTTATAAAATTCTTAAATTGGGAATAATGATAAGATTAATTGGTAGTCGAGTACGCATGTAGACCTGTATATGACCATCAAATGTGCCAGGTTTCTTGTATGCGTTTAAAAAAAAAAAAAAAAAAAAAAAAAATATATATATATATATATATATATATATATATATATATATAACACAATCCAATTAAATTTGGTAAAAGTATATAGACCAAGAGCCCAGGGGTGTTTTGTTAATAAATGTGTAATGGCTGGAACTGGTCTCAATTTTTCGTAAATACCTTCCTGAACAAGGATCTGCAATTCTGCCGACTCGTATCGGATGGGTGTCCCAGGTAGAACGCAATTTAGGGTTCAAAGGTTCTGCCAGAGACACCCATCCGATACGAGTCGGCAGAATTGCAGATCCTTGTTTAGGAAGGTATTTACGAAAAATTAAACCCGTTTCCAGTCATTACACTTTTTTATTAACTTGGGTGGTAAATTGACCCCTAAAGTGCGTTCCGCCTGGGACACCCATCCGATACGAGTCGGCAGAATTGCAGATCCTTGTTCAGGAAGGTATTTACGAGAAATTGAGACCGGTTCCAGCCATTACACTTTTTATTAACAAAACACCCCTGGGCTCTTGGTCTAATACCCCTTTATCTAATAAGTAAGTATTCTGAGTTTCGTTTCAATACAGCAAGTTCATCCAATTAGGGGTTTTGTTAAATCATAAAAGTTAAGCAGTATCAAGCAAGGTCAGTTCCTGGATGGTTGACCACTGGAAATAAGAACAGTCCTCAGTATTAAAAAAGTATTTAATATCTGAGGGACGAGCAAAGTGAATCCAAAGTAGTGAGAATTAGCGTAGAAAATCTGATGTAATGATGCAAAGTTCCGAGGTACCCCGCACCCGATTTTTATTTTTCCTCATTTATACCGTAGATATAGGAAAATTATTGTGTTTGCGAAAAAATCCGTTTAAGATGTTTTCATGGCTTCCTTGAAGTCTTGAATCTTAGCTCCATGTGTATTTATGCTAAAGAGTTAAACATTTGTAGAAAAATCAATCTACTGCTGTAGTTGTGCTATTCGCAAAATATTTTTTTAATGATTTCATTAACCCGTAATATTTCGAAAAGTCATAGAACGCGGAAAAATGATGCGATTCAAGACATGTATAAGACTAACATTTGTGCCAAGTTTCATTTCATAATGAGCATTAGTTTAAATTTTATCGAATGATTTGTGTACGTTTGTTAAAAAATTGTAAAAAAATCAGAAAATGATTTAAGTTGAAATTTAGTACAAGTGTATACATTTACTTAATAAATAAGTACACAAAGATTCGTTTTAATACGACAAGTATATCCATAATTTTTGTTGGATCATAAAAGTTAAGTAGTATTGAGCGTGGTCAATGCTGTATGGATGACCTCTAAGAATGAAACGGATGCATGTGTACCATCTAAGGACGAGCAAAGCGAGTCTAAAGCAAGGGGTATTGTAACGATATATTTTGGGTAGAAAATTTTAATTAGAATTTAGTTTAGATAAATTTGAAATTTTCTTTAAATACTTAATCTCGATTTAGAAGTTATTTATTATTTGATTTATTTTATATGCTTATCTAGTTGGTAACACTGTCTTTGATGAGGTGTAAGAAGGTTTTTTCCGACTTTTCTTGGTTTTTTCCACGAGGCCCCGGTGGGGACGGCTTCGGCCGTAATTTTGATAATAACCTTAATTTTAATAACTCATGTCTAATGTTTTATCTCTATGAAAAGGATATGTATTAAGTATGTTTTAAAACTAGAGTTGTGGATTGTAAGAAGAAATGTAATTTATATTATTTTTTTAATCTGCTTTAATTATAATTATCAAATTTCACAATCTATTTTATTGAGTACTTAGATTAAGTTATCCATGTCGTATCTTAAGCCATATATAGATCCATTTTTAATAGTTCTGGAGGGTTGGTTCTTCCCCCCCCTTTTGTGGGTTAAAAGAACCTGGCGCTCATTAATTAAGTATTTGGTAAGTTCTTGGACCTAATTTCGGTCTAGTATCTACTTCGATTGGTATCACTCCCACCCCTAGCGGCCAGACTGAGCTGGGCATTAATTATATAAATATGTTATAGTATGAGCATAGAGAATCCGACGTGATGAGGAAAAGTTCTAAGATAAACCGTACCCGATTTTTCAAGGATACAAAGAAGCCAAAGAGTCTTATTAATAAAAAGATAATTTTAAATCATTCCAATCCCAATTATACTTAATTTAATCTTCAAGTTTTTAGTCTAAATTAGCTAGTTTTTCGAGCTAAAGAGGGTTTTTTCTCAAAAAGATAGTGAATTAAAGCGTTACTACGAGAATTTTTTTATACTTTCTTTCTGGAGGTAATTTTTTACGACTACTTATCTATCTACAACGCGTCTAGATTTGGTAGTTGTAATTTGTACTAATCCACCGTCTAATCTTCTTTAATCTTGAGTAATTCGAGTTAACAACTTATTAAATGATAGTGTATTTTACCGCTTCTACGGATTTTTGTGGTTTTGACGGATATGAAATATGAATACTATTATTTGAATGATTTCCCTGGGGAATATGCTGTAGGAGCCTGATTCTGAAATGCAGTTTTTTTACTAAAAGTCCCCAGGAAGCTCCATGGAAACTTTCGTAATAGTAAATAGACAGCTGAACAAAGGTAACCTGTAAGCTACCTTATAGGGAAGGTTTTCGAGTTCCCGCCACAAACCATTTTCTGCTCATCCTATCGTTTTCTATAAGATTTTCCATTTATTCTTTTATAATTGGAAGATATTTAAGAGTTCATTTCTTCGAAATGGATATAAGATGCCATTTTAGCTAAAACATATAAAAGTTTGCCATAAATAATAAACTATCTGATTATAACCGTGTGCTATACTATAAATTATTACAATTTAATATATAATTGATGATAGGGACTATGCAATCATGGAAACTTTCACAAATTCTAATAGTATTAAAATTTAAAAGTTATAACATAACTTAAGAGCAATCGGAAATCATTTGTAGCAATTGGAAAAAAGGAGATGAATTCATGGTATTTTAAGTATTATTGTTTGCGTTTAGAGATTGTAGCAACTTTGTTGCTATTGCTTGAAGAAATGAGAATGTATAAAATAAAGCGTGGAATCATAAATTTCTAACTCAATTTTCGGTAACAAAACTAAGTAAGATGTAATGATATTTGAAGTAAACTTTCTTCTTTGATAAACTTTACAAATCACTCTTAGTACCTGAGTACATAATAAATTAAAATTTTTACCTCTACTTCAAACTTGATTTAACTTACTTATCACACTTTATAAACAAGTTAATTTAAAGATGTATCTATTATGTATGCAGTCTTCAGAAGATGTATTATAGTACCTGCACTTGCATGATTTTATAAATAAAGTATCTCCAAACGCAATAAAACTTCACAGTTGATAACTTAGTTCCTATAATAGCCTTTTTTATTATTATTATTAAATAATAATATATATAATTTTTAATAATAATATAATAGCCTTAATCATTCTTTGTTTTATTTGTTACTTTTTATGAATTTAAAACTAGTAAAGTAGTTGCAGCAGGTACTAGTTGGTACTTGCAGCAGGTTTTCATATGTCTGTTTTGAGAGTGTTGCGGTGGAATCCGAGTGAGTTCCTACAGCTCTCTATTATTAAAAGAAGGAGTTATTTGCTAAGATGCTGGCTAATTGTAGTACACCTAACTCTGGTACGAGTGGGGTCATATGGTCGAGTAGTTATCACCTCATCTGGGTGATAATTCCCAAAATATAGTGATAAAAAATGCCATCGAAATTCATGTCGATGGAAATGAGACAACTATTTTCTGAGTGGTTTTCACAATGCTGTATGTGTGTATGCTATGCATATGTGTCTGCCATGCATATGTGTTAGTGCCATGCATAGCTCCCCCTGTAGACGTGAAAGTACAAACTTTGTTACTTTATCCCTCATAACAAACCATTGTCACAAGACAATGTTGATGTATGAGTAAAATTAGTAGGACGTAATCCATTGTCAATGTTATTTACAATTGTCGACGTTTCGGGAGCAGGTACTTCTCCCATCATCAGGTTCGTCATGAGAAAGACGGTGTGTGTTATGTGTAGGGTGTCAGGATTTTTGACTTAGTAGGCAAGTATCAACGACTATACAGAGCACTTTGAAACTTATCTACCTTGTGCCTTTTCCCAGGTATCTACCTTATAAGTTACGGAAACTATATGGTAGCTACGGCTACTGTAATACATCTGCCACTTTATTTTTAAATGGTTATCCGTTGCTGTTATTTACACCCAACTGATTCAACTTGTCTAGGCAAACACAGCTTTAATCAAAAGCATATATAAACAATATAACGTATATGGTTCACTCCCGAGTGTTGTAGGAACACTCAATTGACA
This sequence comes from Microvelia longipes, assembly GCA_018340805.1. Classification (NCBI taxonomy): domain Eukaryota; kingdom Metazoa; phylum Arthropoda; class Insecta; order Hemiptera; family Veliidae; genus Microvelia; species Microvelia longipes. The sequence continues at coordinate 36,587,808 of JACMZG010001913.1, forward strand.
AGATTGCGTAGATGATTTAAGTTGGGAGCCTGATCACTGGAGTCTTGAAGAGCGCTAGTGGGAAGAACCTATTTGCTTTATTCCCTAGTAGATTGTGTTGTAGTCTTTTTTTAATATAAACAGTTGCCAATATATTAATAATATTCTCGACGTATTTTTGTTTTCCATCACAAGGAACTGCACCGTCGTTTTTTTAAAAAAAAAAAAACAAACAATAATTTATTTTGAATATTTTCGCCTTGAGATTAAAATTTGTTTATCTATCCATCCATGTTAATACTGTTTATCTATGATCAAATGAAATAAAATTTCCGAACATTACATTACATTAGGTTCCTATTTAGTAATAAAAACAGACTTTACTACGCGACATCAGAATACTATTAAATTTTTCTCTGTTCTTTGCTCTTCGAATGTAACTTAGGCGCTTTAGAAATCTTCCAATAGGAGAAGAAATAGTTCGAGTTAATTCTTCTAGTGATTAATGCGTATTTCGTGATACAATGGAAATTGAAAGTGAGAATGATACTCGTGATTCAGAACTATCTACTCGAGTAACTATCTTACAGGTTGGTGAATGTTACTTGATTTAGATAGAGAATGTGCTCCATTTTCTGAAAGTCTTCAGTGAACCAATTCTCTTTTCCGAATACTAAATTGAAAGAAGGCTGTACGCAGAACAAATGCTTACTTAACTGTTGCAAAAATTACTCTTGCATTTGTTGAAACAACTACGGCAAGAGACTTATACTATTAGAGGGAGGCTACAAGTGCCCTTATCATTGCCTGGGTAGCTTAGTACTATAACTGTACGTTGATGACATATTTTTACTTTTCCTCATTTATACCCTATGTATATTAGAAAAGTATTGTGTTTACCAAAAATCCGAAACCGGGATGAAACCGGAAATATCCATTTCAGGTGTTTTCCTGTCCTCCTGAGTGGTTTTCTCAAAGTTGTCTGTCTATATGAGTGTGTTTGTTTGTTATCGTAGTTCCTGGTGTATTATATAGTGTAAATCCCGAGACATGACGAGGATACAATTTAGTAAACTCACAAGGCGATGCCGAGGAATTTAATAACTGCTCGAGAGCAACGACCTGTTTCTCCCGATGTAAGTTTAAGATTTTACCTCCAGGAGGGAGATAAAAGTATAAGAACAAACAGCGAGCGTTAAAATTGCGGTAAGCTTTATTAAAGTTACCATTTGATTACTGAACAATAAATAACTTATTACTCAGTTACTCAGCATTTTTAGGGTTTTATAGTAATCTAAACAAAGATCTTGTTAATTCTATACTAAATGTTTTTACTGGGTTGACTTATTATCATTTTATATTTTATTTCTCTTGTTGAATATATTTGGTAACTGATTAATTTATTTTATTAAGAACATGTTATGTCTCATACATGGCTTCATACGTGTCAAATTTCAATCCGATCGCATTACTTTTTCACGTTTTATGATTTTTCGAAATTTCGTCTAAGTCATTATTGCGTGTTAATGGCGTCATAAACAATATTCTCCGACTAGCACAACTACATCTATGGACTGATTTTTGTACAAAGTTTCAATTCCCTAGCATAAATACACTTGGAGCTACGATGATAACATACACACGCACACATACAGACTGATAACTTTGTGAAAACCACTTAAGAGGTCTTAAAAACACCTGAAACAGATAATTCCGGTTTCATCCCCGTTTCGGAGTTTTTTGGGCAAACAAATACTTTTCCTATATACCTACGGTATAAATGTGAAAAGTAAATGTTACTGCAATCTTACTTCAAATAAAAAGCCTTTTGCATTTGTTGGCATTTCTTTTCTTTTGGAACAATGGGTAATAAGAATCTACTAATGTTGTTTTTACCTTAGAGCCAAATTTATTGCTAAATTAAAAAGCGACATTAAACAAATTTGCTTAATAAACTAGTTTTCTCTTTGCTAAAAAAACAAATCAAGAAATAAATAATTTTATCTGTAAATAATTTGTCGATGAATAATTCAAATTAAATTAATTGACATTTTGATTCCCTGACAAAATAATTTTATATGAGATTACTAATATCATGTTTAGGGTGTCAGGACTTTAACCTGACTTGGTAAGCAAGAATTAACGGTATAATTAATAAAGTTTAATTAATTACTAATATCATAATACTAATGTGAGACTAGATTACAAATATCTGAATACTTGTGTGAGATTATATTAAATGATTAAAATGATTGTATTAAATTATATATATATGATGTATATTATATTAATATTAAATGATTGTATTAGTTCATTATATCATCTCATTCAGTGTTCTTACAGTTCTATATTATTTTTTCAATTCACAAATACATAGATAGAACGTCGAGTATCAATTGGACACAGTAGGCAGGGGATTACATAAGGGAATGTCAGGAGATAATTCCGAGATGATCTATAAGCGTACGTATGAGATCCGGTACACTGTGTGTATACTGGTCGTAGTGAAAGTTGCCTAAATAAGATATACTTGACTAACAGAACTGGACTTTCTTTTACTTTGTACTGACTTTATTACGTTTTAAATTTAACCGTTTAACTTGATACTCATCCAACGGAAATAAGAAATAGACGTACCCGAAATTGAGGTATCTCCATTCCTTACTCATTGCCTTTTAAATATCAACTCCTCTCAATTTAAGCCTTTTCCAGAAAAAAAAAAAAAAATAAAGTAAAATAAATAATTATATTAATAAAAATATTTTTTTTTTATTTTAAATATTTAAATGCAGCCTTATAAAAATTTAAAAGTTCAGATTTAAAAGTGTTGATTTTTTACCTCAAGCTTGTAATACGATCTGATATAAAAATTAAACATCTTCAATATTTAACCCTTTATTGGGCCAAATAACAACACGACATAATTTTTTTAATAAATTATTGACAATTATAACAACCTTATAATTCTCAACCCCCTCTCTTTGTACCTCGTTACTTCTCCTCATAACTTCGGACTCGTTTCACCTTCTCTTTGCACCTCGGTAATTCTCCTCATAACTTTGGACTTTTTCTTTGCATCTTGGTACTTCTCCTCATAACTTCGGACTCGTTTCACCTTCTCTTTGCACCTCGGTACTTCTCCTCATAACTTCGGACTCGTTTCACCCTCTCTTCGCACCTCGGTACTTCTCCTCATAACTTCGGACTTTTTCTTTGCACCTTGGTACTTCTCCTCATAACTTCGGACTCGTTTCACCTTTTCTTTGCACCTCGGTACTTCTCATAACTTCGGACTTTTTCTTTGCACCTTGGTACTTCTCCTCATAAGTTCGGACTTTTTCTTTGCACCTTGGTACTTCTCCTCATAACTTCGGACTTGTTTCACCTTTCTTTGCACCTCGGTACTTCTCCTCATAACTTCGGACTTTTTCTTTGCACCTTGGTACTTCTCATAACTTGAGACTCCTTTCACCCTCTCTTTGATTCTCGGTATTTCTCCTCATAACTTCGGACTCGCTTCACTCTTTCTTAGAATGTCATGATTATCCAAAACCTTTTAAATTATTTCTGTCTGAAATTATTATGTTTAACAGAGCAGAATTTATTTATTTATTGTAGAGCTAAATTAAACATAATTAGCGCTATAATAACAAAGCAAGATAAACAACATAAAAATAGAGGTATTTGATTTACCTTGGGGTTAAAACGAAAGTATTACTATATAAAACATTGGCGTACTTTTATGAAAATTGAATTTTAAATTAAAATAGAATTGAACTGGTGTTCAATGTAGAATTGAACTTGGATAACTAACAAAATTGAAAAAGGGATGTCAAAAGATAGGTAGGCCGAAGATGGAAAGGGTAGAAAGGTTAATAGATATTAAAAATTAGAAAATATAAATTTAAAAATAACAAATTAACAAATTAGAAATAAAAATATAAGTTCAAATTTACTTTAGATTTAGGTGTATTTATTTAAAACTTTAGTTTAATAATAACCAAATAGACAAAATACTTGCAAAAATATAAAATGTTACACAGATAATACTAATATTGTTACTTGATTAATGTTTTTATTGCTTTGTTCTTTATAAAAAATCAGTGTTGTATTCTAATCTAAAAGTCAAAATTAAGTTGGCATTACTGTTTATTGAGTTAAACTCAATGTCTGAATAAGCTTTTTTTACTAACCTGCGATTAGTTTTTTTATATACTTGCTTTGTGTAAATAAAAAATTGTGTGGTTTTCATGAGTATTTTGTGTTGTTGTCGTGGGTAACTAATTAAAGATTTTAAATTAAGAAAAACTTTGTATAAAAATGAAATGTAATGAAAGTGAAAGTTTTATTTGTTTTACTTTTCTCTCTTTAAGAGAAAAAACCTTTTATGTGCCTGCCACAGGAGAAAAAAATTGTTATAGCTGTCTTTATTAACTTTCCTCGGCTATGTCTCGGGATTAAACTTCTTAGCTCTGCTTCAGGAACCAACCATATGAACCCCTCGGCTCCGGCTCAGCAATCAACCATATGAATGCCTCAGCTCCGCCTAAGGAACTAATGATATGAGCTCCTCGGCTGCGCCTCTGGTTTTAAATGTAATGGCTCCCTGATGCAGCTTACACCTCAGAAGCTAACTTAATACTGTACGTAATGAATCTATTTCTCTCAAAGAATGTAAATAAATATTTTTGTTTTGGATAATCCAGAATATGTCTTACCAGTCAAACTGATGGGTTTATGGGTTATTGATCAAACAATAATCCATAAACCAAAAATCATGCAAGATAGGCATTTTTGAGCAAAAAACAAGCCTTCTAGCAGAAAAAGGCAGGGTCTACATGCCTGGCAAAAAAACTGTGCCAGTGTTTTTTTGTGGCATTTCACCTTTTTCCAGTGCTTTACATGTCAAGCGATTATTTAATTATTTTACAGAGTTTCACTCATATTTGTTAAGTGATGCATTACAACTAGGTTATTTATAATTAAACTATATTGGACAGAACGTTTTTTTGGAAAATTATTTTAATTGTTTTATTTTAATGGGTGGCTTTAATTTAGTGGTTCCAGGTATATAATCACTAATTTTTGGAAACAAGTAAACTCAAAACATAGTTTTAACATGTTTATCACTTATGCATAAAAAATATTGAATAATCTCTATTAATTTAATGCTTTTAAAAACTTTATTCCTGAGTGCAATCACTGGATTGTTTCTCTACCAAGCGCACCAAAGCCATTAAAACTGTGCTAACTCTAATACTTTTAACAATCACAATTGTTGTTGTATTGTTCAATAAATAAAATAAAAAAAAACTTTATTGACTTTTTAGCTATTATATACACGCATATGTAAGAGTTTAGACGTTTTCTAACGCTCTCTCAGATTTGAATTCCTTATTTTATAAAAGTTGGTAAAAAATCAATTATGTTGATTGATAATTATTATATTGCAAAGTGTTGTTTATGAATTATATATGAATTCATCAAGCTACATATATTATAGAGGAAATATTCCAAAAATTTACTAACTATGGTTACCTTATTAGATTAAGCTAAAACTAAGCTAAGATGTTTTAAGATAAAATATGTTATAAAATATACTAATGCAAGTATACTGTCTAGCATAAATACACTAAGAGATGCGATAACAAAAGACACACACATACCCTCACACTCAGGAAGTCTTAAAAACACCCAAAACGGATAATTCCGGTCACATCCCGGTTTCGAATTTTTTTCACAAACACAATACTTTTTCAATATACCTAAAGTATAAATTGAAAAGGTAAAAACACCTCTCACCTTCTCACTTAATCAAAGGTGAGAACCTTTGTTTAGATTTATTTCAGGTAGCTTTTTGTTTTCATTGTTTTATCTAGATTTCATCTAAATATAAACAGCTGATTATTTTATCGTTATCAATCCATTAGCGAAAATAAACAATGGATGAATTATAGCGGATAATAATTCTTCTTAATTACCTTTCTTAGTCATTTATTCATATCGTACAGTGGATATATGTCTGCAATTATCTGGTTCATAATAAAATTCTTATTTGAAATAAGCTGACAAATGTAAACCATTTATACCCTATATAAGCATTATGTATATATATTATTTTTATTAAAATTATATGTGTTAATAGTATACTACATGGACTTATATTATATAAGTAGGAGAATGTGTGTATTCGAGAGAGTACCTGTAAATAAAAGAAATCATAATACAATATAAATAGAAATATATAAATAAGCTTGTTTATTGTTTCAAAATAATTTAAAATTAATGCAATGTTAATTTCCGTGCATAAATTTTTCGGTTCAAAATCTTTGTGTATTTTGTGCAGACGGGTGAAAGTAAAGTCTGGTTTAAACAAAAAGAAAGATAATAGTACGAAAATGTTTTTTTACAGAATTGAGATGAATAATTTATAAAATTCCATCAATATTATCTAATATAGTTCATTTGAACAAATGGTGAAAAAAGGGAGATATACATATTACATTACATACATAATATTTGATACTACCAAGTTTTGCAAATATTGAATTTTTAAACACAATATAATTTTTCGAAAGACACCTAGGAAATGTTACAAGTAAAATGGATTGCTACGTCTGAGAACTGTTTTATCATTCGACATTCATCATCATTGATGACTCGACATAATGTCATGTCTCACTAGTGAGACATGACTAATATGCACTAATATCTAGGATGTTGAATAAAGGGAATGACGCACTAAGTCGAATTGCCATTCAATAAAGTGACCCCATCGAAAATCAAAACATAGAGATGAATGCAACACGAAACACACGTCAAAAACCAACTGCACATGCTTGGTACGAACTGCGCATGCTTATGATCATTATAACAGCGCAGGTCTTAAAATTTAGAGGCAAACTTATAACCTGAGAGGAGGTAAGTTTGCTCCTATTTCTCTATCTCATAAACTTCCATGGGGTCAGAAATGTTCCTTAATGCGTCATCCCCTTTATTCAACATCCTTGACTAATATGCATAGAGATATTATTACTAGAGAGGCCCTATAGGTTAATTTTGAAACATTGAAAAAGTAACCTGACCACCTTCGCTCATAAATATAATCAAATAATCAGGACAAAAATTAAATAACTTACATAGTAAAACGTTAAAAATACAAATAAAAAACAAACAGTGTGCGGGAAACTGAAATAAATTTATAAATTATAACCTTAACTCACTCTCGAAGGAGGTTTAAATGAGGTTATAAAGAATCCCTGAGAGCCCCAAAAAAATGTTTCAAGCCTCTTAATGTGTTTAGATTGGCTATGCCCTCTCTAGTATATATCTCTATGGTAATACGTATGTTTAACACATGTATGAAGTTTAAAATTTATTATGAGCATTATTTGTGGTTTTAATCGATTGACATTAACATAATGTAAACCAATCACGTTTTATGATAAAGACGTTTGAAAATTCGATTATATTGTGCCTGTATAACTCTTATATATGGCCAATATAAGGCAGTACGGCCACACAGAGCCACAAAACAAGGCTCTTGTTTTTATTTGCAACTTGATAGAGAAGTTCTTACTAGGTATACTAGGGAAGCAATGCCTGCCACATAGGCAACGTTGGGGATAATATATGATTGATTTAATTTTGTTGATGCTGATTATAAGTAAACACATTTTTTAGCCAAGTCTAAAAAATGTGACTCAATTTGTACAACTTGGAACCAAATTTTTCTAAAAATGTACCTTCAATTATGAAGAAATAGCAAAGTCTGCCTATCCAGAGTGGAGCCCTACATATGATTGTGCATGCTCAAAATTTTATAATTCACAACAATTTCAGTTTTCTTGAAATAAGTGGTTCCCTGTAGCTCATGTCCAAAACATGATGAGAACATTTTAAAAGCTGATAAAATGACCGATAAAACGAGTGTTTTTCGTGAATATGGAATAACTACAACTACAGTTCTGACATGTATTAAATGGCCAAAAAAATGTCTAACATTTTTAAAGAAATTCCCTGACTTCGCATAAATTTAACATTTTATTGGTGTATTTGAAAAAGCCATAACTTTAGTTGCAGTCATCAAATTTTTGTAATTAAGCACTTAATTTATAGAACATTTTATCACCTTTAAAAAATTTCTCTTCATGTTTTGCACACGAACCACAGGGAACCACTTATTTCAGGAAAACTAAAATATTTGCGAATTCATAAAATTTTGAGCATGTACAACCATATGAAAGGTTGTACATGCTCTGGATATGCAGACTGCTATTTCTTCATAATTACATTTTTTTTAATATAACACATCTTAAGAAAAATTTTTAAAATATTTACATAAACTATATATGTATATGCACTAAATATTTACATATATTTTAAAGTATTTAAATTTTTAAAATATGATACATTATCAGAAAATTTGATTTGAAGTAGTACAAAATTAGTAACATTTTTTCAGGTCCGGCTCCAGGACTATACGCTTATTGAGCTATACCTAAGAATCAAGACTGTTTAAACCATTACATACAATTGGGTGTAGTAACCTAAATGAAACTGGGTAATTCGAACATTTGTGACAGATAAACTCATCCTTCATTTGTATCAAAATACAAATGTCTCACAATTTTTAAGACACAGATGACCGAAAATGAGATTAACAACTTAATACCATCGCTTAAAAAAAACGGGAATTCCTGTATTATAGCTGTAAAACAATATCTTGTCTGAAATAATATTTTATATATAAATAAGAGCACAAGAACAAAAAACCCAGATCTCCGTTGTAATTGCTGTAGGAAATATAAAATCGATACATCTCCGACGTAAAATAGAAATACGAAGTGAAAATAAGGAAAAATTTACTTGAAACAAATACAAAATAAAAAAATATCACGAATTGTTCTTAATAAAAACCTTGAAAATTGAAAACTTCAACCCAGTTTTATAACTTTGTTTTTTTTTTATTCTATAGAATACATTTTTCTCCTGTAATATAAAATTCTGGTACGGAGGTCTGTATGTGAATTTCCTTCGAAATGCGCGCTTCTATTCTTAACAATCTATTTCTTCAATCGAAGAATCAGCTACCGTCGATACTTGCTGTTGAATATGAATATTGAATATCCCTGTACGGTAGCTGATTCTTAGATTGCTTCTTCAACTTGTGGTAAATACAACTTTTTTAATCTATTTCTTGTTTAAGTTTTGGTTTATACCACACAACCTAAGCAGTCACATTACTACTAATTACTCAATTTTTCCAGATTTTTAAAGGAAAATGCGGAAATTAACCCACGTTATGTAAAATTATTGACATCCTTCCAAAAATCGGTGTTCACACCATTATTTCCATAAAGATATATACTAGAGGTGCCATAGCCTATCTCATTAAATTGAGATGCCTAAATTTGTTGGGGGCTCTCAGGGACTCTTTGTAAACTCCTTCAAGTGTGAGTTAAGGTTATAATAATCAAATCTTGTCTGCTTTTTACACATTTTTCTGTTTTGGTTTGTTTTTTAAAGGTTCCACTGTATAGTTAGGTTCCACTGTAGGTTCCATTTATTAGTTAATGTGTATGTATGTGCATATTTTTATAAGTATGTAATGAAAGTTTTTATATACATATGTGTGTTTATGTATATGTGTGTATTTATATATTATATAAATATTTGCCTGTCTGTATAATAAACGAATGCATGTGTATATATATGTATATATATATATATATATATATATATATATATATATATATATTATATTATATATATATATTATATATATATATATATTATATATATATATATATATATTATTAAAGATTTATATCAATAGTGAAAGGTGTTAAGGTTACTTTTTCGATATTTCAAAATTGAATTGATAGGACCACTCTAGTAATAATATCTCTATGATTATTTGCATTAAATTAAAACTCATTATATGCTTATTTTTGAAAATTTTTAACAAAGTTTCTTTGAAAAAATCCAAAAACAATGTAAGATAAGAAAGAAAATAAATAAGAAAAATGACGATTTTAAATTTATAAGACGAAAGATCCTAATAGAATTCTATCATTCCGGTCTGTCTTCAAAATCATTATATTAATTCCGGGATTTAGTAATTACAAGGTTCCGATTTAGGTTTAAAAAAATACATTTCCCTGTTAACAATTTTATATTAAAACTTAGTTCCTGTTCCTAAAAACGTAAATCCGTCCCCTAAACTGAACAAATTATCGGACAAAAATGTTTGAAAAAAGAAAGTAGTTTCCGACAGTTAGATTGCGAGCGAGTGGAAATGGATATGACAAAGTTACAAAAACAGCTGGAACCTGAATTTATACAGTTATTAAACTCCAACAGGAAATATTAGAATTTTGTCAAAATACTTTTATAATACAACTTGCCACACGAACCCGTCTCGACCAGGCAACCTGTACTTGTCCTGTCTAATTAAACTGGCGCATAATAAGTCCCAAAATAAGTCTCACACTTAATTTTTGGGGATCTGAATTTTATTGTCCACTGTCTTTCAACGTCAATACTACCTTTCTTTATTTCTCTCTCACTTTTTCCCACAACGAAAGCACTAAGTTTTAGCGAATTTTCGAAGAAAAAATCAGCTTATGAGGTTGGGGTCATGGAGGGAGATTGGGGAAGATGGACTTTTTGGAAGGGGGAAACTCACTGATCAAGATTAACGTATATAATATGATGTAAACAAATTACGTTTTTTGACTGATACATTTGAAAATACGCTTTATTGTGGCAGTATGCCACTAATCCAAACTAGTAATACGACGGACTGATTAAGGACAAGAACTATGTGACCGCGAAGTTTTCTGATCACGAAAATATACGTTTAGCAAAATTTTATATGTATATATATTTAATTTTTGACACATAGTTTTGTATACACAACAGGATAGTTATGCGCATTTCCTTTGATAAGTATCGAAACAATAAGTTACTAGTAGTGCTTGATTATTGAGTAATTGCTCAAGTTATAAAGCGTAAACCGAAACCTTAAGCAAAAATTGATAGTAAGATGAGTTGTGGAGTTTCCAAATAGGAGAAAAAAAAGAAAGATGTCACTCCACTTAGTATATATTTATTGACAGAGCAGACTTTCAAACTTAACAGTTCATCATCAGTGCCTACCAACAAAGTGCAAAACGAAATAAATTTAAAAAGCTGCAAAACGTAATAAAAGCAAATAAATAAGTACAATAAATAAGTAGATAAAAAAATAAATAAAACAAAATAAAATAAAAATAAATAAAAAAGATAAATAGGCATAAACTTAATTTATTAACTTAATATATTAAGCAAAAGTGGATTGTTATGCACGGAAACACGCATTCCAAAGGAAATTCGCCCGACATGCGGACCACTGCAGCAGAAGTATTTTATCTCTCTCTCTCCTTCTAACAACGGCACCAACTTTTTTGAGCTCTGTCTCTTCACAACACTTAATTTTTGTTATCTTTCTTGTCCTTAACGTCACTTTCTTACTTCTTAACGTCACCTAGAGATTTTTTTTCTCACAACGATCGATACTATTAAAATAATAGTACTTGTGATAGAACAACAAGTATCCTCTGATAATTATTCATAACCTGAGCCAGCTTTTAATCTTAACAGATCAGTGCCGACGTAATGCGACGAAAGTTAGGTAGGAACTGTAGTTATTCAGACTACAGTTCCAGCCTAACTACTGTGAGCCGTTTTTTCGCATCTCGCCAGTCTAGAGATTTTCCCTTTCCCCATTTATTGTGGGACTCCACTTCTCTATTTAATAGGTGATAAAGATAGTAATTAGAGAGAGGCGATAGATCACCAAAAAGTAAGCCGCGTTGTTGGGCCCTTTTTGCTCTCTTAGATAAAAGATACTGTTCTATAACCGTATAAAATCCTAGTGCAGGAATTTTACGTGTAATCCACAGAAGAGTCGTGACTTTGTACTCTAAGCTCTCAAGCTTCAACTCGAAACAACACGTGCCCTACTGCCAGACCAGGCTTTCTTCTCGAAACCATAAAGCAGAAACATATATATTTAATATAAACTACTATTGAGGGTCCTAAATTTTGCCTCAAACCAGGTTCATTTAGGATTTGAAATCTTTTACGAGTACCTGACATCGCACAGGCTCGGAACCACCGGCTTAACGTCCCTTTTGAAGAACGGCGCCTGAAAGGATTTCTATCCCTCGCATAAAAATCCTTGAGGCCCCGACCGAGATAGAACCCGGACAGTCTTTATTTACTAATTTAATTCTCTTTTATAAATATTCTTGTGCTACCAATCAATTTGTTTATGCCATCGTTCACCCTTGTGTACGTTGCTTACTTCCACATGTGTGGTATCCTCAGAAAGAGTTCCCGTCTGTTGAAAACGGTCAAAAATATTTATATCTTAAGAAAATGTCCCACTTCTGATAATATCAAGTACCATCTTTCTCTTCTTGAACCTTAAACAAATGTCATTTTGTGTGGTGTGTGTGTACTTTATTCGAATTGATATCATAACTGAATTCTAAACTTTTACGAAAAATAAATTTTTGTCAAAAAAAATAATTTAGTAATTTTTATCTAATAGGCAAGTCTAGACTGAGACAAATTGTATGTTATTTATTTGAGGCATTTAGGTCCTCATTTTGGGCTTTCCTCAGGTTAATTTAGGAAAAAGAGAAATGTGCGAGGATTTTAAATCGCTGATGCTTGAAATCACCGGCTCAAAGTACCTCAAAGGATGACTTCAATAAAGATCTCAGTGCTATAATCCTGGACGCCCAAGACCAGGATCGAACTCGTATTGCATTGGTATCAGACTTATGTGTTAACCGTTATACTACCGTGACATCATGCTTTAAAAGTGTTTGATTACTAAAAAAAATAAAAGAAAAAGTCCAGGAAGTACTAATAGACAAAGTCATATCACTTTTCACTTGAAAAAAATAAACAAGGGAATTTTTATCTGGTTTGCAACAAGTCATTTAAACTCATAAAAGACATTTTCTTCTATTACGAGAGTGGTCAAGTTGTCATATATCATTTATATCCGTTTAAGGAAAGTATCTACAAAGAAATTAAACGTAAGAGACGCTAGTTATCTTGAGAAGGTATACACCGGGAAGAGAAAGTAGCTACGCTAGGAAGGGTTGCAGCTATAGATCCGGGCCCCGTCCACAATGTCACGGCCGTATATCATTCTCATCAAGTTATGTAACGCACGGATAACACACGGTTATCAGTTGACAGCGAGGGGAAATAATCCAAGGGAGCCAATGAGGTTAGTCTTAGACGGTAAACCACACCCACAGTTTCATATCAAACCAACCTCATTGATTCCACTACCCTATTTTTCCACGCTGTTGACTGATTATAACCGTGTTTCATACTATAATACAATTGTATATTTACTTATTTATAAATGAGGTTAAATATTAATAGTTTTTATTTCAGACAAGCACTTTTTAAATCGTACTATAGTTGATGAAATAAATTTAATATTGAACCCTCATATATCTGGACACTATAAATTTTAATACGGTTTGATAGACAATAACTTGCAAGACATGAATATGGCTAGGCTAGACAAAACCGTGCAACAGTGAGTCTTGATTATATTATCAAATTTTGCATCTATTTAATTTTGAGAACTCTAATTACACAGCCATGCCTTATCCAATAGGGAAACACATCAAATAGGAGCTATTTACTGATCCAACTTATACGGAAATATCGCGACAGTAGCCGCGTCAGCCTATAGGCCGCTTCGCAGCCCAGAGGTCTACTTGTGACCGCAGAATAGTATGGTTATTAAAATTCTTGTGTGTTATGACTTCACACCCACTTCGATCTTCCTCATAATGTCATGATTATCTAAAGCCTAAAGTAGTGTTACGTCGGCTTAGCTATGCTCAACTACAGAATTATTAGGTATCCAAATATCTAGGCAATCTAGGGTGTTATAGCGTTAAGATAATTAAAACAAAGAGAAGTAATACGGTGGAGAGGCATTCCATTATGTAGTAAGAGTAATACTGAATTCAAGAATGCTTTAAAGACACATAGTTACATACTAGACAGCCTATTTTTATTTTTCCTCATTTATACCGTAGGTATTTTGTGGACTGATTTTACCTACGTTAAGAGACATGGAAGAAGTAAAAAGACACCTATGAAATGCAAGTTTTTACTTTTCCTCATTTATACCGCAGGTATATAGGAAATGTATTGTGTTTGCATAAAAAATCCGAAACCAAGATAAAACGGAATTATCCGTTTCAGGCGTTTTTAAGGCCTCCTGAGTAGTTTTCGCAAAGTTGTCTGTCTGTATGTGTGTGTGTGTCTGTTATACTCACTTAAACTCATCCTACTAAATTGTTTGCAATGTAATTAATGATACTTCTTGTCAAATATATTTCATTTCATTTCATTCCATCTTAGCGCCCAGTGTATTTATGCTAAAGAGTTGAAATTTTGTATATAATTTAGTCTACCACTGTATTAGTAGTAGTAATTTTAATGACGCCATTAACCCTCAATATATACTCAGCAAAAATTAAGAAAAATCATAATACACGGAAAAATTATGTGATTGGATTGAGATTTAGCACACTTGTGACTATGTACAAGACTAACATATGTAATAAGTTTCATTTCATTATCAGCATTAATTCAATTTTTATTGAATGATTTATGCATTTTTTTAAAAAATCGTAAAAAATTGGAAAATAGTCTACTTGAGTTGAAATTTGGTACAAGTGTAAAGCAATGCCTAATAAATAAGTACGGTCAGTTTCGTATCAATATGACAAGTTGGATCATAAAGATTAAGGAGCGTTGAGCTTGTCAGTGCTGTATGGGTGACCGCTGAGAATGATAAGGATGCATTTACTATCTAAAGACGAGCGAAGCGAGTCTGAAGGCATGTTTCAGTTTAAATTTAGCGAACTGTATTTATGAGTACGAGCTAAGCGAGTCTGAAGCAGGGAGGATAAGCGTAGCGAATCCGTTGTAATGAGGAAAAGTTTCGAGGTACCCCGTACCCGATTTTTTTATTTTTAGATTAAAATAATTTTTTAAGTAAGTACGTAAAATTGAGTACTTTTCTTTATTTTTTATAACCTTTAAGGAAGGTTAAAATCAATTGTGGGAAAATCCCTTATTGTTTAAACAAATAAACTAACAAACAAACTCTAAAATTGCTTTAACTAAAATATCTTTCCCTTTATAACTTTAGCCTTACCTTTCTAAAAACATTGACTGACCACAAAAAGATATATCGATGAATTCCTACACAACTAAAGAAGTTAGAAATTTAAGTTCATTGAATAGAAAGGAAGTTAATACGGACTGGGATATTCATCAATCAGAGTCCGCCTTCATCAAATCAAGCGGCTTTCATTTGATAAATCGATACCCCGCATCAAATTTGTTTAAAGACTTGATGTTTGTTAAAATTAGGTTAATGTTTTTTGAAAGTTTTCTTATATTTTTAAGAAGATATATACACTATTATATACGATTTTAATTTTTTATTTTTATTTATTAAATTTGGAATTTGGACCGAAATTTGGATTCGGCCGATTTTAACATAATTAAAATTTTTTAGGTGGATTCGCAGAATATTTTTTTTTAATAGTCAGCATATATAATAATAAGCAATAGCTATGTATAAGAGTAACAAATGTGCTAGGTTTCGTCTTATTATTAGCATTAGTTCAAACTTTATCAAATGACTTGTGTACGTTGTTTAAAAAAAATTCAAAATCGGAAAACAATTCAAAAAGTTAAGCTGCATCGAGCGTGGTCAGTGCCTGGATGGGTGACCGCTGGAATGAAATGGATGCATTCACTATCTGACGAGCGACGCGAGTCTGAAGACGAGTTTCAGTATAAATTTAACAACTTGTACATTATGAGGACAAGCGAAGAGAATCCGAAACAGGGAGGATGAGCGAGCGAATTAGATGTTATGAGGAAAAATTTCCGAGGTACTCCGTATTCGATTTTTATTTATTTATTGTCAACGGTCATAGACCATGATACAAAATTTACAATAATAAAAACAAACAATTATAAAGTCAAATAACACAATATAAAATAAATACGAGCTTTATATCAATATAGCTTTTATCTTTTAAAAAAAAGGAAATAAGTTACAAACAAAATTTAATTACTAATACAAATAGAAAAAGTAATGAAATTAATAAGATTAAAAACAACAAATTGTTATGCTAATATGTATAAGAACTTTAGAAAATGTTACATATTGAATTATAAATAGAAAGTTCTAATATATGCTTAATGCTAAATATATTAAAATATATATCTATTTTTTATTTATTTTTTTTATAATATGTTATTAAAATATAGCATTGGTTACAAATGGTACTACCAGTTTTCTCCTATATATAACTTATATCTAAATTATAGAGATCAAGATTTAAAGTAGTAAAATATAGAGTATAACAAAACTAACTAAAAATAAGACAAAGAGAACAGCCATATTATTTAAAGACAAAAAAAAAATAAAAAAAGTAATTAAATAAGTAAGTTTAAAGTCTTATATAATAATAAACTGTTAAGTATTAAGAGATCACAAGCTAATGGACATTTTTTATGTATTGTTTACACTGCTTTTTTGAGGGATTAAAAAAATCAAATTTATTGATATTAGCATTACCAATAGTCATAAGCCTTGTTATAGGAGCCATAAAAAGGTTATAAGGAGCCATTCTTAGATTTAGATAAGTATTTAAAAACGAGTAATAGTGACACTTGTTATGAACAAATGTCTCCTAAATTAATAACTGGCCCGGTCACCTTTACAGGGACAGACTTAGCTCGATGCTGCTTAACCTTTATAATCCGCATAAACTCTAGATATCCTTGCCGTATTGAATCAAAACTTAGTATGCTTATTTTTTATGTAAAGTATGTAAAGTTATTATTATTATTATGTAAAGTAACATAAAAGTAGTAAGTATATAATTGTAGCAAATTTCAACTATATTAGATTATTTTCCAATTTTTTCAATTTAAAAAAATTATTATTATTATAATAATAATTAATAATAATAATTAATTAATAATAATAATTATTAATAATTATTATTATTATTATTATTATTATTATGTAAAGTAACATAAAAGTAGTAAGTATATAATTGTAGCAAATTTCAACTATATTATATTATTTTCCAATTTTTTCAATTTAAAAAAAGTCATATAGAAGTCATTCGGTGAAAATTGACACTTGTTATGAACAAATGTCTCCTAAATTAATAACTGGCCCGGTCACCTTTACAGGGACAGACTTCGCTCGATGCTGCTTAACCTTTATAATCCGCATAAACTCTAGATATCCTTGCCGTATTGAATCAAAACTTAGTATGCTTATTTTTTATGTAAAGTATGTAAAGTTATTATTATTATTATGTAAAGTAACATAAAAATAGTAAGTATATAATTGTAGCAAATTTCAACTATATTAGATTATTTTCCAATTTTTTCAATTTAAAAAAAATCATATAGAAGTCATTCGGTGAAAATTAAACAGATGCTGATAATAAAATGAAACTTTGCACATATGTTGGTCTTATATATGACCACTACATGTGTGCCAATTCTCAAATTAATAAAGACACACATTTATTCTGTGTCATATGAATTTTAAATTTTTGTTGAGTAATTATTACTGGGCAATAACGTCATAAAAATGAGTTCCAGGATAGCACGACTATTCGTATATCTATATTTATATCTATGTTTAAAATCTCTATCATAAATAGATTAAGAGACACAATGATAAGACACACACAACAGGCAAGTTTGTAAAAACTACTTAGAACAAAGAGATATATCACTAGAGGGGCTGTATTGGTTGAATTTTGAAACATCGAAAAACGAACCTTACCATCTTCGATTATAAATGCAATCAAATAATCAGTACAAAATTACAATAACCTGAATACATTCGACTATATCAATAATCAAATGAACTGAACAAAATTACAGTGAATTATATTGTAGAACGCTGAAAATATAAATCAAAACACAAACAATGTGCAGAAAGCCGAACAAATGGATTTCTTATAACCTTAACTTACTGTTAAAAGAGGTTACATTGTGATTACACAGAGGCCCAAAATGATGTTTCAGAACTCTCAATGTATTGAGATAGGCTATGCGCCCTCTTTAGTATTTATCTCTATGAGTTAGGAAGACACCAGAAGATAGTTCCTGTAAAATCCCGGTTGTGGATTTTTTTTTGCAACCGCAATACTTTTTCTATGGAGTTTGTAAATGTAAAACTAAAAGTGAAATGGTGATACCAAGATAAATACGGATATGTTAGCAAGAAAAGAGTTATAAAGAAAGAACTTGTATTGTAAGGAAATGCAAATACACTAAGGCAGAGAAAGCGCGTTAGTGTCTTTCATCCGAAAAGATTAAGTTAGTTTTTATGTTTCCTTTTAACTAAATATTTTACTATGATATTAGAATGAGTAAAAGTTTTAGCAGCTATTTTAAAAATAACAAGGATATGTTATAAGAACTGTCCAGAGATAATAAAACCTAAATACATTAATCTAACCTAACCCTACTCCTTAACAAAATGAGAGAAGCAAAAAGAGATATATATATATATATATATATATATATATATATATATTATATATATATATATATATATATATATATATATAATATATATTATATATATATAATATTATATATATATATATATATATATATATATATATATATATATATATATATATATATATATATATATATATAATATATATATATATATATATTATATATATATATATATTATATATAACCTTAACTATATTATGTTGAGAATCGTGTTATGTCTGATGATTAAATAAATAAGAAACCGAATTCTGAAAGTTACTTCTCGAGTAAATTTATTAATAAATTATTGATGCAGTAATCATTCAATTATAATGAGAAATTATTAATAAATTTATTATAGGAGAGAGTATTTATTTATCTAAATAAGAAACCATTTATTTGCAATCAAAGTATACAAGTAGTGGATTTTCAAGAATTTGCATTTAAACAGGAAAAAAAGTCAGGGTTATGAGGAAATAAATTTTAATATATAAATGACCAGGGAAGATCAGTCATTCTGAAAGCGGACTTTTTTATGGTCCCTTATTGATTCCGTGGATATTTAGGAGGTAATGACTCTCGTAAAATAAAATGATCGATTATTCTTTTTGCGGACTACTAAGATACCTACGGTAAACTCCCTAAGTAGCTGGGATCTACTGTACTCAAAATGATTTAACTTGATGAACATAAGTACTTTGCAAACAAGAGTAGAGACTTCGACAGCATCCCAAAACTCAAAACAGTAGAGGCGGAGAGTCCCTCGCTATATAAATTCTTATTACTCTTCGATTCCCTCCTTAAAATATAAAACTAATTTGTTCTTCTCAGACCCATAAGATAAACTGATTTATTATAAATACTTTTTTAAAAGAAAATTATAATTTTAACTTTCTCCAGGACTCTTGGGTAAATGTGGACCTCCGAAGGACAAGGTCATTCCAAGGATACCCTTAATCGATGAACCAGCTACTTGCACGTCCCCTATCATAGCTTCTCCAAAGAACTAAAAAGTAAGGAGATAGAAACTATAAAAACTATGATGTTCTCGGTTGAGCACAATGGAGTCTATCCATTGTCCATCCATCGTAAAGTAATGAATCATAACAGGGTCTTTAAAGATAATTGTGTTTTTTAAAAGTACGGTGAGCTTATACTAGAGTGCGTTATTAACAGTACATAACAAGATATATATATATATATATATATATATATATATATAATATATATATATATATATATATATATATATATATATATCTGTTATGTACTGTTAATAACGCACTCTAGTATAAGCTCACCGTACTTTTAAAAAACACAATTATCTTTAAAGACCCTGTTATGATTCATTACTTTACGATGGATGGACAATGGATAGACTCCATATACAATATATATATATATATATATTATATATATATATATATATATATATATTATATATATATATATATATATATATATATATATATATAATTGTGTGTGTGTGTGTGATTGTAAGGATTGCATTTACGACATCTCTAGGGTGCAGGGGGTGAGGAGGCAATTATGATGGCAGTGGTCAGTTTACTTCTGTTTCAACCTTGTTAGTCTACTACCCCAGACAGACAGTAAAATAAATGACCCCGAAGGGGCCACAA
The DNA here is from genome assembly GCA_018340805.1 of Microvelia longipes. Lineage (NCBI taxonomy): Eukaryota > Metazoa > Arthropoda > Insecta > Hemiptera > Veliidae > Microvelia > Microvelia longipes. The sequence continues at coordinate 36,608,084 of JACMZG010001913.1, forward strand.
AACGGTTCTCATTTTGCGATTTGTTATATACATGCTATAATATTGTTTAATAAGAGCAACCTATTTTATTTTTCGGTGGTAATTATTTAAATATTAAGAAGGCACTTAGACCTCTTATCTGGGTCTATTGTGCCCGGCAACAACAGATACCAAGGTAATTCTTTTGGACTTAATGGCTTCTGTTTGATACTATTTGTTATCATTCCATTTTTCGGAAAAAAATTACATGTGTAAAAAGTCCATCTAAAGACATTTTATTCACAACAAATAAAATAACAAACGGTGAAAGGTTATGTTAATATTTATATAAATATTTGTTTTAAGATCTATTACGGAAACCTATGTATTGAGTTAACCTTCCGAGATACATTGTTGTTGGATTAGCGATGAATAAAAGAGAAATGTTTTTTGTCTAAAACCACTACTTTATAACATCAAGGGTGTAAAGTAGTGCACTCTATGAAATAATTTATGCAACTAAGGCCAGCATTAATCCTTGGGTATGGGGATATTGGATATATTCCATACTATGAGCACTAAGCTCAAAAATACAACATTTGATAAATTCCTGTATTAAATTTCTTCATTTGAAAGTACATATTGCTAAGGCAGGTCCTTCGTATCCTCTGATAGTCAGTCCCCTTGTCCCTTGCCTCGTGTATTCACCGACAGGTTCTCCAACTCTTGACAGGTTCCCATTAAGCCTTGACAGGGTCCCGGCTATCCTCTGACTGGATCTCGCTAACCTCTGGTAGGGTCTCGGATATCCTCTGACAGGATCTCGCTAACCCTTACCAGGGTCTCTGATATCCCATGACAGGATCTCGCTAACCTCTGGCAGGGTCTCGGATATCCCCGGACAAGATCTCGCTAACCTCTGGCAGGGCCTCGGACATCCCCTGACAGGATTTCGCTAACCTCTGGCAGGGTCTCGGATATCCTCTGACAGGATCTCGCTAACCCTTACCAGGGTCTCTGATATCCCATGACAGGATCTCGCTAACCTCTGGCAGGGTCTCGGATATCCTCTGACAGGATCTCGCTAACCCTTACCAGGGTCTCTGATATCCCATGACAAGATCTCGCTAACCTCTGGCAGGGCCTCGGACATCCCCTGACAGGATCTCGCTAACTCTTACAAGGGTCTTAAATATCCTCTGCCATATAATAATTTACATATAATAATTACATATATCACATTTTTATTTAGGTAGGGCCTCGTGTATCAAAATCCTTTCAAAATCCTTTGACAGGATTTTACTAACCTTTGGCAGGGTGTCGTGTATCCTCTGACAGGTTCTCTGACACTTTACTTACCCAGTTTGGATACCCTTGCTCTAGGCTATTTAAAACTTTGCTCATTCTACCAAATTATCTCTGAACGACATTTTGTGCACTCATACAAAACTTAATTAATAATGGATAAAATTGATTAACTAGAAGATTTGTCTCTGGTGCGAAGCATAACTCGACTTGGAATAATGGGCTAGGAATCAAGAATTTTAAAGGAAAATTGCAAAAAAAGTTAAATAATGTAAGCGAAACAATATTAATCAAAAAAGCCCTTGAAATTACTTATCATGTTTCTTAAAAGCTTAATCAATTTCCTACAAGGCTTAAATTACAATTTAGAAAAAGAAAATGATTTGGTCGTCTAGGGAGCGGCCATGTGACCAGTAGGCAGGTCATGGCCGTAGAAAACGACCTAGAGACACACTAACTCAGGGAGGAGTTCTAGAAGATCAACGCGACGACGCCTACCGGACTTGTTTAAGTCGGCCTTCTTCAAGAAATTAACTGGTAAGGCTGCATACCTATCGAACTTTATCTGGACCCTCCCGGGACTTTCCCTTCGTCATATTCACTTTTTCTAGTTTGTTCTTGAAGTAACAAAGAGTAAGGACTGTAAAGGATCATAATTGATCTTAAATCAACCAAAAGAAATTAATTAAACCTTTTATCAATCTTATTAAATGCTTTGAAGTTTTTGTAGAAAGTTTAGGAATTGAATGAGTAAAAAATATTTATAACTAGCCTAGTAAGTTTGTTTTATTGGCATACTAAACTGGTTTAAGTCAGTGACAAGTGAAAGCATAGTGGACTTTATTTTGTTCAGATATAAAGTTTGCATTCGTCAGTACAAGAAACAAATGAAGATTGATAGCCGATGTGAAAACTAAAATAAATAAAAGAAATCGGGTCACGGGTACTTCTGACTCGCTTCGCTCGTCCTCAGATTGTAAGAAGTACGTTTTATTTCCAGCGGTTACCCATTCTGGCACTGACTACGCTCGATGCCGTTTAACTTTTGTGATTCAGCATAAATCATTGAAATATTTGTCGTATTGAAAAGAACTTCGATGTTCATATAAGGTGTACATTTGTACTAAATTTTAATTCAATTCTATTGTTTTACGCTTATTTTCTTTTTAAAAAACGTATAAAAATCATTCGATAAAAATTGAACAAGTGCTGATAATGTGATGGAATTTATCATTTACTTGCACTTATGTGTGGTAAATTTATTATTGCCGGTTTTAAGAAACATGATGATGTTCGGGTTATTTTACCCTATGATTCTATGGGCGTTATTAAAGATTTAAGTCGTCAGTATAATATTATGGCATGGAATATTGCATTTCTTAGAGGTAAAGAAAACGAGTCGATTTTAAAGGTATTCAGAAATGTTTTCTCAAAAATAAATAATTTTAGAACACAATCGATTCTTAATAGAGGGATGTAAAGTATTCTTGAAAAGTTGGAGTAAATGTTATAGTCCTAGCGCTAGGCCTAAAAAATGTGACACATTTTGTACTACTTTAAACCAAATTTTTCTGAAAAAAACTGTAAAATATAAACGAAAAGCATAGTCTGCCTATCCAGAGTGGAGTCCTTCATATGAAAGCGCTCGCTCAAAATATTAGAAAATCGCACACATTCCAGTTTTCTTGCAATAAGTGGTTCCCTGTAGGTCGTATGCGAAGCATGAAGAGATAATTTTTTAAAGCTGATAAAATTTCCGATAAAAACGAGTGTTTTTTTGTCAAAATCGGATGAATACAACTGAAGTTATGACATTTGTTAAATGACCAAAAAATGCACAAAAAGTCGCATTTATGCAAGTTCGCTCACTTTGCATAAATTAACCATTTTCAGTGAATTTGAAAAATCCATAACTTTGGTTGCTGATATCCAATTTAGATGATTAAACACTTGTATTATAGAGCATTTTATCATCTTTACAAAATGTTCTCTTCATGTTTTACACACGACCCACAGGGAACCACTTATTTCAAGAAAATTGAAAATTGTGCGATTTTATAAAATTTTGAACATGCGCAATCATATGATGGGCTCCACTCTGGATAGGCAGACTATGTTTTTTCTTCATAATTAAAGGTACATTTTCAGGAAAATTTGGTTTGAAGTAGTTCGAAATGAGTCACATTTTTTCAGGTCCGGCTCTTGGACCATATAAACGTGGTTTGAATACTTTCGATAGGGTCTTATCGTGAAATAATTTACTCCCTTTTTATAGGCTAAATTTTATTATGTATAGTGAAATAGTTAAGAGATTGGAGCAGAAAAATAGCAACACTTTTTGCTTAAAAAGGATAATAGTAAAGTAGCACTAGCTCAGGATTTTCTACTAGTAAAAATTGGAAGCTTTAGGTTTTAAAATTTATAACTTTAAAAAGCAATTTAACCTTTCCCCTTTCCTTTTTATTAAGAATATTATGTTCGCACGACTTGATATTCATTTTTTGTAGTAGTCATGATTTCGTATAAAACTAATTTAAAATTTTGTTTGATATCAAGATTATTGCCTCTTTTAGCGGATCCCCTAGAAAATTAGCTACTGAAATTAGGATCATTGAAAGGGGACTTCGACTTATAGCATTTTATATGTCAAAATTAATATTAGAATTAGGGTTGTCAGATTTTAGCCAACATGGAGCCGAACAAATGTAGTAAACGGTGGAGGGAGGGAGGGTAGGGTTAGGGGTCCATTTATCCAATAATTTTACTCCTGTAATAATTTATTATCAAGCGAAAGGTGGCAATAATAAATTGCTAGAGCCAAAATATTAAATATATTATAAATAAATATTGATTTCAGCCTTGTTGCATACAACTTTTAGACCATAAGAAAATAGAATGTCAACACTTCGACTCTAAACGTCAACAAGCTTGTTCACAAACTAAACATGAATTAAAAAAGTTCGGGTACACGTTCCGTAAGAACTTATCTATAGTAACGATACGATAAAACTCCCTACTTTGAACTCGCTTCGATCATCCTCAGAATATTCTATTCGTAAATTTTATACTGCAACACGTCTGCGAACTCGCTTCGCTCGTCCTTAGACAATAATTACATTGTTGAGAATAATTACGAGTTCGGAGTAGTCTCCAAACTCTTAACAGAGGTCCTGGAGAGTTGACGACTCGATATATCTCCGGCACTGATGATGGCGTAAGCTGAAAGCCGGTTCTGCCTTAATAAATAAAAATCTTGTGGAAAAGACGGAGTTAATGGTTTTTCAATAATTACATTAGTTTTATTTCCAACGTTCATCCGTCCAGCTACTGACCTTACTCGATGCTGCTTAACTTTTATGATCCAACAAACCATAGACATACTTACCGTATAAAAAACTTAGTATACTTATTATTACGTAAAGGGATACACTAATACCAAATTTCAATTCAATTGTATTGTTTTCCATTTTTTTATTTTTTTTTAAATACGTATTCAAGTCAGTCGATAAAAATTGAACTAATGCTGATAATGTGATGGAACTTAGCACATATGTTGGTTTTATATATGACTACATGCGCGGCTTATCTCCAACAAGTTCCACATTTAATGAATTTTCGAAATTTTTATTGCGGGTTAATAACGTATTAAAAAAAAAGAAATTTTCGGATCTTTAGGTTTGCACAACTAGATTAACTTAAAAATTGATTGAATGATATCCAGTTTTATCTCTCTTGCATAAATACACTGGGACATGCAATGATAACAGACACACATTCGTACAGACAGAGAAACAGTTTTGTAAAATCCACTCAGGAAGTCTTTTCATACTTCTGTTGTGCCTGTAAACTTTGCACCACGTAATACAAAGTGTACTTACTAATGAGTAAATTAGTGAACAAACGTTACTGACTTACAAAGTTACACTTACAAAGACTACTATAGCAAGTAATGTTTGTCAACAAAGTTACACTGACAAAGTCTTCTTGCGAATAAAGTTAGTAAACAATGTACACAGGCTTACAAAGTTACACTGACAAAGTCTACTAGCGAATAAAGTTAGTAAACAATGTACACAGACTTACAAAGTTACACTGACAAAGTCTACTAGCGAATAAAGTTAGTAAACAATGTACACAGACTTACAAAGTTACACTGACAAAGTCTACTAATAAGTAAAGTTAATGAACAAAGTTCACTGACTTACAAAGCAACATTGACTAAGTCTACTAACCAGTATATTTAGTGAACAAAGTTCACTTAAGTTTACATCATTACTCTCTTGTATCTCAAGTCTGCATCGACATAACATTAGTATGTAACATATATGGTAGGGCCTAAAAAGTTTTGTACAACCGGACTTCCGGTTCGCCGACTTTTGCGGTAAACCAGTTGAATTAAGATTTTAAGATATAACAAAAGTTTTAAGTTAAGTTATTAACTGGAGAAAGTATATGCAGATAGACGTAGCAACCGAGAGATTAAATCATACAAACCTACATAGATCTTTCTTGAGTTGAGGAATGTACCATAAAATGATCAAATGAGTTTTGCTATATTTTAGAAAGATTTTCAGATAAACGTTTTTAGTTTGCCAATAACAAACACTATTACTTGAGTATTTGAGTGTTTTGTTTCATATAATATAAGCTAAATGTGATTTTATTATCAGTATGACGATGTGGTTTTAATAGTTATATGTAGGGCTCAAGCAAAAGGCTTAAATGTGAATAAAACGAAAAAATTCCAAAAAGCCACTTTTTTTTGGCATTTTTTTTTTAAAGAGCATCAAACGTTTTTGAAACAGTAATAATGTTTAATAATTGGCAAAAAAAATGTTCACACGTTGAGTGCAGCTGCTTCAAGGTTGCGAAAATACTAAACATTGTAAATGGATTGGGTAGTAGTCTAAAGAATAAAATTATTTGATGAGCAAGATACAAAATTTTAAAATATCTAAAAATAATAATAAGCAATCACCGTGTTGTCATTAATTATTTATGTTTCTAAAGGCCCCTCTACTGAGGAGAAGCAGGGGGGATGTATGTCACGTAATGGATGTAACCTAATAGATTTGTTGGTCTTATATATTTTTGTGGAGCCATTTTTACGAGTTATTTATTTCGAAGTAATTAGTAGTTATTACGGGTTAGTGAGGGTATAAAAATATATTATCCAACTGGACGTAACGATTAATATTTGTATCATTTTGACTCTCTAGCATAAAGACACGAGGACTGTGATGATAACAGACACACACACATATAGACACAGACACACATTCTCAATACACACACTCATAGACACACATTCTCAATACACACACACATAGACACACATTCTCAATACACACACTCATAAACACACATTCTCAATACACACACTCATAGACATACATTCTCAATACACAACTCATAGACACACATTCTCAATACACACCATTCTCAATACACACACACATAGACACATATTCTCAATACACACACTCATAAACACACATTCTCAATACACACCTCATAGACACACATTCTCAATACACTCACACATAGACAATAGACATTCGATTGTCAAAATAATCAAATAAACAGAACAAAATTACTGTTATTTATATAATAAACTGCGTAGGCTTCCGCGGTTATTGTCATAACGATTTAGATCTTCAGGTGATGACCGTGTTAATGTAGATGAAGAACCCGACTGTTTCGCTTCCACTGTTGGAGGTATATTCAGGGATGTAGGACATCTTCAGGGATGCTCTATATCCCTGAAGATGCCTCCCACAGTGGAAGCGAAACGTCGGATTCTTCATCCACATCGACGCGGTCACCACCGTAAGATCTAAATCTTTAGTTATTTATATAGCAGAACGTTTATAATCTAAACTACCTACCAATACAATTTATAAGATGATAAGATCATACAATTTATCAAAGACGCATATAATTGTCCCTTAAATATTAAAATAATTTAATTGGATCAATATTTCGTCAAATCTCCAATATAGTTACGGCATTGTTTGGAGAAAAAATTATTCACGATTCAAAGTCCGTCCCTGAGAGCCCTAACACGATGTTTTAGGTATTTCAATTATTACGTTCACACTCTAGATCCGCGGATCGTATAGAATACGTATACAATACGCTCAACTAACGTTACGTTTCTTGCAGCGTATTTGTTAAGTCGATCGAGTGATAACTGATCCCGCCAAAACATGGCGTCTTGTATAGTGAAGCTTCACTTTTGGTTATAAGGAAGTTTAAAACAAAAAATATATTTAATTAAAGGTACATACACAAAAAGACAGCGATATCGGGGGATCCATTTAGATTCTATGTCCCTAGTTCTAGCGTATGCGATCGGATCCCCTCCGCATGGTTCACACAGCTTAAATTACCGTATTGAGAGATCGTACTCTATACGATACGTGGATCTAAAGTGTGTGAGAACGTACTAAAAATATTGAGATAGGCTGTGCCTCTATATCTCTATGATCTATAGAACCTCTACAATCTATTCTCTTGTTTATATTCCACCATAGCATTCTTGCAAGTGTATGAATAAAAAAATAACTAAATAAAACTAAATACTACAATTGAGATTGCAATAACGAGACTTAGAAAGTTCGACGATTAATGTAAACTTTATAAAACCATAGACCCAATAGTATTTTCTATAGTAAGTACACTGTAATTCATAACTAAGCAGTAAAAAAGTGAAACTTTCAATATAGTACAATGCAGTCAGTTCTTTAGTTCCTGTATTTTACGATCTTTTATTGACTGTTTTCACTTTATATAAATCAACAATTTGAATTCAAAGTACATACGAATAGATTTTGAAGTCATAATCAACCATATTAAGTTAAGGACATTAAAATAGAAAATAGCTAAGATTCATTTATAATTTTAAGCTGTAAAAATTAATATGACATACAATATTAAGAAGGTAGTTTTTTTTCTCTTGAATTTATTTTGTTTTAATGAAATACTTCAAGAATTCTTTTTGAAAAAATTTAAAGAACTCAGTCACTTATTTTTTATTATTTATGTATTTATTTATTTCTATGAACATTGTATGAAAAATATACAAATTACTTATAAAAATAATAACGCATGTTAGCGTCTACAAGCTATGTATGACTTAAAATTAAATGTAATCTTGCATTAACTGATTAATGAACAACTTTAAATAAAGATTAAGCAAAGATTTATTAAAATTAGTATTTGAATTTTTTTAATAATTTAATTCATCATTTTACTTGGTGTCATATAAACAAAGTCACATAAGACATTCATTTACGGAAAATACAGAGTTGTTCTTTTGATAGGAATAAAATTAGTTATTTGAAATCTTTAAGAGTCGTTGACAGTTTTTTTAAGTAACTTTATAAAATACCTGTCAGTTAGTTTTATTGCTAGAACGTGATATTTCTTGTATTTTTATTATGCTTTGAAATGGTTAAGAATGTTTATAAATAAGAAAAGAATTCAAAAGTATTTTGTTGAATGGAGAGTGTTTTTAAAGAATTTCAATTAAAATCTAGAGGCAAAGGCCTTTTGTTTATTGTATTAATCAATAACAAAAACGGCCACGGTCTACCTCCGTGGCCGTGATCGTAAAGGCATTCGATTTCGGCACCGGAGGTACGGGGTTCGCATCCCGGGCTATGCTCTAAGATTTTATGAATAGTATTTGTATTAAAAAGATTTCGCCAACTTTAATTAATTCTTAGAGTGTTGTAGATGCAACCCACCTGAGGTAGTTCCCGCAGTCTGAATACCCTGATGGGCCGAAAGGCCCTAAAACGGGCATTTTTTTTTCATTTTTTTTTATCAATAACTAACAACAGGCCTTCGGTGTTTTGGCCGCTACGCGACACTGAAAACTGCTTCGCGACCCCTGCGCTTCCCTGTGTCTAATCTAAATATAGGCAACATGCTTGTTGTCCTATATCAGTTTGACATACTAATAGATTATATAAGTGTCATGCTGCTAAGATAATAGCGAATTTTGATGTATTATTCTAATTTTAATGTATTAATTAATTTATCAATTACTAAGTACTTTATTGTATAATTGTAATGTATTATTAAAATCGTTATTTGTTTACATTGTATTGTATATGTCAATTGATAAACCAGAACGAATGCTGATGATAAAATTTACATTCTTACATTTGTTAAACGTATTTATTCGTGTCCGAGTATACAATTTCAGCTTGATTAGATGCATTTTTGTTATCTGAGATAAGTTTTGTAATTTTTGAAATTTTTTGCTGAGTCATCACTGTGGGTTTATAACGTCACATATATGAGCGTTATAAACTTCATGAGCTTAGTTTTCTATGAAATTTCACTAAAATGTAAGAAAATCTTATTTTACTACCATTACACACTCAATATATTTATATAATTATTATTCACTAACGCCTATTCTGTGGTATACGATCGTTTAACGAAAGTGACATAACCTATAATAATAATTTCTAACAAAAGAATGACTTTAACGATTGTTCTAAAATCATCCTATTCTTCCCGAGTGAAAGAAGAAAGAAGAATCGTCCTTGATAGTGACCTTCCTAATTGTGGGCTCGGTGACCTTGTTCTTAAGCTGGGTCAAGGCTGTCAGCACAGTTAAGAAAAACTAGGACTTCTTCCAAGCCTCTTTGAATTCTTTGACTGGTAGGTGGGCAACAATTTAAATAGTTTATAGGCGCCTTTAATAAAATATTTTAATGACTCGAGATTAGTGGTTCGGAGCAGGTTGTTAAAAAAGGAAAATTGCTTTGAATCAATCACTTTGTATTTGTACTGTATTTTGTACGGAAAAAAGAATTTAATGAAATAATAATCAATTAAATAATTATATTTATTAAACCTCTGTATGTGATCAGCTACTCCACTGTGATTTAAAATTTAGTTGTAGTGAAATGTTGAGTATATAACTTTAGTTCCCATTAGGTTAAGTACGCACCCACGGACCATTTTTTAAACCCCTACGGGACAAATACTTCTGTGATACTAGTTTTTAGTAATTTGTGATACTATTCTTAAGACCTTAGTTAGTAAGTGAAGTTGGTAAGTTTTAGCTTAGCCTTAGTTTTCTTGGTTAAGTATGCTTCGTCCATGCAGCGGCTATTTGTTAAAACCCTGTGTGGCACCCTCTACTATGTGATACTAATTTTAAGTTCTATATGTTCTAGTTTTGTCTTTATTTATTTAGTCATGATCCAATTTATTGGATTCGTACTAGTTTGCCATAACACCTTTGATAACTCCAACCTTTAACCTGTGTACCTCTTAATATTCATCGTTCATCAACTAAATTGTCGAGTCATCAATGATGACGAATGTCGAATGGTGGAACAGTTCCCAGAAGTACATTGCTTTTTGCTTGTTATTCCCTAGGTGTCTATTCATGTTTTGCAAAATACGGTAGTATCAAATGATATATGTTTTGCTTGCCATGATCGATGGCGGTAAGAGAGCGCCGCTTGTCTCTGTTAAATAGTTCACATTATATTCTTCGGAAAGAATTGAAAGTCACAGCATATGAATTCCTTTAATTAAACATTTGATAGGTAAATTGTGTAAAATACTGTGTTATTCTCTGTCATAATAAAACTCTCGATATTTTTAGTTTTATTGTGCAGTACTAGGTAGCGCTAGTTGTCAAAATTTAATTAATTACTGTCAAAAACTAATAATTATTTATAATTGTCAAAATTTAAATTAATTTTTTTTCTGATTATATTAATTAAAGCCCTCACCTAAGTCCGCCTGTGTAAAAACAAAAAAAAAAAATAAAATTACGAATACATTTTTTCTTACATATCTGATTATACTCTATTATTATACTTCTTTAGATTAGATGACCCAATCTTTATAACACAATTCTAATCTAAAAAAATTCCCAATGTATAAATTTCATTGTTTTTAATTTGTTTCAGTATATGCAAAATTAACTAATGGTGTTTAGAAGAACACCATGGTATCTTCTCATCTGGCTTAGAAACACTTTCAACTTTACTCCTGGATTCCCTCATTGTAAAAAAAAGGAAGTTATTTAACAAAGTTTATAAAAAAATCATATCTGAACTATGACCTTTTCGGTTGAAATAAAGATTTAAAAATAAGTTATAAAGTAGCTATAAATCGGTTCTTATTAAGTTTTTAACTGACGGCAACCTTTAGCTTTTAAACTATGACTTTCCATAATAAAATGTACGATGTTTGATAAGTTAACATTAGCAATTAAATAAACTGACTGTATGTATTGTGAATCCACTGGGTAACACGCTTTTAAATGGTTTTGATCTTACACTTTATTTAAAGCACATTTGAATGTAAAGCACTGAAAATCAAGCACGAAGTACCTCGGACGTTTTTCTTATCATGTCGGATTTGCAACACCTATACTCAATACATCGGATTCGCTTCACTTGTTCCCGGACATTAAATTGCATTCGTTTTATTCCCGGCAATTTAAATTGTATTTAAACCAAAACAAATTTGGTTAGTGCCGGACGCTTGATTAAGGGGACTTTAGTTCTATGAAAAGTTTTGAACGATTTCTGGCGAATTCTCCAATTCACCTTTATTTAAGAAAATGTACAAGTTTGTTAACCAAATTGTCTGACATATTACTTTTTGACGATAAATCTTATAAAGATTAAGAAGATAATTTGTTTTCATATCATTTTTATTATTTAAGCTGTGATTTTTCTAGTCTTTCTATTAATGTATTGTGTTTGTTTATTTATTTATTTATTTTAATAGTTTATTAATGTAGCTTGTTGAGAATGTTTCTGAAGATGCCTACAATGATAGGCGAAATATATTAAATTGAATAAATCGTTCAAAACTTTTTATAGAACTAAAGTCCCCTTGATCAAGCCTGAGATGGAGTTCTATAAACTTTCCAGTGCTACAAAGAACAAACTATTAGTGCCGGACGTGCTAGCTGCATCCAACCGCGTTGGATGTAGCTTATCATATATAATACAACAAAAAACCGTAAACTAATCCTTCCTAGTTTGCTAGTTGGAACTTAGTATACTTATTTATTAATTAAAAGGATACAATTGTACTAAATTTCAACTCCATTTCGATTTTTTAGATCTAATGCTGATAATGATGAAACTTAGCACATATGTTGATCTTATACATGGCTACACTAGAACTATTACTACATACTACATACTATTACTAGTACTAGTAACAACAAGGGACGTAATATTATAACCTTGTTGTAAACTACTAGCCCCAACATAGTGGACATTTGAGGAGCTTCACTGATGACAGTAAAAAGCCTTTTTACTGTCGCCGACAGTAAAGAAATTTAAAACTTTCGCGTACGGTAAAAAATGCATTTTACCTATTTTTTTGAGAATGAAATGGGCTGTAAGTGCCTACTTTACGGCTATCTTTTAAGAGTGACAATTTTGACCTAGGCTCGTTGCTAGGAAGAAGGGCCAGGAAGTCTTGCCCCTTCTGACTAAGTAGATTTCAGTAGAAGTCCCTTAGAATGTTTGAAACGGCGCCACTCAAGGATTGGCTTTTCCTCCACCCCCCCCCCGCTTCTAGTTTTGGCATACTAAGACCCTGCTTTGAACACTACCCATTTCAATACCTTGCCCCTCGCCTGGACCCACTATTCAGCTTCGACAAAGAGGAAATGGGGGGGGGTAAGCTAAGGCTCCCTCCTATAGCCATAGCCTGAAGTAATGTAAATAACGGTTCCAGGCTAAGTTCAAGTGGATTCGCGGAGTGAGTTTTAGTTGGTATGAGGCAGACCCTGAGTCCAACACTGTTGACAGAACGCTGTCTTCCTGCGTAAATGCATTTCTCTCTCTTTTTTTGGTAACAGTTTTTCCGTAAAAAAATTTGCCGAAAAACCCAATACAATACAGCGAATATGCCAATTTTCGCCCTTGATGCTCTTGAAGGTTAAGCATAATAATAATAATTAACTGTTTCTGTAAAATTAATATTTGGATCAGAAAGCAAGAGAAAAAAAAGATGGAGGAGAAACCGATGTGGGAGCGACTTTCTCCAGGCCGGTTCTTCTTGCAACTTAACTTGTTTATAATTCATTTACAAGCTTCTCATGTTTATAACTTTTAAAACTATCATTTAAAATGATTATAGAGGAGAGAAAACTGACTTGTTTGGACCAGATTCGAAACCAGTATAGACATCTAAATATTCAGGTCTGGGTATTAGGACTTCGTCCGTGGAAAAATGTAAAGTCTTTAAGCTCAGTTCTAGAAACCACCAGGAACGCTTCGTTCATTTTTACTTAAGCTTTAAGGAGCTAGTTTATCGCTTATAAATATCCCTATCTTGTTTTATATGGAATTTAATGTTTTCTTTTTAGCTAATCTTAAAGCAATAATGAAATATTTAACTTTCGAAGAGTAGGCTCCCAACGTTATTATCCATAACCATGAGATTTTCCGTTCATAATGTGTTGAAAAGAAAATTTAAGTACTCCTTTCTCTGGGCTTAAATTTCGTTGTCATATTTGTTGTCACCTAAGGATTTTGAACTTTTTTACTTTTCCTTATTTATACCCTAGTTATATAGGAAAAGTATTGTGTTTGCAAAAAATAACAGACAATGGATCTATCTGAATTATCTATTTTAGGTGTTTTTAAAACCTCCTGAGAGGTTTTTACAATGTTGTCTGCCTGTATATGTGTGTGTTTTATCATCATAGTCAGCGTATTTAAGCTAGAGAGTTGAAACTTACTACAAAAATCAATCTTTAGGTCCTGTTGCGCCATCCGGAAAATATTTTTTATGACGTCAATAATGACTCAGCAAAAAAATTCGTAAATTCAACACTGAAAAATGTTTTGTTCGATTTTAGATTAGGCACGCATGTAACACATGTATAGGACTAACATATTTTTTAAATTTGATCCAATTACCAGCATTAGTTCAATGCTTATCAAATGACTTGTGTATTAGACCAAGAGCCCCGTGGTGTTTTGTTAATAAAAAGTGTAATGGCTTGAACCGGTCTCAATTTTGTAAATATCTTCCTGAATAAGGATCAGCAATTCAGCCGACTCGTATCGGATGGGTGTCCCAGGCAGAACCTTTGACCCCTAAAGTGTATTCTGCCTGGGACACCCATCCGATACGAGTCGGCAGAATTGCAGATCCTTGTTTAGGAAGGTATTTCCGAAAAATTGAGACTGGTTCCAGCCATTAAACTTTTTATTAACAAAACACCCCTGGGCTCTTAGACTATATGGTTTTTAAAAAAAATTGTCAAAAATCGTGTTGTAATTTTTATATTCTAAGCGAAGTAAGTCCGAAGTAGGGAGAAAGCGCGTAGCGATCCGATGTGCTAAGGGGTTAGTTCCGAGTTATTCCTCACCAGAATGTTGCCTGTTTCAGCTCTCTAATTATCTCTTTTGTCAATTCTATACTTTGTTGAGCATTTTTTGGATTTGTAGTAATAACAGGAATAGAGATAGCACTTTTTTGCTGAGTTTATTAGCTCACTGTTGGCAGAACAATGTAAACAAGAGGTCAGTTTCCTTTAACTGCTCCAAAGTAAAAAAAAAGGTACATCGTACTGCTTAGAATCCTTACCTATATTACACCAGTCATTGATATATAATTAAAACCATTTCAACCTCTTAATGTTCCTTGAGTTAGTAGCGTAATACATATTTATGTACATCGGAAAATCGGGAAATTTGGTCTTTCTGTGAATTTGCGAAGAAAAAATGAGCTTATGAGGATTTTTTGGAGGAGGAGGGCTCACTGATCATTAATAAATATTATAATAATATGTAAGTGTATGAGATTTTTGTTCCTAGACGTTTCTATGGGATGACTTTCGAGCGCTTTCTTGGATCGAAATGAAACCTTAGTACACAAATAAACCTTGTTAATGTCCAGAACCCTATCGTTTATAAAATATGTGTGACATCATTAACCTACAATATTGACCCCACAAACATTTCAAAAAATTTTAAATCTTCATAAAAAAGCCTTATTAAAGTAATAAGGCTTTATCAAACATCTTACAAATAATTTAAAAATTATTTCCAAAGGTCCATAATCAAATAAACATTTCCATGCAAAACAAATTTTCTTTTGTCAAGATTTTAAACTATATTAATAATAACCAATCCATAATATTAAAAGTTCTTTTCACTCATTTTTATTTTTAATATTTTCTATCAAAATTTCTAACAGTTTTTATTACTTATTCAAGTCATACAAGTCTAAAATAAGTATTCCATGGCTGTATGGTCCTAGTAGACCAATGCCACAAAAAAAATCTCCATAAGGTGTTTAGATCGAGCTGAAATTTCTGGCACATGTACTGCTATGTATGGTTAACAAAAATAAAAAAAAGATTTTATTATCTGTATCAGTTTTGGTTTCATATGTTGACACATAATACATAATGAAAACAAATCACCTTTTTGATTAATGCATTTTAAAATTCGTTTATATCGTGGCAGTATGCCACTTATTTAAACTAGCAATATGAAGAACAGTTCAGGACAAAAACTATGTGGCCGCGAAGCAGCCTCAGTGCCTACGTCGCGTAGCGGCAAAGATGCCCTGGGCCTTTTAATATAACCATAATTGATAATTGGGGTAGGAATCGAGGATAGACCTCATTTGCACTGCGACTAGAAATAGTTGTACAATTAATATAACCATGGGAAGGTAAGCTTCCTCTTGTTTTTCAAAAAAATTCCCTATTGCGTCGTCCCTTTTGTTCATAATCCTTTTATTGCCCTTTGGATTTGATATTATAAAGACGAGCGAAGCGAGTCTGAAGTCTAAAGAAGATACTCCGTACCTGTTTTTCTTTAATTTCATTAAAGGTTTGGCATTGATGATGGCCTCTAGTTTAGTTGATAGCTGTTAACCAAAAAAACATTTGTTTCACACAGAGACTTTTCTTTTTCATCATTCCGGATGAACATCTTTCATGATCATTCCATTACAGAAACACTGTTTCGCAGGCAATTATTTTCATTAAGTTATTATTTAAATTTCAAAATTTATGGGTTTAATGAAGTGATTTCACTTTTTATCTGTTTTATGTCCGGGAGCCAAGCTGTCTGGTCCGGGCGTTTAAATTTGTTTTAAAACATTAAAATAAATGGTTCCGGTTAAATTTCACCAGAATGATGAAACGTTTAGATACTTAAATGACGTAAAATCATTAAAAGGTCTAATATACTTTTAATATCTATGTTTAGTATCTATGTACTAAGATAATTAGTTTTGAACATGAAATTAATTTTTACTGAAGTTTATAATTTACTATCTTTAATCTTTTGCAATGAAAATATATTTTTATTTAACTCTATTAATACTTTAAGTTGTTACTTTATAGCTAGATATATAGGGGAAAATACTTTTTTATAATAAATATATTTCAGGACTTTCACGAAGTTGTGCATTCAGCTGAGACTTAAAACACCTTGGGGAATGAGATTAAGTTATTTAAATCTTAAATGAACTTTCTATATGGCAGAGACGGCTTGACGCCTGCATGGGTGCGCCGGTACTTAGATAGTAGAGCCATTATTATGATAAGCACAAATTTAGTCTACATGTAAAGAAACCTGGATTTCGAAGATAAAAAAAATCGAGTACGGGGTACCTCGGAAATTTTCCTTATTACATCTGATTCGCTTCGCTCATCCTCCCTACTTCGGACTCGCTTATCCTCAGAAATACAGTTCGCCAATTTATACTGCAACGTGCCTTTGGACTTGCTTCGCTCGACTTTAGATAGTAAATGCATCCGTATCATTCTCAGCGGTCACCCATACAGCACTGATCACGCTCAATGTTCCTTAATTTTTATGATCCAACAAAAATCATGGATATACTAGTCGTATTAAAATGAAACTTAGTGTACTTATTAATTATATAATAATTACACTTGTACTAAATTTCAACACAATTAGACCATGTCTCAATTTTTTAAAACATGTACACAAGTCCACGTTGAAAATGAGCCATTTTCAAAGCGAAATTTCTCGTTTTTTATAAAAGATAAAGAATTGTAATTTCAAAAATAATATTGTTCCGATATGATCTTTGCGTAAGCCAAATTGTAAGATTCTAGGATAACCAGGTCAAAAGATATAAGGGGGTAGAAAATGCTCCAAATTGCTTCGAGAAAAGTGTGTTCGTCAATGCCAGCCTTGGATATGAAACTTGTACGTTATAAAGAAAGACTTGGCTGGGGCACTAACGTGCCCCCTGATAAAGTTAACTTAAAATTACAAGGTCCGAAAATGAATTTAATAAAAAGTAAATCAATAGTAACGGCATTCATTGCTGAAATTGATCTTTTAAAAAGTGGTTAAATATCCTTAATTTAGAATATTAACACAAGCAATTAAATACTTTCTTTATTTATTTGTTTAAATTAGTCTCTACAAAGGAGTGGTGATACAAATATATGACATTAGATAGAGTACATCTTTAGCTTAAGGGAGGTAGTGGATGATTGTATTAAAAGCAAATCAACATTTCTTATTTAGAGACAATAAATAAGTGAATAAATTAAATAATTAAACTTTTAAATATTTGCTAAGCAAATATGAGATACAGAAGAATAAATAAACTTCCAGCAAATAGCTAAATTAGCTTAAATCCTTCTTTAAAATGTAACCAAAAAGATTTTATTTTATTTTAAATTGATTCATCTTAATGAGAGAAATTAAACTTGACCTTATTTTAATTTTAAAATAAAAAAAAAAGTTTTGTAGAATAAAAAAAAGAGACAATTAAACTTGTGTGGAAAATAAAATGAGCAAACATTCTTCTTGTTCAACTTGAGCGTAAAAGATAATGAAGGAGATAAGGGAAAGAAAAAATAGATAAATAAAACTCTTGTGCCACTCTTGTGCTCTCTCTTTTCTCTTGTGTCACTTGGACAAGCAATTAAATAATGTATTGGCTATACAAAGATAATTAGCAGGTAATTTGGATACTGGTTTATCACCTTATAAGATAGGGGGACTTAAAAGGGGGCAATGAGTAAAAAAAGGTTGAGAACCACTGCTATAATAAAATGAAATATTGGAACTATACTAGACCTGCGGACATGATGGTATTGCAGGTTTAGTTTACAATAGTCATCTACGGCGAAAGAAAGTATTACTGTATACCACCCGAAGATGTACAGGCATGTTTTAATATTTTTTAAGACATTATAATCCGTTTTTATATTATTGATGCTACGGGGAGGAATAGCAACATCAAAGTCCCCATGTAGACAAGTAATTCGACCAGCAAAAGACTTGATATCTTAAAGAGCCTGGTAAGCTTTAATCTTTTAAGACAACAACTGATGTAGATCATTAAAATACTTGCAGTTAAAATAATTTTGGCACGGAGGTCCACGAGCCGGGCGAATTTTCTTTGAAATTCTTTCTTTCCGATTTTTTGCTTAATATTTCGATGTATATTTAATAAAACCAAGCAGTAGCGTCACAACTTCTATTAATTTTTTCCGAATCTTTCAAAGAAAATGCGCGTATTTATCCATACATTACACAGTACAGCATTATTTTCACTCATTAAAAGCTCGGTTTATGCTCATTTTTAGCGCATTTTCTTCGAAAAATACTAAAAAAACATGTTGTGACGTTACTACTCAGGTTATTAAATATACATCAACAAATTGGACAGATAACCAAGCAAGGGCGCGTATTTCATAGAAAATTCACTCGGTTTGAATACCTCTGTGCCGGAATTATTTTGAAGTTATTAACTTAAATAATTAAACCAGTTAGGGGTAATAAACATACTTGGATGTCTTCTATTGATACAATTCATACACTAATATTTTCTTTCGCCGTAAATTACTATTGTAAACTAAACCTGCAATACAAACCTGTCCGCAGGTATAGTATAGTTCTAATATTACATGCTTCACTTATAGCACATGATAAAACAGTTACTTACACATATAAAATACAATACAAATATACTATGTGTAGTAGCTATGTGTGTAATAGTTATTACACACATACAAATATAAAATAAAAATGCTATTATCTCAAAAAGCCATTTTTTTAAATTTTGAAAAAAATCCTAAAAAGAGCTTAAACTGTTAGTAAAATGTCCACAAAGTTTTATTTTGGGACCGCCATGGGATTGGACACAGTAGCATATAACGTGTGTCAAGGTATGTTAAAAAAATCACTTATTTTACAATTTCTATTAATGGTTATGTCATGAATCTTAACTTTGTTACACTATGACACACGTCATAGTGTAACATGACGATAGGCATCTTAACATAGATAGGCATCTTAACACATAGATAAGCATCTTAACATAGATAGGCATCTTAACATAGATAGGCATCTTAATATACTTTGACACAAGTTATGTGCTTCTGTATCCATTCCCATGGCGGTCCCAAAATAAAACTTTGTGAACACAGTTTAAGCTCTTTTTAGGAATTTTTACAATTTTTTTAAAATTGGCTTTTTGAGGTATTATCATTTTTATTTTATATTTGCTCATTATAAAACTTATTAACCTAAAGTAAGTAGAATCTATTAGAAAAGGCAAAGTTTACTCAAACACCACCAAAATAAAAATTATAGCCAGAATTTTAGATACAGACATTTTTGTAGTCAAAGAAATGTTAAAAAATCCTATTTTTTGCGGCACAAAAGTTCAACATCCTGCTGCGGCAATATGGCTGTCCCAAATAAGCTGAAAATATAGATTTTTTTTCTTCATTGGTGCTTACCTGTCAGCCAAGTTATACTAAAATCAGTGACATGGAGTCCAAATATGTACTTTTTTGTGTTGATTTGACATGGAATGACCCTGGCGGGAATTCGAAAACCTGCCCTGTAGCCTACAGGTTACCTTTATCCAGCTCTCTATTATCAAAGAAGAAAAATCGAGCAAGAAATTGATTTTTAACTATGATATCAATCATTTGAAAGGAAATTCGTCCGGTTTGAAGAGCCTAGCTAGAGAATTTTGTTTTTTCACACTCTGCAAGCAAATAATACAGAAACCTGACTAACATACGTAATATTTATAATATCTAAATATTAAAATATGTTAATTTAATCTAACAAACACAAATTGTTGAAAAATATATCATTCCTGATTTATATTTATTTGACTGTTCTTTGTTTTCATTTGCTTATTTTATTTGTTTTAAGAAAAATGTTCTCATAGTAAATAAAAAATTATAAGTAACACTATTCCGGGTCAAAAAGAATTAATTTGGCTTGAATAAAGTTCACATGTGAATAAAATAAACTTATGTCATTAATAAAATAGCAGCTTAGTACATCCGTCATGCAATGCGTGTTAATTAATTGTTTGGAAAAACGTCAGTCTGTTTTTGATTATTACTGCTGTATGACTAGTTATGTGTACCTCTTAGATTGAGGCGACCATAAGGTAAGTGGTAACTTATTTATTTTATTTTTTATTTTATTTAATTTATTTATTTTATTTTTTATTTTATTTAATTTATTTATTTTATTTATCCTGGAGCTTAATTAGTCACTATTAGATTAACATTGGTAAACAAGGAAAACAACAAAGAGGTAAAGATATTTTGGATTTGAACTTTTTTTGTATTATTTGGGACAGTTTTTGATATAGACAGTATAAGAACTTATTTAGAACTTATCAATAAAAATCATCAATAATAAAAAAAATTGGTAAAGGGTACCTCAGAAATTTTTCTCATCACATCGGATTCGCTACGCTCATTTTCTTAGCTTCGGAATCGCTTCGCTTTTCCTTAGAATATACTAGTCGTTAAATTTATACTCCAACACATCTTCGGACTAGCTTTACCCGTCCATTGATAGTCAATGCATCCGTTTCATTTCCAGCAGTCACCTCAGCTTCAGTTTTAAGTATATAAGGTCAGTTTTTAGTGAGTTAAGGTTATAATAACCTAAGCAGTATCGTGACAACATGTTAGTTAATGTTTCAAAATTAGTAGGTAACAAGATTAAAACCTTGGAACCCTAGCTTTGAGTTGTTGTATCACCTCTGGACCGGTTCTTTAGATTTAGCACTCCGAAAAACTTCAGAAACGACCCCCTTCTAGACATATGTTGTTAGTCGATAAATACATATCGCGCCCCTGCAAGAAAAGAGGTCGAGTAGGGTAGAATATTTTAGTGGTATTTCAACTCAAAGCGCAAATAAAGTTAATTCAGAAAGTATTAAGATTCTCATGCGTAGAAATATATTATACTAGAGGGGCCTACCCTATCTAAATACACTGGGAGGCCTTAAACATCATTTTGGGGTTCTCAAGGGTTTTGTGTAACCTAATTGAAACCTCCTTTAATAGTGAGTTAAGGTTATAATAAATCAATTGATTTCGACTTCCAGCGCATTGATTGTCTTTTGAATTGTATTTTTAACGTTCTACAATATAAGTTATTGTACTGATTATTTGATTATATTTTTGGCGATGATTGTCAGGTTACTTCTTCGAAGATTTAAAATGTAATTTAAAAGGGCCTCTCTAGTCTATGTATGTTCTGTATGTTCTATGTCTAGCGGATGGGATAAAATAAGCGCATTTCTTTTAAAAATTCAGAAAAAAAATTGCAAATCAAAGGGATTCTGGTAAAACTTTCACTCATAAACCAAACACACTCGGAGTGTTAAAAATATACACGTGCGGGAATAACATTACGCGTAAAGATATCAATAGTTTAAATAAATAATCGTCTTACGTCCCAAGGGTGAAAAAAATGGGATCTGAGTCCCAGATCTCTCTGATGTCAAAGGTAATGTATATATTATATATATATATATATATATTATATATATATATATATATATTATATATATATATATATCTGTGTGTGTATGTATAGTAATCCTCTCTAAAACTGATATATGACGCAGTCCTGTTTCTCACTCCCTCTATGTCACCCATTTCTTTAGTTCATTTTTTAACTGAATGAGGAAATTCGCTGAAAAGTTTCTCTGTAGCAATTAATAAAACCTGCACTTATTATAGTTCTCGAAATTAATAATTTTGATTAAAAAAAAACTATATAAGTTATATTATATCAGTTAGCATCGCGGTTGCTATAAAACAATAGCGATAATAAAACATATAATGGCTTTGAAAATCACTCAGCACAATCAACATAATTAAAATTAAAACAAACACGGCTATGAATGGTTAATAAACTACGTAAACATTGTTATAAAATTTAGTTCAGTGCCGACTCTAAATATCTTATTACTGGTAAGTAATAAGATATTTAGTAATAAGTAGTAAGTCTCAGCCTTCAATCTTGGGACTATAGGCAGTGTAACAATATGGTTCAATGCTGGTTGAAGACTTTTAAGATTTTATGCTAGGGAAGAGAACTTTACATAAAGCATTATTCAAAAGTTTATTAAGCCGATGTTGCTTAACCTGTGCTAGTATTAGTAGTAGTAATATGTATATATTATACATTACGGCTTAACAACAATTAACACTCTCATACCTACATACAGACACCCAATTTGTTTCGATTATTGTGGTCTGTGGGTGCTGAAACGTGGACATTAGATTGGAGAAGTGGGTGTTACATTCTTGACTAATGCAATGCTTCCCATTCCTCTTAGGAGGTAAGGAAGCAAACTTATATGAAATATTGTTTAACACCGTAGACATTAAAAAGCCCATTTTAAACTATGTTGAGAAAAACTTATCAGCAATTAATAATTTCATTTATTGTTAACATTATCAGATAATTACCGGGTCCCATTTGAAAATATTCGCTAATGAAGTTAATGACATACCGGGTCCGATGTCTGCGACACTAATCTATTTTCAGAGGTTCTTGATACAAAAATGTCCATCCGTACAAGAGCTAACGTGTTTACAAATATTGGATAAATTATGGTGGTAGTTAAACAACTAATTTTAAGTAGGGCATCGTTTTTTATTTATTTTTTTTTGGGGGGGGGGGGCTTTAAGGTTATATAATATCGGTTCTGAGTCGAAACAAGCAGTAAAAGAACTAAAAAAAAGGGTTCTAGGTTCGAGTTTTTTTTACCAAATAATTTTGTAGCGGAGGCACACAAAATGGACAAATCCATATTAATAGTCTGTTATAATAATAGCTACAAAAACAAGACGTACAGTATCTATCGAGTCACAAATTAATGTTTAAACATTTGAACAATATTATATAACAACTTAGATCATAAAAAAAAATGATAAGGATATGCAAACTTAAAACGACAATGAATTTATAAATTAGAAAACACACACACCATCTAAGAGAAGCATTAAATGAATGAAAGGATATTAAATAAATAAATAAATAAACCATTTATTGTGGATCATTACAATAAGTTACAATTTTACAAGTTTAAATTTACAAGTTAAACCACAAATCGGGGTTACCCGGAGAAAGGATATTAAGAGCATAAATATCTATAAATATAAAAAAAAAATCAAAAAAATATGGGGAGGGGTGTTATTCAGTTCGTCCTCAGAAGTTTCAAGTGATTAATATTATACTTGCAGCACCTTGCGGGGCCCCGCGACTCGATGATGTTAAGATAAACCCCTCTAAGAATAAACGGGGCCCCGTTTTTTTTAGTAAAGATATTGTATAAAACTCAAACAAGGGGCCCCGTAACTTGATGATCTTCAGAAAGACTATACTTATAAATAAACGAGGCCCTATTTTTAGGTAAAGAGATTGAATAAAACTTACAAAAGGGCTCCCTATAGCTTATAATAATCTTAAGAACGTCTTACTAAGATTAAACGGGACCTTATTGTCTGATAGATTGTATAAAAGTCAAACAAGGGGGCCCGGGGCTTAACGATATTAAGAAAGGCTATTTTAAGATTTAGATGAAGATATTTTATACAACTCCTACAGGGGGCCCCACAACTTATTGATGTTAAAACAGACTATAATAATCTCTACTGTGGCATGGACCCATTTCATTAGTAGGTTTATTTCTTTTTAACTTTACTTATATATTTTTACTTTATATGGTTAAAAATGTCATTCTGTGAGTTTGTGCAAATTAAAATTATTCAAAAAAGTGAAATAAATTAACAATAAACCAATAAAAAAACTATATTGTGATTTTTAACTTCTTATCGGTTTCTTTAAAAACCCGTGACAACCCGTTTAAAATGATTTTTCAAATGAATGGGTCACTTTAGTGAGTTTAAAGGCCCTAAAATTAATTAAAATAAATCACATCAAGAAAAAATTTAAAGGTAAATCGTCAAAAATGAGAAAAAAAGTAAAAAACCCATACACATGTTATAACGCTTATTATCAATTTCTTGATAATTGCGACAGTGGCGCTGCTACGGACTTTGAATCGCGAACAAGTATGAATGTGTTCGTGCACAGCTAATTTTAGTTGGATATGCCTAGTTTGTTATAAGTAATGGGATAATTACGCCAATTTCCTTTGAAAATTCAGAAAAATTGAGTAACGAGTTTAAAGTTACTACTTTTGTTATAAAGCGCTAACCGGAAACGTAAACAAGAAATGGATTGTTGCACGGAAGCACACATTTAAAAGGAAATTCACCCAACTTGGGGACTCAACCGCGCCGCAGAGTGATTAATTTTCTAACCCCTTGGGGATTCAACCTGAACTGTTCACACGGTATTTTTTAGTTTAGATTCTATAGATTAGATTCTACCCCGATAAAGAATGAGTTTCATAAGACAACAGTGTCGGGGGTTAAACCCCATAGGGGTTAGAACACGGGCTTGAACTCCCTGCCAAATCCCGCGTGTGAACGAAGTAATAGATTTTAAAAACTGTATACCAAATATTTACACAGAGAGTTGATACTATCAAATTAATTTGATTATTTGTTTATTAAATAAATTAATATTTATAAAGGACTGTAGTCTTCAAGAAATTTAAATTTTAAATATTCTATTATCTATGTCTTATATTTTATCAACACAAATATGGCAGCTATTATTTTTAAGTCCATAATTATAACCTTTAACTTGTTTGATGTTAGCTTAGTTTTTTTAATATTTTGTTTATTAAAGGCAAATACACAGCTTTATGTATTGTAAGTATATTTTTTTAAAAATATTTTCTGATTATAAGTGATGTAATTGTTAATGCAAACAATAGTCACTCCTTTAAATGTAAATATATTTACAGTGTTAGATTTCAACTGTAAACAGCCATCGTCAGTGCTGGGAAGATGCGAAAGAATACATACAAAAAGTATACTTAATATTATTAGTATTCGTCACTGTTGTGTATAATTTTTATTTTATTTAAAAACACTGGATGGAATTGTAATAACAACTTCCTACTTCTTTAAATGACTATATTTCGCCTGACCCCAGACATGAGTATGCCTGGGTTCAGGCGAAATATAGTAATTTAAAGGAGTAAGAAGTTGTTATTACAGTCCAATCCAGTGTCTGAATTAATTAAAAACTATACGTTTTGTTACATCTGAGACAGAGGGCTAAATCTGACCGAGGTTAAATTTGTAATAGCAATTGTTCAAGTGAATTCATACGTTTAAGTAAAACTAAGAAGAATTTATCAGTTATTTTACCCACTTGTAAATAAAACGTATTAAATTGTTTAAAGTATGCTTACCCAGTGAGGATTGAAGATATAACCTCCAGCTTACCAACTGAGCTAAAGAGGTCTATCTATTTTACTCTCTCTAGTTACTATTTTCCTTAAAGACTAAAACGTAAATGTAACTTTTCTGGTATCTAAAAGACGAGGAAAAGTGCACTACTTCTGTTTTTAGGGAGTAGATTATTGTTTTATCTACTCCTTGTATTGTAAGTTCTACTTACAGTCTTGTTATCTCACACTGTAAATTTACTTTTACTCCCTTGGAAGGAAAAGAGAAAGTGTTGCCAACAGAATTTTTTAGTAAAATTTTTAGGAATTTTAGGATATTTTTAGGATTTTTTTTCGGTGTTATGTTGGTACTACGGGTAGAATATACAATATACACACGCTAATGTTTAAATTACAAATATAGTATTACACATTATTCTATTGACAGCTTACAATAAAATAATGTGAAGATAGTGGCTTTATTCTCTCTTCATCAGAGTAATTGACATGGTGAGAATAAACTAAACTAACACAATAACAATGGACAGCTGGACAAGGGTTACCTAGAGATAACCACAGTACGTTTTGGTGTAACCTACTGATAAGAACCATTTTCTAAACAAAGATTTTCCCCATGTATTTAGCATAGGACAAAATTTTTAGGAGGTTGTTTTTTAATATAATTTATTGTATTTAACTCTTGAAATGTTATGAAATCGAAAGTTGGACATCTATATTTACGTTAGTAAAGAAAACAAGTGTGGTTTGTTCGATTTTTCCGAATAAAATACGGTAGTGAAATGTGACCTTTTTTGTGCATTTTGGACCCTCCGTTTTTTGACTTTTTTTTTAATATAATTCATATTATTTAACTCTTGAAATGTTATGAAATCGAAAGTTGGACATCTATATTATCGAAAAGAAACAAAATCAGTGAGGTTTAGTAGATTTTTCTGAAATAAATACGGTAGTAAAATCTAATGTTTTTGTTTACATTTTGCACTCGTTTGTTTCTGATGTTTTTGTACTATTTTTGACTTCTTATCAAGATAATATCGTATATTATTGGTTTCAACGACAAAGGTAATTTGTTTATACTGAAAGAAGTATGTATATCAGCATTTGTGGTATGGAATATTAGTAACTTTGTTGATAAGTTGCTCAAGTCACTTCTGTGCATTGATGCCGTGCATAATTTAAATCATACGTCGTACAACAATAATGTTTCGGAAAAAAACTATTTGAATTTGCAATGAAAAGTAAAAATTTTGATTTAGGTAGTAAGTTTCAGCTTTCTAGTGTAACCCCAATGGGAGCTACGATAACACACTCATTGCTTGGTGAAAACTACCGAGAAAGTTTTAAAAACACCTACTACAATTTACTTAGCATATACTTATGATATAAATGTGGAGAAGTAATACAATTAAAGTATTAAGTAATTTGGTACTTACTAAGTCATATTTTGATAGGACTATACAGCCAATTAGAGCTAATTTCTATTAAATGGAGACATTTACATATGCTTATCAAACACCGCGCTAATTACTTCATAAAATGACGTATCGCTCGTCTGGTCAATTGCCTAGCCATTGGACTCTAATCAGTATAATTAAAACTTTATTAGGTTCAAATTAAGTCCTAAGCACTTTTTATCTAGTCGCTTCACAACTATATTATATACACATCACACCTTGTACTTGTATCTTAAACTAGAGAACATTGTTTGCCCAATTTTTACCCAGTATATTTTTGGTTTAAAGAAAAGGTTAGTTTAGTAAAAAAGCACCACTATAATCTCATCTCTGTCGTCCAACCGGTAACAATGTCATAAAAACCCTTATTTTCAAGGAATAACAGAGTAACTATGTGAGTAAAGATTTTAGTTTACTGAATAGTGCGATGGCTAGAGACAAAGACATTAGTAGCGAGGAATACTAAATTATTAACCATTAAGACATTCGCCGATGTCCTAGTTGTGGAACCTCTAATTTGAAGTTTTAGTTCATCTTTATACTATAATGCGACACACGGCTAAAATCAGTTGACAGCGAGGGAAAATAAGACGAGGGAGCCAATAAGGTTAGTCTTGGAAGTTAAACCACACCCTCAATTTCAAATCAGGCCATCCTCATTGGTTCCTCAACAATATTTTCCCACGCTGTCAACTGATTTTCAGATAGATGATGTTGCTATTAGAATAAAAGGCGTTAGAAGTGAGGTCAACCAAAAACTTCACATATAAGATTTCAATATTACCCAATTTATTAATAGTGTTATAGTAGAACCTCGAAAGTAAATTTTCAAGTTTACCTCGCATCTATTGTTAAAGACATTAGTAGCGAGATCAACAAGAAAGTTAAATAGTAGTGATGTCGACCATAACATCACATTCAAGGTTTCAATATTAATCCATTAATCGATGGCTTAACAGTAACATCTCGTAAATTAAGTTTTAAGTTGATCTCGAAATGAATGTTAAAGACATTAGTAGTCTATTATTAAGACTATTATTATAATCTATTATAAAGACATTAGAAGGTAATATTCTACCTATTGATGTCGACATTTTTACTATTAAATTAAATTTTGTTTAATTAAATATAACATCAGTTTAATCATTATTTCAGAAAATAGTAACTACATTGGATAACAAAGATGTCGGAAGAACTTGTAAGCAGCAATTTTTTTCTCCAGGGACTAAGGAATGTTCTAAGAAAAATATCAAATCTGTGTCATATTTATTACAGAGATTTGAGGTATTTTACTAATTTTTCTCATTTCAGACTAATCTTTCCCTTTCCTAAGGCATTATCATTACTAGAGATTGATGTAGAATAATTCTAATATATATATATATATATATATATATATATAATATATATTATATATATATATTATATATATATATATATAGTAAAAAAAAAATAAAAAGTACATATTGAGAGATAAAACGCTGAATACTATAAACAAAATATAATCTGGTAGGTTTCAAATTGTCTATTTTGATTTAGGTTTATAATAACAGCCAAGAAAGCCTTAAAGATAATAGAATCGTACCAAAAGGAGAAAACAAGTGTTAAGCTTGAACTAGAGAAGCGAGTTAAAAAGCACCCGGAGAAGATATGTTTCATATGCGAGGACAGAAGATGGACATTCAAACAGGTGTTTTTTTTTTATTCTTAAATCTAGGAAGAAAAGTGTGCTTTGGGCCTGAAATCCTATACCATGATATTGTCTATTTAGGATATAGTCTAAATAATCTAGCCGAAAGTCTAAAGTGTCATTGAAGTCTAGAGTTATTGCTTAGTGTCATGAAGTCTAGACTTTTATTACTTATGCTATTGAAGTCTAGGCTTTATTTACTTGGTGTCATTGAAGTCTAGACTTTATTTACTTAGTGTCATTGAAGTCTAGACTTTATTTACTTAGTGTTATTTAAGTCTAGACTTTAATTGCTTAGAGCCATTGAAGTCTAGACTTTATTTACTTAGTGTTATTTAAGTCTAGACTTTAATTGCTTAGTGTCATTAAAGTCTAGACTTTATTTACTTAGTGCTATTGAAGTCTAGGCTTTATTTAATTAGTGTTATTAAAGTCTAGACTTTAATTGCTTAGTGTCATTTAAGTCTAGACTTTAATTGCTTAGAGTCATTGAAGTCTAGACTTTATTTACTTGGTGCATTGAAATCTAGACTTATTACTTAGTGTCATTGAAGTCTAGACTTTATTTACTTAGTGTTATTTAAGTCTAGACTTTAATTGCTTTGAGCCATTGAAGTCTAGACTATTTACTTAGTTATAAGTCTAGACTTTATTTACTTAGTGCCATTGAAGTCTAGACTTTATTTACTTAGTGTTATTTAAGACTATATTTTAATTGCTTAGTGTCATTGAAGCATAGTCTCAATAACGATGTCGTTTTTTCAATCAACGTTTATTTGAGTACATCAATTTATTATAACACTCCTTTGTTTTACAAAATACAGAACACATCATTAAATATAGCATAAAAGGCTAAATGCTACACAAGAGGTACTTTTACAAAGTAACGATATGGTAATTAAGAACTTAATTGCCATATATCGCTCTATTATGTAACAAATTAGTAAATAATGTCTAAATAAAATAATATTCTGATAACAAATATTTATTTTTAAATTCAACCTTATTGAATAATGAATGGAATTCGCTGTTTACGTATTGTACGTCAATTGCATATCAATATTGTTTGAAATTAAAATATTTAATTACTTTAATTAATTACTACGCACACAAAGCGTACTTAACAGGGTGATCGTATTTCATACTAATTTAATACGATCTGGTTCTTGCACCGGTATTTGTTTATTTGATGTAGTCAGATGACGTCATAACTAATTCGTCAAAACACCACGTCTTTAATTTCAAAGGTTTACTTGGGTTATGAGGAAATCCTAAACAAAAAAAAAATATTTATTAAATTTCTTTGTATAATAACTAAGTTACACTAAAAAATAATAGGCACAATATTGTGCGAGAGACACGCGTTGTGTATCCTAGTGTTTTATGAGACCATAAAACACTGATTTTTTATATCAAATGATATAAAAAATAATACCTGAAAAGTTAATTGGTGGAAAACGGTAGGTAATATTAGTGAGCTACTGGTTTGTCAAGAAGGTTGTATTTTAAAATCAATCGCCTGTGAAGGTATAAACTACGTATCAGGGGATCGATCTAGATTCTATCTCCCTAGTTCAAGTTTATTCGCATAGTTCTTACAGCGTATTTAATCGTATTTAACTAGTGTACTTAATACGCTCCGTGGATTTAGTATTCTGTGTGTACGTAGTAAATATTTAGAGCATAGTGTATGCAACCCAAAATTTGATGGTTTCTGCTTGGTAAATGCCCTAATGAGCCTAAAGTCTCTAAAGCAGGCATTTGTTCATTTACTCATGTTAATTATACAATGTACAGGTGAATGACTACTCCAACAAAATCTGCAGCGTAGTGGGGTCGTCACTATCCAAAGGCGATGTAGTGGCGGTGTTGCTTCCAAACAGTATCGAATATAACTGTGTCTGGCTTGGATTATCTCAGATAGGAGTTATCACAGCTCTTATTAACAACAATTTGAGGCTACAGCCGTTATCACATAGTATCAATGTTGTCCAACCTAAAGCAATCATATATTCAAATCAGTATGATTCTGGTGAGTATACAAAACCTCTGGAGAAATTACACTAAGCTAGGATCTTGGTATTAAAATTGAAAGTAAAGTGGGTTATGATGATCGGTCCGGAATGCCTTACAAAGTATAAGTGAGGTTATCTGCCCGCTAGCTTAGGCGCTCATTCAATTTAATTTCTCACTGTCAGGAAGTTTGATAACATATTTTTTGAGTTATCTACTGGGATATCGTAGATATCTTAAAGTTTAAGGATATCATTTATTTTAATAAAAATTAATATTGTTGATTAAACAATTATCGGCTTGTTTTTTACTTTACCTGAGAATCCGTTGGCTGAATTAAGTTAGGAGGGTCTATGGTTGGTAAAAAGGTAGAAACAAGACAAGTCTCCCTAAAATGCGGGGCTTGTAGCAGAGTATGTGGAGGATTTCAATATTGTTGTCACTACATATTTACCGCAACGGAGAAGTAGGTTAGAGGTAGGGCACTTAGTAAAGTCCCTAAGTGCCTACCAGGATTTTGTCGGAGACGACTTAGGAAGAAGCCCGGCAAATTAAGTCCCCAGAGGTAACGCCTCTAAAATCTACTGTTGAATTAAAAAAGACATGAAATCCACTGTTGAATCAAAAGAGAGAAATGCAATTTACCGTTGAATTAAAAGAGAAGAGACATGAAATCAACCGCGTGGCGTTCTCACCCACCAAAGTACTTGAGGTGAATTAATGAACAATCCCTATGTAAAATTTTGTTATTGAACCGCTAGCAGAGGGATTTGAATTGAATTGAACCGCTATCAGTTGAATTTTGAAACATCAAAAAAGTAACCTGAACACCCTTGAGTATTATATGATGAAATAAACATTAACAAATACAGTAACTCATATAATACAACGTTTATAATTGATTTGTTATAACCCTATCTTACTCTTTGAAGAGGTTTCAATGAGGTTACACAGAGCCCCTGAGACCCCTAAAAAGATGTTTCAGGCCTCTCAATGTATTAAGATAGGCTATGCCACCTCTAGTATATATCTCAGTACCCATGGTTGATAAAACCATAGAGATATATTACTAGAGAGGCCCTATGGATTAAATTTTGAAACATCGAAAATGTAACCTGACCACCTTCGATTATATGTAAAATTAAAAAATCAATAATAAAATTAAAATAAATTATAAACGTTAAAAGTACAAATTAAAACTCAATTAATGTGCGGAAATCTGAAATTAATTTATTCATTATAACCTTAACACACTCAACAAAAACAAAAAAAGCAGGTTTAAAAAAAAACAAAAAAAACAAAAAGGAGGTTTCAATAATGTTTCAGATCTCCCAATAATTTGAGATAGGCTATGCTCTAGTATATATCTCTATGACCGCTAGGGTCATAGAGTATGACCCTAGCGGTCATACTCTATTATCAATAATCTCTTCAGATGAATAAAACTTCAATAACTAACTGAATCACTGGTTCCAAACCAGTGCGATGTCTGGTACTCGTAAAAGTTCCTTAAATCTAAATGAGCATGGGTTTAGGCACTTAGGTGAACCCATAGAGATACCATTGCTAAAGAGTCTTCAACAATTAAATCACTCTAATGCAATGGATGAATTGAGAAACACCGAAATAGTAACACGAACAACTTAGATGATTAATGTAATCAAACGAACAGTAGAACAGGGTACAACAGTAACTTATAGAGCAGAACGTTTTTTAATACAAAACACAAACAATCTACTAAAGGCCGAGAAAAATTGAATACACGATAAAATTATTAGGTTAAAATTAAAATTGAAAATTATAACCTTAACAGACAATTAAGTTATACATTATTTTATTATTGATGATTGGGGTTGAAGTCGAGGATAGACCCCATTTGCACTGCGACTGGAAGTCTATTATACAATCCCCTAAATTGGTCCAGGTCAGAATAATCCTTTTCTCCGGACTAGGTCTAGGATCTTTTTAACCAGTGATCCATTGGTAGAGTCAAACTTAGTGAGAATGCTGCTACCAAAGTTGGAGAACCTTTGAAAGGCTAGGGCTTCACATCTCAGAAGTATTTAAAAAAATAATAAATAAATAAATCGTTTATTTATATATAAATACCTGTTTACAAAGGTTAAATTACAAATTATAAATAAATAAAATAATATATATATATTGACCATTTGTGTCGCATAAGCTCAAGGCTTGTGCGCGACACGAAAATATGTGAGATACAGTTTCGGTTTCCGATTCACAGAGTCTACACACTGTTTATCCTTAATGATACCAATGTTATGGAGATGTTTTCGGAGTTGACAGTAACCAGTCAGCAGTCCAGTTACTGTTCTAAGGTCCCTTCTGTTATACATAGGCCCTAAGAGCCTCAAAAAGATGTATCAAACATTTTTATGTAATGAGATAGGGTATGCCCCCTCTAGTACTACTATATCTCTATGGTTAAACCGAAATAAATTGTTCTAATTTAAATTACTGCATAGCCTGTTTGTTTCAGTCTTGTCAGAAATATTGATGGAAGTTAAAGGAAATCCAAAATTATATTGCTTCGAAGGAGATTCCATTATTTCAGATTTTCTAAGTTTACCCAAGTTGCTAAGTGAAGTTTCGGGCTATAACAGTATACCGCAATGTACTATGTCTTTTAGCGATGTTATTATTTATATTTATACATCTGGAACAACTGGCTTCCCTAAACCAGCAAAAGTCACATTATCCAAGTAAGCCAAAAATAAATGTGTATTTTAAAAAGTCATGAGCATCAAATTGAAGTAGATTTTACGTTGATTTATTGTGACGATTTATGAGTCTATTTAAGAACAACACATGACTGAAATCAGTTGAAAGTGCGAGAAAATAGTGTTGAGGATCCAATAGGTTTGCCTAATTTGAAATTGAGGGCGTGGTTTAACATCCAGGACTGTTTTGAGTCCTGGCCATCTTGTGTGAGCGTGTTGTATAGTTTTCCGTTAAAAAAGCTTATTAAAATAAGCTCTGTTTAAACAAAAAACTTAATAGGGACCTCTATTATAAATTATTAAAGCTTTTAGGAGGAATAGGTCCTAAATAATGAATAAAACTAATTTTGCCGAGCTTTTAATGTAATTTTGATTACATTAAAGCTTAATGTAATGTAATTACTTTACATTAGGCTGCCTGTTACCAAAAACACACTATGAAATTAGGTGTTGATGTGTAGGACATTAAGTACTGCATGACAAAGGAAGGTCCTTCGTTCTGCTTCATTAAACTTACTAAGTAGATAAAACCATTTGCTTATATTTATAACTCGATCATGGGGTGTTTCCAAAACAAACTCATGAAATTTTGTCCTTACCACAATGTATTCTTGTCTATAAGTATAAATCTGATTTTAGAATACTTGGGACGGTGGTTTCAGCGAAGTTTGGAATAGGATTTGTTGAAGACGATGTTATTTATACGCCGTTGCCTCAATACCACTTAGCAGCGTTGACCAGTGCTGCATTTAGCTTTATAGAAGGTGCAACAACTGTTTTTAGACCTAAGTTTTCCGCTTCATCTTATATAAGCGATTGCCAGAAGTATGAAGCTACTGTAAGTAAGTTTATTTATATTTTGTGGTTTAAGAATCAAAAGTCTTTTATTTAAAAGAGCGATCGTATTGGATACGCATTAAATACGATAAGATTCTTGCACCGTATTTGTTTAGTCAATCGAGTGAGATTACGTGATAACTGATCCCGCCAAAACATCGCGTGTCTTATAGTAAAGGATCACTTTTGGTTATAAGGAAGTTTAAAACAAAAAATATATTTAATTAAATTGTGATTTCTTTGCATATTAATAAAGTTAAACTAAAAAATAATATTGCAAAAATTATTTGATCAAAAACGGTAATGTGGAAGTAAAATAAAAGTTCTATGAGAAGTTTATCCGTTAAATACGATTGTCTCTAAAGGTACATACAGGGTATCGGGGTATCCATTTAGATTCCATCTTCATACTTTTAGCGGACGCAATCGGATCCCCTCCACATGGTTCATACAGCTAATATTACCGTATTAAAAGATCGTATCCAATACGATCCGCGAATCTATAAGTGTGTGAACGTACATATATATATAATAAATATATATATTATATAATATATATATATATATATATATATATATATATATATATATATATATAATATATAATAAACTCTATACATAAAGACAAAAATATATACAAAAACACTTGAAAACAGAAAGAATGGACGATACACGAAGATCAGCTATCGAAGAGTTCTTCTCAAAACTGGTAGGCGATGGCTATGGAGACTAGTTGAAAAGTAGATATGAAGCTGCAGACGATAACAGAGTTGTGCACTGACCCACGGATTGCGACCGGGCCTTGACTAACGGAGGTTTAAAAAGGATCCTTTAGCGTGTACCAACGCTCACCTCGTCAGAGTCTTTAGCTGCAAAGTTTGAAGATCTGAGATTGGTGGATATGTGAAGATCATAGTGATACCGTTATTGCAAAATAGGCAGACTTGGAATAAAAACAGTAGTTATATACATATACATATACATATACATATATATATTATATATATATATATATATATATATATATATTATATATATATATATATATATACATACATATATATATACATATATATTTGTTTTTTGTGTGTAACAACAAATGAAATAAAACACAATCTGGTACAGGGAAGCTCGGTACTTATCCTCACAACTTCGGACTCGCTTCGCTTAGCCTCGTCGCTCGTATGGCACGACTATCCAATGCTTAAAGTAGTATTACTCACTTATATGAACTCACTTCTTACTACTCACTTATTACTTGTTACTCACTTTATTTTGGTCTCACTGTATACGACCTCAAAAAAAAGTGGTTATATGAAGTCTAGAGTGGTTTTACTTCGGTCTCGCTGCGCTCGACTTCAAGAAAATAGTTATTTAAAGTTTAGGGTGCAACGAATTCGGACTCGCTTCATTCCTTCTTAGAATGTCTTGATTTTCCATAGTCTACTAGTCTCTCCTAGTACACCTTTATCACACCTTTATAAAATCTAAATCAACAAGTCTGGCTGAACTTCGGTATACGGTGCACCCTGTTATCAATACTATGTATCGATATATTTTTAGTTTAGAGATATGACGTAGGAATAATCGATATATGCCTTTTCTTTTACGTTTATGAACATATTTTATTATTTTTTTAAATGTTTTTTTGTTGTTTGTGTTTTTTTATTTGTTGTAAAATGGATTATAACTATTTTCATATCTTTTTATGTTTTTATAATGTTTTAACAATGTTTTTATAAGAATAATCGATGATACACCACATCTAATTATTTTTTACGTATTTTTGTGTTTGTTATTATCAGGTTTTTTATTATATTTTTGTTGTTAATGTTTTCATTTATTTGTTGTATGGTTTTTTTAATGTTTTAATTATAATTAATAATTTTACGACGCTGCTTATCTTTTAAGTGCACAGTTTTCGTTTACGTGTCACGTAACTAAAAATATATCGATATATAGTATTGATAACAGGGTGCACCGTATACCGAAGATTTACCACAAGTCTTTTTTTAGATGGGTCAATACATTGGTGAAATCCTGCGTTACATATTAAACACTGAAGTTGTAGCTGATGAAAGAAACCACAAATTAAGATTATTGGCTGGAAACGGAGTCAGAGCAGATGTCTGGAGAAAGATTGTCAAGAGATTTAATATTCCACAAATAGTAGAATATTATGGAGCGACGGAAGGCAACTTTCTTCTAAGTAAATCATTAAACTTACCTAAATTTGAATTTCCCGGATTCCTTGGTCCTTCATTGACGTACATACTTGAATTTTTCTTTTACATGATCAATATATAATACCGATGTATCCAATGTCTTTTAAAGTTCTATGTCATACATAGATACTAACCTATTACTCGGCGTTAAAAGGTGTAATGATACTAAATAACACTATGACGCTAAATAAATATAAAACTATCTTAGTTTTATATTTATTTCTAGCTTAATTTTTCCTCCGCGTTTAGCGTAAGAATGTCGAATTTAATATTTTATTAAGTAGGAATGCGCACGAGTATAAGAAGAATCCTAATAGTTATCACACATAAAAATTCGCTCAGTAGTTTAGGCAGTAGGTGCGTCAACGTATGAACCTATCGTTCGCTAACTTAGTTTTTCGCTCCACGTTCAGCGAATGTCGAATCTAAAAGTCTTTATATGTCTAAATCCATTCGGTAGTTTAGGCTGAGGTTGCGTCAACAAAAAGTGCAGGAAAAATAAGAATGAGATGTCGGAACGCTACAGTGTTACTAAATTATAATCTTTGACAATCCTAACCTTCAGTGCCATTGTTATTAAAAGTGCTGGAAACGGGAGGAGAAGAGCATATTATGATCTTTGGAAATAACACTCTTAAACCAAAGTAAATAATAAATATTATTTATATATTATTTGCCTCGATTCAACAAATTTTTGACTATTCCGTGTGATACTATTTTTCAGTAAACAACAAGAACGTAGTTGGCAGCATGGGATATCTACCTATAGGTATTCCTGGTTATTCTAAATTTGGACCGAGTATAATAAAAGTCGATGATGAAGGAGAACCTATAAGAAATGACAAAAGGCTTTGCCGTCTCGCTAAATCAGGTAAATAGTTTTGATATGTATTTGATTATACATCATTTGATACTACCGTGTTTAGAAAAACTTTAATAGTTGACACAATTATGTATTATTGTATGTATAATTATTCACAGAACTATTCCAAAGGTCTTAAGTTAAACAGATATATCTCAGTTTACTCAACAAAGCAAAATTGGAGTAGTTGAAGTTAAATCTTTAGACTGGATTATAGAATCAACTCATAATCATTTTGTTGTCTTTACAGACAATCAAATTTTTAGTTTCCTCCATTTAAAATAAATCCTTCTATTTCTCTGGATAATTATTTAACACGGCAAATTATCAATTTATTTAATTCTGACACTTTGAAAATAAAATCCCTCATGTTGTTCTGGGTCAAAGGTCTAATATTAAGTACATAAATGGACCTACGTCCTTTTACAAAATACAAAACATACACAATTTAGAATGACTATTCTTCACATACACAAAATACAAAAATAATTACGAAATTAAAAGAAATGTTTTAAAAAATAAAATCATTAAAAACATAAATCATTTATGCTTTACAACCTAAGCAGTAAAAATTTCTTCTTGGCACACAATTTGTCTAGTATTTTTTATTTATTTGAGTGCATTTCATAGTTTTTCTTTTAATAATTTATTTTATAGTTACACTGCATTCTATCACTTACATAGATGCTACAAGTAACAGAGATGATGAGGTTGTTGTGACCAGCTTGTCTTGACGGAGAGGCTACCCATTAGTAGAACTCCTTGGCGTGTTTTTTTTTCTTTTTCTTCCCTTTACAAGGAGCCCACTGTATGTTGACAGAGGGCATTTCTATATTTTATTGCTCGCCAAGGAGGTCTCTAGGCCAGCGCTTTCTGAGTCTTCTGGGTGTGTTATCAGGGATGTGGCGAGATTGTACGAGTGGATTGGAGTGAAGTTCAAGTGCATTGTGAAAGGTTAAGTATCTGGAAAGGGCTAGGTCGTGAACAAAAGGGATGTTAAGGTCATTATGAATTGTGAAGTTAGAGACATAAGCTGGAGAGGATGTAATTTGTCTGTGGATTACATAAAAATATGCCCAACATTCCAAAATAAACACTATTTGATCTACAACATTATTTAAACTCATTTAAGGGGGCATAGCGAGCTCCCGATGAAAATTCACTACTTATATTGTAAAATTACACGTCTTGAAAGAACTATAGTATGAAACAAAGGCCCACGGAGAGGGCCTTAAAGGGAGGTAAGGAAAATTCGCAAATACATGTACAAATAATAATAAAAAAACAACAATGTAGCCGCTTAGCGGTTACGGACCGGGCTCGTATATGGTTCTATGCCATCCCTTTAAAACTCGGTAATTTATAACTTACTTTGTTAGGTTCATATGTCACCCTTACTGTACTTTTGTATTTAGGCGAGATAGGTCTTCTCATCGGATTCTGTCCACCTGGTAACCCAGTAAGGAAATTTCATGGATATATCAGCGAGAATGAAACCAAAAAGAAAATTATTCATAATGTATTTCAACATGGCGATTTAGCATTCAATACAGGTTAGTTCATTATTTCTCAGCTTAATCAACTCAATAATAATAATTGTCCGAGTTATAGCAATAAGTATTACTTTAAAATACTCAAATTTTAAGACCTATCTTATATTTATCTAATTAAAACTAATCTCACTTATACTTATATAACCTAATTATACAGACCCCAAATAATTTTAAATTTCCACATAATAGGAACAAATAAATAAATAAACTATTTATTTGCACAAAGAATATACACTTTTTATACACTTGGTAAAATTTAAATTTAATAGCAGTGCAAAGTCGGCACTAAGCCGTGGTGCCCTCTGCTGAGGAATGAGTAAGAATAAATAAACATTAAAAATGAAGCATAAAAGGCAATCGGCTTTTTGAACTGCAAAGGTTTACGAGCAAGAATAGATTATATAAAATACTATTGAAATAAGAAATGCTACAAGTATTTCCCTTGCAGGAAACTCATTTACCAACTACACACACATTACGTACAAGAGTTAATTATGTTTATTACGTACAACAGTTTAAAACTTATAGAAACGATCCTGTAAACGGACGTCAAAGTGGCACCTTTATTTCCATACACGTGCCCAAGAAGTACCAATCAATGCAATAACGTTCAAACACTAGCTAGTAGGGTGGTAGGCTCATATTCCATTACAATCTGTAACATATACTTAAAAAACATCAGCAAAATAGAGAACAGATGAAAGAAACGTTATCAAACAATTAACTTCACCATTTATTCTAGAGACTTTAATGCTCACAGCCCTATGTGGGGCTCTTCAAAACTAGATTCTGGGGGAAAGATCTGAAAATATTTTAAAAACTTGCTAGAAATTTCAAAACATGAAACTTCCAGAATTTCATTCTGGAATTAGAATGAAGGATCATTCTATCTCTTTACCAGAACGGATTCAGGAAAGACAGATCCACGATAGACAATCTTACTCAAATAACCAGCTATATTCGAGACGGGGTTTTAAATAATGAAGAAACTGTAGCCATATTCTTTGATTGTGAACAGGTGTACGGCAAAGCCTGGAGGTACCTAACTTTGCGTCAGCTTGAGAAATTAGGATAAAAGATTTAAAGCAAAAGTGGGAAATTTATTCTCTCAATCGAAGATTCAAGAAAATGTGGTTCCACATTAAACAAGTACCCTGTTTATTCTAGCAGTTAATGACGTGGAAAAAACTCTATGACCAATAATTTTTTTTTTTTTTTTTAACGACATGACAATCTTTTTCAGGACACCACTAAAACAAGATTGTATCCATAAAATTAATAAGTTTGCCTTATCAAATGGATTTAGTTTTTCTCTCTCTCGAGAAAAACTCTTCTTCGTTTTTTTTTTAGTCGAAAGAAAGATAAAAGAGGCCAACCACCCCAAAAATAGCCCTAATGTTAAAAGGAGTTCCAATTCCAATAGTGACCCCCGAGTTTATTATGTATTGTTATTTATAAACACGAATACAATTAAGTTTTACTTATTCTGTTGTAAACTTTCAGGAGACTTAGCTGTAATGGACGAGAGAGGATGGGTCACATTTGTTGACAGATTAGGCGATACTTTTAGGTAACTTATAAAACTCTTTACTCGACAATGAAAGTTAAGGAGTATAGACAGATGAATGTAAATACTCTTCGGCTCATGACTGATAGCAATTTTATAGAAAACACTCTTTACGGTATAAAATACGGGTCTTCGGCCCGTAGCCACAGCGCAGCGTTGGCCCCTCTGGCTGCTTCGCGGCTACATTTGTTGTTGTTTTCAATTTGTTGGTTCATTATATTATTTCTTGTTACATAGCATTATGCTATGTAACAATTATGTTACATTATTTATGTACATTATTTATGTAACATTATGTATTTAGCGGGTTTTCTTTATCTCGCCTCACAGGCCCGCGAAGCCTGCCTGTGAGTCTCGCTACGGCCTTATCAGGGCCTTATAAAGTTCATTAAGTAGCGCCTTTTAGGATGGTTCAATTCAGCTAAAACCAGTCTTGTCGTCGTTTTAGCTTGCAGTCTACCCGAATATAACCTTGTTTTTCCATTACATTTTTTAAACAACTTTTTGCATGACGGCATAATTTTTTGTCAGGCATAGTCAAACATAGAAGTCATAAAAAAGTTAAAAAAGATGTTCTATGAATTCTCTTTCGGAATTAAAAAAGTACCGGTCAATGAGAGCGTAGATAGTCGAAAATTTAAGAAAAGCCATTTTTAAATAATAATAATGGTCTCTAACAATCAAATTATTGTTGTCCTCAAATAACACAAAATAATCCAAGAGCCCAGGGGTGTTTTGTTAATAAAAAGTTTAATGGCTGGAACCGGTCTCAATTTTTTCGGAAATACCTTCCTGAACAAGGATCTGCAATTCTGCCGACTCATATCGGATGGGTGTCCCAGGCAGAAAGCGCTTTAGGGGTCAAAGGTTCTGCCTGGGACACCCATCCGATAAGAGTCGGCAGAATTGCAGATCCTTGTTCAGGAAGGTATTTACGAAAAATTAAACCCGTTTCCAGCCATAACACTTTTTATTAACAAAACGCCCCTGGGCTCTTGGTCTAAAAGGATTTAGCGAGAAAATCAAATAAGTAGTGATATTAAGGTATATCAGAGAATTCCTTTGTACTTGGTATCCAGCGACAAAATGAAGCCAAACTGTTCTACTGAGTTAAATATGCGGGAATATTTATACGTTTCTTTGAAAATCGTCCTTGTAGTTGGCTTTTCATTTATCACTAAATTGCTTAGTAAAATAATGCTATAAACAACATCTAGACCAACCCCACGATTAAGGGGGGGGGGGGGCAATTAGTTGATTCCTTGTGGATTTTAAATAGTTCTAAGTGGTCTGCGTGCTTGCATGGGTTGGAAAGCTTTGCTTCAAAATGCTCTAATTTCCCGATACCCCCGCCACTGCTGAATACTATAATAAAAAAGAGGTATAATACAAAACAAGCTTTTAAATATGGTACGAAGCTTTCATTATGAAGTATAGAAACACAAAAGAAAATATTCGTAAATCAAAACTGTATTTTTATAGATGGAAAGGGGAGAATGTATCCACTGCAGAAGTTGAGCAAATACTAAATAATTCTCCTCTGGTAGCTGATTCGGCCGTGTTTGGAGTCAAGGTATGCCTTGAAATCTTACAAATAATTTACTAATTAGTACAAATTATTAGCTAATTTTGTTCTGGTTATTGTAGTGCAGCGGCAATACAGTACTGTATTGCGTACGTGGCATACTTAAAAATACTGCAGGCGTCTACAGAAGCCCAGCTTAACCACTATTGCTATTCTAGCTGTATCAATGATAAGACGGGTGTTTTCAAAGTGTGATACGTGTAACACTGGTAATACGCGAAAGGCATTTAGGTGGTGCACAGAAAAAAAAAATATATTAGTATTTATCATATCTATCTTAAGTAAATAGATGTATATTATATCTATCTATCTATCTATATATATATATACTTTAACGCACACCACTCTAACTCACATGACTGCAGTAATATAAATAGAATTGAAGAGTGCTATTAAACTGCAAAGCCTCTAGCTGGGATTCAAAACCAAGATGAAACTTAACCCTAAACCTTAAGTATGTATTAACATACTTGTATTTTTTTTATCGCAGGTTGGATCATTAGAAGGTAAAGCAGGAATGGCAGCTGTTCTTATGAAGAAGTTGGATATAGAAACATTGCAACAGCATCTGGAATCAAACTTACCTAAATATGCACAACCAGTGTTCTTACGCCTTGTCGAATCCCTGCAGCTCACAACAACATTCAAGATTGTTAAATCTGAGCTGAAAAAACAAGCTTTTGATATCACTGTCATAACAGATCCATTGCATGTTTTAATAAATGGCAAATACACCCCACTCGATAAAGATATATATGAAAAAATACAGAATGGATCAATTAAACTATAACTGAAATTAGAGTGATGCGTTTTGAATACCCACTTACAAGGAAATGTAGGAACAGGTTAAAAACGTAGAGTAAGTATCTAAGAAGAAATTTATTTTTAAAATACTACTTTTACCTTCCTTTAAATCCTTCTTTTTAATCCTTATTAAGATTTAGAATTAAATTTCTTGAAGACTACAGTCCTTTATAAATATTAATTTATTTATACCTTTACATAAATCTTCACAACGTTTCATTGA
This sequence comes from Microvelia longipes, assembly GCA_018340805.1. Lineage (NCBI taxonomy): Eukaryota > Metazoa > Arthropoda > Insecta > Hemiptera > Veliidae > Microvelia > Microvelia longipes. Next base: position 36,651,531 of record JACMZG010001913.1, read on the forward strand.
GCGAAGCTCAACATCTTCAGGTGAAATCAAATGAAACTAAATTTGTAATGTAAAAAATTTTTTTATAAACGAAATAAAATTTAAATTAATTTAGAAAATGACAGAAAATGTCAGTAAACCAAATTATTAAGGAGGCAAAAGACAGATTATTAAGATAACGGTGATTTTGTAGACGGAGGCACTGTATTTTTAGGGGGTCTTTTTAAATTTAAAATATTTGAATAAATGCTATTTATATTGTTAGTATCCTGTTTTTTATTCATGGTGTTGGTGTCAGTTTTGATGTAAAGACTTTCCAAAATGCTTCGTTTGTTCAAATGTTTTTTGGAATGTAATACTTTAACATTGTCGTTATCAATTTTATGTTTGTTCTTGGTCATATGTTCCGCTATAGCTGTATTTGTGTCTAAATTGTCTGCATTTTTATTATGGACCCTAAGCCTGTTTAGAAATAACTGTGAGGTTTCACCGGTATATTTTTTATCACAATTTTTACAAGAAATTCGATAAACAATATTTGAACGGTCTAAAGTTGTAATAGGATCCTTGATTTTTGAATATAAATGAGATTTTAGATTAGATGGATTTTTTGAGCAATTTTGATGTTGTATGGGTTGAATAGTTTTATAATCTGTTTAGTAGGATCTTAATAATCTGTCTATGCCTCCTTAATAATTTGGTTTACTGACATTTTCTGTCATTTTCTAAATTAATTTAAATTTTATATTTCGTTTATAAAATTTTTTTTTACATTACAAATTTAGTTTCATTTGATTTCACCTGAAGATGTTGAGCTTCGCTCAATGAAACGTTGTGAAGATTTATGTAAAGGTTATTAAATAAATTAATATTTATAAAGGACTGTAGTCTTCAAGAAATTTAAATTCTAAATATATATCATACCAGTCCAAAAAAATTTACTCTCTTATTAAGGATTTACCATAAAGCAAATCAACTTAACTAGTTGAGACAAAGCTATAAAACTTAGTTATAATCCTCTAAATATATCAAATGGTGTGCTATGTCTAATAATAATTCTGGCGCGGTGGTGCGCATGCCGGGTGAATTTCCTTGGAATGCGTGTTTCAAAACTTCACAATCCACATGTAAGTGTAAAAATGCTCAAAGCTTACAAATTGAATTTAAACGATAGGTATTTAATTTGGTATTATAATATTTTTATTATATTATATAATTATAATATAATATAAAACATAATATTATATTATTAGTATTAAAATGGTATTATAATTTAACTTTGTAGTCCTCAAAGGAATAATTTAAAAAAATGTTGATAAATAAAATATTTGTGGAGCTAAGCTCGTGTATTATTGCTAGTATAATAATAAATTATTAATTTAAAAATATCTTACAAGCATTATCCTATTAGTCCAGGAACCGGGTCGAAAAAAGGGGCTTGCCTGGAAAATAATTTGACGTTGTGAAAATGTTACTGGTCATTCGGGGGTCTAAGATGACAATGCAGCGTTTTCGACCCTCTAGACTTGTGCTGAATTTTTTTTGGGAGGGGGAACTACTTTTTTTATTTTTTGCCCATAACTCGAGAATTATGCGTCAACACAAATATATACTATAAACAATTTTAACTTTCCTTATTTACACCGTAGGTATATAGGAAAAGTTTTGTTTTTGCTAAAAAATTTGAAACCGGGATGTCACCGGAATTATTC
>JACMZG010001913.1:36654091-36906591 GCA_018340805.1 Microvelia longipes
TGAATTTTAGATGCTACTAGAATTCACAATGTTTTACCACGTAAACATTTAGATTGGAAAAAGGATCAGTCATGCTACTGTAAAAAATCAGCACATCAACTGCCTACTGTAGCTATCAAATGCAGATGGCTTCTGTGGATACAGTAATTGTCATTTTGTAGTTTGTGATATTATAACCCTGTCAATAATTGAAGAGTCTTTATAAATAAGAACTGGCGAAGACGGTGCTGCCATGAACTACAAATGTGAATGACATTAGACTAGGGTCAAATTCAAATCATTGTTTATTGCCAAAATTACAATTACAATAAACAAAAAATCACATTTTACAAAATAATCATGTACGATTATTTATGTACATATTAAAAATTAAAGACAAAATTTACATTTAAATATATAAAAAAAAAATTTGTGACTTAATTTACTTTAATTTATCAAGTAAACAACATTTTGACAATCTTACAAGCCAGTGGCTAAGTTGGTTTCATTATAACTATTTAAGAATAATAATAATCATGGCATACAAGATTGTATGTTATTATAAATATTACTTAGAAATATATGTTTACAAAGAAAAAAAATGTAAACAAGTAAATACAATTTACTTTAGTATAGTTATGTTTACAAATTTAGTCTGAGATCAGGATAAGGGACCCACCTAGGAGTTTTAAGTTCTCTAGAATTTTCCCTATGCGTATGTCATAGCCGTTATGTACTTATTAATAGTACTATATGAGTTTTGATATAAGAAAAAATTGTTTTTCTCAACAAAATTTTATCTTATTTTGAGTAACTAGTGGGAATTATTTTTTTTAAATATAATAAATTAAAAAAAATAAAGTTTAAATTATACAGATGTACAGAATTATAGCAGTTATTTTGTGTATATTCAGAATGTAAAGTCAAAACTCCACAATATTCTTGCCATATGATTACACTTGACTTTCTTACTACAATTAGATTTAAAAATATTTTGGTTGATTTTACTCCGTGTTGAATAACTATGATCTACACTACAACCTTATAGTCTTTGACATTTTTTTTTTAATAAATATTAAGAAATATTTGACCAAGAGCTTGTTAAGAGGTAAAATTTTAGTTTCTTGAAAGAGCAGCTCAGTGCTATAATCAATTGTTATAAAAACATAGTCTTGATTACCTTTTTTGTAATTTGAAAATGGTGTTAAAATTGGTTTTTGTAGTAAAAGGTAGGACATCTACTATTAAATATAGCATGGTAAAACATCATCAATTGATTAACATTAGCTATGCTTCTTAATTTATAAAATAAATAGGTCAATGAATTTAATGTTTTGCTTAGTGGTAAAATATGGTAATTCCAATTTAAAAATTGATCAATGTATACTCCTAGATATTTAGCATATACAACTTTATTTATTATATTGATTTTGTTACTTGAGATGAAAGTAACCTCTCTTTCATTGCTATTTTTATCTTTACAATTAAAATCAATCCAGCAACTTTTAGTAGAGTTCAGATTTAGACCATTAGCGTGTAACCATTCAATGTGGTCAATGTGAATTACCTGTAAATAGAAACAGGGTATTCTATAACACTATTTACACAGTATTCAAATGTCGCTGTCTATTTGCTGGTTAAGTTTAAAATTGGATCAGCTATTTGAGGTAATGAGGTTTACAAGAAAATCCATTCATCCTGAGAACTCTGGGAACCACAGATGTAATGCCTCTCTCAATTCAAAAAATGAGAAACACAATTAATGAAAGCAAATATTTGCTTTAACGTAAATATTTGCTAACACCAGAAACAAACGTGTGCAAAATGTACACAAAAACATTACCACCGTACCGATTTGACTACCGTATTTATTTCAGAAAAATCGAACAAACCACACTTATTTTCTTTTCTTCCAATAATATAGATGTCCAACTTTCGGTTTCAAACATTCAACACTTAAATAAAACGAATACAATAATACAAAGTTTAACAGAAGTTGAATCAGTTCTAAGTCTAGAAATTCTTAAGTTAAAAACAAAATAACTTTTTAAATAAACAAGCGCGAAAGAAGGTAATGTTAGGTTATGATGAGAGTCACCACCTCGCCGAGGTGGTGAGCTAAGATCTTCCCGCCGCTGAGGAACTTTTCCCGCTCTGAGTGACCTTGATGAATAAAATCAACACCCATCTGGTACTCATCAGATGTTTTCAACTCATCAAATGCGTACCTGATGGATAAAGTTACAGACCGTAAGTGAGAGGTTGGCAGCGGCTTCTCTGATTGGTCAATCCCCAAAATACCATAAGTATTTTGGGGATTGACCCCCAAAATCCCCAAGATCATAAATCTTGGGGATTTTTAAACTAAACGATACACTGTAGTATCCCTGAAAATATGTCTTGAACTATTCCCATTAAAGGAAATGGGAATTATAAAACCATCTATTAATGGAAAAAGTAGATTGGGTCGAAATAGAGGTATTTGTTTTCCTCAAGACATCAGGTTTCCTACGTTCATGCCACAACTTGGGACTCTTTGCTTGTCCTCAGACAGTAAATACATTCGTTACATCCCAAGCAGTCACCCATCCAGACATTGACCTCGCTTGATGATGCTTAAAATATATTATTTCACAAAAACCGTAGATATACTTGTCTCAGTAAAACTAAACTTAGTGAACCAATTTTGTTCACAAAATAGGGATACACTTGTACCATTATTGTTAGAATTTTAACAATTTCCAAAAAAAACGAATATGTTAATCAATAAAAATTGAATTAATGATGATAATGAGATGAAACATGGGACATACAGGGTGACACGTGTTATGAATCTTCCTGGCACCTACTATTCTTTAGGCTAAAGTTAATTTAACACACACTAACAGATTGTATTCTAAATCTAAACTAATATAAACTCACACTAAAACATTTGCTAATTGTTTTTATTTCCAACACAAAACATCTCTAACCAAATTCTGTACTAAAAAACTCAGTTTCTTCCTTCTATTTTCTTTGTTTATTTATTTATCTCCTTGGCAACCTTCTATTTACAATATTTTAATATAAAACAAAACATTAAACTAACACACGACTTTATTTGGACAAAACATCCTGATTCTAGGGTCTAACCAGAACCAGAAAAACCCATATATGCCTTATCCGATTCTTTTTAGTTTTCGAGATATTTTGATACATTGATGTTTTTTAGTATCGCATGTTTTTTTCCTGAAGATTGGCTTGTAACTCAAAAACTAAAAGAGATATCAAGTTGCCGTTTTCCCCAATGGAAAGACCATGAAATTCCCTTTAAATTAATGTTTCATTTATTTCATTTAAAAGGTTTTAAGTGGGACTTAGCTGTGGCTAAAGCTGCAACTTGCAAGAAAATTTAAAAATCGACTTTCCTTTGAGGTATCTTAAGTATGGTAACCTATCCAATATGGAGTTTCTCGTCGGTGAAAACGTCTACACTTCAAGAGCTTTGAAATGATGTGACACAACGTATACTTTGTTTATCAATTTACTGTGCTATACTTAAAATACTTCGTATAAGTCTATGACAAATAACTTAGTTTTCATTTGTAAACAAAAGAAAAACGTGATTATACGATTTCCAATTTATTATTGTTTATTTTTAAAATTTTACGATTTTACTGTCGAGAAGAACACAAATAAATCGAAATCCACCACAATAAGTTAACCAGGTGTCCTATTACTATAGAATTAAAGAAAAGGGTTTAGTGTAAAATAAAATGTGTTAAATAAATAAAACATATTAACTGACTCATAACATCCCTACTTTTAACAACTCGCAGGCTTAAAAAATAACAAAAACCTCATCCCCTTTTCATAGTTTTTTTTAAATATCCACGTTTCAGCTGGCATAAAGATTAAATAAAAAAAAACAATGCCAGTATAAAAAAATACGAAACCTACTAAATAACAAAAATATTATTGGTAAAATCAGTAACATGATAATTAACATCTAAAAATCAAATAATTAATTATTATAATTAATACAGTTTCAACTATGCAAAATAACATAAACTAAGTTTAATAAATACACGGAGTAAACTCCAAATTTTCCAAATAAAAATCATGCATTAGTACAATATTTAATTTTTTTCAAGGTTTTTTTAGGTAGTAATCCTACCAAAAATGCATTTATTTTTTTTTTTCACATGCTCCATATAAATATTACATGTGTTATCAGCTAAATTTTAACAGGGAAAACAATATTTACTTAACACATTTAATAAAAGTAAAACCTACATTGCAATGCACATTCAGTACCTACTAAAGAAATAATGTGAAGCAGTTAGATTCGAACGCTAGAAATGAATTTTATTTGACTGGCTAATTTTCTTGCATACCTACTTAATCATTAACTTAGTAGCATAAGGAACGGTCAGCGATTCTGCTCAAGCTCAAACATCGACTGCTAAGAATCCTCGGCATCATTTAGTGACAGAAGCAGTGGATTTTGAAATTTGGTTAGCAGGTATCAAGGGTTTTGCCATCAATATTTTTTCTATTAGTTCCTCTAGGATTTCAGGAGCAATATTGTAAACAATTTCTTTCATGGTGCCCCATAAAAAAGTCCAAGGGCGTTAGATTAGGCGATCTTGCTGGCCAAGCAACGTAGGGCAGAGATCTTCCTGTCTTACCAAGCCAGTGGTTCGGAAAATTCTCAGTGAGCCAGTCTCTAGGCCTTCGACCATAGTGAGCAGGACACCCGTCCAACTGGAACCAATACCGCCGTCTTACATTTAAGGGTACCTCCTTCATCAATTCACCCATGTTATTTTAAAGAAAGTAGAGAAATTCTTCTGGGGTTAGCATTTCTGGTAAAATGTGTGGACCAATTATGTAAGATGCCGCACCAAACATTTACTTTGAACTGCCTCTGGAAGAATTTTCTCTTGAGGCATGAGGGTTTTTGTGAGCCCAAGTGTGTGCATGTGGATTTTTACAATTCCTTCCCTCGTGAAGGTAGCTTCATCGGTCCTCTCACTGTTCCTCGTGTTTGTTTAAAACTATCAGCAAAATTCAGTTCTCCTACCTTGGTCTCCTGGAAGTAATTCCATGCAAGGCGTAAAATCATCATTAATAATGCCAGCAGGAACGACTTCAGGTGGTTGTGGCAACCATTATTTACGAAGTTTAATCTAAAGTTGGCGATATATTGTACGACAAAATCTTATAAATAAACTGTGAGCGTAACCTGGACTGCGAACCTCAGACCTCCGTTGCGTCAAAGTTTAGTATAAATACTAAACCTCAAATGACATTTACCATTGAGACGGCCAAGACCTTTTAAGTGTTATTTAAAAAGTTTCTGTCTGTTCGTATGTATTTGCATGTAATCATAGTAGCTCCTTGTGTGATTATGCTGCAGCAGCTGAAACTTGATACAAAAAAAGGTCTAGTTGTGTGATCCTGAAAATAAAATAAATGTTATCATTATCCATAATTAATGACTCGGCAAAATGTTGAAAATTCATAGAATTCAGATTAATAATTGGATTAATTTGAATTTTGGCATTAGTCAGACTAAGTAGACAAAAACTGTGTTTTAGGCCCGTATTCAAAGACGTTTTCCTAACATTTTCCTAACTTTTTCCTAACATTCTCCTAACCTTTTTCTAACACCTAACTTTTTCCTAACATTTTCCTAACTCCTAACTTTTTCCTAACATTTTCCTAACATTCTCCTAACATTTTCCTAACTCCTAATATTCTCCTAACACTCACCTTAGGTTTAGGTAAGGGAAATGTTTTTAAGCCACGAAATTTAAATGATCGTTCCCGCGTTTTAAAAGTCATTTAGAGGCTTCGCATGATTTTTTTTAGTAAGAACCTAAGGTAGTTAAGTCAAAAAGTGATACCATTGTAAATAACGTAATATATATCGCAAAATATCAATGTTATTAACTTATTACCTGGATTTACGACACACTTTTCGTATTAATAACTATCTACATAAAAATACATAATATAAGTGACTATTAATCCACTTACCTTACTATTAGGGAGTTTACCCTGAAATTCTTTTAACACAATCAGATTTTTTATGTTCTATGGTCTGTTTGTGGCGGGCTATCGATTCAAAAAAAGAAATTCAGTTGGTACGGTGTGAATAATTCAGCCATTATTATACAAAAAACATTTTACACAAACAAAAATGAATTTGATGACAAAATACGAAAAACAAAATTGTGTAAATGATTTATCAAAATGAAAACAGTGTTGCACTGATTAACAGGTCTTCATTTAGACACCTTTGGATTCGTACATCCTGGTGCACGTTCAAACTTGAAACGCTTGTTACTGCTTTATTTATGAAAGCTGTTACAATAATTGAACATTGTATTTGTATTAACTCTACTGTTTACTGAAAACATATGTAAATAAAGTTTTTAATATATTTAACATTCGCCAAAGCAAGGCCGCATTGTTGTTTATGACAAAGTGTGTCGTAAATCCAGGTAATAAGTTAATAAAATTGATATTTTGCGATATATTACGTTACTTACAATGGTATCACTTTTTTACTTAACTACCTTAGGTTTTTACTAAATAAAATCTTGCGAAGCCTCTAAAAGACTTTTAAAACACGATAGGAGAATGTTAGGAAAATGTTGGGAAAAAGTTAGGAAAATGTTAGGAAACGTCTTTGAATACGGGCCTTAGATTCGTCTTATCCAGTATTAGTTAAATTTTTATTAAATGACATGTAAATCCAAACTTGTGCATATAATATATAATTTATATAAAAGGACCTTTTTAAGAAATAGTCTTTAAAATAATTTACAGAAATACTTTTTGTAATTTCATGAGCAGAGTTTCATGATTTAACATAAATATAAATAAATAAATAATCTATAGTCAGCATCCGATTAGTTTTACTTTCATCTACTGATTTCATCCTACATCTGCCTTATTCAATTATAGCGGTATCATATCTCCTATGATCTTCACATACCTGCCATTTCAGATATTCTACCTTTGTAACTGTAGACTCAGGCGAAAGGAGCGTTTGTAGCCACGCTAAAGAATCCTTTTTAACCATCCGTTAAGTCAAGGCCCGGTCGCAAGTCCGTGGGTCAGAGTATAACTTTTGGTCCTCTACTGCTTGACACCTACCTTTGACTAGTCACCATAGCCATTCCCTTTCCGTTTTCAAGAAGTGCTCTTCGGTAGCTGATCATCGTGCATCGTCCCGTGTTTTTTTCTGTTTGTTTATGTATATTTTTGTCTTATAAATAGAGTTTATATATATATATATATATATAATATATATATATATATATATATATACATATATACATATATACATAATATATATATATATAATATATATATTATATATATATATATATATATATATATATATATATATACATATATACATATATACATATATATATATATATATATATTTATATATATATATATATATATATATATATATATATATATATATATATATATATATATATTTTTTTAACATACTTGTACTTTTTATCGCAGGTTGGGTCATTAGAAGGTAAAGCAGGAATGGCAGCCGTTGTTATGAAGAAGTTGGATATAGAAACATTGCAACAACATCTGGAATCAAACTTACCTAAATATGCACAACCAGTGTTCTTACGCCTTGTCGAATCCCTGCAGCTCACAACAACATTCAAGATTGTTAAATCTGAGCTGAAAAAACAAGCTTTTGATATCACTGTCATAACAGATCCATTGCATGTTTTAATGAATGGCAAATACATCCCACTCGATATAGATATATATGAAAAAATACAGAATGGATCAATTAAACTATAACTGAAATTAGAGTGATATGATTTGAAAGGTAGGAAAAGGTTTGGCTGAATTAATTTTACTGAATAAATAAAATAAGGATTTTTTTCTGAGTTAAAAACTAAGAGACATTAAAAAAATCTCTTTGTTTTTTTTAATGTAATCCTGCATATTATGTATATATATATATATATATATATATATATATATATATATATATATATATATATATATATATATATATATATATATATTATGCATCGTAACTGTAACTGTTATAATCAGCGCCTAAATGTTATAATCAGCATAACCTAATGTTATGCTATACCAACAATCCTTAACTGTATTCCACACCTGGTATAACCTAATCTTGACAAAGGTATTTTTTGACTTTTAATAGGGATTAAATTTATGTAATTTATGGATTCGGTGGATTTTTAGTACAGTAGCTTGATTAACCAATATTCCTTTTTATTGTCATATTCATACTTAAAAACGTTATGAAAAAAATTGTTCAGAATTTTCAAAAAACTTCAACACACTGTTGAGTCTACAATTTAATGTATTTCTTACTCATCTACATTTATATAAAAATGATACATATTTACAAAATAATTTTACATTAAATTAAAAATATTTACAAATTTTGTAACTGGTAACCAAGTTTCATACATCAAAGGTACATGTAAATGTATCTAAAATCTAATATCTTATTGATATATTCCTTAAATTAAATTATAAAATGAGTTATTTACAATAATTATTAAAACTAGTTAAAAGGTTACTAATTCCACTACATCAGATAACATTTTTTTTTTTTCGACAAATATATGTTTGATAATTTTTTTTTCTTAAAGATATCGATAATGTCCTGTATTGGTAAATTCGGGTTTTATACGTATTTGTGATATTAAAGCTTTAACATTAAGCAGACAAATTAATGCAGCAAAATACTAATTTGGTTGATGGCTTTATACACCAAAATGATTTGGCGACCCAAAATGATGAATTAAGCATGCCAGAAAAATTTAGTAGGTATATAAAAATTATTAAACATCCAAACAAACTTAACAATGTACTTATTAAAAAGGATATACATACACACATATATATACATATTTCAGGCATATGAAAATAAGCTTGAAAAAAAATAGTGAACGAAATTCAAAAAATATTAACTTTAAAGCTGAAATTATTTGGTTGTTACGTTTAATTTAACAATTCAAGAGCATATGCTGCTAACATACTACTTTATATCTCAATATTTGAGAGTTAATATTGAATAGATTATATTTACCCCAAGATGAAGAAGCAATTGAAGAATCTTCAGCTACCATCGATACTTACTGTTGAATATGAATATCCTTGGACCGGTTTTGGCTTAATGCCTTTATCTGGCAGGGCAAACACTTGAGTTCTCGACTTTAGTTAATAACTTTATAAGTTGACAGCTTGAGTGTTCCCTCGCCTGCTGATAATATCTTTAAGCTGAAACCAGTCCAAGGATAATCATATCCAACAGCAAATATCGACAGTATTCTTCAAATTTCAAATGCTTATATTAAAATACTGATTCCTCATAATTATACAAAAAAAAACAACAACAGCAAATGATTACAGCTCTAAAATGGGGCTCTTATTAATATTAATTGAAATTAAGATCACTTCTTGGGTCAGATTAAATAGATCATTTTTGGATCTAATGTCTTCTCGAGAGAGAAAGAGGAGAAAGAAAATTAATTGTGCCCATTTATAGGAACAAAATGAAAATAGTAACACTTGTTGCATGCTTACTATAGCAGAATATTTTATGGATATTTGACATCCATATGATAACAACCATGTGATGATATGGATCATACTCTGGAAATTTTCACCAAGCTTGCGATCAACATACATCACCATAACCATATTTCTTAAGAAACAATTATTCTCAACAATAACTTAAACTTATAAAAAATCAAAAAAACTTAGCTAGTCGATCAACAGCTGGATAAAAAGTGACCACAATTTATTGAGAAAGATATTAAATTACTTAAAACACGACTTTGTTTCCTATTTTAACGTTTATATCATGTAATGCTACAATTTAATTTTTAAAGTTACCAAAAGAAGAAATAAATTTACAATTCTAAGGGGTAATATCTACAAAAAATTGTTTTTAAATTATATTCCTTGTTGATTTACAATGGTTAAATCATTTTGAATAGTCCAGAACCATTTTTCTTTCTCTTTGTTTTAAGAATTTAATGTTAATCAATCTGACTAGTGCCCATGTTAAAACACTAATGTGGGCCGAAATCAAAGTTTGTTTACTATATAAGACAAACATTGAAAACTATGTAAGCTAGTATTCAAGCTAGTCTTTCCTTGAATCTAAGCGTTAAAATATTTATTTAATAACTAATATGGTTCTTTATGTAACATTACACATGTAATGTTTTGAACAATCTTTAATTAACAAAATAAAATTAAAATATAAATCAAGTAGGTAAATTCCTATACCAACCCATGTAAAAAATCTAGACATGCTTGATCAGCTGATAGCTGGCTGGTAAAATAAAAAATTGCTAAAATTGGAATAACATAACCTGAGCTTTCTAGGAATTACCTTATTCGTTTTTATTTTTATTGGCAACACTGGTAACATTTGGCACGAATGCAAACCATTTTCGTTTAATTCAGTGAAGTAATTAGTATTATTATTTAGTTAAAGTAAAGGACAAACTATATTATTAGTAAGTCACTTATGTTTTCACAGATTTTGAAAAATACAGAGATAAGTTAAAATTGTGGGTCTTTGGCTCATAGCCACAATGCGGACCAGAGGCCTCCATGTGGGCCCATGAAGGCCCACATGGAGCAAATGGCATCTACATTGCCATTGCTTTGTATTATTTATTATTTTAATGGTATTTGTTGTTACATGGCATTTAGTAAAATTTCATTGCCTTGCTATGGCCTCTTCAAGTCTTTACAGTTGTTGTTGCAGTATTTATTTTTACATGGCATTTTGCTATGTATCGAAGTTTCATCGCCTCACCCCTTACAGGTGGCCCACTGAGCCAAATTTTATGAATTTAAAACAACTAATGTGTATCAAAATGTAATAAAAACACATGTTGTGTACCATAATTTTTTTTTTTACATTTACATGGGTAAAACAATTTGAGTAGTCTACCTGGTGGACAAAATGTGAACTTACATATAATGACAGACAAAAATTGTATTTGTTCACTACTTGGTTTATATATTGCTTTACCATTGACAAGTATAACTGTATTTTTTTTTTCAAATAAATAAAAAGTAATATACATATTGTAAACATATATAGGAACACATAAACAAATGAACAAATTATAAAAATGGTAACATGATAATTAAAAGAATAAATAAATCTTTGGTCAAAATTTTATCACAAAGAATTACACCATGATGAGTTTTTTATTAATGTTTTGGTCAGGTTATATTTAATGATTAATATCATTGTTAAAGCTACAGAATGTACATATATATTTTTAATATTTAATTTTACATTTAATATTGTTTAATCTTATATGTATCCTATGGTATATAAAAATAATCCTAATTAAATAGCGTTTAAAAAAGATGAAGTTCTTTTGGAATTCATAATCCAACAGATGGACGTATTAAAAGGATTTAAATGGAAAGTTTGAAAGAAATTTGATCTATCAATGAAAATGAGGCATTTTATAGAATATTTTACAATTTGTTAATTCTTGTACTTTCCAAAAAAAAACAAGTAAAACAAAAAATTGGGAAAGGGGTATCTCAGAACTTGTTCTTATCACATCGAAATCGCTAAGGTCATCTTCCATACAGTGGACTCACTTCCTTCTTCCTCAGGATATAAAAGTCGCCAAATTTATACTGCAACACATCTTCAGACTCGCTTTGCTCGTCCTCAGATGATAAATACATCCATTTCATCCCCCGCAGTATGAGTGCCTAGACCGGTGTCCAGGCACTGACTATACTCGGTGCTGCTTAAAATATTAAGCATCATTATAAATGTATAATTTATAATCCTCCTTAAAAAAGGAGTCGCCCGTGGTGTAGTGGTTAAGGTACGCGGCCAATACACAATGAATAGACTTTAGTCATGGGTTCAATCCCAGCACAGGTCTCTAGGATTTTATGAGGGATAAAAATTGTGCGTACCACGTCCTTCAGAAGGGACATAAAGCCGGTGGTCTCTTTACCCTAAATGAAACTGGTTATAGGCCAAATTTAAAACCCTCATTGTAGATTCATTATAATATTATACTGTTTCTGCCTTGTAGTTTAAAGTGTGGAGGTTTGGTTTAACAGTGAGAGCACGTGTTGTTCCCAGTTTTCACTAGACTATAAGATTCAGTGAAAATATGTATGATTGCTTGAAAAAAGCATGAGAGGAACCATAGAAATTCATGGCTCTTCTGTCTAGATTAGACGAAATATGCCTAAATGTACACATGTTAATTGATCAAAATTGAAGAAATGCTAATAATGAAAAAACCTTGCACGTATGTTAGTGTTATACATGGATACATGCGTGCCAAATCTCAAAGTCCGAAGATGTATTCCAACATAAATGTGGTGATTTCCATAATTCCAAGCAAGTTCAAAGTGGCGAGGATGAGCTTATCCATTCCAATATGGTGAGGGAAAATTCTGAGTTACCCTATACCTATTTTTTATACAGTTTGACCATAAATTCATGCAGCATATATATTTTTTAATAACTTTCAATTATTTTATAAAGTACATAATACATAAATAAATATGGCATTAAGGACTGAGTGCCACACTAGAGGATTGCAAAATCCTCTAGTGTGGCACAAATTATAACCATATATAACATTATAACCAAACTTATTCTAATTTCTACATATACTCTACGTTTCTCAATATAAATTTTATATACACACATTTTTACTTACTTTATCATTTAATATACTTTTATACCTAAAAAGCTTATGTTAAAAAAGAGTTTAAAGTTTTATAGAAAATACATATCAACATGAATAAGATAAATGTGTTTAGGGATTTAGAAGAGTTGCGGTAAACCCTGTGACACTGTGAAAGACAAAACAATCCCTTGGACCTGCCTCTCTAACATCTTGCCTTCTATAATTAATCTTCTCATTCTACTTTAACTGAATTATTTTGCATAATACCAAAGTAAGAATGAATAAGCAAGATGTGATAAAATAAATGCTTTTTAGATAGGGTTACTATCTAAAAAAAAATAAATAAAAAAATAAGCAAGATATTAAGATGGCTTGAAATTAAAATAAAAAAAATAAAAAATGTAAATAGTATTTCTTAAAACCTAAAATAAATTTTAAAAAAATGTTATAAAAAATAAATAGTCTATTTGCAAATAAATACAATCCATGTACAATGACAATGCATCACTAATATAAAAAAAATATATATAACAACCAACACTTATTATAAATACAAGTATAAATATATTTTAAATAAAATAAATTACCCTCAAAACATTCTGGATATTTATATATTTGTGAGTTAAAAAAAATATATATATATATATATATATATATATATATATATATTATATATATATATATATTATATATATATATATATATATATATATATATATATATATATATATATATATATATAATTAATTATATGCTTCCATACAAAGTTCTTTTAATGTTTTTCCAATTAAAAATGGATACACACAATTCTTACCATTAGTCGAAAACTTAGTTATTTCAAACTCTATACATAATATAAGTTACCTACTGAAGATGTCAATCTATTACATTATTACATATTAGAAGACAGTTTATTAATGATATAAAAATGAATCACTGCCCACGACCAAGTAGCTATGAGCACTGATAAAATAATCACACTTAACTTTGTACCACAACAAGCAGGATATGTTTGAGATAGAATATAAAATAAATTCTTAATATTTTTAAGTTCACTACAGCCTCTTATAGAGGAATTAAACACTGTACATAAGTATAAGTGAATTTTGGGTAACCTCTAATGGGTTTAACTTATAGAGTTATTACACTGACTACCTTAGGTAATATTGGCAACCATTACACTTTAAGTATGAACTAAATTATGCAAACATTGATTTTTACAATAATACAATTTAGTTCAAGAGCCAGGCCTAAATAATTTGACTCATTTTGTACTACTTCAAACCAAATTTTTGTGAAAATATACCTTAAATTAAGAAGTAAAAGCATAGTCTGCCTATCCAGACAATGATTGCCCTCACTCAAAATATTAGAAAATCACAAAAATTCCAGTTTTTTTGCGATAAGTCATTAAGTCCAGGTCATGTGCAAAACATGAAGAAATCATTTTTAAAGCTGATAAAATTTGCTATAAAATGAGTGTTTTTTGTCGAAACCGGATAAATACAACTAAAGTTATGACATTTGTTAAATGGTCAAAAAATGTACAAAAAGCAAATAGTTTTGCAAAGAATTTTGCTGACTTTGCATAAATTTTTTTTGATGTTTTTGAAGGAGCCATAAATTTGGTTGTAGTTATCCGATTCTGATTATTAAACTCTCGTTTTACAGAACATATTATTGGCTTTAAAAAAGGTCCTCTTTATGTTTAGCACACGACCCACAGGGAACCACTTATTTCAAGAAAACTGAAATTTGTGTGATTTTATAAAATTTTGACCATGCACAATCATATGAAGAGCTCCAATCTGGATAGTCAGACTATGTTTTGTCTTCATAATTTAAGGTATATTTTCTGAAAAATTTGTTTTAAAGTAGTACAAAATGAATCACATTTTTTAAGATCTGGGTCTTGGAATAATAGAGATATTATACGTGTTAGAGGCGTAAGAGTAAAAAAAAATGGCAAATCAATTTACCAAGCTTTCAATTATTTATTAAGTCTTTTCCAAGGTACATAATTATAAAATAATAATAATAAATAAACTATTACATATTAGAAAACATTAATTACAAAAAAGTATATTACATATTAGAAAACTCCATCTCCAAATAAAATATCTCAATTTAAAAAATATATTTCATACCTGATTAATAATCTAAATTTAGAGATCATTACATCTTGGCTTGCAGATCCTATTAAAATATGATAAAAATGTGTTTTTTCACGCTCTTTAACAGTATGTATTAATTTTTTTAAATTTTACTATAACTTTTTAATTTTATTATATTGACTTCTATAATACTTTTAATATACATATACTTTTAATATAGTATGTTACCTGAGTTTTTCAATTTTGTTTTGTACTTTTAATTATTTTTTCATTTTTATTTTTTTTCTCTTTCTATATTTTACCTCCCGATATACTTAAACTTTGTATCCCCCACACACAGCTATGGCTTGTGGGATTGCTTAAAATTATTTTTTTTTAATATGTAGATCCAGGTTAAATTATTGTGATTATTTAATCATTGTATTTAAAAATTGTATAATTGTATCTATTAGCAATAAAGGAAGTTTTTGAATTTGAAAAACCTTGTTTCACAGAGCTTGTTTGTAGGTGATAGTGTTATTTTTTCTAATATGACATAGTTTTTTTAAATTAATTTATAATTATGTACCTTGAAAAAGACTTAACATATGGTTGGAAGCTTGGTCAATTTATTTTTAAATTTAAAAATTTAAAAATTTAAAAATCTCATCATTTTTAATACTGTGGTCTCTAAACTTATAAAATAGAGATATAATAACCAGAGACAGCTTATTTGTGTATATTTCAATATTCTATTATTAATATGATAAAATAAACAGTATAAAAAATCATATCATAGTCTATTTATTCTATATATTCATGCTCATACTTAAATTTGGTTTTTTTTTGTCATGTGTAGAGGTGCTAATGATTTAATAATATTAAGCACTAATACTAATAATAATACTAATAATACTAAATAATAATACTTAATAATATTAATACTAATACTTAATAATATTAAGCACCTTATTATAAATAAATAAATAAATAAACAGTATAAAATTACAGAGTAGAACTTACATTATCAGTTGTATTGGTCTCCATTATAAGTATAACTTATGTGTTTGGGGGCTTAAGAAAACAAAATAAAAATGTCTACATTATATTTAAAATTTTTTTCGCTCTTTATCACACAGAGCATTTTCAAGTTATTAAAATTAATCCTTAGGCCATATTAAGTAACTAAGTCAAAAATTAAAATATTTTATTTTTAATTGATCGATCTTTTTAATTTTCGACTTAGTTACTATAGCCTAACTATTAATTTTAATAACTTGAAAATCCACTGTGTGATGAAGAGCCAAATAGTGTTTAAATATAACATCTAAATTTTCATTTTGTCTCTTAAGCGCCCAACCATATAACTTATACAGTAGTATTTCTTTTACAGTATATAAAACAAAAACAATGTACGAAAAGCTGAAATGATTGATTCATTATAACCTAACACACTCTTGGAAGAGGTTACATAGTACCCTGCATAAATGTTTAACACTTCCAAAGTATTGAGATAAAATATGCATTCTCTAGTCATATATCTCAATACAATAATCTACATAAATAAACAAAACGTAATCTAGAATGAGTCGTTTTCAACGTTTAAAAGGCAGTATGTATAATGGAATAGACTACTTTATTGCTTAAAATATTATTTTTTTAAAACTAAACATGTTGTTAGTTTTCCTACAAAGATAAAGTAGCGATGTACTATTGTTGATGATTGACCAAAACACAACAATTATTTATAATGGCTCAAACATTTGTAAGTTGTGCACAGAAGCCAACATTATTGGGTTCCATTAGATTATAGTTTCCTAAAAAATGAATTCAATAACGGTCCATGCTACCACTGATACATTAAAAAAAACCAAGGTTTTTTTAATGGTGGAGCAACAAGGTTGCTCCACACCCCCCTCTTTGTACTACAGAGTAGAATTATCTTCTAGCGCAATCTAATAATGGATAAGCGGAACCCAGGTCAGGTCCCTGACGCTGAGTTCCTTTTCCATTCCAACCCCAGGAAAAATACTTGACCTGTCTAAGAACTGAACTAGTGCAATAAGAAATGTATCCACTAAACTAAATATGTATATAAATATAACACCTTGGTCAAGGAAGTAGCTTTAAAATTAATACCAATAGTCATACTCTCCTTAGCTTTATTGAATGGTGTAATGTGTTCCAAAGTAATGTAGATTATGTTCCTCCTCCGCAAAGAACACAAGATACAAAACACTAAGGATGTCTTTAAGGAAACACTAAGGATGTCCAAGTTTGTATGACTGCTACATAATTTTTCAAATTATCAAGTTGAATCCTCCGTTGTGATTGCTGATCATCATCTCTATCTTATTAGGCTCAAGACTCAGTAACCCAAACTCAGAATTCAATTATATGCTAGAAAACTTTGTCTATGATCAAACTAGATTCAATGCACTAATGTCATATTACGTTAGAATTTCAGGTCTTCATAAAGTTCAGGTTTTAAACAAAAATGTTAGAGAATATTTATGTTATAATTTTGAAATTTGGCTTTTTTGAGGTTCAATTTTTTTTCTGTGTTAATCTAAATTTAGTTTTTGTTACTTTGAATAAAGAAATGTATTATATTGGCAAACATGATGCTGCTTCTAGGTTAGAAGCGAGGTGTTTGAAGCACAGTCTTTCCTTTGATAACCCAGGGGCCTTCATTATTCATTTAAATAACAATGAAATTACTTATATATATTTTGTTTAGTGAGGATGCAGTTAAGTTTTTGTTAAACTAGCCTGTTTAACAAACGGGCTAGTTTGTTTAGTTTTGGAAACCTTCTCTGAATTTAAGTTCGTTTCCATTTTTTATCAATCTTTCATTTTTGGCTCAACTTTTCTTTGTTTATTTCAAATTTCAAAATTATTAAATTGAAATTGTCATAACCAGAGACTATAGTCTCTGCATACTTAAACAGTAAGACTGTCGACTCAATGGTGGAAAAATTTGGATTCCAGTCGACACTAGCGGGCAGGGGACCTACCTTTCAATTGAGTGAACGTGGCTTAATTTTCGCTTTTTGCCCCCAGTCAGTTTGAAATTTAATTATCATACTTTGTATAATTATACTTCTAACTAACCCTACCACTTTAATCTTATACAGAACACTTTATTATAATTAACACTTATACACTGATTATTTTTAAGTTTTTCATTCAAGTAATTTATTAATTTAATTGGTTCAATCAGGTAATAATAAAATAGTGGCTAAAGTTTACACGTGGTAGAAGATAGATTTGGGCATTTAATGCATAATTACATCGGCAAGATGCGCACATGTGATTTAATGTAATTACCTGATAAAATCGACTAAATTGATAAATTAATTAAATGAAATTTACACTTATCGTTCTCTAGAAGTTTTAAAAAGGGTTTTAAAAGCTTTCTATTTACTTTTAGCTTCTGAATTTTTGAAATACAGAACATGCAACAGAGAACCGTTTTTGTGAAAAATACATACAGAAAACAATAATTTTATAATAATAATAAATGTAGCTCTCATAACCAAGAATTGCCATTACTTACTATGGCAGCATGGCTCATAGTAAGCAATGCATCGCTGTCCATGCATTGGTCTGCCAACATTTTCTCTCCATTCCATGGATTGTAACAATGTGAGTTTTCTCCATAACACCACTTTACACGGTCTAACCATATATATCTTGGTCTACCTCAGAGTTTTCTGCCAGAACCATCTTTTTCTAAAATAATCATCACCACACTTGTATCCCATCTCATAACAGGCTGATACTATTACAGTTTATTTTTCTTTATTATAGCCACAATAATTTGGTGTGTATACATTTCCCTATTTTTCATTCCACTTTATTCCTTGTTTTTCTACATTCAACTTTATTTCAATAATTTTTTTTATTCAGAAAACCAAAGTTTAAATATTTTGTTTGACAGGGTTGCTAACTAGTTTGATGAGCCAAATTTATGCTGATGCCTGGGGTAGGTTCTTTTCCCACCCATGCTTAGCAGGTAAAATAACCTGGTGCTTTATTTTGTTACGCTATTTGTAAAAATAAGCTTTCTAGTCTTGGAAACCAATTATTTTAATAACAGAAAACTGAGCAGTGGAGTAAACACAGCTAACCAATAACAACACCAAAATCTCTCCACAAAACCCTTATTAAAACCAGAGCCGGCTTTCGACCTCACGATCATCATCAGTGCCTATCCAACAAATATTAAAGAAATGAACTAAAAATACATAATATAATGTAGTAAAAATATAAAAACTACTTAATAATAAAGATAAACTTAAAAATTAAAAATAAAAAAATATTTTTAGAGGTGTCAAAAAATTAAAAGTTAAAATACATAAAATATCACATTAAATTATAGAATTACTGGAGAGTTGAAGAAGGAGAATCCTAGTCTGACTTAGAGTCATATAGCGGACTGGCTGGGGGGGGTACAACAACAGACATACTTCCACTTTCACCTTTCCTGTTCAGCGCTTTATCACCGTTCTCTTCAACATTACAAAGTATCTCCAAATTTTCAAGAGCTGACATAGGACCACCTTTCGAAATGTAAGGTAATATTATTTTAAAAATATTCCTTAAATAATGAAGACAAAACATAGTATGCCTATCAAGAATGGAGCCCTTCCTATGATTGTGCTCGATCGAAATTTAGCTTTCATGAAATAAGTGGTTCCCCGTTAGTCATGTGCAAAACTTTAAGAGGACACTTTTTAAACTGACAAAAACAACCAAAGTTACAGCCAAAAGTTGAGTTATGAGTCTGAATGGCATATTTTGAGTGCACTAAGAATATTGAAGACATTTGATGTAAGACATTCCTTAATTCTAACAATCCAGAACTATAAATATTAAAGACAATATTTGGTTCACCTCAGGAACAGCAAAGGAAAAAGTAAGTTAGTTGTATGTATTGCTCAAATCCATTTGAAGCTGATAAGGTTAAGAAGCATTTGTTCAATTAAGGGATACAAGGAAGGGTTTGCACCATTGGATTTCGGCCTATTTAACCCAACACCAATAAGTATATAATTATGTTACACACTTCGATGAGCTCAATGAGAACTTGATGATGTTTAGGTTGACGAATTTTCGACAGGAAGTCCATTGGTTTGAGTGTATTTGGTCATTTGTTGTCTGACTAGTTTTGTTACATCCAATGGATTCACTTCATCAGGTGTTTGCTTCGTGGCCACTAAAAACAAAGTATAAAATAATTAAAAGAAGATATAGTAACTATGTTGAAGGGCATTAATTAAGTTTAAAGAAAACTTAATCTTATGTTATTAATTTAGATTAAAGCAAAGGAATTTCTAATTTTAAAATTGTTTTTGAAAATATTCAAGAGCAGTAATATCTAATAGTATTAAGGCTATTGCCTTAGTTGGAAATTTTTTTCTACTTTGCAATAACAAATTGACTTCTATCTGCAATGATATAGTGCAATGGAAATTTTTTGCTATTAAAAACTGCAATTGCAAAATACAAATTTCTGCGCAAAGGAAATTTTGCAAATAAGATGAATACATCAATTTGATACAACCGTGTTTTAAAAATAATGAATAGTTGCACAGTATAGTTGTGAGAGACACCTTACAAGTGTACCAAGCAAATGCAATTCTACTTCTGGAAACTGTTCCATCATTATTACATTCATCATCAAGGGGGACATGACATTATGCAGAGCCATCAATGATGATGAATGAGAAATAATGTACTTGAACTACAGTCTATCGTTTAGTTTAAAAATCTTGACAGGTCAGTTTAGACACCACTGATTCTTAAGAAAAAAAAATCCCTGCAAGAAGGGAGAGGGAAAAAACTATGTAAACAAATCAGGTTATTTTACCTGTATTTTCTTGGCGATGTTTTTTAACATTTCTTTTGTGTAGTTTTATTTTAAAATATAATTTTTAAGATTAACTTGAAAGTAGTTTTCAAAACGATGTAAACAAAAGAAGAACAGCAAGCAAAGCAAACGATTGCCGGAAAGAAGGTTTTTTCCCTACAGCGGTTATTGTGGTAGGGATTTTTTCTCTTTTTAAGTAAGAGGTTGGCAGCGGCTTCTCTGATTGGTCAATCCCCAAAATACTTATGAACTTGGGGATTTTTAAACTAAACGATAGACTGTACTACTAATAATAACCCTACTTGAACTAACACATAGAGGTTGTCTCTTGGTAACATAGATAATGAAGATATATATTTGGAAAACAGATGATAGTATTCATTTTTTTGGCCATAAATTAAAAAAATATGAAATGGCAAAAAATATTTTGTGTGTTTCAATTAAATAATTTGATGATAACAGTTCCCAGATGCAGCATTGCATTTGTTTGTTACATTTCCAAGGTGTCTCTCGCACAATTATATAGTGCCAAATAAAATAAATGATACAAAAAAATGAATGATAAAAAAATAAAGATTTATTTACTCATTTAAAAATTATTAAAAAAATTCGGTGGTTAAGATCCTGGGACAATTTTAACCAAAAAGTGAGCTTAATATGAAGGAAAACTACTTGAACTAACACATAGAGATTGTCTCTTGGTCACAGATATAATGGAGACATGTATTAGGAAAACAGATGTTGGTATTCAAGAAAATAAATAGAGATCATTCAATGCTGAATAGGTAGAGGATGAATCTATGTGAAAGTCCAAAAAATATAGAGTAATACTGCACAACATATAACTCTTTTAACATAGTAATTTGGAAGTAAATTTATTTGTTTCTTTTTCTAAAATATAAACTAGCTTTTATCTCCACAATAATAGAACTTTTCGGGGTTTGTTACAAGTCAATAAATACCCCCATTGTATCTAAGGTCACTGAGCTGGGTAATAAAGAAAAACGGGCCTATAAATGGGAAAATTTCCTGGCAGACATTCGAACCCCAGCTGGAACATTTTTTTTTGTTTAACTGAGAGGGTTTAAAGTGAAGCACCTTTAGAGCACTTAGTTTTACTATAAATCCCAACCTTAAAGCAAACCCCTAGTGCGAACTCTATATTTATACCAAAAAAGAGAGCCATAACAAATGAGCATTAAATTATTTTAACATCTAGTTTATAATAATTCTTATGTTTTTTGGCCGTATTGTCAATAAAATATTTTGTGTGTAGCGATTAAATAATTCAATGATAATAAAAAATTAATCCAGACATCATAAAAATCGTTTTAAAGACTGCAAAAGAAAGAAATTATAAATCAAAATTTAACACAAATGTTTTTATCTCCAACTTCGAGAAAAAATTAGTTACAATAAAAGGGCTATAAATTTTGTATTATGTCATAATTTACTGAAGGTAAAGAAGAAATATTTTAACCTTTTGTTAAAACAAGAAAAATAGTAGTTAAAGTTTTAGTATCAATGTTTTAGCACTTCATAAATCTAAAGAAACAAGTAGAAGGGAGAAAAAGTTTAAGTCCTAATTGTTTCCTGTTCTTATAGTAGAGTACATGATTTAGAACTATTTTCTTATAACTTTTCCGCATTTATACCGTAATTTAGGTAAATACATTGAGCAAAAAATCCGATATCGGGATTTCACCTGAATTATCCGCTGCAGATGTATTTAGGACCTCCTAAGTGGTTTTAACGAAGTTATCTCTCTGTATGCGTGTGTTAGTGAGTCTGTTCTCATTCATATCCTACTGTATTTACGCTAGAGAGTTGAAACTGGGCACAAAAATCAATCTTTAGGTACGATAGCGCTATTAGGAAAATATTTTTTATGTCCTCACTTACCCACAATAATGACTCAGCAAAGAATTTCAAAAATCATAAAACACGGAAAAATTTGTCGATCGATTTATGATTTAGGACACATGTATTAATATACATATAAGTCCAACATACATACCAAGTTTCATCTCATTATCAGCATTAATTCAATGTTTATCAAATTACTTATAATGTTTTATTTTTATAAAAAAGGAAAAAATCAGGAAAAATAGAAAATCAAACCGATTGAGTTGAAATTCGGTTAAGTATATCCCTTAACGTTATAAATAAGTATACAAACGTATAAAAGTTTGAGTACGGCAAGTTTATGTACGTTTTTTTTGGATTTAAAATTTAAGCAGCATCGAATTAGGGCAGTGCCTGAATGGTGACCGCTGGGAATAAAACAAATGTATATTACTATCTAAGGCAAAGTGAAGTGAGTCAGATTTAGTGAGAATGAGCATGGCAAATCCGATCTGGCGAGGAAAAGTTCCGAGGTACCCCGTACCCGAATATTTATTTTAGTTTTTAGCCACCCAAAAAATACCTGGTATATGTGGTGTACCTAATGTACACCACTGAAATAACTCAAAATTGCCATTACGTGACTATGCAAAAAGTTCCTTTAACTTAAGTAACAACTTTAACACGTTTCATCTAAGAGACCAACAATTTCCATTCTTTGAAAAATAATATTGATACATTTGAGGGTCATAAATTTTGTCCAGACACAGGTTAACTTATTATTAGATACAAGGTTAAACTTAAAACAATTTTTAAAGTAAAACAAATCAAAATTAAGTATAACAAAATAATTAAGAAGATTGAAAATCCATGTAGTGTTTGGACAAACGGAGCATGCAGAATCCAGAAATTTCTTACAAGAAAAACAAATGTTTTTTTGTTAAAGAAATAAATGTTGATAAAAAGATAAGCTTAAGTTTCATACGCAAACCTCACCTTTTCCAGGATTGTAAAATGGTAACGGAACACGTATTATTGTCATAAGTAAGGATTCCCATTCTATGAATTTAAATCCCCGACAGGGATCAAACATGGTTTGTACAGGGATTGTAGATTAGTGTGCTAACCATTACACAATATACAAAGATTGCTTAGTACTTACATGATGAATGTGATTGCTTGCAGCAAGTGTTAGAGCAAGTCATGGTGCTGATAGGTCGGTTTGGCCTGTTAGGCATCATACTCTGCCGCACATTCCTTTCTGGTCTAATTAAAATGATGTACAACTGAAACAAAATGAATGAATTGAGCGAAAACTCAAACAATAATTGCTTAAAAACAATAAGAAGACAGCTTATTATTATTCGGCTTCATAGCCGCTCTGACATTAGGTGAAAATGGAGGCGAATTTTTGAGGAAAAATACATCTCTTCGAGGCTCATTTGTTGTTTTATTGTCTTTGAACCACTTTTCACATTGTCGGAAATTTTTCAATATCTGAGAAATCTAAATAATTGCCTGCAAAGCTAGCACTTTTAAAAAAATTATTAAATAATTTTTTCTAAGTTTAAATATTAAAGCGCATAGCGAAATGCATACAAAGCATAAAGTATATGAGTATCTAACCTAAAAATATATAGGAAATGTACAAGCCTAGTAGCTTGTTAGAATATAAAATTTATTTCACAATACCTGACGTATTGAATTTAAATATATTTCTCCTTTTCAATTTACTAGTATAAATTGTACTTATATATTTTATGTTAAAGTCCATCTCAGCAGAATATTTGTAGCGAATTTTCTTTGAAAAAAAAATCGATTCAGAGGTTGCTTTTGTGGTTAGGATGGACAGGGAGTGTGTTCAAATCCGTTTCAGAGGTTCTATCGAGATCTGTCAAAAACAGGTTTAAAAAAAAACTTTATAAATGTACATACATACATATACATTAATAAACACACACACACACACATACATACATACGTATATATATATATATATATATATATATATATATATATATATATATATATATATATATATATATATTTCTAGCGATTTCTTGTAAACACACTGTCTTTAGAATGGAATAATATTTTTAAATAGATCTCGGTACAACAATCAACCAAAGAGACTGCATGAAACCTATTGAAAACCAGGGAATTATGACTTCATTTAGCCAGTTTTTCAAAATGTTTAACATATTGTTAAAATTTAATGTTATTATTTTTTGCCGCAAAAAAGGTCCTTTGTTATGTTTTTGGGGCGTTAAATCGAATAAGCACTCCGGAGTAGATATGACCCAGCAAAGTGACCAGAAAGCTAAAAAAACGTGGTAATGACCGGAAACTAACGTTTCAGCCGCTAAACAACAAATTTCCAATGGTTGTCAATGTATTTTAGGGGTTGAATAGAACAAAACCGGTTCGAAGGACATAACGACCAACTAAAGTCACCAACCAGTTGAAAAACGGTGGTAAATCACCACATAACCTAAAATACGGTTGATAAAACAACATAATATGTCGAGAAGGGTTTCGTTTTTGATGTCGTTTGGGGTGCTGAATAAAATAAAACCGGTCCGATGTTGATAAGACTACACTAAGTACGTAAACCTAGGGTTCCCAGGTACGAATCTCGATACCGGCGATAATTATTTATATAAATAATACTTAGTACGTTCACACACACTTCTAGATCCGCGTATCATATGGGATACGATCTCTCAATACGGTAATATTAGCTGTATGAACCATGCGGAGGGGATCCGATCGCATACGCTTGAACTAGGGAGATGGAATCTAAATGGATCTCCCGATACGCTGTATGTACCTTTAGAGACGATCGTATTTAACAAATAACCTTCTCGTCGAACTTTTATTTCACTTCTATATTACCGTTTTTGATCAAATAACTTTTGGAATATTTTTTTAAGCGTAACTTTATTATTATGCAAAGAAATCACAATTTAATTAAATATATTTTTTGTTTTAAACTTCCTTATAACCAAAAGTGAACCTTCACCATAAAAGACGCGATGTTTTGGTGGGATCAGTTATCACGTAATCTCACTCGATTGATTAAACAAATACGGTGTAAGAACCGTAAAGTTAGCTGACCGTATTGCATACGTATTCAATACGATCGCCTGTTAAATACGCTATGTGTTCGTAGTAAATGATATAAATAATAATAATAAATATAAATAATAATAAGTATAAATAAAAAACATAAGCCATGTTTATCTTCATATTTACACAATATAAGTTTATAACTACAAAATAATTGACGCACGGAGTTCCGCAAGCTGGGCGAATTTTCTTAGCAATGCGAGCTTTCTTGCTCAACAATCCAGGTCTTGTTTAAGTTTCCTATTTATGCCTTATAACCTGAGAATTACGATAATTAATTTCATACTCATTTTTCCGGACTTTTCAAAGGAAATGCTCTTGATCATTATTTCATTTATTACTAAACAGTTAAACACGTATTTTTCAAATTTCTTCTCTGTCATTATTTCTTATTGACTTCGTTACTAAACTTAACTTCATTGTTTTAAACAAACGAGGCAACAATTTCCTGATCTCAAGTTAACTTTTATTTTATTTTTAACTTTTTGTATTTTCCTGAGTTTTGACTGTAAGGTTAGAAGACGTTGGGAGTTGAGAAGGCTTAGTGGTACCCCACACTTCTAGACCATAGGACCACGCGGGTTATAAGACTACATTATAAATTCGAAGCTTGCTGCTCAGTGATAGTTTTGACCTATGATCTAGAAGGCGTAACAGGAACTTGTATCGTCTTGAAACGTCAGTACGTTTGATTTTTTGTGTGTAGTTGCCAGTTTAGCCGTCTGTCAAAGTTAAGGCCCAGGTATCGGACTGAAGAGGATTTAGGAATTAGAACTTGATTGAGGGTGACTGGAGGACAATTGTCAATTCGAAGAGCAAAAGTGACATGAACTCTTTTCTGTTCGTTGATTTTTATTCTTCATTCCTCAACCATGGTTCTAATGGGGAAAGGTGATTTTGAGTTTGATCAGAAGCCGTTATGTGGTCTTCGTGGACAGAAAGGATAGCTTTATCGTCGGCAAAGGTTCCTAGGATTGTGGATGGATGTTCAAGAATGTCGCGTGTGTAGAAGGAGTACAAAATAGGTTCTAAAATACTGCCTTGAGAGATCCATTAGTTATGATTTATAAAGCCATGATAGAGAGTAGGTTGAGCTATGGTGTCCTTCTCTGGGGCCATGCAAATACAAATTGTCTTTTAATACTACAGAAGAGACTAATAAGAATAATGCTTTTACTAAACTTCAAAACATCTGATATTTTGAAGTTTAGTAAAATCATTATTCTTATTAGTCTCTTCTATGTTGTGTAGAGCCTTAATTTGACGTCGCTTAAAAATGTCCAGTGTTTACCTTCGATAAAGGTTGTAGAGTGTTGAGAAATCTCTAGTCTCACACTAGGGAAGCTCTAGTAGGAGTAAGTACCATTATGACAACGAATGGAAACTGTCACAATTCTAGACCCCTTTAATACTGGGCTTTCGCCAAAGCATTCCCTATATTTATTATTAGTCTCATTTACCTGTCGTCATAAGGAAGGTTCTTTTCGAAAGCCCGTGTCTTAAGGTTATGGTTTTAGCAGTGTTAAAATCAGATGTTTTGAATTTGCGGCTAATTTTTGTCCGACGTATATTATGCTGATTTAATTTTCCGACATAAATTAGTCGGAGAATCGAAATAACTAATTTAACAGTGTTAAAATCACAATCTTAAAATACGTGTTTTCGAAAGTCGAATGTAACCTCTTGTGACGTCAAAACTAACCTTGTCTATAATTAATATCTTCTAAATGCGAAATATTAAATATCAATAGAGATACTTACTTTTGGTGAAAACAAGCAGGCTATAGTAACGTATGCTGACAGTGAAATAGCAACTGATAAACTGGTTATCCTCAGCGGCATGTGATTACCTGTACCGAAATATATTGGTACAAATGCTAACCATATGACACATGTAGTGTACATCGTAAACCCTGTGAAAAAAACAAATTATCTCAAACAATTTCGTAATGAATTAAGATTGTATAATATAAGTACAATCATTAGGAAGAGCCAACTCGTAGAAGAGACATAAAAAGTCTATAGGAAGAACCTACTGGTAGGAGAAACCAGCAATATACCAATAGAAGAACCTTATTTGTACTAAAGATAAAAAAAGAGTCGATAGAAAGATCCGACTGGTAGAAGATACCTAGAAACAACCTCTAGCAAGGGATACCTCTACGATTTTCCAGTCAACTTCGGACTCGATCAACAGAACCTCAGAATAAGTTGTGATTTAAAGTCTAAAGTTGTTATAACTTCGAGCTGGCTTTGTTCTTAAAATGACATGATTACCCGAAGCATACGTTAGTACTGCAGTATTAGTTAGATCTAGTTAAACTCGCCTCAAAACATAATAGTAATCAATACACAAAAACACACATATACATACACACACACACACACATACACATAACCGTTATGTGGAAAAAGTAATAAAAAAGCAGCGGTTTAATTAATTAAAAAAACAAATAATAATTAATGTATATGAATATGAAATGTAAATTAAATATAAAAGTAAAGAATAAAAAATGACAAAAAATAATAAAAGTTTTAGAATTTTAATAGAATAAATTAGGCTGAAAAGATGTTTCGAAGTTTTGGGGAAAGTTAGTCTGTAAAATGTCGTAATATTTCATTATACAGTTCCTAAGCAAGATTTATACTATAGAGGACTTAAGGGTTTAGCTAACTTAATCGCCCTAATATTTGCAATATATTAACTATGTTATAGTGCATCAGATCTCGGACTAGTACAGTTACCTACAACTTAAATGAACTACCCTTTAAATTTTATAACTAATCATATATATATATATATATATATATATATATATATATATATATATATATATATTATATATATATATATATAATATATATATATATATTTATATATATATATATATATATATATATATATATATATATATATATATATATATATATATATATATATATATATATATATATATATGTATGTATGTATACACTTTGCGCCAATCTCGGGATGAGGTTAGAATAATAACACAGCTTTACTTGAAAACCATATATTTATTCACTTAGCCAACGTTTCGAACTTAGCTACAAGTTCTTCATCAGGGCCCTACAATACAATAAAATATTCTTAAAAACCCAATCTTAAAACTTATACTAAATACATCATAAAAATAAAACTGAAATTAATGAGATAAAAATACAAATACAAATTATAAACCTTAAAACTTACGGAATAAAAACACAGTATTTAGTGTATTTAGCGAATCTTTATCGCCACGCCTTATCTTTATCGCCTCGCTACGGCCCCATCAAGGCCGTATAAAGTTCTTGAATTCACATTTAGTGAAGAAATTCAGATGAAGTGTATTGTAAGCCGGCAAAGCAGCGAAAGGTGATTTGATACAATGTGTATAAACAAATTTTTACCACACAAAAGAAATGGCCTGTCCTACTGGGACATTAAGCTAACGGGGCAGAACAACACACAATACACACAACACACACACACACACACACACAACACACACACATATATATATATATATATATATATATATATATATATATATATATATATATATATATAATATATATATATATATATATATATATATATATATATATATATATATATATATATATATATATTATATAATTATATATATCAATATATATATATATATATATAATATATATATTATATATATATATATATATATATATATATATATATATATATATATATATATATATTATGATAATTTCCTAATTGAAACTTACAGTCTCAAAACAATGAAAGTAATAAAAATGATCTTTTACAAGTACGAAAAATCTTATCTGATACGGCCTATTTCGAAACCAAAATAATTCTGGCGATAGCTGGGTGATTTTTCTTTAAAATGCGAGCTTTTTCACTTATTAATTCACTTTTTGTTCAGGTTTGTAAAGTTTTAACTCTCTAGCATAAATACCCAGGGAGCTACGATGACAACAGACACACACTTAAAGTCAAACAACTTTACAAAAACCACTGGGTCGCTTTGAAAACACTTTAAACATATAATCTCGGTTTCGGATAGTTTTGCAAAAATAATACTTTCCCCATGTATACACGTACGGTATAAATAAGTAAAAGTAAAAACCTATAAGCGTCATTCTCTAATAAAAGTTCGTAAAAATATTCTCCTAAAGCGTAAGCAACACATATACTTTGGGTAAAACATTGATTATTTAAATAAAATTCTCACATTTAATATCCCTTTTAAAAATTATAATAAAACATGAAGGAGGAATAAATTATTCTATAAGTTTTCCTTTAGAATATTATTTTACTGTAGGATTTCGAAGGAGTTACGCAAGGCACTCATTCAAACTTTTATATATTTGTTGTTGTTAGCGTAAAAATATGAGCACTTCTTACTTTTATATTATTTTATTTTTTTTTTTATTTTCTTACTTGAAACTTTTCTACGAAGATTGATGAACAAAAAAAATATAAGTCGTAGACTGGGAAGTAAACTTTGTCCTTACAAAAAAAGAAATATCCTTTTGTGCTTGAAAATGACAAATACCGTAGAAAGACGAGACTTAATATTTTCCACTTTTCCAACCAGTATTGTGTCGAGTCAATTTGAAGGAAGTTAATAGCAATAAAACTTTACGTCAGTAACAGACAAACGAAATGCCATGTAACTATGTTGTATTTTATGAAGCAATGTAAAATGAATGTTTATTCTTATGATTATTTTCTATTTGTATAGGAAAAGCTTGGGAAAATCACTTCAACTTATAGTTGAAAAAATTTCCCGTCCTACGTTTTATTATAAAATCTTTGTCGTGCAAATTCATTTTGTAAATACAAATAAAACCCAACCTTAATGTAATCGATTTTTTGTGAGGCTCCGTTAGAAATGTATGCTTAAGAGGTTCATTCCATGATAAGCAGCCTCCTGATTACAAAACCATATATTAATTATGGCTTTGATAACAAAGCCAAATAGCTATATAATATAACAAATTTATATTTACCTCCAAACGGTGTATAATGTAATGTTTATTGACTAGCTTTAGGGAGTAAAAAAGCACTTTTCACTCCCAAGGGAGAAAAAGTTACTTTTTACTCCCAAGGAAGAAACAGTGTTTCCTATTATTGGGTTATTAGTGCCAATTATATTATTTTTTCTAGGGAAGTGGTATTCTCTAAATTTATACAGGTGACCATTTTTTTTTAATTTTCCCGGGGGTGGCACCCCCAAAATTTATAAGAGGGACCCGAACAAAAAAAAAATATGGGCTCAAAATCCGTTTTAGGTCAAAAGAAGTTGTTAGGGGCAATGATTTTTTAATATTTTTTTGGGGGCAGATCTCCCAAAATTTATAACGGAATCCAACCCAAAAAAATTAGAATAAAATACAACAAAACTTAAAAATAATAAAATCAATGTCTGGAATTATATCTTGTATGCACCTTAGGAGTAAAATGCTCTTTTCCCTTCGCAATTACCTCGGCTTCGTCTCGGGAGTTAATAATCAAAATATGACGCAACCTTATGAGGTTAAAGTTTCGATTAAACAAGGTGACATAATTTAAGATTGTTAACATGCTGTTTGCTCAATCATGCCATCCTATTCCAGTCTAGTAATTTTGTTACTATTTTTCGTAACTTTAAAAATCGGGTAAGGGGTTTCCGGAAATTTGTCTCAACGCATTTGAATTCGCGACGCTCATCCTACCTACTTCGGACTCTTTTTGCCCGTCCTCAAAATACATAATTCGACAAATTTATACAGCAAATCTTGTATAATGCATAGTAATTACATTGATTTTATTCTCAATAGTCACCCATTCAGGCACTGACCCTGCTCAATGCAACTTAATTTTTATGAGCCAACAATAACCGTAGATATACTTGCCGTATTGAAACGAAATTATACTTGGTATACTTAATTATTACGTAAGACGATAAACTTGTACCACATTGCAGCACAACAGGATTATTGTTTTAAATTTTTAAAAAAGTCATACAAGTATTTCGATAAAAATTAAACTAATGCTTATAATGGGATGAAACTTAGCAAATATATTGAGCATATACAAATGTTATGTATGAATAAAGGTGTGCTAAACCTTAACTGATCAACAAATTTTTTTGCGTTTTATAAATTTTTAAAATTCTAAGTCATTATTGCGGGCTAGTGACGTCACAGAAAATTGTTTTCTAAATGGCACAACTAGACCTAAAATTTATTTTCGTTCCAAGTTTCAACTCTCTAGCATAAATAAACCAGGAGATACTATAATAAAAGACACACACACATACGGACAGACAAGTTTGTGGAACCACTCAGAAAGTATTAAAAACACCTGACACGGCTAATTCCGATGACTTCTTGGTTACGGATCATTTACAAACTCTATATGATAAATGTCAAAAAAAACTTGATAAAAAATTAAATCTATACGATAAATGTCAAACAATAGCTTGGTAAGAAATTATATCCTTTAAGATAAATGACAAACAATAGCTCGGTGAAAATTAAATCTTATGTGATAAATGACAAAAAATAGCTCGGAAAACAATTAAACCCAATATGATAAATGATAAAAAATGGCTCGAAAAAAATAAACCCTATCTGATAAATGACAAACAATAGCTTGGTAAAAAATTAAATCCTTTATGATAAATGACAAGCAATAGCTCGGAAAAAAATAAATCTTATGTGATAAATGACAAAAAATAGCTTGGGGAAATTACATCCTATATGATAAATGTCAAACAATAGCTTGGTGGGAAATCGCAAAATGGTGATATTGGTATCGAATTTCTTAGAATATAAATGTATTTATAAAGCATTTCATATCATGATATGATCTAATTTAACATTTTAATGTTAAATTAGATCATAATATGTTAATTACTAGGGTTTTCCCAAAACCCTAGTAATTAGCATATTTAGATGGCTACTAAAAAAATAATTGTTAATTTTAACTTGCACACCAACTACCGGGTTTTCCTGGTGGGAATTATTTTCTAGGGACCTTAAACCTCTTGCATAGATTTATTGTGCCAGAGGTAAATTTCCATTCTGAAAGGCCTTTCTATTTCCATACCATTTCTAAAAGGCTCATATATGTACGCATGTATATATATATATATATATATATTATATATTATATATTATAATATATATATATATATATTATATGAAAAATTTAAATAAGTTAACAATAATTACCTATATGTTTTGATTCATTAAAAGCTTCAGGTATATTTCTAGTTAAAACAGCATACACGGTGCAAATAAGTATAAGCAATATTGGATAAGCAAATGCTACCATGTACGAGGCGTCAACATAGCTTGAGCAGACCAGCAGGTTCGATTCTCGGGTTGGATAATGATACACTGCTTTTGGTGGAGAAACCGCAGTCCAGATTATAACTACCAGCAACTGTAACATACATGAAATTTTAACTTACTAAGTTAGGCCATGATTGGATTTTATAGAATGACGCACGGTTAAAATCAGTTGACAGCATTAGAAAATGATGTTAAGGTCTAATAAGGTTAGGCCCAGATGTTAAACTACGGCCACAATTCCATATCAGGTCAACCTCATTGGTTTCTCAACATTATCTTTTCACGCTGTCAACAGATTTTAACCGTGCGTCATACTGTAGCTCAAAACAAACAAAAACATTAGTCTTCGATTTTAGGTTACTCAAGAGGAGTAATTACATTTTGCTTCCCAATTATCTTTCAAGAACAGGATAAAAGAGACTTGTAGATCTACAAGCATTGTTTTCTATAAAGCCAGCACTAAACATGAGAATTCCGACTTTCCTGGTTAGTGGGACGTGTATGTTTGAGACAATGAAGAATTATTAACAAAATTAGTAAAATCAAGGTAATCCATGATGGCTATTAGTATAAAGGTTTCAGAAGAATGTACCTGCTTCTCAAATAAATAATGAAAGAAAAGAAGTCTCTGCACAAAATAAAATTTTATTGGCAAAGCGCTTTCAACCTTTCTATAGGTTTTGCGCTTTCATCAGTGCAAAACCTAACAAACAAGCAAAAAATAAGTAAAAAACAAAAATTTATTTAACAAATTATGAGCTAAAGTATGAACAGGAGAGAAAAATAAAATACTAATAACGTAATAAAAAAAAAAACTACCGTTGAGATGTAAAGAAGAAGAGAAGTGAGTCTATGTTTTTTATTAGATATGAGAGTCAGACTGACAGCAGGAGGCGATGGCGCTCATAGCATAGCTTTTAGAAGGGGGGATGATTCTCCTCTCTCATTTATGTTGAGATCACCAACTCCATTCTGACTCCTTTCAATGTCCAACTTTTCCAAAAAGTCCATTTCCCGACCTTCGTTCACAAAATGAAGACAACCGACTTTATGACGGCCATTAAAATGATTTTCAGCTAGCAAATGTTGATGCAATTTGCTGTTTGTTCTAGATTGATGTTCCTTCGCCCTTGTGATTATGTTCCACCCAGTTTGACCTAAATATTCCACTTGGCATACACCACTTCTGTAAAAAGAGGGTACAGGGTCTTTTACGCTGCTTAAAAGGTTTCTTAAGGTCCTGTTAGAAGAAAAGCTTACCCTAACATTATTCCTTTTAAGAACAGATGCAATGCGCTGTGAAATAGTTCCTAAATAGGGAATAGAACACCACTGAAGGTTGTCTTGACTAGTTTCAAACCCTTCGCTCATAGCTTTTAGAGCCAACTTAGGTCTTTTCTTCCTTATAAGTTGTCTATCATATTTATATTATAATCATTAACAAAAGCTATATTATGGATCGTATTTAGCTCTTTACTATAGGTTAGGTCATCCAGAGGGTAGTTGAACGAGTTGAACGCAGCTATTTTGTGGATCCATGGATGTTGGGAGTTGGCAGGAATGACGTTGTCTGTCGCTGTTGGTTTGCTGTAGACTAAGAACCTTAAACTATTTTCTTTTCTATAAATTAAAATAGCAAGAAAATGAAGTCTTCCATTATCCTCAATTTCGTGCGTAAAATTAATGGATTTTTTAAGCTGGCCCATAGAACCGGTCCAAATGACAAACACATCATCCACATACCTTTTCCATATATAAATACATATAAGAAATGGATTATGTTGATCATAGACATATTCGAGGTAGAAAAAATGCATATAAACGTTTGCACTTAACGCCGATAGAGGAGCACACATTGCTAAGCCTCCTTTGCCACTATAGAACTCACCATCATAGGAAAAATAATCCTGACTCAGACAAAGTTCAAGACCTTCCATAAGTTCAGTTTTGAATATTAAGTCGGACGATTTTTATTCTAAAATAGGTTTAAGTAGTCTTAAGCATATATCGGACGGAATGCTGGTGAATAAATCCACAACGTCAAATGACACCATAATGAACTGCGAAGGGAGCTGAAGTGATCGCAACGTTTGTACAAACTCGAAACTATTACTAACACCATCCACAGCTTTAAAATTTGTTTTCAAAACAACAGGGCTCTGATCTCTTGGCCTATCCGCGGCCTTGTGACATTGAGCCTCGTCCACTAAGCGGCCATATGATTGTTGTCTTATGTTAGTTGTTATATGTTTTTGTCATATCACTAGTATATATAAGTATATAAGTGGCCATGATATATGCGATTTTCTTATTAGATCTGATTAGACGCAGGCTGGGGATAATGTGATGTGTTTTCAACAATTGAGAATGGTTTTAAAAATTATATGATCACCCAAAACTCAAACAATATGATATAATGTTTCAATCCTCAATTTACTAAGCATCAAAGATTAAGTTGGGTCAAAATTTCGTCCTAGGGTAAACAGTCAAGAATTTATAAAATGACTCCTGATTAATATTTTATATACAACTAAACTGTTAAAACTCCACATCTTTCAAATTTCTTATTTTCTCTGCCCTTATTCGTTCTTGACTGCGTTACTAAACTTAACTTTAGTTAGGTTTTAACTAAAGTAAGCCTCGTTTTAAACAAACAAGGCAACAATATCCTGTAGTAACTTTTCTTGTAGATTTAACTTTTTTTATTTTCTTAATACGTTATACAAATCAACGAAAAAACTTAGAAGCAGGATTGAACAATTCGAATTTAATTCAAAAAAACAATTTTAATATATTATAGAAATATATAAGTATAAAATAAACTTGAGGAAAATATCAGGCAGGGCTACCTCGTACTTTTTCCCAAAATTTTGGACTTACTTCGCTCGTTTAAGTAAGTCATGATTATCAAAACCTTGAAGCAAAATACTTCGGTCTAGCTAAGATCGATCAAAGAATAAGGTAGTAATCTTAAATCGAGTGTAATTACTTGGGACTCATAGGGATATTCAAAGGACTCCGTAGGGCCAGCTTTATTTGTTTCAGCGCCTAAGCACTAATCCTTAACGAATTCCTTAACTCTCACCAAAAAGTGAAAAATATAATGCTGCCTTAAAACATTTGTTTTCTCTTTTTATACATTAAATTTCAAACAAGAGAATAAAATATAAATCAAACCAAAATCAAAAGTAAAACACCCCAGGAGAAATGGAAAATTTATAGTTCGCAACTGATTAGGTAGAAATTTTTATAACTTCAAAACCTTGACCAAGGGGTAGGTTAGTATGAGACGTCTCTAGAGATTCTCAAATTCAGAGATTTATTAGACAAACTAAAATATTTTCATCAATTTTGTTTAAAAACTAGAAAATATTTTAGTTTTGACAAGTAAGCGAATAGAATAAATGAGATAAAAAAGCCATTTGTAAAACATCATTATCCTTCTTAAACAAAACGAGGCAACTAATTCCTGATTCCATGTTAACTTTAACAGTAACTATAATATTTAAACTATTACTTACAACAATCGGGTACTTGGTACCTCGGAACTTTTCTATATCTTATAGGATTCGTCATCCTCACTACTATGGACTTAGGAGCAAGAATACCAAAAACTACATTGTGTGTTATAGGCTGTTCAAAAATAAATTTAAAAACTGTTCCATGAGTGAAACAGGTGAGGTCTCATAAGAAACGAGTATATTTGTGTCAAACTCCAATCAAATTTGATGATCTCCCCTACAAGTCTTGCAAACAATAGTTTG
The DNA here is from genome assembly GCA_018340805.1 of Microvelia longipes. Classification (NCBI taxonomy): domain Eukaryota; kingdom Metazoa; phylum Arthropoda; class Insecta; order Hemiptera; family Veliidae; genus Microvelia; species Microvelia longipes. The sequence continues at coordinate 36,690,843 of JACMZG010001913.1, forward strand.
CAAGACTATTATCTTTGTACAATAGTACAAAAACAATTTGTAACTATAAGTGTCAAAGTTAAGCGTTTTTACGATATCTTTACAATTTATTGTAACCAACAAGCAAGATGTTAGAAATTAAAAAGGTGATTCAATTCGATGTAAACAAACCAAACGCATTCGTAGGTTATAACCTGACGTTTTATACGAATGACGTGTGACGACATTGCAGGAATCGGTATAGGCCAGGGGGGGTTAACTTAAATGAGGAAAAGTTTGGATTCGATTATCGCAAGCTACTAAAATAGCGCTGCGGCGGACCGGTGCGGACACTCATGAACTAACCCCAATAGCTTTCCAAAAATGACTGATTATATTTTTATATTAAAATTTATAAATACCATGGCAATTCTTGGTTATGACAGCTACATTTATTATATTATAAAATGATTGTTTTCTGTAGTATTTTTCACAAAAACGGTTTCGCCGTTGCATGTTCTGTATTTAAAATTTCAGAAACTAAAAGTAAATAGAAACCTTTTTTAAACTTCCAAGAACTTTATTGATGGCAGAAAAGTAAATTCATTTAATTAATTTATTAATTTGTGATTTTATCAGGTAATTACATTAAATACATGTTCGCATCTTGCCGAGTAATTAAAATACAGTCTGCATAATGCCAAAATCTATCTTTACCACGTGTAAGCTTTAGCCACTATTTCATTATTACCTGATTGAATCAATTAAAATAATAAATTACTTAAATGAAAAACTTAAAAATATTCAGAAGCGTTCTGTGTAAGATTATAGTGGTAGGGTTAGTTGTAACTAACCCTACCACTATAAACTTACACTTTGTAATACTTACTTTGTAAGTATAACTATACAAAGTATAAAAATTAAATTTCAAACTGACTGTGGGCAAAAAGCGGGAAATCAAGACACGCCCACTCAATTGAAAGGTAGGTCCCTCGCCGCGCTAGTGTCGACCGGAATCCAAATTTTTCCACCATTGAGTCGACAGTCTTACTGTTTAAGTATCTGTAGTCTCTTGTATAGGCGGTCAACATTGAAAATTTACTATTTATTCCTGCAATGACGTCAATTCCGGATTATAACCTAACATGTCAAATAAATTGATTTCATTCATAAAAAGCCTTCAATTGAATCACCTTATAAATTCTATCAGCTTGACCAACAAGGATTTTTGTGAAGAATGAGTCAAATTAAAACTCACTTTCATTCATATGAGTAAATTATTTCGAATGCAATTAATTCTAAAATACGAGAAGTAATATTTACAAAAAACGTTTTACAGCACTAGATTACTTTAAGTTTATTTTAATAAAATGAATTTGTAACTCGGTCTACCTAGGTTCAGACTTAAGTAGAAATTTTACAAGAGAATGATACAAGTTCATCCATAGTAACACTTATAAATTTGTCATTAGAAGTTTCTTTTTACAATTTATGTATCTACAAGACATGTACTTTTGTAAAACGGGCCCCGGATTTATGAGTCTTTGACAATGACGATAGACTCTGAAAAATCCCAATTCAAATATTACATTCAGATCTACGTTAGTCTTTGAAGAAACCCAAGTCGCACATTACAAGCTGTTCATCGATAGACTCTAAAGAGTTCCTCGTCAAAAGCTGGTCCAAATAGGGTATTACTACAGTTTTTCTTTATAAATTTATTTTGTTGTCATTCCAACAAAAAAGCTGGTTAAATATTGCATAAACTGCCTCTAACTATTAATTTGGGAAGAGTAAATAAGCAAGTTCAACCCTCGAGACGATTTAATTAGATTTCTAGTTAATTCTAGTTCGTGTCAAAGCATTAATGCTTTACCAAACTCAAATTCACTTAAAGTCCAATTAAATTGTTAAACAGATAAACAAAAGTGAAATAGATCGTGGGAGACAGCCATATCGATTCTATAATAAAGATGATGGTAAAAATACGATGAAACAGACAATATAACAAGGCTGCCAAAAGGCAGAAGAAAAAGTGACGGGGATAAAACAACAAGAAAAATGTTTTTACAAAATTTGGGACCTCTTATTTTTTATTAATTAGAGCAATAGTTTCTGATAGAAAGAGGAATGGAAAAAAACCCTGTTAAATGAAAAAGGGAGTTTTAAAAAATATTTAAAAATATTTTAAAAAATATTTAAACTCCCTTAATAAATACCAATTGTATTAAAAAATAATCATATTATACGTCTAAAATATATGCAGAGGGGGGTTTTAACAAATAATTCGTACTGTAAAAATTATATTTTTCATAATAATAACATTTCCTTTTAGGAATAATTACATATTTAAATTTTATCTTCGTTTTAGATAATTAATTGAAATAATAAGCACCCATCTCGAGATATATATAAATATATATATATATATATTATATATATATATATATATATATATATATTGGATGGGCGGCGAGTTGAATGTATTCAATTTTAGCTGAGTCGAAGAGATGCTGATAAAAACGCATTTAATGGTCCTCTACAAATACTCATAAAAAAATTCTAACCCTAAGGCGTCTAATAAATATATATATAATATATATATAATATATATAATATAATATATATTATATATAAATATATATATATATAATAAATAATATATAATATATATATATATATATATATAATAATATAAATTATATATATATAATATATATATATATATATATAATATATATATATATATATATATATTACATATAATAATATATTTAACATTTTTGACAAAGCTTGTACGTAATATTCTGAATCAATTAATATTTTTAAATAAAAATAATCTTAGAAAAAAAAAGATCCTTTGTATTATGAAGGTTGTTACGATGTAATAAATGTAATTTAAAATTGAGGCTTCAACATTCCTCGCCGAGAATAAAAGTCTTATAATATGTTTTAAGGGTGCTTAATCGAATTAAACTTTACCATTAACAGCAGCAATCTTAGTAACCAAACATTCGAAAACAAGCACGGTACAAAACTTGAGGCTATGAAGTAAAAACCAAAAGCTTAAGCAATACATCAATAGGGGAGCAATAAATCAAGCATTTTAAAGGAAATTTGGTTTGGCGACATCTGCCAAACAATTTTTATTTATTTTTAAACGCCTTTGTCAATTAAATAATATGTATTCATAAACTAGTTTATAAGCTAGCCTTTGTCAGTGCAATGTAATATTGTGCGCAGAGCAAAGTTTTTAAAACACTCTCATTTATTCTAGTCAAAGACCTGCCTTGTCACCCCTGCCTTTCTATCCAACTGATTCTAATTTTGCGCCTGAATGCCTCTACTTGTTAGATTTCCCTTAACCTTTTCTGCGAGATAAAACCGTTTTAATGCTGCTTTTAAGTGACAAATTCCATACAATTTTATAAATTGAAGGTTACATAATAATAATTACATAATGGCTCCAAAAGTAATACTATTTATCTGTTAACGACAGCAAAACAAAGAATTACTCAGCTGTCTTTACTGATAATTAGTATTTTATCAACACTGTCAACAAAATGCCTAAAAAGTGGACGAAATATATTTTTTTGGTAATATTCAATCCAATGGTGCATTAAAATATCATGTTGAAAAATTAAGAACAGGGTACCTCAGTACTTTTCCCAACAACTTCAGAATCAATTCGTTCGTCCTAAAAATGTCATAATTACCCGAAGCTTAAACCTTTAAGCTTAATACCTAAACCTTTAATACCTATTACTTCGGTCTCGCTACGCTCAAACTCAGAATTATAAAATAATTGAATATCTAGGGTGTTATAAGCTTAGATTAATTAAAGCTCACACAAATAGTACTGAAGATTGGCATTGAATCAAATAATAACCCGTGATATTTGATTGACTTTTATATCATGTTCAAAAATGCATTGACTGCCTACATTTTTTTTATTTAAGAAACTAAATAAAATTCACTAATCGACTACCGCCATAGCGTCAATCCTCAATACGTTTTGCAAAACTTTATAAATACATTTACATACATATATACATACACACACACACACATATATATGTATGTATATATATATAAAATATATATATATATAATATATATATATATAATATATAATATATATATAATATATATACGCTATCTCTCAAACGGATAAATATTTGTTTATCAAAATTACTACCTTACTAAAAAAAAATATAAGAACTCTATTGATATTCAGGTTGTTGTGACGTGACGTTATTAACCAGGTTCGCCATGTCAGCAAAATAGTTGGCGATAATTTATCAAAACAATAATTTTATATAAATTGAAAGCGTAACCTGGGATGCGAACCAGACCTCCGTGGGTGTCAAAGGTTAGTGTAAAGACTAACGCTCTAACGACCTCGGCCACAGAGGCGGTAATATTTATTACATAGTGTATTATGCTACAAGGCAGAAAACGGAAATCTGCAGACAAGATTAAAAACCCCGGTTAAAATCAGTCGAGTCGATAAGAGTACTCAAAGCTAGGGTTCCAAGGTTCGAATCTTGGTACCAGCGCTAACCTTTTATCGTCTTATTTAAACTAATTAAGGGTATAACTTCAAAACAATTCTACCGCGGACGCCCGCGAACCATACACCGAATGTTTATGGTGTATAAATTTCTTTGAAATTTTCTTTGAAAATAGTTTCTGCTCAAATATTTTTGAACACAATTTCTTTGAAAGCGCGCTTTCTTGCTTATCAATCCAATTTTTTCTTCATTCTTCGGTGCATATTTAATATTAATAACCTGAGCATCAGAACCACAACATGTTACTTTTTTATATTTTTTTAAAAGAAAATGTGCATATTTATCCAAAAGATGATTCACTGTGCCTGAATTTTCGTTACACTAAAAGCACATATACTATATTTGGTTCCAAAAGCCTTGTTTTATTTTACAAAAATATAAATACAGTGATAATGTTTCAAATGCATCAGACATGTAAATTAACTTTAATCTATAGCATCAAGTATCGAACATGAATAATTTATCTTCTCTGATAACTTACTTTAAATAAAATAAAATATTTCAAATTTCTGAGGTAATTTTAAAATTTTATATTTTGTCTAGAACATGCATTATTTATATTCCCTGATTACTTATTTGAATAAAAAAAATCGGGTTAGGGGCATCTCGGAACTTTTTCTTATTACAGCGGATTCGTTAAGCTTGTCCTTTCTACTTTGGAGTCACATAACTCGTCCTCAGTATATATAAGTCGTTATATTTATATTGCAGCACGACGTCAGATTCGCTTCGCTCGTTCTCAGGTACTACATACATCTGTTTCATTCCCAGCTCACCCATGCAGCCACAGAACTTGATCGACGCTGCTCTTTTATGATCTATAAAAAATCTTATATATACTTGTTGTAATGAGACAAAACGTGGTCTACTTGTTTATTAAGTAAACGTACTCTTGTACTAAATTTCAACTCGATTGTATTATTCTCCCATTTTTACAATCTTTTAAAAAAAGTTTTTATTTTTTTAATAAAAAAAAGTATTAAAGAATACAAGTCATTCCATTAAAATCGGACTAATTCTGATAATGAGATAAGACCTGGCACACATGTTAATCTTATACATGGCTACATGCGTGCCAAATACACACACAGATTTTTTTTTGTATCACAACTACAGCAAGAGTGTATCTAGTGATAATGCGGAAAGAGTAATTTTGACCTGTAAGTCATGACAAAAAAAACAGTCCAGCGACTGCACTTTCAGGCTTGGACAGAGTTTAACGTGCGTACACCACGTGACGTACACCTATCTTCGTCCGTCAATGTATGCACAGTAAACAACTGTTTTACATAATTATCTAGTCTTGTAAAAGATCTCTGGGCTACTGACATCTAAGTCGGCGAGGGGGGTTATCTGGAATGATTCTCGAGGAAAGGTTTTGGATAAGAGGATTGGTATGATTAAGTAGGGTGTCATGGAATTTTTTTAACGTGAAGAAATATACTCTTGGACATAAGGAACGTTGAGGTCTCTATGAAGGATAAGATTGGATACATAAAAGGGGGAATTGGTAATTTTGCGAAGGATGATGGATTGAAGTCTTTGGATGCGGTTGGTGTTGGAAAGCTTAGCGGAGCCCCATACTTCAGTCTCGTAAGCCCAAGTAGGTTTAAGTATTGTATTGTAGATCAGTAGTTTGTTCGTGAGTGTAAGCAAGGAGTATATAGTGTATTGGTGTAAGTTTAGTGTGTCTGTTGAGTAGTCGACCTAGCAGCTTGAAGCGTCTACTTGTCTGTTGTCTTTTAGATTTAGTATGAGGTCCCCAAGTAAGTCGTCTGTCTAGTACAAGTCCCAGGTAAGTAACGTTGTCTTTTTGAGGAGTAAGCTCTTGATTTAGGGTGACTGGAGGACAATTCGAGTGACGCATGCACACACAGACTGACAGAAAACTTTGCAAAACCACTCAGGAGGCCTTAAAAACGCCTGAAACGGATTATTCAAGTTTTATCCCGGTTTCGGATTTTTTGGCAAACACAATACTTTTCCTATATACCTACGGTATAAATGAAAAAAATATAAAAAATAATCTCTAGCATTAACTTGTTGTTAAGACTCAAACGTAACCTCAACCAAATTTGAGGGTAGCAAAATACTCATGATAATAAGAATTAAGAAGAAAAAGAAGAAGCTGACCGCAGAGTAAAAATAGATTTTACTAAAAATGCGATGAATAATGTTTATTATTAAGTATTTTTCTAAATAAAGTATTTATAATTTAATCTTTCTCAATACATAACCCTAAAGCTTCAACTTTATTTTAAGTTACTTAATAAAAGAGACTGGTAAAGTAAATTATGTACTTAATATTTTACCCTTCAATAAGATTAATGGCCTAAGTACTTCCCACCAAGTTGAACCGAAATGGAACTTTATTAACAATATATATCTTCTGAAATGTAGGCTCCTCAAAAACTTAGGACATAATTTATAAGTTAAACAAAAGTTATGGAAACATTAGCTTTGACCGTTATATAAAAACCAGAGACTAGTCAGTAAAAAAAAGCAGAGGGATTGTAAAAATTGTAAAAAAGCTTTTTTTTAGCTTTAGAGGGAGTACTAATATAATATTTTGCATCTATAAAAAATATGAGAAGAGGGGAATTGGAAAAGCTAAACGTTGTACTGAACAAACAAGAAGGAAAAGTATATATAGACAAACTTTGTTACGATATATAGGTATTTTATTTTTTTTTAAACTCACTTTAGTAAATATCTCTAACAAAATTATTACTGAATAAATCAGAAGGAAAAATCCCTTTAGAAAATTTAGGAAATGCAGTTAGGAAATGTAGTTATAACTAGGAATCATAAGCGAGGGAATCAAAGACTAAATTTAACCTCGGGTACGGCGTCCCTCGGATTTGCTACGCTTATACCCTCCATTTCCTCCTCGCTTCGCTCCTCTTTAGGATATGAAAATCACCCAATTTATATTGGAGAGCGTCTTTAGACTCTCTGTTCTTCCTCTAAAAGCGAAGAACAATTCTGGTTGGTTTAAAGTCATTAGGCTGTAGTAAAACATATTAAAGCCATTAATGTAATTACTCTTCCTTATAAGTTAATATTTAATTGCTTAGTGTTTTGTTCTTCTTTAAATAAACAGCCTCAGTATTTTACTGAGGTTTTTTATTTTTTTTTTATGTTATTATAGTACGACACACGCTAAAATCAATTGACACCCGCCAAAATCTCAATGCTTTCAACCCTCATTTTTAAATAAAAAAATCCCTTCTTTATAGTAACAAAAAAAAAAATCCCTACTCTGGCAACACTGAAAGTCAGGTTATGTTGAATTTATGATTTGTTTTATTTGATATCGTATTTTTTTATTTTAAAAATTTATTTATTTACTTTTTAAGTAGGAATATCGTTGTATCTATAAATTTACCTAAGTGTTGCATTAAATTTGTTCGGAAGTATGAATTAAGTGAAGTTAAAGTTTATTACATAATGCAATGGATCATAATAGTTCTATGATAAAAGTTTGACGATTTTAATAAATCGTCAGGTATAATTACTTTTTTCCAAAATTAACTGCTTTTTTGTGTTTGTTTGTATAATTGAATGCGTATTGTTTCATATTATAAAAAAATAATATGACACAATATGCATTCATTAAAAAAAGTCAAGAATGTTATTGAAAGACATTGGCATTTTCGAAAAAAAATGCTGTCTTTTGGTTGACAGACCCCAGACCCTGCGCTGTACTCTAATAGCAAGAAATGCTTGAAGAATACATCAATGTCCATGCGTCAAATATAGGCACTCAAATAATATTACAACTCTGCAATAATTGGATGAATTAAACAGATTGGAATGGAACGAAACGAACTCGAACAGATAAATATGCACAATGAGGGAAATAAAAGCAACGCGAGGTTACAAATATTTACAACCAGTGTTGCTTTTTATGATTTTATTACGAAAAGGTATTTATTTATTCCGAGTTGGCATAAAGTGAGGGGAAAAGCGGGGTCGGTCTGAGCCAATAGAATTCTTCCCTCACAGATTTTGGCGGGGTGTCAATTGATTTAGCCGTGTGTCGTATTATAGCTAAGCAACAATGATGTATACTTTAATTAGATATTTAAAGCCAAAAATAATTTCTTCAAAGTTTACTTTATTTATTATGAAGCGCTTATTAAATGTATTTAACTATTTATTATATTGTTGCATTTATGATATATAATAATTTATTAATATTATTTAATCTACTCCCTCTGAGATTAAATCCATGCATGTAAATTAATTTAAACCAGTTATAAATTAGTATCTTATACTACTAGGCAGCAAAATGGTAATTTGCCGACGTGTTTTATAAATTAGCTTCGAGCCAATGGTAAGGTAACACAATGAAAATGGCAAATGGCTATCTTGAAAATCAAGGCTGGTAATTAACACATTACACTGACGAGGCGATATAAAATCAAAGAAATGGAAAATTGCCAGTGGAGGCGGAGCCGATGCAGGCAATTGCTTGCACGAGTCAGTAATTTTAATTTGATGCAATGTAGCTATACTTTATCCTACTTATGAAGTGTGCTAGTATATATGAAAGTGGATATTCATATATACTTTTAGACACATAAAAACGATTTTTTTTAAATTTTTGGCTTTGTCGGTGCTAAAACGTCGACATTTGTAAAAAAAGTGGGTGTTACGTTATTTGCTTGTGCAATACGAAATCTTACCTGAGGCACGAATAGCAGGCAGCATATAACCAATTGCGATTTAGGAGTGATCAGAGTGGGTCTCTTAGCTGTTCTTTTTCCAGCTCTGAATATTCTGAAAATTCTGTTGGTTTTAGTTAGCAGAGCAGCGTAAACCACAGTGAAACTGAATCCTCCGCCAAACCTGCAATACAAAATTTATTACTTCTTCTACTTAACAAGAGGTTTTCGCCCCTCAGTTTTTACGCGGCATTCTGTCCCCGCTCCTCTATGTGGCATGGTTGTTATACTTTATCAGTTCATCATATTACTTAAGAGGCATAATGCCATGATATAAGCGGATTTTCAAATGTATTAGGGAAAACTTGATTTGTTACATTAATTTAATTATATAATATATATATATATATATATATTATATATATATATATATAATATAATATATATAAAAATATATAATATATAATATAAATTGCTAAACGTATTTTTCGTTATTAGGACAACTAAAACTAAGTTTAGACACACTAAAATTATAGTAGTGGGGGTCCACCTCCCACTATAATTTACGCATTATAGTTTAACTTTGTATAAAGCACACGTATAATATATATAACATATCGGAATCACGGTTAGCGTACAAACACAAACTCCACAAAAGGCACACAAAATTATATAAAAGATAAAGACAAAGCATCGAAATGTTATAGTAGACACTAACACTTAGCCCGAACTCACTAAAGCCTACACAATGTAATAATTTAGTAAAAACATTCAACAAACACAATGTCTATGTGCTTGTACTTGATTGATAAGAGAATACACATACTGAGCTGTATGCAAATACAAATCCCTTCACATTATTCTGAACAATAACATGAATGCTTCTCAAATCCCCTATCATACCGAAATATCTTTTATCACTTCTATCTTACTACCTTTGAGTTAAAATTTATACAAAGAAGTTTCACTGAAGCACGTTTAATTGAGATTTCAAGAAATTTTAAACAAAAGATATATTTTTATATTTACAATTAGAGTGGAGTCTTATGGCGTTATCCTGTGAATAACGCCAGGAAGAAAAAGAAGGAAATTTTCCAGGAGGAAATTTTATTGTAAGTCCGAATTTTTGTGAAAAAAGTTTAAAAGAAAGATGATGTTACAAACGTTACAACTGTTGTAAGACCGGAGTATTTCTGTAGGTATAATAGTACTTCAAACCATTTTTTTCTTAAAATATAACTTAAATTATTAAAAAAACAGTCTACCTATCCAGAGTAGAGCCCTTCATATGATTGCGCAAGCTCAAAAGTTCGCATTAATTTTAAAGTAAAATCGCACTAATTTTACTTTTCTTTGAATAAGTGACTCTCTGTGGGTCGTGTTCAAACCATAAAGAGAACAATTTTTACAGCTGACAAAATTTTCTATAAAACGAGTGTTTTATCATCAAATTCGGATGACTACAACCAAAGTTTTGGCTCTTTCAAAAACACTGAAAACATGGTTAATGTATGCAAAGTCAGCGAATTTCTTTGAAAAAATGTTGGCTTTTTGTGCATTTTTTGGCCATTTAACAAATATAATAACTTTAGTTGTACTTATCAGATTTTGACAAAAAACATATTTTAGGTCTGGCTCTCGAGCTATAAGTTGTATTGGTTGTTAATAGTTATATGACGAATTGATAAAGTACAACAACCAAGCGGCCACATGGAGGCTCAGAAGCCGCCATGCGGCCTCAGCCGCGTCGCAGCTAAGAGAACGAGAGCTACTTGATTTTCATTTTGAAGAAGAACACTCTTTTACAAGAAAGCTCTAATTTATATTGAAAATGTTCCAAAAAATCGTTAATATTAGATTTAAATTCATTCCCTTTTAACAGTTTGAAAGCTTTTAAGCACGTTTGATAATTTTCGCTTTTCAACAACTATCTAACAGCTTTAAGCAAAATTACAAGTTAGAAGCAGACTCCATCTGCTACCGAGCTGTTCGTAGCCCCAGGAAAGGGTTGGTATTGAGAGATTTGCAGACGTATCCAAACTTACTATACACTTACTTATAAACTTTAAATTACTTTCTGGTTTCTCAACACGATACATCAATTTTATAGTTATACTTTCCTTACGTATTATGTTTTGATGTAGTCTTAATGCCTAGTTCGAACTATAAAATAACAAGATACGTGTTTTCCCATTATAAGACGTAAATTTCCTCAAATGAGCTAATTTAAAGTACATTTTCTTTGTGGGGACCTTTAAACACGAGGAGTACATAATACGAACGGGATTTCGCGTTTAACCACACATCAAGGTATTTAGAACGAATTAAAGTTATATTTTACCACGCATATCACATGATATGAAAAGATTTTGTAATGGTAACACATAATTGTAGTGAAATTTAACACCGCTGAAGAACATTTTAGTTAACCGCAGAAGACTCTATTGACTTGTATACTAATACACTTTAATAGACCAAGAGCCCAGGGGTGTTTTGTTAATAAAAAGTGTAATGGCTAGAACCAGTCTCAATTTTTCGGAAATACCATCCTGAACAAGGATCTGCAATTTTGCCGACTCGTATCGGATGGGCGGCCCAGGCAGAACGCACTTTAGGGGTCAAATTTACTACCCAAGTTAACAAAAAGTGTAATGGCTAGAAATGGGTTTCATTTTTCGTAAATACCTTCCTGAACAAGGATCTGCAATTCTGCAGACTCGTATCGGATGGGCGGCCCAGGCAGAACGCACTTTACAGGTCAAATTTACCACCCAGTTAACACACAGTGTAATGGCTGGAACCGGTCTCAATTGTTCGTAAATATCTTCCTGAACAAGGATCTGCACTTCTGCCGACTCGAATCGGATGGGTGTCCCAGGCAGAACCTTTGACCCCTAAAGTGCGTTCTGCCTGGAACACCCATCCGATACGAGTCGGCAGAATTGCAGATCCTTGTTCAGGAAAGTATTTACGAAAAATTAAGACCGGTTCCAACCATTACACTTTTTATTAACAAAACACCCCTGGGCTCTTGGTCTATAAGGGAAATAGAAATAATTCTAGAGGTGATTCTTTGAAAAATGCTGAAAAGAGATTTACGAGTACTGCTTAGTTAAAAGTCAGGAACTGCTCAAATTCACGGAAACACGCATTCCAAAGAAAATTTGCCACCATCAGATCATTGCTCACGAATTATTTTGAAATATATAACACAATAAAAAAAATATTAGTCGTACCAAGATTCGAACTCAGGTACCCTGGCATAGAGTGCATTAAGTGCGAATCCGAGCCTGTTTAGTCAACTCAACTGTCCAAAAAATATAAAATGCGCGCCCAACCCCTTTAAAATACGTTGATTCCCAGTCGTAATTTAGGTTTTCTGTGAACTAACCATCATTTTCTCGATGGTCACTTTAAGTGGACGTGTCGACTTCGTGCAAATTTCATTCGATTTTGCGCCCAAAAAAGCATATAAAACGACACCCTAATTGAAATTTATTTATAACAACCATAATTATAGTTTCCGGTATTTACCACATTTCTCCACATTTATGGTAATTCAATTCGCCACCCATTAATATATAATATATATATATATATATATATATTATATATAATATATATATATATAATATAATATAATATATATATATAGCTGGATGTAAAATTATTTGTACAAAAATTTGTAAAACAAGTGTTAGCTGAGTCGAAGAAATGTTGATATAAACGCATTTAATGATCTCTACTAAATACAATTTTCAAAAAAAAATTCTAACCCTAAGGCGTTTTAATAAATAAAATACCCACGCTCTTTTACGGTGAGTATAAAAAACATTTTTGACCTATAGAAGGAAAATTCTTATTAAACCCTCACAACACGAAAGTAAAAAGTCCCGTAAGAGTTACCTTAGATGTTGATCTAACCATATCGGATTTGTTATGCTCATCCTTACCACTTCAAACTAGCTTCGGTCGTTCTCAGATTATGAACTCACCTGTCTTATACCACAGTTAAAGAGACTAATACTATTAGAGGTAGTACAGGACCCGATTAAAACAGTGATAAGGGGTCTGGAAGTGAGACAGTTTCCATAAGTGCTAAGTGCCGTAACTGTATTTAACCCTACTATAGTCTCCCTACAGAGAGACTAGATACTCTCCCACCCCTCTACAACCCCTATTAAGGTACACACTCTACAAACGGCGGACATTTTTCAGTGATGCCACATTAAACCACTTTATTAACCACAGAAAATTAAAGAATACATGCAATAAATAATAATTAAAACTTATTTTAAATTCATTTTACTTGATTTAAAAACAAAATAGTCGAAAAATAATGAAATATTTACGTGAAATGGTAATAATTATGAAAAATAAAAATATGTCGTCACCAATGTACCGTTACGGCGCATAGCTACCCAAGGAATGATAAGAACTCTTGTATCCTCCCTCTGATAGTATTAGTCTCTTTGACCACAGTACACCTTCGGACACTTTTCGCTCTTCCTTATAAAGTTAAAAACATTTATTTCAGCGAATATACAGGGTGTTTCATATAAAGTGTCCACCAGAAAAGGAGGTGATAGTACTCCTCAAAAGGAACAAAAAATGTCCTATAATATAAACCCCGATCTCCAACCGTTTTCCCACAAGGTCAAATTTAATATTTCACAAAAATATTTGACCTCACATAATAAAATTGTTAATAGGGATTTAACTATTCAAGCTAGAAAAACGAAATTGGTATCATTAGAAAGCTGAGTGAATTTCCTAAAGGACAAACTACTAACTATGTCAAATATTTTGGAAATATTGCCCAAAATTTTGCATGAAACATGATTTTTTTAAAAAAATGAATTTTATGGAATTTTTGTAGTAGGGCATTAGAGGAAGTAAGAGATGAGCAAAAGTTCAGCCAAGAACGGAAAAAACTTCTCTTTTGACTGCCCTTTAAGAAAATGTAAATATTTTTATACATTCAATAGTCAAAAATGTAAGCTATTGTTGCTAGAAGTTGCAAAAACTGATCATTTTTGTCGTAGAAAAGTGAAAATAATGTGTTATTTTAACAAAATATTTTATTTTCGAAAATAATTTAATAATACGATTCATAGACTCTAGAAGGTAAAATAAACCTATTTTATTCTTACACATGTTTCTCTAAAACCACTTTTTCCCTTGCTTTAGAAATTTTAAATTATTTTATGTACCATGTAATTAACATTGTAGACATAAGCAAAAATGCCAAAAAAATATCAGTTTTTCCAACTTCAAGGAAGAATGGCTTAACATTTTGACTATTGAATGTATAAAATTATTTAATTTTTCTTAAAGGGCAATCATAAGAAAAGTTTTTTCCGTTCTTGGAAAAAACTAAGATTTTGCTCATCTCTTACTTCCTCTATTGCCCTACTACAAAAATTCCATAAAATTCATTTTTTTTTTTAAATCATGTTTCATGCAAAATTTTGGGCAATAGTTCCAAAATATTTGACATAGTTAGTAGTTTGTCCTTTAGGAAATTTACTCAGCTTTCTAATGATACCAATTTCGCCTTTCTAGCTTGAATAGTTAACAAATTATGATTACCCTATTAACAATTTTATGTGAGGTCAAATATTTTTTTGAAATATTAAATTTGACCTTGTGGGAAAACGGTTGGAGATCGGGGTTTATATTATAGGACATTTTTTGTTCCTTTTGAGGATTACTACCACCTCCTTTTCTGGTGGACACTTTATATGAAACACCCTGTATATATATATATATATATATATATATATATTATATATATATATATATATATATATATATATATTATATATATATATATATATATATATATATATATATATATATACGTGTGTATGTATTTCTTTCTACTCTATTTCTTGTGAACACGATATCTTTTAAAGAGATAAATATTTCTTAATCTAACTTGATACAAATCAACCTTAGCGAGGACACGAACCCAATGAAAACTAAGTTTTACGCCAGAAAACAAAGGTTTAAAAAAGTCGTACCATTTTTGGCGCAAAAAGGTTTTTGTTTGTTTTCAGGACGCTGAATTAGATGAAACCAGTAGTCAATTGAACCACTCCTAAGTTACCAAAAAATCGAAAAAACGTGCAAAATCACCAAAAACCAAAATTGCAGCCGATAAAAAATACATTTCGAGTAGGGTGTCTTTTAAAATGATAATTAAGGCGCTGAATCGAATAAAGCCGGATCAGAGCCAGTACAATCACTTAAAGTTACCAAAAACAGATATGAATTTTTGACAACATAAAAGTCTAATAAAGTCTAATAAGTCTAATAAACCTAATAAAGTCTGAGTCTAGCAAAACTTATTTATAAACCTAGAAACGTATTTCCGACTCACTTATGACTTGGGCCTTTGCCGTGCCATTTATTCTATTAGTAAAACTAGGTAAATATCAGAGAAGACTCGGGCAGCTATTCCAATTTTAGCTATATTTGTAGCCAGCTATCGGCTAATCACGCAAATTTGATTTTTAAACACGGGTTAGTAAAGGAATTTATGAACTTAGTTTATGTATTACTTTAGTCAGAGCTTAAGAACAAATATAAAATAAATAAGAAAGAAAATTGTAAAAATCTCTCCTGTAATTTTAAGGAAATCTTTTCTTTTCCTTTTAGCACGGATTCCAATTTCAACAAGATACAATCTACTTTTTCATTTGTTTTATTTATTAAATAAGAATAGAACGAAGAAAAAAATTAAGGAAGAAGAAAATAATTTATATTTTATTTTTCATTTTAGTTTGTATTCTTTAAAATGGATGCAGGCTTTAGAAATTGTTGAAATAATTGTAACGAAATTACATTGTAATTGTTTTTTTTTTACAAATGCAACAGTTGAATCTTTTTTTAGCTATAAAAAATAAATGAGTGTTTATGATTAATATCACAAACATGCTTTCTATTTATAGTGCATTAATTTAATCTCAATTTTAAAACTTTTTTAATTAAATTTAAATTAAAAAAATATGCAATGAATGTTTTGTATTAAATCATGAACATATATTTTTTAATCTAACACATATTTTCTTATGATTTGACAAAAACACTATTTCTAATAAACTTTTATGCAAATTATTGCATCTCTAAATTTTCAAAAATTGGCTTTTGAAAAGAATGTTCAAAAAAATGTAACAGGGAGGTGGGAGAGTAGTTTTTCTAAAAGGGAGTAACTTCATGATCAGAATAATATATATATATATATTATATATATATATATATATATATATATATATATATATATATATATATATATATATGTGTGTGTGTGTGTGTGTGTATATAAGATCCCAAGTCTACATTTAATTCAGCTTTAATTACAGTCACATGGAAAAGTATTTTAGATTATAAGTATTTTACGTATGAAATTGAAGAAAATATGAACAAACTCTCCATGGTGTCTTAACTAATCTGTGGTACCTTTCTCAATGATATTTATTAATGTCTTGGTTTTAACTCTAATGAATAATTGTTTACTTCTAGTTTGACATAAAACTTTTTAGTCGCAGTATAAATTTTATAATTGCACGCATAGGCTCTACTTCGTAAAATAAATTGCATAGGCGTTAAAAAGGCTCTTAGTCCATAAAATAAATAGTAAAAATGAAAATAAATTTCATAGGCGTGAAACAGGCTCTTAGTCCATAAAATAAATTGTAAAAATGTAAAATTAATTTTATTTCCTAATTTTGAATCTTTATACAAATCAATTGTAACCAATTGATTGTAATTGTAACTCTTTCTTGGAGCCATCATTAACATCATCATCATTAACAACAATGATGATGCTTTTAATTTACTTAACAATGCTTAAGGATAAAAGAAAGTTACCTCTGAACAGCGCAGACAAAATCCGTCGGCCTCAAAACAAGAACATACGTTATCAAATAACACAGAAGTATCCCAGCTAGAAGTATATAGGAAAGCTCTCTTCCAGCTGCTTTGACAACGGGCGTTGAATTATGGAATAAGAATACAGTTGCAACGAGAAGAGTAATAAGAACACCCAAGCTGGAGAACATCATGGCTCCTATCGCCCATCCGCTGGAAGCACGGAGAAACATTTCTGGGATGTCCAGACAGACTTCGTGGTCCGCTGAGGGAATTTTACCAAGCGGACAGTCACCGCATGTAGTTTCACTCATCCTTATCTGAAAAATAAGTTAACAAAAATGAAGCGTTTCGTAGTTAATGTATTATTGAAGCTATGCTCAAATGTAGGTTGCTAGATAAAAGTAATTTTAATTTTATTTTTGGATAACTACGGTAATTCTTTGTATAAATATGATTGCATATAATAATTCAGGAGTTAGACCTAAAAAAGTGACTCATTGTGTATTGCTATCTAACTATCTATTTCTGAAAATGTACCTGAAATAATGAAAGAAAAAATAATCTGCCTATTCAGAGTGGAGACTTCATAAAGATTGCGCACGCTCAAATATTTAGAAATTCGCAGAAAATGTTGGGTTTTTAAGACAAGCGATTTTCCGTTAGTAGTGTGAATAAACTTGAAGAGATCATTTTATAGCTGAGCAAATTTTCAAGAAACTGAGGTTACATTTAGCAAAAGTGGAAACCTACGACCAACGTTACGATATTGGCGAAACTACCAATTAAAAATTGCAAAAATTGTCAATTTATTTTTTGCAATTTGTGCATTACAAGTCAATGCTATCTTTCTTCTCGATCTATAAGCAATCAATCGATAAACAATTATTTGTTTGATAACCTGAGCTTTAGCGTCACAACGTTTTTGATTTTTTAAGTGCAAATAACGTTGTGTGCAATATATAATCTTTAGGATAAATATGCGCATTTTCTTTAAAAAAATCGACAAAAATAAATAATAAGTTTTGACTCAACTGCTCAGGTTATTAATCAAATAGTTACATAAGCAAACATTGGATTGATAAGCAAAAAGCATGCATTTTATAGAAAATTCGGCCGGCTTGTGAACCTCTACGCCAAAATTTTTAATATAACAAATAGGTTATAAGATAAACAATAATAACATCCTAATAAAAGTGCGATTAACTCGGTATAAGTAGATGGGCCTCAAAATAACAATACAGAGCTAAAAGGCTCGCCCTCCAAAACCTTAAACCTTCGATACATACGTGACCTTGCTAACATATAGTACGTTCACACACAAACTTTAGATCCGCGTATCGTATAAAGTACGATCTCTCAATACGGCAATTTAAGCTGTATGAACCATGCGGAGGGGATCCGATCGCATACGCTAGAACTAGGGAGATAGAATCTAAATGGATCCCCCGATACGCTGTCTTTTTGTGTGTGTACCTTTAGAGACGATCGTATTTAACGAATAACCTTCTCGTCGAACTTTTATTTCACTTCTATATAACCGTTTTTGATCAAATAACTTTTGGAATATGATTTTTTTAGTGTAATTTTTTATTATGCAAAGAAATCACAATTTAATTAAATATATTTTGTTTTAAACTTTTATAACCAAAAGTGAAGCTTCACTATACAAGACGCCATGTTTTGGCGGGATCAGTTATCACTCGATCGACTAAACAAATACGCTGTAAGAACCGTGAAGTTAGTTGACCGTATTGTATACGTATTCTATACGATCCGCGGATCTAGAGTGTGTGTGAACGGACTAATTGACAATCGTATTTAACAGATAACCTTCTCGTCGAACTTTTATTTCACTTTATTTCACTTCAATATTACAGTTTCAATATAACTTTTTCAATATTTTTTTAGTGTAACTTTATTATCATGCAAAGAAATCACAATTTAATTAAATATATTTTTTGTTTTAAACTTCCTTATAAACCATAAGTGAACCTTCACTATAAAAGACGCAATGTTTTGGCGGGATCAGTTATCACTCGATCGACTAAACAAAGACGCTGTAAGAACCGTGAAGTTAGTTGACCGTATTGCATACCTATCCAATGCGATCGCCTATTAAACACGCTGTGTGTACGTAGTAATATTTAGACTCCTAAACCAAATAAACCCTACAGTATAAATATTCTACAGTAATAATATTCTTTCACAAAATAATGATTCTTTTTATCAAAAAATTTAAAACAGCAGCTGCCTTTTTATGCCAATTAATAGTTAAATGGAAATGAATTAAACATCTAATACTCATTTAATCAAACCCTTAACATACCTGTATAACTTAATAAAACAAGAAAATAACAATACCCTTTTACATAACTGCATAATTATACAGGATTAATATTGTTCTACAAAACAATTATAATTCTTTAATTCAAAAAAGTTAGAAACAGGAAAAAAGCAAAATAAACCTGAGTACTGTGATAATACCGTTTAATTTCTATTACAAAAAAGTTTTTTTTAAAAAAAAGAAAACAAATAGAAAAGTAAAAATTAAAAAATATTATCATAATTATTACTTTTTATTGTTCTTTTTATTTACAAAAATGTTACACTCTTTAAAAAAACTCTAAAAACTTTGAAAAACTTTATCGGTTAGTATCTACATAATTTTAAATTTAATTTTATAGCTTTTAAACATTAAAGGACTAATTATTACTATTTTTAGTATGATTTTTTAGTGAATTTTATAAAAGAAAAAAATAGCTTATGAGGTTAGGTTCACGGAGGAGGAAGCAGGATTTTTAAAATAATTCTGGCGCGGTGGTCCGCATGTCGGGCGAATTTCCTTTGGATGCGTGTTTTCGTGCTTTTTACATTATATAAGTTAATAACTACTAAATAAATAATTTCGGCGCGGTGGTCCGCTGTCGGGCGAATTTCATTTAGAATGCGTGTTTCCGTACTAAACAACCCATTTCTTGCTTAAGGTTCTAAAGCATGAACCAGAACCTAAGCAGTTACTCAATTGTCAAGCACTGCTCGTAACTCATTTTGTCTGTATTTTCCAAAGGAAATGCGCATAATTATCCAGTTGGTTGTACAAAACTATGCCTCTAAAATTAGAAGTACGCACTATTATTTGCACTAGTTTAAAGCTTAGTTACTTATCTTTAAGCTTAGTCAGTTATCTTTAAAGGTTTAAGCGCATTTCCTTTGGAAATACAGACAAAATGAGTTACGAGCAGTGCTTGACAATTGAGTAACTGCTTAGGTTCTAAAGCATGAACCAGAACCTTAAGCAAGAAATGGGTTGTTTAGTTATTAACTTATATAATGAAAAAAGCACGAAAACACGCATCCAAAGGAAATTCGCCCGACATGCGGACCACCGCGCCAGAATTATTTTCTAGTTGTAAACTTATATTAGGTAAAAAAAACGATAAAAAATTATTGTCCCTACTAGGGTTTGAACCCAGGTACTCTTGGTTTGAGTGCTCGCATCCAAAGGAAATTCGCCCGACATGCGGACCACCGCGCCAGAATTATTTTCTAGTTGTAAACTTATATTAAGTAAAAAAAAACGATAAAAAATTATTGTCCCAACTAGGATTTGAACCCAGGTACCTTGAGTTTGAGTGGTCGTATTGACTCCGGACCACTGGCATTCAACTCAGAGGCCCAAAAAACATTGAAAACGACACCCTACTCGAAATTTAATTTTCAACGACCGTAATTTTGGTTTTCTATCATTTTTGTGGTTTTTTCGACTTTTTGGTCACTTAGAGTGGTCGTATCGACTTTGGACCGGTTTCATTCGATTTAGCGCCCAAAAATACATAGAAAACGACACCCTACTCGAAATTTATTTTTTATCGACCTAAATATTGGTTTTGGGTAATTTACAATGGTTTTTTCGATTTTTAGGTCACTTAGAGTGGTCGTATCGACTTCGGACCGGTTTCATTCGATTAAGCGTCTCAAAAAACATAAATATTGACCTTTTTGGCGGCAAAAAAAATTAACCCTGAATTTTGCCGATTTTTTGAAAAATTCGCTGACCCAGCAAACCGGGGTAATGACGTCACAAAAACCTGGCTTTGCAATAGGGTTGGTGTCCTCCCGAAGGTTGTTTTTCGTACCAAGTTTCGTTAAAAAATATTAATCCGTTCGAAAGATAGAGTGTTTACAAGAAAGTGTCTAGAAATACATATGTATATATATATATATTATATATATATATATATATATATATATATAATATATATATATATATATATATATATATATATATATATATATATATATATATATATTATATATATATATATATAATATATTATATATATGTGTGTGTGTGTGTGTGTGTGTGTGTGTGTGTGTGCGTGTGTGCTGAATGGAAAAAAGTTTTTTTTAAAAAATGGGTACAGGTTACCTTGGAACTTTCCCTCGTCACATCGGATTCGCTCCGCTCGTCCTCATTACTTCCTATCCTGAGAATATACCAATTGCTAAATTTATACAGCAAAATGACTTCGGACTCCCTTCGCTCGTTTTTAGGATAGTAAATACATTCTCACCGGTCACCCATTCAGGCACTAAAAACGCTCAATGCTTTTATCTTTTATGATCTGACAAAAATCTTGTATATACTTGTCGTATTGAAACGAAACGAGTTTTATTTATTTATCACGTAAAGGTAAACACTTGTACCGAATTCCAACTTGATTGAATTTTTCTCCAATTTTTTAATTGTTTTAAAAAAACGTATTCAAGTCATTTAATAGATATTAAACTAAAGCTGATAATGAGATAAAACTAAGCATATATGTTAGTCATATGTTATACATAGCTACATGTTTGCTACACCTCAAAAAGATCGCAACATTTTTTTGCAATCAATAATTGCTTAAAATATTTGCAAGTCGTTATAGCGGGTTAATGTTTTTATGATCCTAAACATAATTGTTTACCGGAGAGCCATCCTAAATTAGATGTTTGTACAAAGTTTCAACTTTCTAACATAAATACACAGGGGGGCTAAGATGATAACAGACAATCACACACAGACAGACAGACATCTTCGAGAAGGCCACTTAGGAGGCCTTAAAAACGCCTGAAACGGATTATTCAGGCTACATACCTGTTTCGTATAATCTTGCAAACACAATACTTTCCTATATACTATGGTATAAATAAGGAAAGAAAAATAAACGTGGGTGGTACAGTGCATTTTCTTTTATATAGGAGACTGGAAAGCAAAATTAATAATTTATAACTACAAAGGTATAATATGTTTTCTGATAAAGCAGTGTTGAAGTTCTTAATTAAAAGAGAGCATGTGTTATAATTATAACTAAGCTTATTGTGGGCCCCGCTCTCTTCTAAAGAGCAGACAGAGGATATTATATATCTAGCACACAATAATTATGTTTTTTAATTATCTTCACACGAAAAGGTTATCGATTTGATTCTTCGGGACAGGTAAATAAACTCAACGAATGTTAAAGTTTAATAAATAGTGGTCGGCCAATAAATCCAGGGAGAGATAGAGCAAGATACATAAAAGGAACAGGTCAACAAACAAAACTAGAGAATAATTATCCAAAAAAGAAGGAGAGAATCGACCAACATAAAATAGAAAAGATTGGCCTAGATAACTGGGTAGAGTTCAATTGAGGAAATATAGGAGAGATTGACCATTTAAACAAAGGGAATTTGGAAAATAAAACAAGGGAGTGGTCAACCAAGAAAAAACAGGATATGTCGACTAACAAAAGCAGAAAGGATGTCCACCAAGAAAACACAGCAGAGATATATCAAGAATCCTATAAAGAGTTCAACCAAGAAAACATAAAAAAGATCAACCAACAAAGCCAAAAAAGGTTCAACCAAGAAAACATAAAAAGATCAACCAACAAAGCCAAAAAGAGTTCAACCAAGAAACAACAAAAAGATCAACCAACAAAGCCAAAAAGAGTTAACCAAGAAAACAAAAAAGATCAACCAACAAAGCCAAAAAAAGAGTTCAACCAAGAAAACAAAAAGATCAACCACAAGCCAAAAAAGAGTTCAACCAAGAAAACACAAAAAAGATCAACCAACAAGCCAAAAAAGAGTTCAACAAGAAAACAAAAAAGATCAACCAACAAAGCCAAAAAAGAGTTCAACCAAGAAAACAAAAAAGATCAACCAACAAAGCCAAAAAAAGAGTTCAACCAAGAAAACAAAAAAGATCAACAACAAAGCCAAAAAAGAGTTCAACCAAGAAAACAAAAAAGATCAACCAACAAGCCAAAAAAGAGTTCAACCAAGAAACAAAAAAGATCAACCAACAAAGCCAAAAAAGAGTTCAACCAAGAAAACAAAAAAGCAAGCCAAAAAGAGTTCAACCAAGAAAACATAGGAGAGAGCGACCAAAAACTAGGAAGGACAAAATATTAACTGTGCGAGAGACTGCTAGAAAATGTAACAAGCAAAATTTAATATTATTTTTGGGATCGGTTCCATTATTTGACATTCGATTGCAGCAATAATGATATGGTAAGAGAGCACCTGTCGCCTTTAAGTATATAATAAAGTAAGTAATAAATATCTCTTAGTAAAAGGAAGTAAATACTTCACAATATGGTCTTTAAAATTTTAAATAGAGGACAGAATAAGTTTGGACTCTGTTGGAGCCATGATGAGTTAAACGTAACGAAATAGAGTGGGACAAGACTTTATGTCAAGCCATCAATAATGACGGTTGTCGAATGATGGAACAGTTCCCAGATGTAGTATTGCATTTTGCTTGTTACATTTCCTAGGTGTCTCTCGCACAATTATATTGTTTCAACTATTCATGTTTTGCAAAACTCGATAGTATCGTATGATATAAGTTTTGTTTGCCATGCATGATGGCGGTAAAAGAGCACAGCTCGTCTCTGGTAAGTACTTCACATTATATTCTTCGGAATTAATTGAAGGTCAGAGTGAGTTCAGGCTCTGTCGGCGCCCTGATGAGTTAGACGTAACGAAACAGAGTAGGACAAGACATTATGTCAAGCCATCAATAATGACGGTTGTCGAATGATGGAACAGTTCCCAGATGTACTATTGCATTTTGCTTGTTACATTTCCTAGGTGTCTCTCGCACAATTATATTGTTTCAACTATTCATGTTTTGCAAAACTCGATAGTATCGTATGATATAAGTTTTGTTTGCCATGCATGATGGCGGTAAGAGAGCACCGCTCGTCTCTGGTAAGTACTTCACATTATATTCTTCGGAATTAATTGAAGGTCAGAGTGAGTTCAGGCTCTGTCGGCGCCCTGATGAGTTAGACGTAACGAAACAGAGTAGGACAAGACATTATGTCAAGCCATCAATGATGACGAATGTTGAATGATGGAACAGTTCCCAGATGTAAGTGCATTGCATTTTACTTACTACATTTCTTAGGTGTCCCGCGCACAATTTATATAGTGCCAGCTATTTATGTTTAGCAAAACTCAGCCGTATCAAATGATAAAACCAACAATGAGTTCAACCAATAAAACATAGGAAAGATCAACATCCAAATCCAGGGAGAGGTAAATCAATAAAGAGAAGAGAGATTTTTCTTCTAATTAGAATACTAAGCCTTCACCTCACCAATAGATAGGCCTACATAGAAGTCACATCAATTTTAACCTACTTTTCCATTGATAATTATGAATGATAATTTTCCATCATAAGCAAATGTTGTCATGCGTAAAGTCAGTATCACGAACACTAAGGATCGGAAAAATACAATATCTAATTTTAATGTTTTAGTTCTAAATACTTGTTTTATTGATGTAGTTTTACTTAAGCTTGAATTAAAACGCAAAATAAAATTCCTATTTTTGACATCGTTGAACTAAATTACAACAGTATTAATTGAAAAAGGTTGCTAAAAATAACACATTAACGTTCTCTCCCTCTCTTTAAACACAGCTTAACTACAATAGCAATTTAACGATTCTATAGCGTCACAATTTGGTAAAAAAGAGACCCCCCCACTAATTGTATTTCTGGAACGGAACAAAATGGGCAATAAAAAATCAGTTAAAAAAACGTTAGTTCTGTTATTAACATATATACATTTATGTTATGTATATATGTATATATATATATATATATATATATATATATATATATATATATATATATTATATATATGTATTATCAATTTGCCATACTTTTTCGTATGGCACACTGATGATTAGCACATTATATAAGAGTTTCCTAATTTTTATATATTTTTACAACCAATGTGAATGTATTTATAACGCGATTATAAATAAAAAGAAGTGTGTAAAGTGTAAAAAGAGAAAGTTTTACTTTACGGCTAGCTGCGTGTAAATATGATTTCATGAAATGTACATTCAAATGTACATCGAATTTCAAGCATTACTAATTTTTTCAAATTCAAAGCATTTCCCTTTTGTCTGTCGTCACAACTAAATTTCAACATCCTGCCTCATATTTAACTTTAAATGGAAAATAAATGGCTTCGCACACGGTATGATTTAATCTAATTTCCTTTTACCAAAGAGATGATATTATACGCCGCATCCAGTAAGAATCACTACAAACATCAAAGAGTTATTGATTCGACAAATAGAACAAGAATTTAATTGAGTATTAAAAATAATATTTTACATATGTACTATAAATATTTTACTAAACGATGCCTGGAATTTTAGTTTATAAATAGTTAAAACAATGCCTGTTTAAACGGTTCCTAGTTGTTTAACGCCTTTTTAAACGGTGCCTAGCTGTGTAACCTGTTTAACGGTGCCTAGTTGTCTAAAACGCCTAAACGCCTGTTTAACGGTGCCTAGCTGTGTAACGCCTGTTTAAACGGTGCCTAGCTGTGTAACGCCTGTTTAAACGGTGCCTAGCTGTGTAACGCCTGTTTAAACGGTGCCTAGTTGTCTAACGCTTGTTTCAACGGTGCCTAGCTGTGTAACGCCTGTTTAAACGGTGCCTAGCTGTGTAACGCCTGTTTAAACGGTGCCTAGTTGTCTAACGCTTGTTTCAACGGTGCCTAGCTGTGTAACGCCTGTTTAAACGGTGCCTAGCTGTGTAACGCCTGTTTAAACGGTGCCTAGTTGTCTAACGCTTGTTTCAACGGTGCCTAGTCGTCTAACGTCTGTTTAAACGGTGCCTAGTCGTCTAACGTCAGTTTAAACGGTGCCTAGTTGTCTCACGCCTGTTTCACGGTGCCTAGTTGTCTCACGCCTGTTTCAACGGTGCCTAGTCGTCAAACACCTGTTTCAACGGTGCCTAGTTGTCTAAAGCCTGGTTAAATGGAGTTAGCACTGGGGGCTATTACACGGTCCCTGTGCCTTCCTGTGGCCACTTTGTTGTCCTACATCAGTTCGTCATATTACTAGTTTATATAAGTGGCATACAGACAAGATATAAGCGGTCTGTAGCCCGCTGTGCTCTGCGGGCCGTAGTTTGCACAGGCCTGTGCTAGATTAATTAATTAACCTCCCTCCCCCAGACACGCCGGAGAGATATCATTAGATTTCTTCTCCTTCCGACAAATCACGCTACTACATCCCCTTCACTAATACTTGTTATAATAAAAAATAGCTGTATTAATCAAATCTAATTAAAAAAAAGGAAAATTGTCGAAGGTAATTTTTACCTGATAGTGAGTACAGTTGAAGCAGTGCCAGCAGCACGATTCACCCTCAACGTATGTTTTAGCTTGACCGACCCCACATGGTAATGAACAAACACTCTCTGGTGCTCCGCCGGGAAACACTAATTCTGCAAACAAATAAAAATGCATTTACAAAACAAACATAACTCTTTGATTGGTAGGAAATTCTCGCAACCCCTTCCTCCTAAAAATCAGACGTTTAAGTTAAATTTATCGACAATTGCAACACAATTACAGAGAAGAAAATAACTATGGGAGAAACAGATGGTTAGACAATATTTGCTAAAACGCAAAACAAAAAAATTGTTAAACAACAAACTTAAAAAAAATACTTTTTTTGCTAGTAAACTAAAAATTAAAATTTAGTTTTTTTCCTTATTCTAAAATTAAAACAAATATCATATAATACTAATAACAAAATAAGGATAAAATAACAAATTAAATTATTATTAAAGTAATAAGGCTTTATAAAACATCTTACAAATAATATAAAAATGATTTCCAAAGGTAATAAACATTTTCCTTAATCAGATAAACATTTCCGTGCAAAACAAATTTTCTTTTATCAAGATTTTAAACTATATTAATAATAACCAATCAATAATATTAAAAGTTCTTTTGACCATTAAATTATTTTATTTTTATTTTTAATATTTTATATCAAAATTTGTAACAGTTTTTATTACTTATTTAAGTCATACAAGTATAAAATAAGTATTCCATGGCTTTATGGTCCTAGTAGACCAATGCCACAAAAAAGGCACAGGGTTCCTTGGAACTTTTCCTCATCACATCGGATTCTCTAGCTTATCCTCCCTACTTCGGACTCGCTTCGCTCGTCCTCAAATAGTAAATATATCCATTTCATTCCTAGCAGTTACCAATCCATGTACAGACGCTCAATGTTGCTTATCTTTTATGATCCAAAAATAACATGAAAATACTTGTCCTATTAAATCGAAACTTATTATTATTACTTATTAGTGAACTTATTAATTAAGTTAAGGCATACACTTGTACTAAATTATAACACAATGGGATTTTTTTCAGATTTTTTACAATTTTTTTAAAATCAAACACAAGTCATCTGGATGAAATTGAGCACCAGTGGAGTCGTTCATTATGGGTGAAAGAAAAGAGTCTCTCCACAAAAATATTTTATTGGCAAAGCGCTTTCAACCTAGCATGAGGCCATCATCAGTGCCTTAAAGTAATGATGAAATTAATAAACCATGACACAAATAAAATAAAAAACCACAAATAACTACTTCTTCTTTTTAGATGGTAAAAGCTCGGTGAGCCGTGTAAGACTAACCGTGTTAGTCTTACACGGCTCACCGAGCTTTACCATCTAAAAAGAAGAAGTAGTTATTTGTGGTTTTTTATTTTATTTGTGTCATGGTTTATTAATTTCATCATTACTTTAAGGCACTGATGATGGCCTCATGCTAGGTTGAAAGCGCTTTGCCAATAAAATATTTTTGTGGAGAGACTCTTTTCTTTCACCCACAAGTCATCTGATAAAGATAGGGAAGGGGAAATTTAGGGAATTCAAATACGTCGTGTGAGTACACCTTTAAATGTACACCAAAAATACAGGAAAATCCTTGAATAAAATAAATATAAATAATTCAAAGTGTATTAAACAATATATATCTATATTAATATTAAAAAATAAAATTTAAAAAATATGATAATCCTAGATAAAATAGAAAACATATTTATAATCCTTCAACGTAACTTCTATTGTACGAAGGGCTTACTTTATATATTAAATATTTATCACGTCACATTTTATTTTATTTGGATAAAGTATATATTTAACTGATAAAGTATTTATGAAACTATATATTCCGAAAAATTGTTTGGTAAAATTGTACCTTTAATCTCTGTTCCATTTATTATTTTTTTCTTTATAAATGTTTAATCCTTCTTAATTCCCTTAAAAAAATGAATGCACGAAGGTAAAGGAACAATCAATTTCTCGATGAATTGAAAAATTTGAGTGCGGAGAACTAAATTTCCTTTAGGAATGCTTTTTTCAGGTGGAGATAATACTTTAATAGATTTTATAGATTTAATAGATTTTTTTAAATGAATTGTATACGTTTGTTAAAAATTTGTAAAAAAATCAAAAAATAGTCTAATTGAGTTGAAATTTATTTCATGTGTATACCTTTACGTAAGAAATAAGAACACCAAGTTTTGTTTTAATACAATTAGTATATCCATGATGATATATTTGGATCATAAAAGTTTGACGACATCGAGCGTGGTCAGTGCTTGGATGGTCGGCCGCTGGGAATGAAACGAATGTATTTACTATGCGAGTCTAAAGAGGTGTAGCATTAATAATTTAACGACTTGTATATTCTGAGGATAAGCGAAGCAGATGAGCGAAGCGAGTCCGAAGTAGAGAATCTGATGTTATGAGAAAAAGTTCCAATGCGCGCTGTACTCGATTTTTTTTCTTTTTTTAAGCATAAATTCAAAAAGGATTATTTACTAAATTTAATTCAAAATTGTTCATCCGTACGAACTATATTGTGCTTTGAAAAATACCAACAGCATAATACCAAAATATATAATACCTACTTATATACGCATACACAAACAATCGCACGCAACAAACACACACACAGCTATATTATATACACATGTATATTATATATACATATGTTATTAAACAACAAAACAATCTCTATGATCAAATTCCTTGAATTATTTTTGAATTTTGTATTATTTCAAACAAAATTTTTCCAAAAAGGAAAAAATGTAATTGTTTATTGAAAGTTCGTTTATACAGACATAGCAAACAAGAGCATAGCAAGCATATTGGTTAGTTATTGCTCTTTAAATATCCTCCATAACATTTTTTAAACTAATTAGAGTTTCAACTGATGCTATTGTTTGCCTTCCATAAAAATTTAAATGATAAAATCCAATTTTTATGCAAATTAAAAAGTAAACCAACTCTTCTTTAAATGTATAATCAATATATACAGCAAGATTTTTTTTAATTAGAATGCAAATAGTTATTAAAACTTTTACATTTCTAAACGAGCACAAGTTTTTAGAAGTTAAATACATGTAGTCTATAAAGTAGAAAGAATAAAATAGCTTCTATCATGGAAAAATAATGTTATAACAGTACAGTAGAATAGTAAGTTTTGTTGATAAAAAGCGGCTGCAGCAACCAAAAATGCCAGTCAGACAATTTTTGAAGAGAAAAAGTATTGACGTTTTAGTAATATAAAGACAAGCTTTAAAAACTTTTGTGTACATGTCAGGCCCACAAATTCGCAGTACAAAATCTAATAATCTTATTTGAGGTTCCTAGACTCTTTATGGGGTCGATGGAAATTAAAAAGTAGATAAGCTACCTTGGAATGGAGCAAAGAAACACTCTAATGCCCCAGAATCTGCTATTGGCTTAGTAAAAGAAGCTATAAGCTCTATTCTCTAAGACTACAGTTTAAGGAAAACAGAAAATCGTTATTATCTAGACAATTGTAGACTATCGAGGCAAAAGGCAAGAACAAATAAATGGGGGACCAAATTGGTTGCTAAATGATGGAAAATCAAAACTAAGATGTATGATAGGTCTCCTTGCAGGTCACTGATGGCTACAGAAACACCTTTATGTGTAATTTAAGATACGCTTATCTGCCCGTAATATAAAATAACGATGCAACATATATGTGTAGGCTAGGTGCATGCGAGGCCTATAGCACACAATAGTGTAATATAAGAAACCATTATAAAAATTATTTGGGAAAAACAATTTTTGATTAGCTAAATCAACAGGTTGATATGAAGACCATATTTATCAGGACATTTGAAAATCCGCATGTCTGGCGAATTTCTTGTGGAATACATGTTTCTGTGCTTAACACCCCATTTTTTGCTTAAGGTTCCGGTCTATGCTTTATAACTAGAGCAGTTATTCGATTATCGAGCGTACTCTTAATTAATTTTTTTGTATTTTTTCAAAGGAAATGTGCATGACCATCCTGTTAGTATAAAAATACAAAAACTATGCCTCTAAAATACAAAATTATGCCTCTAAAATAAAAACTATGCCTCTAAATTGCCAGAACACACTAGTTTAAAGGTCATTTAGTGTTTATCTTTAAACAATTTAGCGTATTGGATAGCTAAACAAGGAACATACATTCTAAAAGAAATTCACCTGAAAACGGACTAGCGTGCCAGAATTATTGTGGTTTTATAGGATAATATAATCTAAATAAAACGATAAAACAATATCGTCATTACCAGGATTCGAACACAGTTACTTTGGATTTGGGTACTTTGGTGCTCGTAACAACCATTTTCATTTAACTCACAAGTCCAAAATCATTTAAAACGACTCGTCTCTTGTAGTTTGTCGTTTTCTGGCCGTATTTTATGTTGTCCGTCAATTGTTCGCCGTAATTTTGATTTTTTGGTCGCTTTAGGTGTATTAAGCGCCCTAAAAACATTAAAAACAACTCCTTTTACGAAATGCATGTTTTATCGAACGTAATGTTGGTTTCTGGCGATTTAACGTGTTTTTGTTCGACTTTTTGCTCACTTAAATTGGTCGTATCAACTTTTGACCGGTTGCATTCGATTCGGCAAACAGTAAAGAAAGTCGGATTCGCTGCCGAAATTATATTTTTAGAAGATCTTGGAATTAATAAGAACGCCAGAAGAGAGTAAGGTTCTTTCCAGTTTTACTAGAAGAACAAATAAAAACAAAGACACCACCAGTTCGATTGGTGATATCTAACAAGCGACTTCGTTAACCGGTTCGTGTATTTAGTTTTTATTTAATTCTTGCTTCGTAGATTTATTCTGTAATTTATTACTTATTTTTGATTTTGACATTATTTATCTTGTTAATTGTTTATCTTTTTCTCTTTTTTTTTATTGTACATTATTACGTGTACATAATTATAATTTATTTTCATTGTTCAGGCACTGATGATGACCAAAGGATAGAAAGTTAACCCATTAGTATGAGTTATTTAAATTCTATAGATTATAAGGCTACGCTCGCGAGTGCTGATCAATCAGATTAATCTGACCAAAGAGCTGTTTTCAGCATGTTCTTCCCGGTTAGTAGAAGGACATTATCAGTGAGCGTATCTCAAAAATTAAAACGACTTTCCTGATCAAAGAGACTGAAAAAAGGTACAGTTACTTGACTCAGGTCTACCAACATTTTTGCCAATTTTTCCAATTTTTGTTTGTTTTGGCCTCTTTTTTCGCTGATTTGAAAGAAACGCATTTAATTTAACGTCACAATACGTTGTCGTAAGTTACTTTGATGAATCAATAAAGTCGATTCATCAAATTTAGCAAGAATGAGACAGAATAGGAACTGTACAGTTATTGCTCAAGTAGGATTAATTAACTTCAACACAAAACTCAAACAAGAATCAAAAGTAATGACGAGCATATCAAAGCTTTAACGAAAAGAAGCACGTTGATGTTAAAAAGTTATACTAGAAACCGCGAAGTTACCTATCACTGAACTCGAGAAAAGACCATAAGAGTTCGGCCAACTTAACTATGGTCACTTAGGTGATAGGGGTAAAATAGCCACCATGAAATTGACCAATTCCGATTTAACCGGTCACACTCGCCAACGCACCCAAAATATAACCATTCCTCCTGTTTTTCAACATGAGTTCTTCCCTTTTAATCCTTTTTGCTAAAAGCAAAATGGCAGACGATATAAATTAGTTTCACTGTCAATATCTAGGTTCTAAACCTAAGAATTTTGCGAAATTATATAAACAAACTCACGGTCCATGTCTATTTGAAGTTCACCCTGTATGTATTTGCCGACTTGAATCCATTGATATTTTCCTGGAGATGTTTGCTTGAAGTGCAAGATTGAGTACCTGGCAGGTCCATCACCGTTAGCATCGAAATGGAACTCAGATCCGGATAATCCTGTAACATAATAGACATCAGGATGTAATATGTGTTAACAGAGATTAATCATAATTCAAGAAATTTCGGCTGCTTATTGGTAAAACGCTCGCCAAAGAACATGTAAGTGAAAAAATTAAATAAGATGTAGGAGGTGTTACGTTCGCTGAATCTTTTGATCTCATCATAATTATTCTAGTTTAGAACACTAATGTGAAATAAATATGTGACATTAAAACGAAAACTAATTAACAAAATATAATCCAGTAACAGGTTTCCCACTATAACATTCCTCTTTAGTGAAGTTTCTAAGGAAAAAATAGTTATAAGGATATTTTTAAGTAACCTAAAAATATCCTTTTAGAATTTTTACGAATCCTAGGAACAAAATTTTAGGTTCCTAGTTGTCTCTCGCACAATTATATAATATAACTGAGTTTATATTTTAAACAATAAATAAATATTTTTTTATTTAATAAGCAAAAAAAGAAAAATGCGATTCGGCGTTTCCTCCTTTTTTACAAATAAGAAAAAATGACGTTAACTTAATATTAAACATCATTAAAAACTTCCAAGGATAAGAATTAAGGGAATGGTTTCATTTAGCTAATGGGCACAAGAAGCAAAGAGAGGCATTAGGGGCAGACGAGGAGGATTAAGGAAACGAAGAAGCGAAACATCAAGCAGCGGGAGAGATTTTGAAATATTTCTTAATGGTATCAACAAGAATTATTATTGATTGATATTTAATGGCATCATCTTTATCTCACATCAAAAGCGATATATCCTGCTAAGCTGAGTTTATATATTTTATATAAAATATATTATTAAACTATGTTATACCTTATACGTGGTTAGAGATAAAAAATATTTACTTTACTAAACATCTCGTTTTTGCAGATAAATTAAACAGGGTTCCAAAATTGAATAGGATTCAGGAAATTTGATAAAACCAAACAAGTGACATCAAAAGCTTTGTATGTATCATCAAAACCATGGACATCATTATACATCTTATATATATATATATATATATATATATATATATATAGATATATATATATATATTATATATATATATATATATATATATATATATATATATATATATATATATATATATATATATATATATATATACATATACATATATATATATATATATATATATATATATATATATATATATATATATATATATATATATATTTTTAATCGACCCTAATCTCATAAGCTTATTTTTTCTATGAAAATACGCTTTTCTAACCGAGTCCGGTAGCTCAGTGGTAGAGCGCTCGCCTTTCGACCTGGAGGTCAAGGGTTCAAATCCAGCCAGGGGAGGACCTCAATATGAGGTTATCCCTTGTGCCGTACACTCGGGAGGTCTTGAATTCAAGGCCGGCCAACCCAGCCAGGGTTTTACGTGGTTTCCTTGGCTACTAATACGCAAATGCGGGGTTGGATCTAGTTTCATCTGAGACAAGTCTGGATTCACGTTTCCGTTGTCTCCAGCTCACGAAAAGTTAATGTTCTGCGGGCTGGGGGAAATGAAGGTCGGAAAGATAAACTGAGCCTTTGTATGTCCGAAAACTTAGTCAGTGACGTAAGTATCATTATACGTAACGTAAGTGACTAGGAACAAAGTGCTCGGTTCTTGAAGACAGACATCTCCTAATAGCACTGCGGAGCTTTGACTTTCAGGCCAGGGCTATAGAAATGAGTTTGTGCACGCTGACATCTGGGTGCTGGGTTCTTTGTCGGGTGGCGCTGGACTGGCCAGAACGGTGAGCCTAGAAGGATTCTGGTGATGCTAGTGAAACTGATGAGATTGGTGAGACTGGAAGGACGAGGTCAATTGAGACTAATGTGATCAGAGGAGCTAGTAAGACTAGATGAAACAAGCACACAGTGAACTAGTAGTCGGCGCTAGCCAGAGCGGTGAACCTAGCCAAAGTCTAGCTGGTCTAGATGAACTAGGCACACTGTGAACTAGTCGCAGACACTAGCCAGAGCAGTGAGTTTGGATAGAGTCTGGTTGGGCTGGATGAACTAGACAAACTGTGAACTGGTTATATGTGCTACCATGTACGGAGGGGGTGCTTCCTAGATGATTGGATGTGCACAAACTCAGGGGCTAATCTTGAGTGAGATTTGAGTGAGGGGAAAACGCTAAATGACCCTACGGGTTAAAGCGTAAACAAAAAAATACGCTTTTCTGATTCTCAATATGGTAATTATATCTACGAGTTTTGTGATATAATAAAAGTTAAGCAGTATTAAGCAAAGTCAGCGCCTGGATGGGTAACTTCTGGGAATAAAAAAGGGACGTTTTTACTGTCGACGTTATTACGATTCCCATATTCTGAAGACGAGCAAAGCGAGTCCGAAGTCCGAAGTAGTGACGATAGTATAATAAACACGATATAGTAAGGAAAAGTTCTGAAGTACCCCGTACTCGACTTTTTTCACTAAGCGTAGCAAACCTATACAAGTGATCAATTATGGAGAATGATTTTAATAAAGTGGTCAATTTTAATAGGTGATCAATTATGGAGGATCATATTAATACTAAAAGCATTTTTTGTATACATAGCAGTTTTAATCTCAACATTTAAAGCTGTCCTGTCCAGCTGTTAAATGAGGGCAATTTTCCGATTTATAGTTGATTATTTTTTGTCGTTGATATAGGAGCGGATCAGTG
This sequence comes from Microvelia longipes, assembly GCA_018340805.1. NCBI lineage: Eukaryota > Metazoa > Arthropoda > Insecta > Hemiptera > Veliidae > Microvelia > Microvelia longipes. The sequence continues at coordinate 36,726,226 of JACMZG010001913.1, forward strand.
GAAAAATATATTTAGAAGACAGTTTAATCAAATTATGACGGTACAGGTATTACATTACACATATGAAACTGTATATTTACATATATATATATATATATATATATATATTATATATATATATATATATATATACATATATACATATATATATATATATATATATATATATATATATATATATATATATATATATATATATATATATAGGTTATATACGTTACAGGTATTTGACATGGTAAAGAAAAAAATAATCCACACAATATTCATGTCTTTTACAATTAGATTGGTGTTCGTTCGTTTGATGTTATTTTCTCAATGAAAATTCGCTAATGAGATGGCATTTGTGGGGGTACAACAATACATAAGAGTGTGTACAAAATCCGTTTCAGATGTCCCTAACGACGATCTAGAAAAATATTTTTAAATCAACCATTAAACTACTGGGTCCGCAACATTTGAAAATCGAGGGTTAAAAATTTCTCTAGGAAAAAATTTCTACTTTATTATTTTTGGATTTTATGATGAATCGAATAAGACCAATTCAAAAAGTCAACAAACGGTGGTAAATCACCGGATAACCTTAACTATTGTCGACAAACAACACGTGTCGAGAAGAGTTTCGATTTCAATGTTTAATGGGTACTGAATCCAATAAAACCGGTCTGGAGACGATAAGACTATTTAAAGCTAGGATTCCAAGGTTTGAATCTTGTAACCGCTTAAGTTTTCGGTAAAAAAATAAATAATCTGTGACGCTACTGCTCAGGTTTTTAAATATATACCAAAAACTTAAGCAAAAATTGGATTTAGATATAAAAAGTGCGCGTTTAAAAACAAAATCACACGGCTAGAGATCTTCCGCCAAATTTTTTAATGTGTTTCTGTATTTTTTTCTAGCTTGCTAGTTAGTTGTAAATTTAAAAATCTATTTACTAATTTAATTTATAAATTAATACATAGCTATTACTTTTTATTATTATCAAGGCTATTTAACAAATTGTTTCGTTCAAGATTTGAATTAATATGCAACTATATGGATTATTCCCAATAAAAATATTTTTGAAAGATGCTGCAATACTTTTTTTATTATTTTACAATGTATTAATTTATTAATAAGATTGTTATGTTCAGTTGTAGAGTACATATTTAATCGTATTTATTGTCAATAATTCAAAATCATGAAGTTAACTAATTTCGATGATAGATGTTAATGAAAAATTATTTGAAATATAGATCAAAATATGTTAAAATAAAAGCACTTTCTTAAATTAAGTTGTAATTTATCCATTTTAGACCTATGCTCATTAGTATTGAAATATATTTATGTCTATAACAAATTTTATCAAATAAAATTAAGTTATATTTATAAGAAGACAATAGAACGTAAGAAAGAGCGCTATGCATATCAAGGATCTTAAATAAAGGGGATGACGCACTAAGTCGATTTGCCATACAAAAGGGTGACCGGTAAAAGTGATGGGTATGAAGGTTTTAACTTATCTTAATTAAAAGGTGGAAATAAATAGTATCTAGGGCCGGTTATGTTATATAAATAATAATTAATAAACCATTTTGCTTATAAAATTACATTATACAGAATTTATAATAACAAATAAATTTCCCATGCAAATCAGCCATATAGGCTGTGGTACTTCTCATAAGAAGTCTTGGAGAGGATATTTTAAACATTTTAAATTATAATGTTTATATTTAATTTTAGTTAAGTTTAATTTTATTAATTAGTTTATTTGATTTTTACATAATTTTAATTTTTTATTAATTTTACTTTTAATTTGTTTGAATTTAATTTTTTATTTGACTTTTAATTCTTTAACATAACATTTTATTTATACTATTTATTAATTTTTCTTTCTATTTAACTTTAGATTAGTTTATTTATCTGGCTTTATTTTTAGCGAATTTCCTTTGGGAAAAAATTCGCTAATGGGATAGGCGTCATGGCGGAATTCGAACCTCGGACCACGACACAAATCCGTTTCAGAGGTCCCTAATGACGAAAAAATACGTTTCGCGAGACTTTATTATATATATATATATATATATATATATATATATATATATATATATTATATATATATATATATATATATATATATATATATATATATATATATATATATATATATATATATATATATATATATATATATATATATATATATATGTATTTCTAGACACTTTCTTGTAAACACTCTCTCTTTCGAACGGATTAATATTTTTTAACCAAACTTTGTACAAAAATCAACCTTTGGGAGGACACGAACCCTATTGAAAACCAGGTTTTTGTGACGTCATTAACCGGTTTGCTGAGTCAGCGAAATTTTCAAAAAATCGGCAAAATTCAGGGTTAATATTTTTTGCCGCGAAAAAGGTCAATAGTTATGTTTTTTAAGACGCTGAATCGAATGAAACCGGTCCGAAGTCGATACGACCACTCTAAGTGACCTAAAAATCGAAAAACCATTGTAAATTACCAAAAACCAAAATTTAGGTCGATAAAAAATAAATTTCGAGTAGGGTGCCGTTTTCTATGTAATTTTGGGCGCTGAATCGAATGAAACCGGTCCGAAGTCGATACGACCACTCTAAGTGACCAAAAAGTCGAAAAAACCACAAAAATAATAGAAAACCAAAATTACGGTCGTTAAAAATTAAATTTCGAGTAGGGTGTCGTTTTCAATGTTTTTCGGGCCTCTGAGTTGAATGCCAGTGGTGCGGAGTCAATACGACCACTCAAACCCAGAGTACCTGGGTTCACATCCTGGAAGGGTCAATAATTTTTATCGTTTTTTTTACTTAATAAAAGTTTACAACTAGAAAATAATACTGGCGCGGTGATCCGCATGTCGGGCGAATTTCCTTTGGATGCGAGCACTCAAACCCAGAGTACCTGGGTTCAAATCCTAGTAGGGACAATAATTTTTTACCGTTTTTTTACCAAATATAAGTTTACAACTAGAAAATAATTCTGGCGCGGTGGTCCGCATGTCGGGCGAATTTCCTTTGGATGCGTGTTTCCGTGCCTTTTACATTATATCATTTTACAACTACTAAATAAATAATTCCGGCGCGGTGGTCCGCTGTCGGGCGAATTTCATTTAGAATGCGTGTTTCCGTGCTAAACAACCCATTTCTTGCTTATGCAAGAACCATGCCCATTGCGTGGTTCCGGTTCATGCTGTCAAGCACTGCTCGTAACTCATTTTGTCTGTATATTCCAAAGGAAATGCGCTAAAACCTTTAAATATAACTGACTAAGCTTAAAGATAAGTAACTAAGCTTTAAACTAGTGCAAATAATAGTGCGTACATTTAATTTTAGAGGCATAGTTTTGTACAACCAACTAGCTAATTATGCGCATTTCCTTTGGAAAATACAGACAAAATGAGTTACGAGCAGTGCTTGACAGCATGTAGTTTGTAAAATGATTTAGTAGTTGTAAAATGATATAATGTAAAAGGCACGGAAACACGCATCCAAAGGAAATTCGCCCGACATGCGGACCACCGCGCCAGAATTTTTTTTTATTTTTTCTTTTTTTCTTTTTATTAATAGGTTCTTTATATTCAAATTTATAGTTTTCAAAATTATTGAGCTCAGTAGAACTTTGTTTCATAATTGGTATTTCGTTTGGTTTAATAGTTTGTTTACTAGAAATGTTAGAAGATTTTAGATCTGATTTCCTTATACTGGCTTTAATATTCTTACTATCTTTCAAAATTTTATTTTCGTTTTTTCTTTTAATGATTGTCTTGGTTTTACTGCTAGTTGAAGATATAACTGATGCTGAGTCCGAGTCTGAATGAGATAAAGATGATCTTGATGAACGATTTTGAATATTTTGAAACTTAAGTTTGGCATGATCGAAATCCCACTGCTTGCCATTAATAATGAGATTGCAGTTTCTAATTATTGCATGATTTCCTGATTCCCGAGCAGTTTTCATAACTGGTACCATTTCTTTAACCTTTTCCCTATCTTCCTTCAGCATGTCTTCGTAAATAATGATTCCAGTTTCATGCAGTTTAGTCCTTGCAGCTAGTACCTCCATTTTATGGATATATCTTGTAAACCCGACTTTTATTCTTGTTCCACCCATTCTGCCAATAAAGTCGTTCACCTCATACCAGAGATATGGATACTTAAACAGTTAGACCGATGGTTCAAAGGTAAAAAAATTGGATTCCCGTCGACGCTAGCGCGGCGGGAAACCTACCTTTAATAGAGTGGGCGTGTTTTAATTTTCCGCTTTTTGACCACAATCAGTTTGAAATTAACTATGCTATGCGCTAATTTTAGTAGCTTGCGATAATCGAATCCAACAACTTTTTCTAATTTAAGTTACCCCCCCCCCCTGACTTATTCTTTCATTGTTTACAAAGGGAAGATAGTCTGAGTTAAAATCTTAAACAAATTTAAAAGTGAAAGAACTAATAAGGAGGGTAGGACTTATATAATTTCACTCAAATTATATGTAAAATTAATTTAGCATATCAGTCTCTTTACCAGGTGTAAGTTTAAGTGAGGAAAGATAATGTTACACATGGTTATTTTTATATGACCTATATTGACACATATTCATCGACACGTGAATATGGAGACTGGAGCTCCAGTCTTGGTAATAAAAAGACAGATATTATGTTAATCAGCATTGACCTAGGAATAATTACCTAAGGTTATCTGGTCTCAGGCTTCGGCGTACTGCCTATATGGTGTCAAACAACCACAGGGAGTTGACCGATTGAACAAGTGGTTCTTATTGCGTTAGCAATTTTAATTACAAATCCTGCAAGGCTATTTTTAAATGTCTAAAACCAAAACTTGTCAAACAGAGGAATACGAACTATAACATATTAAAAATAAAAAAATAAGATACCAGTAAAAGAGACGTTTTTGAGATAAGCTAGAAGGACGTTCCCCTGAACAGGAATCATTTCTGGACACAGTCCTTTCTCTCCTTTACATATGTTCCTATGCATGTCCTGCAATGCTCGAGCAAGAGCCATCGTTGCATCCGACACAAACTGCAGCTGGGCTTCAAATCTAGTGCTTTCTCTAGTTAGTCTTTCCTTGCCAGTACACTCGTTCTTATACTTCTCGTTGTAGAGAGTCACCGGACTTCCAGGATATTTACATCCAAAATGTAGCTCCCAGAATTCTGAAAAGTACATACATACATTTTTAGCGAACATATTTTACCCTTTCAATCAGAATTTACTAATAAAATTTATTAGTCAATAACTCTAAGATAATTGGAATTTCCTGCTTGAGGATCCGATTTATGCTTTATAACTTGAGCAGTTATCAATTATCAAGCACTACTCGTAACTCATTTTTTCTTCATTTTTCAAAGGAAACGCGCTAATGCCTTTAAAGAATGCAACCATGAAACCAACGGAGCATTAAATTAGTGCAAATAATTTGCACCGCCGCGTTAAAATTTAAATGTAAGCAAAGGAACCAATTTTTATTTTATAACAAAATTTAGGTAACATAAACCCGTGAATAAAATCATTCAAACTAAGTACAATCTGTGAACCAACATCCGAACAGTTAGAAAAATTCATAGCTTTATGTTTTAAATTTTTCAAGTTAAAATGAAAGATCTGAGAGAAGCGTTTGAGAGTCGTTAGGGAATTTACATTTTTATGACTTCATAAGTTTCTTTATATCTTTTCATCATCATAAATGGACAAAAAAATGAGGGTCAAAACAAAAATATTTTCTCAAGGAGAATTCTAAATGTCCTCTATACTGGGTAGTGTCATAAAAGATTTTCTAAATGCTAACTCGTTTAGAATATTATTATTAAAAATTTTTTAAGAAAAGTTTATCTCGGAAACACTTTTCCTCTAAATTTTTTAACTTTTTTGATTTTTTTTAACCAGTGCGGTGCTTTTTTTTAATCTATTGTAGATAAGTATAAGGAAAGGATCATAGCCCACTCTTTTTCAGTCTTATCTCAGTCATTATTCTTTCTCATTTTTTGTCATATATTTTTTTTTCATGAATAATATATTAACCTTTTTAACAAAATGAAATAAACGAGTTTTATGTACTTGGTTTTATTTTAGTCTTGAAAATGAAAATTAGGTGTATATTTACCTAACCAAAATAATGGAAAAGGGACAGAAAATTTACCTTATAGCATTTTTATTCAATCATTCTATTTTTAATAGTACATTTTAAATTCTAATTATAACTTCGTATAGTATTTTGAAGAGGAAGATAGTAAGATATTACCCCTCCTGTACATTTTAGTCTGTGGCCATTATTTTGGCATTGAAGGATCAAAGCAATGAAAAATGCTATTTGGATTAAGAGTAAAAACTATTAAAATTATGCTGAAGCAAACAAAATATGATAGCAGTGATAATTTAGCAAGGTGTCCACCTTCTGTGAAGCTGGTGTCAATAAGAAGTACAGAGTTCAACTTGAGAACCCGAAACAGAGATTTACTTTGTAACATACATCTTTATGACGTTATAGATGATTTCCACCTGTCTGTATAACAGTCTGTCAATGTGAGTGCGGCAAGCAAGCATAACTTCAATTCGTTTAAGCTTAAGTACTGCAACTTAGCACTAAATAAGCTTCAAGTCTTGTTGGGCTACCCGAAAGATAAACGTTTTAAACAATATTAGCCTTTTTTAACCTTTAGCCTTTTTATTACAGGTTTGAATGCAGCCTTGCACATCTTTAAAGGGCGTATCTAGCTAAACAAAAATAAGAAAACATCATCCAAATCAGCTAAGTAGCTGGAGGAAAAGAGGTTTGAAAATAGCATTTTTGACGACTTCTTATTCTTATTCTTCCTGCATTTTTGTTGACGCACCTACAGCCTAAACTACTAAACGGATTTTGGCGTATGAGGACTTGGATTCTTCTTAAGCTCGTGTGGATTCCTGCTTAAAAATATAAAATTCGACATTCCTACGCTAAACGCAGAGCAAAAAACTAAGCTAGCAAACGATGGTTTTATATGTTTAAGCACCTACAGCCCTAACTACTGAACACATTTTAATATGTGGGGACTTTTTGAATTGTCTTATGTACGCGTATAGTCCTACCTGATGAAATCTTAAATTCGACATTCCTATGCTAAACACAGAGCTAGAAACTAAGCTAATGAACGCTACTTTTATATAAATTGACCCACCTACAATATCTACAACATGTGTCTTGTTTACTTTTGATGTTAAATAAAACAGGAGCCGTACAAAAAGTCATGAAATCTTACCAAAACCACTTACGTGGTAAAAACTCCCCGCCAAGTCTGAGGGCCAAAAATGTAGGGAAATCAACTTTTCTGTCCCACTAGGCATGTCCGTATTGGGTGGAGACGGTCATTGGCGTTTCAAAGTAGAGTTGCTAGGTTGATCAAAGTGAATAAACTTAAAAAGTAGTGTTGGCAATGGTATATAGGGTGTAGTGCCTAATTATATCGTACTTTTATCGTTTCATTCAATTCTTTTTGAGAACAAAAAGAATTATTATGTTTATTATGTTTTTGTATACTCCTGGATCTATGCAGGTAAGTAAAATTGCGTCAATAATGACAACTGCTAAAATCAGTTATGATTAATCTCCAAGAACACCTGAATGGTTTGGTATCTCAAAATATAGTAAAAGAAGCTGTACAATTTGTTCACACTGCTGGCTTGTCGCCAAGGAGAAGAAGCTGATGATTGCCTCACAGTTTGAATAAGGCCCTTTAGTATTGCCAACCTAGCAACTTAACTTTAAAACGCCAATGACTGTCTCCATCCAAGAAGGAAATAACTTGGTGGGACTGAAAAGTTGATTTCCCTAATTTTTTGGACCAAAGACTTGGCGGGGAGCCTTTACCACGCAAGTGGTTTTTGAGATGAAGAAATGTTTTTAGTTATTGTTTTATTTGTTTTTTTGTAATTTAGCTATTTTTTTTCTTGAAAGCAAAAAAGTATAGTTTTTTTATAAACGTTTATAGATTTTGTGGCTATTAATGACATATAGTTAAACGGCTGAGCTACACATTTGGTAGCATGCAACTCGTTGAACAGTGCAGTGCGCCCCACTGAGAAGCGAGGACAGTGCATAATAATGTGCTCAAGATCCTCGACTACATTGCCAGTATTACAGTTAGGATTTTCCTGTAATTTAATTTCATTTAAATAGGATTTACAGATACCATGGCTTATTCAAAGTCGTGTTATAAATGTTGAGAAATATCGGCTGTTTTATAGAATTTAAAATTAAAAATACGGGCCTTCGGCCCGTAGCCGCTACCCGGCCTCGGCGCTTCGCGCCTCGTCCGCTTCGCGGCCCGAGGGCCTCCCAGTGATCGCTTCGCGGCCACATTGTTGTTGTTTTGTATTAATGTATGGTTTCACTATCGTTTCTTGTTACATGGCATTTTGCCACGTATTTAGCGAATTTTCACAGACTCGTTTCACAGACCCGCTTCACGGGCCTGATAGGCTTTCTCACAAATTTGATTTTATTAATCCTCTATTATTAATAGTAAGCAATAATATTACAGTTAACAAGCAATATAAGAAAATAATAAGTATATTTAAATACATAACTAATACGTTTTTTATAGAGGTACAAAGAATACAAGGAAAAAATCCACACGTTGCAACTGTTGAAGTAACCTTGTATGATTGTTTATAGAATTTAAAGAAAAATGTCAAATTTTTTTTGTAAACAAATTGTTTATTTGAGTAAAATCTTAAGGTTGAAAAAAATATATTCATGATTATTTAAAATAAAAATACCGTTTGCGTCACTTAGGATTGTCCGATTGAGCTGAAACTGGTCGCATTCGTTTTAGAATAACTTCGACCATATAAAGACTACTTCGATGTTCTTCCTCTTTACGGGTCTGCTTAGCTCGGCGTGGTTCAGTGGAAGCCATTTTGCCCTGTCTCTCTGGGACAGTAGGCTTACCAGGATGGAGCAAGAGGTAAAGGTCCATCTTTTATACTATATCCCCACCCTCTAGCACTACTAAACCCAACAGATATCGTACAAGTCTTTGACCTGGACGTATACATATATACAAGATTATATATATATGTATACCGATTGCGCCATTTGTGATGGTTCGATTGAGCTGAAATTGGTCTTAATCGATTCAGCTAGCCGTCTACCTAAACACGAAATACCTTGTTTTAAAGCCATTTCAAGTTTCAAAAAAATTTTTTTTCATGACGTCATAACTTTGATTGATGACGTCATAATGTTTTTATAAACAATAGGCCTCGTAACCTCCTCAACATCTCGCGATTTGCAAAGTTTCGTTTCAATTTGAGAACGCCTTCGAGAGTTATCGTTCGCCATACGAAAGGGTAGAAACTCTTACATACATATATATATATATATATATATATATATATATATATATATATATTATATATATATATATATAAATATATATATATATATATATATATATATATATATATATATAATATATATATATATACATATATATATAAATATATATATTATATATATATATATTATATATATATATATACATATATATACATATATATATATATATATAATATATAATATATATATATATATATATATATATATATATATATATATATATATATATATATATATATATATATATATATATATATATATATATATATATACATATATAAACTTTTTTCGGACATATATTTTGTTATCAGGAAGCCAATAGGAACCGATTCCACCCACTCCCACCCTCAACTTTCGTCATCCGAACAACCTCATAAGCGTCATTTTCATTATGAAAATTCGCTAAAAAAATAGGATTAGTTTTGATAGCTATATTTTGCTTGTAATTTCATTGAGCATACAATATGAAAAGATGTGATCATTACATTTCTATAAATTTGAGACGAAAATTGAGTATTTGCGCAATTTTTTATATTGCATTCGCTTTAAGTACTTTATATAAAAGAACACCCCGTAAAATATTTTTTTTAAAAGTTCTTTCTTGGCAAAAGTATACAATATTTATTCCGTAAAATATTAGAATGAAAAAAACTTATACTTTTGATGATACACCAAAAAAACTATATATTTAAGCATGTTCTTTAGGCAGGAAAACGGCCGAGACTGCTTGTGTGACGTCAAACGTAAGAATACCGCCGTGTTGTACCATATTTGCAAGAGCAACACTCATAAGAGTATATTCTATACTGTCAACAAGACGATACAACCTGCCTGTATCATGACATTATGTTCCCTAGGCATTTCACTACCTGGAACACGAAATTGTTTTGTTTCAGTCTTCTTTACATTCAATTGAACTGTGAGCAACTGTTGACCTTACAATATTTCTAACTAAAACTCCCATCTGTACGTTAAACGACCCAACCTTTAGAACATTCCGTTTCACCCCACTCTCTCACCCATTCCCCCTCTCCTCTTCTTTAAACGCTTATTTCGGCTATTTAAAATTAAAGTAAATATTTTTTACGACATAATACACATTTAATCATTTTATGAGCAAAATTTTTCTTTGGAATAACTCAAATACTCTATTATAGATATACGAAACATTAGGATTTTTGCCTCGTCTTGAAACATCATGTAAACATGATTTATTCCCCACCGTTCACATTATTAAATACTAAAAGTTTTTTTTAACTCACAAACTATCTTCAGACAACATTTTTTATAAGATTAATACATTTTTCTTAGTCGTAGAAGCGAAACGCTGTCACATGATAGTGAAAGTTCAAACATACTTTTGCAACTAAAAAAAAATGATTTATGAATAAATAGAAAATAGATACCCACTCCCTTCCAACAGACAGAAAAATAACTTTCTTCATTTTATCGTTCACTTTAAAAAAATTAAGTTTTATTCCATTTTAAAAATATATATTTTAGTTATACAAAGTTTGTATAGCATTTACACTAATGATCTGATGCAAGTGCTGTATAAACTCTATGTGCATGGCTTCTAAATAATGATTGTAAATTATAGGCAAAAAACTATTGTCATTAATTAATAAATTTTTCTAATTTAATATAACATGAACAATCATTATTCAAGCTGATTCAAGTAAATTTGACTAGACGTTATAGCGAGCCATTTGGTTAACACTACATTTGGTCGTACAGTGTATCGACAACTTTAAAAATCTTGACAGCTCAGTTTAGGCACCACCGATTCTAAAAAAAAAATCCCTATAAAAGGCAGCGGGGAAAAAACTTTGTAAACAAATCAGGTTATGTTACCCGTGTTTTCTTGGCGATGTTTCTCCATTTCTTTTGTGTAGTTTTATTATTCAGGAAGTATGCAAATATGGAGAAAAATGAATTGTGAAGGGAAATAATAAACACAAGAAGAACCACAAACGAAGTGAACGAATGCCGGGAAGGAGGTTATTTCCCTACAGGAGTTATGGAAGTAGGGAATTGTTTTCTCTTTCAAGAGAGGGGTTGGCAGCGGGTTCTCTGATTGGTCGATCCCCAAAATGCTTATGACCTTGGGGATTTTTAAACTTAACGATACACTGTAGGTATAATTACTGTATAGGTAGGTATTTGAGTATAGCTAGAGAGAGAGGTGGGGAGTAATATTCCCGAGTCTCCAGCAACCAATAAGCGAGAGGGGCTCCTCTCTATACGATATTTCATGTCATAATAATATCAATATCACCGTCAATCAAACATCAAATTAGTGTTTTGAAAATACTTAACAACCTACACTTACTTTTTCCAAAATATTTGGATTTTGATATTATTCACTGATTAAGTAGTTTTATATTTGCCGCAAAAAAGAAGATTTTTTCGTTTAAAACATTTAAAAAAAAGAAATAACACAATTCAAAAGCCTAACCAAGGAGAAAAAATAAATTTGCGTTTAAACTTTCTTATGCAGATAATAACTGAGAAACTCATACACAACAACAAAAATGAAGACACAACAACAAGACATTTCTTTTACTGAATCAAAGTAAAATAATATAGATAGAAGTCATCAGACATCAAGTTGTCTCTTCATTCATTGATTCAAAGTAAAATAATTGAAACAGAAGATATAAGTCATTAGAAATCGAACCAAAATGTAATATTAAGCAATGTATCATTTAAAATAAAATAGAATCATATACAGAGAGAAGAAAACAATTGATTTCAGTTCTATACAATTAAATTACTTTAAATTTATTAACTATACACATTGAGATACAAAAAATGCGTAAAACGCATAAATCGGAGAACTAGACAAACACGATGATCAATTGATTAATATCAATATATTAATCAATTAAGCTGATAATTAAAAGACAAGTCGTTTTGCGAGGTAGAATAGGTAAGAACTGTAAAATGTGAAGGGGTAGAATAGAAAGAGCTTGTAGTTGACGAGGTGGGGGGACTGCTGGAATCTTATAACTATATTCCTATCTCACTGCGAGCTGAAACAACTAATATAAGTAATAAAAGAAAGGAAGTCTCTCCACAAAACAAAACTTTATTGGCAAAGCGCTTTCAACCTAACTAGAGGCCATCATCAGTGCAAAACCGTTGAGATGTTAAAGAAGTAGAGAAATGAGTCTATGTTTTCCTATTAGGTATTAGAGTCAGACTCAAAACATAGAAACATAGACTCACTTCTCTACTTCTTTTACATCTCAACGGTTTTGCACTGATGATGGCCTCTAGTTAGGTTGAAAGCGCTTTGCCAATAAAGTTTTGTTTTGTGGAGAGACTTCCTTTCTTTTATTATTTATGATGGACTCCATTCACGCTCATTCTACTAGTATAACTAATATAAGTGTTAACCAAATGGCTCGCTTCAACGTCTAGTGGTTCTAAATTTGGGGTTCAAAGAACCAATGATTAAATAATAGAAGATTTGCACAATTTGTTTTTATTGTATCAACTTTTAGTACGTCGTATAAAAGACCACCCTATAAAATATCAGCATAAAAAATATACTTTTGATGATACAGCAAAAAAAACTAAAAATAAATTTAAATATGTTCTTTTGGCGGGAAAACGGCCTCGAATGCTTGTGTGACGTCAGAGGTATGAATACCGCCATATAGTATAATATTCGCTAGAGCAACGCACATAAGAGTATATTCTATACTGTCAACAAGACGATACAGACAGCAGTAGATATTACGTTCCTTAGGCATTGTATTACCTGGATCACGGAATTGTTTTAGTCTTCTCTACATTCGATTAAACTGTTGAACTGTAAGCAACTGTTGACCTTCAATATTTTTAACTAATACTCTCATCTGTACTTGAAACGACCCAACCTTCAGAACGTTCCGTTTTCACTTCACTCTCTCACCCATTCCCCTTTTTTTCTCCTTAAAATGCTTTTTAAGGAGCTTCCTATAATTTCGTGTATAGGAAAAGTATTGTGTTTGCAAAAAAATTTGAAACCGGAATGAAACTGGAAATACCCGTTTAGGTGTCCCTCCTGAGTTTCCCAAAGTTGTCTGTCTGTATGTGTGTGTGTGTGTGTGTGTGTGTATGTGAGTCTGATATCATCGTAGTTCCTATTGTATTTATGCTATATGCAATTGAAAAAAAAATCAGTCTACTGCTATAGTTGTGCTATTTGGAAAATATTTTTATGACATCATTAAACCGCAATAATGACTCAGCGAAAATTTCGAAAAATCATAAAACTCGGGAAAATTATGCAATCTAATTGACATTTGGCACGCATGTAGCCATGTATAAGACTAAAATATGTGCTATGTTTCATCTCATTATAACATAAGTCCAATTTTTATCGAATGTGTAAGTTTTTTAAAAAAAAATTGTAAAAAATTGTAAAAATTTTAAAAATTTTGTAAAAATTGTTTTAAAAATTTGTACAAAATTGTAAAAATTTGTAAAATAAAAATTGTTTTTAAAAATTTTAAAAATTGTAAAAGATCAGAAAATTGTTTAATTGAGTTTAAATTTAACTAATTATATGATGAAAATTATTTTAATTTTTTACATTATTTAATAAATAAGTACATTAAGTTTTAGTTTCAATACGACAATTATATCCATAATTTTTGTTAAATAATAAAACTTAAGTAGCATTGGTGTGGTCAGTGCTGTATGAGTGACCGATGAGAATGAAACAAATGCTTTTACTATCTGGGACAAGCGAAGGGAGTCCGAAGACATGCTGCAGTATAAATTTTGCGAATTGTATATTCTGAGGACATACGAAGAGGATACGATGCAGGGAGGATGTATTTGCCGAATTTGATGTGACGAGGAAAAGTTCCGAGGTACCCTGTACCCGATTAAACACATTTAATTATTTTATGAGCAAGAAAAATAAAAATACTCTACTCAGGCGTGAAAGACCGAAAACAGCAAAATTGCTTTGCAATCCTTGCTTCTTTTCTCACGCATTCAGTTCTTGCTTAGGGTTTCAGTTTGTGCTTTATATTCTCAAAAGAAACACTAATACTGATTTGCAAAATCTCTTGGCTTTGTTTCACAAAACTATGCTCGCCCTGGCTTAATAGAATTAACTTAATATTTAGGCATTCATACAAAGCGCAGTTTGCGCTAAGCTACAAAATGTTTCAGCGACTTGCGTCTGCATATACGAATCAGTTTTTGCTCCAGGGAGGTGCTTTATATAGGATATCAAACACGCCAGATTTACCACCATACCAAGCAATTAAAAATAAAGATGATTATTTACAACTAAACATTTGACTAAATGCGCTCAACATAATAATGTTTCATTATGTAAACGAATTTTTGTGTCGTTTACACGTTTTCGCAACCCAATCCGTGGACAAGTGCATATATAGGAATAAACAAATCTTACCTACAAACCATGGATTCCTTTTATTGTTATCAAGGGTTAAATTCAAAAAATAATCAGTGAAGCCCCTGACGGGATCTGCACGGGGCTGAACAGACAGAGTGCCGGCCACTTGAGGCTCGTTTCCCGACGAAACAAGATCTCTGGCTGACCAACCATCAGAGCCGATCCAGGTGAACTGTCCTGTAGCTCGACGTCGTCGAACGGCTCGCATAAGTTCACCAACCTCTTGGTCGCTTCCATAGACTATTACTCCTGTAACAGTCAACAAAATAATTTAAGGAGTTATTATTAAACCCAGAGCTCATTAAACCAGGGTAAGAATTTTTGGACGGATCTTAAAAAACAGTTATAGTATTGTGCAATTTAATTATGTTTTTTATTATTTTAGATAATAAATAAATAGTCTTTATTTCCATTATCCTTTATTAATATTATTACAAGCTATAAAACTTTAGGATCTGGTCATTTTTTTATTTTAAACAGAAAACATTATTTATTTGCACCTAAATATATTAAGTAATGGAAATAACTAATTAAAAAAATAAATAAATGAAATAATGATTTAAACAAATAATTAAAATTTAGGACAGTATCAATAAATGAAGTTGAAAGTATTACCAAGCTTACTTACTAATTATATACAACATTTAACATTAAACTTACATAAATGAACAATAGATTTAATAAAAACGAATAACAATAAATAAAATATATGTGTATAAATAAATAAATAAATAAATAAATAAATAAAGAAAATAAAGTTTTAGGGCCTTTCGGATCCATAAGGGCTTTCACCCTACAGGAATCAACTCATTTATTATACGTACAGATATTCAAAAAAAATATTAATTATTCAGCATCATCAAATTTTCGTATCATCTTTTAATAAACAATTGACTAATCTTCCTCAAACTAAACTAGATTGAATAATGCGTACACCAAAATTGCAACAGGTAGGAAAATTGCAAACATAATTTAGCAACATTTCCTTGAGATAAAGTTAAGATCTGTGACGTCAAAATTTATGAGAAAACAACATCAAAAAACACCAAAAATCAATAAGATAGAAGTACGATATAAAATGAACTAAGAAATAAACTTGGGAATACTTGTATATTATGTTCATGAATGCATTAAAACCAGTCTTGGTTCTTTAATAGTCAGAGTTGGAAGCCTAGTTTTTTAAATTCTATTTCCTCATAAGAATTTTAATTTTATATATTATTTTGTGGCAAAAAGTTATAGTTTTAAGAGTTGTTAAGAGACTTTTTAAACAATTTTAAGTATCACACCATGGAATAGAGTTTTTACAGCTAGTTCGTGACGTACACATTCTGAGGATGTGTTGTACATAAAAAAAAGTAAAAAACCAAAAGAGTTATAGCTCTCCAAATAAAAATCAATATATCAAAGATAGCGACAGATATAAGAATTAAATGTACTGGCTTAATTCACTTCACCATTTAGAAACTTGATTTTGAGTCAAATTTAATTTATACAAATTTTAGATTTTTTACGATTGTTTAAAAATTTTGAAGTTTTAAAAAAATTGTGGTCCCTTTGAAACACTACTAATACAAGTTTGATTTTCGTGCCATGGTTTAAGTCTATAGTTCGAGCAGGGATATAGGGGTCTTTAGAATGGGAGAGGGGGGAGGGGCCTAGGGGTCTATAGAGTGGTTCTGTAAATCATGTTAGCTCCCAATGTATAATTGCTAGGGAGTTAGAACTTTGTACGAAAATCAGTCTACCGCTGTAGTTGTGTTATTAGAATTTTTATGACGTCATTAACCCGCAATAATAACCGCAAAAACTTCGAAAAGTTTTTTCGAAAAAAAATTATAAAACACGGAAAACGGATGCGATCATATTGAAATTTAGGATGCATGTAACCATTCAAAAGACTACAGTCTATCGTTTAGTTTAAAAATCCCCAATGTCATACGTATTTTGGGGATTGACCAATCAGAGAAGCCGCTGCCAACCTCTTACTAAAAAAGAGAAAAAAATTCCCTACCACAATTACCGCTGTAGGGAAAAAACCTTCTTCCCAGCAATCGTTCACTTTGTTTGTGGTTCTTCTTTTGATTAAATCGTTTTGAAAATTACTTTCAAATTAATCTTAAAAATTATGTTTTAAAATAAAACTACACAAAATAAATGTAAAAAACATCGTCAAGAAAATACGGGTAAAATAACCTGATTTGTTTACATAGTTTTCCCGCTCCCTTCTTGCCTTAGAATAATACTTTATATAGAAGGAGCACTACTGATAACACGAAAGCCGGTTGACTGGTGCAACTAAGTAATTCTGCCATCCTAACAATATACAATTTTCTAAAAAAAAGTTGGCAATACTTCCGGTTGCTGAATTATTATGTCCTATTATTAATTAATGATTGATTATTCATAAAATACTAATATAAATATAGGTGCATTACAATATTTAAAGCATTTTAAATTGTTCCGCCACGCTTTTGCCATCTAAGACCAGTTTTATTAAATACTCAGCAGGTGTTTTAAGTTATTATATTTGTTCTTTACGATCTTTCTTCATTAATAGATATTTATGACAAATATTTAAAATAATGTTTTGTTGTCAGGTTGGCAGCATTACTTAGTTGCACCAGTCAACCGCCTTTCGTGTTATCAGTGGAATTACATTGTGTTTATGGTTCTGTGCTCCTTCTATATATAGTATTATTCTAAGCTTCTTGCAGGGATTTTTTTCTTAAGAATCAGTGGTGACTAAACTGACCTGTCAAGATTTTTAAACTGAACGATAGACTGTAACATATGTGCCACATTTTTCTCATTATCAGCATTTGTTCAATTTTTATCGAATGACTTGCGGGCGTTTTTTAAAAAATTGTAAAATATCGGAAAATAATTCAATTGAATTGAAATTTGGTTCAAACCTCTGCGTAGTAAATAAGTACACCAAGTTTTGTTATAATACAAAATGTCTATCTATGATTTTTTTGGGGATCATAAAAGTCCAGCAGCATTGAGCGTGATCAGAGCAGTATGGGTAACCGCTGAGAATGAGTCGCTTTTACTATGTGAGGCAAGCGAAGCGAGTCCGAAGACATGTTGCAGTGTAAATTTTGGGAATTGTAAAATCTGAGGACCAGCGAAGCGAATCTAAAGCAAGGAGGATAAGAGCTACGATCACATCGAATCACATCCGATGTGATCTGGATAAGTTCCGTGTTACGGTGTACCCGATTTTTATATAACTAGGCTATAGACGGGAGAAGCGAATCCGAAAAAGTAACGATGAACGCAGCGAATCCGATGTGATAAGGACGAGTTCCAAGGTAGGTACCCTGTACCTGTTTATGAAGGAAGAGGATATAGAATTTTAATTTAGTAAATCACTTCATAAAGTAGTAACTTTATGTTACAATAGGCAGCAATTTATACATTTCACAGTCATTTTACTTCTTTCGTGTCTTTGTCACTTAAACTCTCTACATTATTTAAACACTGGTTAAAGCAATGTTCTATTTAGATTAAACCCGCATTGAATGAAGTGACATTTAATCCCAGCAGAGTGTTAGGAACATGAATACGCTCCATTCCTGATGCACACCGAGAAAGTTGGCAAAGTCAAAATCAGAGTCAAACCTTATTTTGGTTTTCTTTGTCTCTCAGATTAAATTTCTTGACTCCATTTTGGCTCCTTTGAGTCACACAATCTTTGTCTTAAATGTAAATATAAACTTATCAAAAGGACTGATTTTACATTTTCTCAATTATACCTCGAGGATAAAAAAACTCGAAACTTTTTCTTACCATATCGGATTTGCTACGCGCATCCTCCTTACAATGGACTGCTTCGCTTGTCCTCAAAATAAAAAAAAATTAACGAAATTATACTGCAACAAGTCTTCGGACTTAATAATAATAATAATAATAATAATAATAATAATAATAATCTTTATTTGTATATAACGTATAGTTTTTACAAAGTATCATATGCAATAAATACAAAAAACGTAGTTAAAAAAATTAAACAAGTCCTCTTGAGTTAGAATAAATAATAATTAATGCAACTTGCCTTGATAAAATGAAATACATAAAAAAAAAATAAATAAATAAATAAGCTACTTTTAATTAGCATTAGAGGCATAATAAAGGGTTACTAGACCTTCTCCTCATAGCGTGAACAGAAAACAAATATAGCTGGTGTAGATTTGTATCATTAAGTTCACATAGAGAACAGACTAGTTTAAGTAGGGCTAAGATATTTTAGTCTAAGATCTCTAAGACTATTACACTGTAAAGCAAAGTGTTCAAGAGAATCAGAATAATTGTTGCAAAGAGGACATGGTTCACTACTATTTAAGGTAATTGATATCTTTTGACAGTATAGTTTGACTATGTTTCTGTTGGCAAGTCTTATTTGCGAGGCTATACGTAATTTATGAATACTAGTCCTGCTTTGCAAGTATGGCTCGCCTTCAGAACAATACAATGTAATATTCCTATAGAAAGTTGAGTAACTAGAATTCATAACCCTCTCCACGTCTAGTGAAAACATATGGTTTTCGAAAGCAAAGAGAAGGCTTTTCATATTAGATTTAAATGAACCTGAATCTGTATTTATGACGTCAGACCAACCTATGATACTTAATAAGTCTTTAAACTGGAAAACCCAGTTAAGCTCTGGGACATTATTTCTCTTTTTATCTGCAACGACTAAAGCTTTTAAGCAGAGATTGGGGAGACGATCGTCTTTCATTGAGTGAATTTTGTACCAAAGGTTGACCATTGCCTTAAATACCTTAGTACTGATGGAAAGTAAACCAAATTCAATTCTTAGCATATAGTGAGGAGTACTGGAAGGTAAATAAAGTAGTGCTTTGAAAAATTTAGACTGAAAAGAATCAAGCTCAGTTAAGTACCTAGGTGCCCAAACTTCACAACTATAGAGTAGTGTAGACAAAGAAAGAGAATAAAGTAGAGTGAGTTTAGTCAACCAAGAATCAGATTTTGACTTGAAGAGAATATTACGAACTTGAGCAGATGCCAAGTTACCTTTAGAAATAAAATATTTAGATGCTTGGTAAAATTTAAAAAAAGTAACGAAATTATACTGCAACAAGTCTTCGTACTTGCTTTGCTTGTCCTCAAAATAAAAAAAGTAACGAAATTATACTGCAACAAGTCTTCGGACTTGCTTTGCTTGTCCTGAAAATAAAAAAAGTAACGAAATTATACTGCAACAAGTCTTCGGACTTGCTTTGCTTGTCCTCAAAATAAAAAAAAGTAACGAAATTATACTGCAACAAGTCTTCGGACTTGCTTTGCTTGTCCTGAAAATAAAAAAAAGTAACGAAATTATACTGCAACAAGTCTTCGGACTTGCTTTGCTTGTCCTCAAAATAAAAAAGTAACAAATTATACTGCAACAAGTCTTCGGACTTGCTTTGCTTGTCCTGAAAATAAAAAAAAGTAACGAAATTATACTGCAACAAGTCTTCGGACTTGCTTTGCTTGTCCTCAAAATAAAAAAAGTAACAAAATTATACTGCAACAAGTCTTCGGACTTGCTTTGCTTGTCCTGGTAACTACTGTCTTCGGACTTGCTTTGCTTGTCCTCAAAATAAAAAAAGTAACAAAATTATACTGCAACAAGTCTTCGGACTTGCTTTGCTTGTCCTCAAAATAAAAAAAAAGTAACGAAATTATACTGCAACAAGTCTTCGGACTTTCTTCGCTTGTCCTTAGTATATAGATTATTTTCATTCCCACTGGTCACCTACCTAGGCAGTGACCACGCTCAACGTTTCTTAACTTATGATCTAACAAAAACCGTTGATACACTTGCCGTATACAAACGAAACTTAATCCACTAATTTATAACGATAAGGCGTACACTTGTACAGAATTTTTAACTCAGTTCAATTATTTCCTCATTTTCGACACAAAAAATCATAAATATTAAGCAAATGCTTTGATAAAATTCGATTAAAAATTAAGCTAATGCTTATAATGAGATGATGGCTACATGCGTGCCGAATCTCTAATTGATCTCAACTTTTTCCGCGTTTTATAATTTTTTTTTAACTTTTTGCTAAGTCATCATTGCGGGTAATGACCAAGATGTTAGAAATTTATAAGGAGATTCAATTCGATGTAAACAAACCAAACACATTCGAAGGTTATAACCTGACGTTTTTATGAATGATGAGTGACGTCATTGCAGGAATCGGTATAGGCGGTCAACATTGAAAATTTACTATTTATTCCTGCAATGACGTCAATTCCGGACTATAACCTAACATGTCAAAAAAATTTGATTTCATTCATAAAAACCCTCCTATTGAATCACCTTATAAATTCTATCAGCTTGGGTAATGACCACATAAAAAAGTATGTACCAGATAAATAAATAAATAGATAACCTTAATTATTGCTTTAAGTAATAATACATTTACAATTGCAATTCGTCCTAATTTTTAATTTTAATTCCAAAATAATTAGCTAGCCATTTCAAAATAAATAAATAGTATTCACTTATCAACACATTAAATTAAAATATATAATTATCACGAGCTTTAATCTAAACAAATAAATGAATAAACCACAACAAATTTGAAACAACAACAATAAAACACTGAATAAAAATCAAATGTAATTTCCCACTCTGTTTCGTTCCGTCTAACTCATCAGGGCGCCAAAACAGAGTGGGACATGACATTATGTCGAGCCATTAAAGATGACGAATGTCAAATGATGGAACAGTTCCCAGATGTTGAATTGCATTTTGCTTGTAAAATTTCCTGGGTAACTCTTGCACAATTATATTGTGTCAACTTGACTTTAAAAAGCGCCGTGGAGTACTTTACAATAAATAACACCAACAACCACGTCTCTCCACTAAACATTATCTATTAAATTGACAGAGCCGGCTTTCGGCAAATAGCCATCAACAGTGCCGGTGAGATGTAGAAGGGAGGATCTCGTCCAGTGACTGGTCCTCCCTTCTACATCTCACCGACACTGTTGATGGCTACTTGCCGAAAGCCGGCTCTGTCAATTTAATAGATAATGTTTAGTGGAGAGACGTGGTTGTTGGTGTTATTTATTGTGTCAACTATTCATGTTTTGAAAAAATTGGTAGTACCAAATGATATATGTTTTGCTTGCCATGCATGATGGCGGTAAGAGAGCACCGTTCGTCTCTGGTAAGTACTTCATATTATATTCTTCGGAATTAATTGAAAGTCAGAATGAGTACAGGCTCTGTCGGCGCCCTGATGAGTTAGACGTAACTTAACAGAGAGGGAAAAAAGGGTTATAATAAATGCACTATAATGTATGCATAAAGACCATTATGTATTTACATTATACGTACAAGGGCCTTTATGTATGTACACTGTATGTAAAAAGGCCATAATGTATGTACAATATCTAAGTGTCATTATGAATACATTGCATGTGCAAGGGCCATTATGTTCATAATTTTATGTGAATAAATCTAGATTGAAAAAACCGTACACGAGGTTTTATGTATTTAAATTTTCATTTTTTTCTAATTATTAATGCTGTGTTGGTCAAATTGCAGAAATGTCTAAACCACTTGCTTTATAGGTTACACACGTGGGTCGAACAATGTATACTAAGTACAAGATAATAAGCACAGATACAAAGAACAACGTAATCTCAGAAAGTTAAAAGAACCACACTAGAATAACCTTGTTAATATTATTTAATATTTCAAGCTTTCCCTAATAAAACAGATGAAAAGGCAATTTTTCCATAAATGAAATGGACACTGATTTGATTAAAATTTAAGTAAGGATGTTAAAAGCAATCCCACGCATCCTTAAAATATAATTAATTAAAACTTTACTTGCCACATACGTGCACAACTCTCAACTCTTCATGAAGCCAATTATTTTAAAATATTTGTTTTCCTGAATAACGATGTTAGTTTAATTTGTATATGTTGACTGAATTCCACATTATTTTTTTAAACTAATTCTTCAAACCAAAATTTCACATTTATTATACAATTTCACTTTATATTAACAAAACTTTGTGACCATATTTATTTATAATAAATTTAAATTTCTCATAATGCTTGAAAGCTATAAACATAATTCTGGCGCGGAGGCCCATTCCTTTCCTTGGTGTAGTCCGAAGTCAATACGACTACTCCAAGTACTCGAAACCAGGGTTCCCAGGTTCCAATCTTGGTACTAGCGACAATTTTTTTTATTTTCACATTAACACAATATTAGTTTGTAAATAGAAAATAATTCTGGCACGTAAGACCGCATTCAGGTACAATGGACCCACATACGAGGTCTAAGTACCTAGGAAATTATTTCCTCCAGGAATTTAATTAAAAAAAAAAGACCGCAATCTAGGCGAATATGTTCTTTATTGCTCAACAAACCATTTCTTGCTAAAAGTAACCTGAGCAGTAGCGTTACAGTCGCAACTTATTATTAATTTTTCCGGATTTTCAAAGGAAATGTTAATATTTATCCAGTAGATTATACAAAACTATGTCCAAGGTTACAAAGTCGACAATCCACATAATTTTCCCCGCTCATTTTAAACTAATTGAATTTTAGAACATTTTCATTCATGGATGAATCCGGAATAAATCAAAATCAATAAATGGCTCTACTGCTCAGATTATAAAGCAGTGGCGAAAACTTGGGCAATAAATGGATTATACAGCAAGAATACACGCAAGTCAAATAAAATTTACTCGGCTTGCAGGCATCCGCACTAAAGTTATATTGTAGTTATAAATTTGTATAATAATAATAATATCCGTTTATTTAAATAAATAACAAACAATCATTTGAAAAAATAAAACATAAATGAGTAAAATTTGTAAAGTGAGAACATATTAATACAAAATCATTGCCAGTTCCACGATTGGAACAAGGGAATCATAGCTTTGAGTACTTTAAGGATGGAGTAGGTCTTTGAGTACTTAAGGATGGACGGAAGAACTAAGATTACTTAGAGTCCATCCTATTTTACACTTTTTATTTGTGTTAATCTACTCAAAAAATGTTTATAGTGTAAATAAACCATTTATTTATTTATTTATTTATTTATTTACTTTGTGTAATTGTATTAACTTAAAACTGGGTTTCCCTTCACGCTTTTGGGTTTAAAGATAGACCATCCCTACAAACCCCTCGTAAGGAAATTTGCTGGTTCCCTCAGCTCCACTTCAAGAGACCATCCCTAATAAAACCCTCGGCTAAGACTCTGGGTTGAAACATAATAGTACCCTCGGCTACGCCTCTGGGTTTAAACATAATAGTTTCCTCGGCTACGCCTCTGGGTTAAAACATAATAGTTCCCTCGGCTACGGCTCTGGGTTTAAACATAATAGTTCCCTTGGCTACGCCTCTGGGTTTAAACATAATAGTTCCCTCGGCTACGCCTCTGGGTTTAATCATAATAGTTCCCTCGGCTACCCGTCTGGGTTGAAACATAATGGTTTCATCGGCTTACGCCTC
The DNA here is from genome assembly GCA_018340805.1 of Microvelia longipes. NCBI lineage: Eukaryota > Metazoa > Arthropoda > Insecta > Hemiptera > Veliidae > Microvelia > Microvelia longipes. The sequence continues at coordinate 36,750,553 of JACMZG010001913.1, forward strand.
AGGACCCAACAAATGACCGAGGTGAAATGACTGTTTCCTCCCATTACAAATAAACAACTAATTTCACGTTTAGCTATTTCCAAATTTAGCTCTACCTTAGCATGTTCAGCTTTTTGTCAAAAATTTCTGTCCAAAATGATAACATAATCGCAGGACTGGTGGGTTAGGACTTCGAACCAAGTTTATTAATTAGTAAAAACTTGATAAAGGTCAGACTTCGCAAATATTGAGAAACGCTGTGCTGTGTAACTCTAGACAATCATTTATAATCATTTTAATTTTTCCAATTAAAGACTGATAATATATATATATATATATATATATATATATATATATATATATATATATATATATATATATATATATATATATATATTATATATATATATATATATATAATCCCTACTTAATAAATACTCCAAACGGTTGTTGTCCAGATTGTACAATACGCGGTTATAACAATGAGACAGTACTTAATTTTTAATTAAATCCATGACCGTTTGTTTTCTACTTATACCCTTTATTTCTCATTTCACCATTTGTTCCTTCATAAAGCTTCATCTTTGTCTAATTCTTATAAATCTTTTAATAAACCTTTTTTACAAACGTTTACAGCTATAAAGGACAATAAGAAAGAATGGAAAGAAATAAACTCACGGTGTAATTTAATTTAAGACACCAAAGGATTTTGTCTCGGATAGAAACTCATGATGAAAGAAATTCTACTGCTTAACTACGTCACAAGTGTGATCAAACCTCAGAACAATGTTAAATGAATGTCATAGTATTTTTAACTCAATCGTTTTAATTTCTAATTGTAAAACGGGTTATTTATGAAAAAGGGTGTTATGTCAAACACAAAGTATTAAATACAAATAGCTTAGAAAGTGGAAAACCACTTAGGAGGTCTTAAAACACCTACAGCAGAAAATTTAGGTGACACTTTCCCTATACTTTCTAAATACTTTCCCTATATATCTACAGAATAAATGAGGAGTGTTTGGGCTAAGGTGAGACTAGTCACGATTAGTCCGCACTGAGTTCAACTCACTAGCTCGGGAACAGTATTAACGGCTAAGAAATCAACAAAACAAATAGAATACAAATAAATACCATACCATGTATTTTACATAAATCAAGTAAATGGGGCCAAGCGAGCTATGAAGAAATGGTGCAATGGTGATAAATTTTGGTGATAGCTGCTCGTAGTGAATAAGTAGAATGCCTGCACCAGACCTCCAAAATAGAATAATTATAGCTAAGCAAAACCTAGCTATGTTAATTGTTGAATCCATAGTTCCAATTTAGGTGTTTCATTTATAGAATTAGGTGGCTTCAATATTGCTGGATGTTGTCTATGAAAGGGGAAACTCACAACACAGCACAGTCCAAGAAGTTAAATTGTTAATGTAATTATTGGCACAAATTTCACCTCCAGAAAGGGGTTTATGTGAAACGGCACAAAATTATAAAAGAAATCGAAATGACAAAACTCAAAGGAAACTTGTATCACCACCACTTTTTCTCCATTTTGTTCCATTGCTAGCTGAATTAGCTGGTGCAGCAAACCTAAGTTGAGATTCAGGTCCAGAGTTGGTTACACTGGCAAATAATTAAAACATGCTAAATCAGCAACACGGCAAAGTCTTCCAGGTTTAGCAGTGAATACCCTATTCCAGGGGAAGGTTAATAACTTAATAAAAGGACAATACACGGTATAGCTCATGTTATCAATTTTAATACTAAGAAGGTAGGGCAAGTCCCGAACAAGGAGAAATTAAAAAAAAAAACGGGTACGGAGTACCTCGGAACTTTTTCTCGTCACATCGGAAGAAAATGCTCATCCTCCCTACTTCGGATTGAATTCGCTCGTCCTCAGATAGCAAATACATTTATTTAATTCCCAGCGGTCACCCATCCAGACACTGACCACATTCGATGCTGCTTAACTTTTATACTCTAACAAAAGTCATGGATATACTTGTATTGAAATGTAACTCAGAGTACTTATTTATAACGCAAAGTCCAATTTCAACTTCAACTCAATAGGATTGAGTCATATTTGAGAATATTTTCTAATGTTTTCTAAAAAAACGTACAAAAAACATTTAATAAAAATAAATTAATACTGATAATGAGAACGGAAAAATTCCCTAATGGGATAGGCGTCACGGCGGTAGTCGAACCTTGGACCAATACTCAAATCTGTTTTAAAGGTTTCTCAACACAAAAAAATACGTTTTGCGAAACTTATGTATAACGTATATATATATATATATATATATATATATATATATATATATAATATATATATATATTATGTGACCACTTGCTCTATTAGGCTTTATTTAACACTTCAATATAAACATTAAAATCTATTAAATTTGCATAAAAATGTTAAGGTAAAACAAAATCAAAGGGGAGTCAACAATATATACATGACGTCCATGACCCATTAAAACAATAAAACAACCTAGCAAAAAGGGCAATAGATAATATATTACCAAACTGGGTAATTATCACTCTATAAACCATTAAAACGAAAAGATATAAACTGCACCTTAAAATTTAGTATAGATAAACAAACTAGTCTTTACTCAATGTTAAGAATATGAAAAGCTAAGAAGTTAATTTAATTCAATAGCATCTTTAATGACATAAACTCTACGATATAAATTATAACTACTTGACATGCTTTCTAAAGTGGTGTAATAAAATGCAGCAAACTTAGGGAAATATATCTGTCAAAACTTGATAATTTTAAGTTATTTAAGAGTTTAATATGACTTATAAGACCATGAGATTTATTCAAGAGATTTTGCGAAAGAAGGCGGAAAAAACCTTTTGTAATAGGATATATTTGGAAAGCAGAAAATATATATGAGTCGGTGTCAGTATAATTTTTGATCAACCATTAATTTGATCAGTAGAACAATAATTTTTAATACGTTATATTCACAAAAAAAAAACAATAAATCTCCTACTGGAATCCTTTAATTTCATTTCGACTAAATCATATGGTTGTCAAATTGTAAATGTGTCGACAAAGAAAGGATACTAATATGAAAAATGTAAAAATGGAATAACAATTTTTAATGTAAAAATGTAAAAAAAAGGAATAAGAAATTTAATGATGAATTCTTTAAAAGATAAACGGATCCTATTTAAATGAAATTTAAAAAAATAATCACCTCTCAAAGGAACTTATAAGTGCATTTAACGAGCGGTTATGTTTTAGCAACTATTGTAAAAAATGAACCCTCATAAAACATGTATTTTGTATCTCTAGTGTTGTTTCACATTCACAAAAGAATGCATACGTACCATGAAAAATCAAAAGACCAAATGATCTCATCCCACACATATAATCAATTTTTATATTGTTCGTAGGTAAAAGACATTTATCAAGTATTTCATCGAACTACCTTAGTAAATAATATTATACAATGGGAATTGTGATTTATTCATAAAAGTATTTATAACAACAAAACGAATAAACCTATTACATTAGAAATTGGGCACTAATGAGACATCAGAAGAATTAATGTAACGAATAAATGTAAGTTAAAATTTAGTGGTAACACATCTTTTCCTATTTCCTAACGGTATAGATGAGAGAAAGTAAAATTAATTACATCATAAATTCTGTGGTTATTTTAACGACTTTAATATAACTTTTCAAAAATATTTACATTATTATTTTAAATATGTTTTATTTAAATCATAAAAGGGACTTAAATTATGCATTCGCAACCCCGCATTACAATTCCATAACCAGCGTAATGCGGTTATAGCACGATATGAATGTTAAACTTCTTATTCAGTAAAAACCTAAATTTCCTTTTTAGGTTTTTCCTTAAAGGGCCCCAGGGTAAATCTTATCATTTCCTAGGGTAGTTGACAGGAAACCCTACCTAGGGTTAGTACCCGCTACCTTTTTATGCAGGTCGTAAGACTAGATACTAGACAGCTTCCTCCGCAGAATTTAAAGTATTCTGGTTTTATAAATTTCTTTTATTTACTAGTCTAAATCTTTACAAAACCTAGTTTTATGAAATAATATAAACTGTCAAAATTAAAAATTTATGATTTCCCCAATGTAATCATAGCTAATCCTCCAGGGGAAGGTTCATGAAATGAATCTCTTTAATTGAATTTAGTTTCTGTGGCTTATACTTTATTTTATTTTTTTTTAAAAAAGGATATATTTACTGAGTTAAATCATAAATGTTAACTTTAGTTTTCCCATTGTATAAATTTACTTATTTAATTGTTTTTTTGAGTACATATATATATATATATATATATATATATATATATATATATATATATATATATATATATATATATATATATATATATATATATATATATATATAATATATATATATATATATATATATATATATATATATATATATATTATAAATCTTTAATGCCGACTTAACACTAAAACTTTCGTAAAATTTTCGTTTTTTCATGATTAAAAAGTTATGTCAATTCTTAATACAGATAACTTATTCGATACAAACAACCTAATACAGAAAATTGCATATTGTAAATTAATCAGATTTACAATTTAATTTAATAAAGGTATGTTAATTGGTTTAAAAATAATTTAATGTTATTTCTGATGCGAAGAGATTATGGTCAATAAAATTTTAGTTGTCAAACTAATATTTTACAAGTAGTCCCTTGAGTGAAGTTAATAGCTTCTGCTAAAAAAAAACCTTACGTGGAACAAAAATTCATGCTTTTGATTTCAGGGAAGACTAAAAGAAACTTAAGTTTAATTAAATCGAAATTTTATGTATTTTACTCGTACTTAATGTATTTTACTGTCAGAAGAGAAAAAAAGTGTACTTATACCCTCTTCTAGGGCAAATGTATTTTGAGTAACAAAAGAGCAGTACTTCTCCCTTCAGTCCAGGTAGAAGTGAAATACCTTTGGCTTCAAATTTACTCTGTTACTCACCCAGTAAGTCCTTAGCTTTTAAGTTAAAGGTTACAAATTTAATGTTCACAGGAGAAAAACACATTTAACTATTTTCAATATGCTTATTCACCAAACATTTAAAATATATTTATTCTTTTACTTAATAAATTTACATTGATATTTCTTGGTATAACTTCATTTAAATTTTTATTAAACAAATACGAAAACAAAATTTAAAACACACAATCGTAATAACAAATAAATATTCATAAAAACTAGTGTATTTGCCTTTAATAAACAAAATATTAAAAAAAATATCTTTGTTTTAATTTAGCAATTTATTAAAAAATGCAATAATTAATGAATTTTCTATATGACTTGCAATATTTATGTTAATATTAATGTTTTAAACAATGTTTTAAATATTAATGTTAATAAACCCAATGTAATAGTAATCAGGAATAATCAACAAATAAAAAATAATAAAACAGAAAATTTTGTTGTAATACCTCTAGAAATAATTGTTTTCATTAAGTCTCAGTGTAAACATTTGAAATAGATAAGTTACCAAAATCATTGTTTAGATAAAAATAAAAGCCCCAAGAATGCTGACCTCTCTATTTTGTAGACTAACTAAGCACAGAGCTGCTATAAGCATTATGTCATTTAAGTATTAAATCATTTTTTTTTTCGACTTGTCTCTGTTCTACTTAGTGATGTAGAATGCTTGAGCATTATCTTTTAGAGAATATTCTTGAGCATATTCTCGAAGATTATTCTCTTAAGGCGAGCATATTCGACCATTTTCTTTTGGAGCTACAATCTTAAAAATAACATTAAAAAAAAATTTTAACTATAAGATTAGCTGCTATTTGAGTTGTATTTAATAAATTTTGTCATAAAATAAGATAGAGATAAACTAAAAAGTAATAATAACATTTTCTCTCTCTTTTCTTTACGATCAATCAAACCATTTTTATAAACAAACGACTCTTTTCTGATAAGTTAATCCATTCAATATACTACTATCATATTTTAAGGTTGACTATAAAATAAAAAGAAAGGCAGTGCAATAGTAAAATGTTCACTAGTAAAGGCTTAGTTAATCAAATATATTTCAATAATATAAATATATTTATATTAATAATATATTAATATATTATTAATATTAATAATATATTAATAAATAATATATATTAATAAATAATATTAATATATTATTATTAATATATTTATATAAATATATTTCAAAAACAAAAATATATCAAATAAGTACAAAATAGAAAATGCTCAGAAAATGCTCCAATATTTCAGGAGAATATTCTCAGAATATTCTCGTGCTCGGAGAGTATTCTTTTGAGAATACTCTCCGACCCACATCACTAGTTCTACTCATATCTGAAAAAGTAAAAAATATATAGGCTAAAATCATTTGACAGTATGGAAAAATAATGCAAGAGAGTCAATGAGGTTAGTTCTGGATGATAAACCACACTCTTTATTTCAAAGTAGACCAACCTTATTGGTTTCTCAACACTATTTTCACGCGCTGTCAACTGATTTTAGCCGTGTGTCGTATTATAATAACTCGGTTGTATTGATGGTATCTTATTGCTTCATGCATAAATTAACTTATGTTTTGTTTTATTCGGATCCATGATACATGCGTATGATGAATGTAATTACATGGTTGATGAATAAAAGGTTTTGTCTTAATCCAGGATGCTTTGATATGATAATGCTACATCTTTTGTATAAGTCTGCACAAGTCATTGTTTATTAATACTTGATTATTACCTATATAATAACAAGCTTTTATGATTATATAATCTTGACAGTACAAGAATATGATAGTATATAGTTTGTATATAGTTTTTTAATTTATTATTTTCATAGTTTCATTTGCATATTCCATTGTCAAATAGACTTTATTATTATTATTATATTATTTATAAATGTTTTATGCTGTTATTTATATTATACCAGCCCTTCCCAACCTTTGGGTCGCGAACGAAATTTTTTGGGTCGCCAATTTCTTTTATTATTAACTACCAAAAAAGGACAAAGATTTATGTGAAAAGATTATTATAAGCAAAAACAGATTTGCTTAAAGAGATATTATTTTTAGAAATTGATAATACTATAAACATGCGATAGCAAAACATTTCTTAGAAGTCCTTTACCGAAAGAGGCACTCGCCTTTATCTAATTCTTGCTAACTTTGATGAATTGTTAAACCTATTATAATACTGTGTTTAACAGTTTCTTACTACTTCTTTTATAGGTTCGGGTTATTAAAATTATAATGTTCAATTATTTGTGATTTTGGTTCTAACAAACATCTACGTAGTTTAATATCGCGTACAAGTTTCTTAGTTATAATTGTTTCATCAGTTCATTTATTTTATAGTTTTGCGTTTTAATTAAAATAGTGAAATGAATAAACAAAACACGACTTATTAGTGGAAAACCAACAGCAAGAAATTAGTCATTGATATGATACATATTTTATTATTTTATTCTTTTTTTTTTTTGTTTACGATAATCATTATTTGATTTTTTCCTTTAAATAATAAATGCTCATTTTTATATTTAACAATGCTAATTTTTATATTTAATTTATTTTTTTTATATTTTATTGCTATTATATAATTATATAATATACTTCTTTTGAACTCCAATTAGTGTGTAGTGTTCTATTTAAGTATAAAAACCTCATGAAAATTATGATTTGACGGTGTCCGTAGGGTCATAACTAGTTCGGCAATAAATAAAAACGCCTGCAATTTTCAGTTTATGCAAAATAAATTAAATTGGGTCACCAAACATAAGAAAGCAACTTATAGGGTCGCGGTACTGAAAAGGATGGGAAACGCTGTATAATACTGTATGTATGCTTTTAAAATAATAAATAAAGATATAGTTAAGTTATAGTATGTATACTTTTCCTTTTAGCGAATTTCCTTTGGAAATTCGGCTAATGGGATAGGCATCATGGCGGAATTCGAACCTCAGACCACGATATATATATATATATGTGTGTGTGTGTGTTTTTCTAGACACTTTCTTGTAAACACTCTATCGTTCGAACGGATTAATATTTTGTAACCAAACTTGGTACAAAAATCAACCTTCGGGAGGACACGAACCCTATTGAAAATCAGGTTTTTTGTGACGTCATTAACCCGGTTTGCTGAGTCAGCGAAATTTTCAAAAAATCGGCAAAATTCAGGGTTAATATTTTTTGCAGGGAAAAAGGTCAATATTTATGTTTTTTAAGACGCTGAATCGAATGTAACCGGTCCGAAGTCGACACGACCACTCTAAGTGACCTAAAAATCGAAAAAACCATTGTAAATGACCAAAAACCAAAATTTAGGACGATAAAAAATACATTTCGAGTAGGGTGTCGTTTTCTATGTAATTTTGGGCGCTGAATCGAATGTTTTTTACCTTATCATATAGTCAAAGTAGTGTGTTGGCACTAAAATTCCAAAATGTTAACTGACCACTTAAAGTGATAAACGATTTTATCATAATCGACCGTTTCAGGTAAGATGTTAGAGATTTATAAGATGATTCAATTCGATGTAAACAAACCAAACGCATTTGGAGGTTATAACCTGACTTTTTTATGAATCACGTGTGACGACGTCATTGCAGGAATCGGTGGTCAACCTTGAAAATTTACTATTTATTCCTGCAATGACGACAGTTTCAGACTATAACCTAACATGCCAAAAAAATTTGATTTCGTTCATAAAAACACTCCACTTGAATCACCTTATAAATTTATCAGCTCGCGTTTAGGCACATTTATCGCACTTTCAGTGGTTTCCATTATGCTGTTTGTTTGTCTGTGTATGTGCCTGCGTATGTGCTGTTGTGTTGAGAATGTGTTATTCATGTGTAGAAATAACACCAAGAGTAGAGCTTATTAATTCAACTGATGAGCGTAATAAATTATTTATTACCTAATGAAAGGCAACTTTAATAAAACATACCGGGATTTAATACTCACTGTTGGTTTTCATAATCATTTTTCCTTCCTTAACTAAAATCATAAACTTTACACAGGTTAAACAAGTTGTTACTTGTCGTTAATTAATTTCTCCCTGCTTTACCTCGTAAATTAACTTAATGGTTCCCTTGGCAAGCCTTAGGGCACCGTCTAAATAAATCCCTCGATGGACCTCGGGATTTAAATATTCTGGCTTTCCAGTGTTTTACCTTTAGAGGTGTGCCCAACAACAAGTATAACAATATATTAGACTATCTGGTTATAAAGACAAAAATGAATTCCAGGTAGTGTGGTTTCGGACAATGGAACATTCACATTATCGAAGAGAATGGTATCTGAGACATATAAACAACTCTCTACCATCACAGGTTAAACAGGTTGGCTGAGAAGTTTGTCAAACTATTTAAATATAAAATAAAAGCGTCAAGTAAATAAAAGCTGGAGTTGACGTAAAACATTGCTTTGCAACTATCCTACCCAAAATCGATAAATCAAGCTACAAGACGGTCACCGCTGAGCTAATATTGTAGATTCATCACATGACTTGATCTCCTTACACCATTAGAGGGAGGAAACATACAGAAGGAAGTGGACAATCTATAACATAACCAACATGACCAGAAGAGTAAAGCACAAGGGTTTTCAGAGGAAGACGAAATAAGGGTATTGACTGCCATATCGTATAATGGTTGCAAAAACATGACAACAATTCAAGAGTTATATGCTAGCCATATAACTTCTTTAAGGGGAGAAAAATGATGTATATTTCAATAATAATATTTACTATTATTATATTTTAGTTATTGTCAAAATAAAGATTTTCTCAGTCGTATTTCTTACGACATACAGATGAACACTTAGTTGCATTATTCATAGGTTTTTTCGGCAGGTTACTCCAGTGTACATTAGAGTAACTTGGAGTAAGAACTATGTTCGAGCACGTCCTTGATTCAACTCCAAACCACCCAAAACTGCACTGCACAATGTTTTGTAACGAATATTAGATAAGACGAATCCTAGTCTAAACTACACTATCTACACCTCCTAAAAGACCGAGAAAACGGGAATAAAATAAAAGAAAAGGGGAGTGTTTTTGTGAAAACACTTGTTTTCATAAGTGTTTTCAAAGCACTTGTGAAAACAACTGCTTGTTGTTCACCATATGTTTTGTTCAAATTATGAAATTATTACTAATAATTTATTATTAAATTATTTATTTAATTTTTTATCAATATAAATTATGTGAAATGAGGCCACAATTGTACTTTTATACTATAACAATATTTTTCCGAAATCATATGCTTTGGGGAGTCTTATAAAAATAATAAAAAGATATTACATATAATGAATCTTATATGTGGCAGACAGTCCATCAAAGGTATAGAAAGTATAGCGAGAATCAAATAATTGTATAATGAGAGTAAGGACTAAAAGAAACTGTAAATATAAGAACTGTATAACATACAAAATTGAATTACTAAAATTTTTATAAATCAAGCATTACTAATATAAAATTATTGATCAATTTATTTAAACAAGGTAAATTATATGAGGTAGTGGTCAGATGGATATAAAAACACAAAGTTTGAGTTTTCGGCCGTAAAATATAGGCCTTCTTCAGACATAATCGCTTTTTTATGTGTTATAAAAAAGAAACATTAGTTATATTAATCTAACAATAGCTATTGTTAGCTATTGTATGCTATCTGAGATTGCATACACAGCTAGCTGTAGCAGATAGCGGCACAGCTGATTCAGTTTGGAATAAAACTACTTCTGAAGAAGGCCTTATGTACGGCCGAAAGCTAAAACTTTGTGTTTTTATACCAATTTGACCACTACCTCATAAAATTATCTTGGATAATAATAATAATAATAATAGCCATTTATTTACATTAAAGTTAGTTACAGAAAATTATAGTTTTACAGAGAGATATAGATTCTTTAATGCAGTTCGGCCATGGGCCGTGGCACCCCAAAGAAAAAACACATACTCACATACTGGCCTAAAAACACATACTCTTCTACTTTGTCTAACTTCTTCTTGCTTACTATTAGATTTAATTCTTCTTTCACATTAAACTTTGTTTACATTAATTCTCAAACCTATTTTCCCATCTTGGATAAACAAATAGTTAATCAAAAATTAAAATAAAGTGATTGTAACAATAAATTTTATTTCAGCTCCAATTTTTAACTCAAGTACAGGCTCTTTTTATTTTTTGCATTTATTGATTTTTCTTCAAGTATGCATACTCCATTTCAACGTATTTTTAATGTCCAAAATTAACATTTGCTTTCTTATTTTTGTCTTTCATTCCATGACGCTTCCTCACCTAAACCTAACCTAATCCTTAAGGAGGCTTACAGGCTTTATTAGGGATATATACAGTATGAAGGTTATTTAAAGTACCCCTGAGGGACTTTAGGTACTTAAAGTATGTTTCCTTTAGATACTTCCAGTTTATCTTCAAGAGGGATATAATTTTATGGTTGTTTTAGGAACTAATAAGGGATCCATTAGGTACCCCTAATATATCCTATATCCTAAAGGGGGGGTTTCCCCCGGAGCTATCTATTTTCAAAGGAATTTAGAAATATAAGGATAAGGACCTCTTACGTGGGTCTTTTGTGCACGTTTGGGATAGATTATTAAATACAGACTATGAAGTAAATAAAGAAAGATAGGTGATTATAAATAATAATGGGTGTATAAGGATGACATTAAGTATAAGCTGGAAAACCATACAAAATAATTACGAAACACTAGACGAGCCTGTGACAAAATTTCCCCAATTTGTATAAAAGTTGGACTTAATAGGCAAAATCTAATAACTTTTTTTATATAATATGATATAAATTTAATAAATTTATATAATTTTTTTAAAAAATTTGCTTGCGTTTAAAGGTAAATACATTAAAGGTCAGTAAACGTTGGGAGATCAAAGCAGGACACGACCCAATCAGACGTGATGGCGTTTCTTCTTTTAATTGCAAAATCTGCAGATTGGGTTATTCACTAGATCCATTAGACGCAAATGTTATACGAGGGATAGAATTTTTTGGTTGCTTTAGAACCATTTAGAAATTTTTTGGTATTCCAAATAAATCCTAAGAGAGGTAAACATTTTTAAGGCTGTTTTAAGAGCTCTTAGGGATCATTGTGGTACCACAAATATGTCCGTAAAAGTAATTTTAATCTTTAAAATTTTAAGCTTAATGTAGAGACTCTAAAGAGGAGGGTAATCATATCTGATTATAGGCCTGTACATGTGTTAAAAGACTATACTAATTTCGACAATAGTTTAAATATTTATTTCAAGTGTTTTTAACATCTTAGGCCCATATTCAAAGACATTTTCCTAACATTCGCCTTGTTTCTTACGGAGAATGTTAGGAAGATGTCTTTGAATACGGACCTTAGACGAGCTTTATATAAAAATCATATAATTAATTCTTATCCTAAAACATCAAGCCTAAAAAATATTTATAAACCCTAAAGCGTTTTTAAAATTTAAAAGAAAAAGTAATAAAAATCTTTGTTGGGGAAAAAACTTGTTAAAATGTCTAACGTAGTTCGATTATTCATGAAATTGATTTTCACGGGTTTAACGTGAATCAGTTTATAATGAAATTATCCCAAAGGGATCTAAAGGAAACCAAATTTTGTAAACTTTCAACAAAATGAAATCGATACGTCAGTCTAAATTCGTATACTGTAAAGTTATTTAACACTGGTACTGACAGTTAATTATTCAAAAGCTTTGATGTACCCGAAAATATACAATGCAATTTAATCACTTTAGATATTATATCTGAATTTTTAAACCGGGTAACCTTTAAAGGAAACTGTTTGATTTTTGATTAATAACATAAAATACTACATTATCAAAATATCAACCTATGGTGGTTTAAATGCCTAAAATAATGAATCGGTGTGAATTCCGCTCCGAAAAATAGATAATGAAGTGGTCGGCATCAGTCAAAAATCCGTTTGTAATCACTGAAAAATACGGTTTGTCAATATTATACACATATAATTTATACGCGTCTCCACCAATCTCGGGATAAGGTTATGAATAAAAACACAGAAAACTAAAACACATGAAAACTATAAATTTATTTCTAGCCAACGTTTCGAATCTAACTACAAATTCTTTATCAGGGCCAAAATAATCACAGTCTTCATCTACTATGGGCCAGAAGACCCATGCAAAATTTAAAAAAAAAATTAAAAAATATAAAAACTAAGTTCATTGATTTAAAATAATTTGTCATAAAAATGAATTAAAAAACAGAGTAAAAGTTAAAAACATTGAAGGTACAAACTAATAAAACATGATAAAAGTTTTTTTTTTTTTTTTTTAAACAAGTTCTTTATTGGCAAAAGTAATACAATATTTATTATGTGTATACCGGAGCCATATTATATTTATTGATTAGGGTAATTTGTGCCTCTTTATTTTATTTATTTATTTGTTATTTTTGTGGTATAAATTTTGATTATTTTTGGGGTGTGAGGGGTTTGTTTGGGTCAAGGATAATTTTATATTTTTTGGTTTGGGTATTTTATTTTTTTATTTATTTGTTTATTTTTTTTTGGGGGGGGATTGTCAAAAGGTATTTTTGGTGGTGTTTTGAATAGGATTATATTGTATAGGTAGTTTGCAGGAGTTTCAAAAAGGTTGCCTATGCAGTCTGTGGACTGACTTTAATGATTCAACCTGCATTCGCCTGTAAAAATTGAGGGAAACCACAGAAAAACCTCAATCAGGTTGATCGGACACGCGGGTCCTGGTGTAAAGGTATGTTATTATTTTTTTTACGTTTGGGGGTTTTAACTGTTAAGGTTTGTCTCTAGATTTTTTTTGAGGCTAAGGGGAATAGTTAATTTTATTTACGAATTTGAGTGTATTTATTATATTTTTTAATTTTGAGAAGAGCAGAGTCTTGATTTTTTCAGTATTGTCTTGGATATCTTGAAGTTGACATCTTGATATAATTTTGTCCGTTCTGTCTTGTATTTTGTGCAGTCTAGTAGGATGTGTTCTACTGTTTCGTCTATTGTCGGGCAGGAGTGGCATGCGGGGAGTCGCTTAACCCAATCTTGTAGTGATATTGAATGCATCTGGCATGTTGAATTCTTAATCTGTTTATGCAGACAATATCTCTTCTTGACAGTCTCGATTTCCAGAACCAAGTTTAGCGGGAACTATCTTGATGATTTCTTTAAAAATTTTCCCTTTTCTGGTTCTTCGTTGAGTTTGGTGTTCCAGTCTTCTAGCATTTTCTTTTTTGATACTGATATAGATCACTTGCAGGTATTTCATAGCTCGATGATCTGTTGGATTTGCAAGGTGATCAGCTTGTTCATTTCCCTGGACTCCAGAGTGTGATTTTACCCATATAAAGTCTATTTGTTTGTACTGTTGGTCAGTTCGTTTATTTCTTGTAGGATATGCATAATATGTGATCTATTTTGGAAGTGAGTGAAATGTTGGATAGTTTTGTAAGTATTCCTTGGTTGTCGCAAGCAATAGTGTATTTGTTTTGAGTATTTTGTAATGTTTTTATATATGTAAGAGATTGTAAGATTCCTAAGCTTCTAATGTAAATATGTTGTGTACTGTGGGCTGAAAAACTTTGTCCAATTTTAGTTGTAAGTCATAATATGAGTAAACCAGTTTTGTCTTGTTGTTTTGATCGTCGGTAAATATAAGTAGGGGGTTGTGGATGTATGTTGTATAGTTGTTCATGGGAAGTTATGTTGTTGTACGGATAAGTTAGTTTTGGTATGTTATTGTTATTGTTGGTAGATATCGTCAAAAGAAATTTGATAGATTGGGAGAATTTATGTTGGTATATAAAAGTTAAAAGATGAAAAAGTCACAATATAAAAGCAGAAGAAGTACAGTCAACGAAGGTTAAAATAGAAAATCTTATTCGCATTGGACGCTAAAACAAATTAAACCGGGTCTGAAGTCGATGCGACCACTCTGACCTTATTTTTATTTTTTTTTAACTTTATTGATTATTGTCTACAATAAATGTATTTGACATAGTGCTAATGCTGGTTAAAGTGACTTGGCAGTCTTGATAGGAGGAATCACCCTTTCAACATTTACCTAACCACGCCAAGGAGTATCACCACTCTGACCGAAAAATATATTGAAAAAAACGAGAAAAAAATCGAAAACCTAAAATACGCTTTGTAAACGAAAAAAATATCTGAAGATATAGGTCTTCCGTTGGTGAGCGCGAAATGGAGAATCCAAAGTTTCGCTTCTACTGTGGTTGGAATCTTGAGAGAGGTAAAACATCCTAGATGAAAACACATTGCTCTTAAATTGAGAGTTCTCTTTTGAAAGCATTGTAATTGTATCAATGATGTCCTTCATCCCTGAAGATGTACTTGAACTTGTTCAGTGAACGTAAAACGTCAGATTCTCCATCTACATTGACGCGGTCACCACTTAAAGACCTGAATCTTCACGAAAATACCCGTGGAAATCTACGATGTTTACAGAGATCTGCATGTCGGGAGATTTTCCTTTGAAATGCGTGCTTTCTAGGTATTGACTCCAACTCTTGCTTAAGTTTTTAGTACATGCTTAATAGCAAGTTGTAGCGTCACAACTTGATGCTACAACTTAAATCACTTGACTTGCGACTTAAGTTTGCCGGAGTTTTCAAACAAAATGCGGATATTTAACCCACAGGTTATAAAATTCTTGACACAGCATTACTTGCACATATTTTTGTGGGAAAATTCAAATAATTAAATAAATCGTAGAGATGGTACTGCTCTCAGGTTTTAAAGCAGATACTGGAAAATGATAATTATAAATAGTCCAATGTCGATACGACAACTTAATGTGACTAAATACTGACAAAGACGGTATTTAACAACCGGAAAACTTAAAGAATGGTAGTTAAATAACAAATTTATGAGTAGGCTATCGAAGTTTTTGGGGCTCTGCGGTGAATAAAAACATTCCAGAGTCAATAGAACACTCTTTGAATTACAACAGGACACAAATGTTTAAGAAAGCGCGCACAGTCAGACAACAGAATAAAAACAAGTCATAGATGAGCTAAAGGTAATAATAAAGGTAATGGATAAAGGTAAATTTTGGTTTCAGAATTTTAGGTCACCAACAAGCCTTTTTTTACTTAAAGGCTTAAGAGAGTGGGTAAAGAGAACAACATTTTTACAAATAGGATAAGAAAGAGACAGCGGTATAGGAATAAAAAGAGAGAATGAGAAAGGAGAAATATCCTGTAAACCTACTTTATTATAGGCTGTTGTTTTTAAACCTCATGTGTCTTGGTCTGATAAATATAGTATAGATGCTGCAAACACGCCAAAATAATAAGGGTTTACTTCATACCAGTCTTGTGATACTACAGCCGCCCCAAATATTTTAAGGGATTGCGTTTAATATAGAAACCTTGGGATGAAACCATAGACCTTCATAATAAATTCTTCAACATAATGCATCAACTTAGTATAGGTTTCTCTATGAATCGAATTTGGAAAATACAAAACTTATTATTAAATTATAGATTTAAACAAGCTTGGTAAGCAAAAAGTACACCAATATTGGTTTTTTACAGTTCAATTTAAACCATTGAACCAATTTTAAAGCTATAGAATGGTATTCAAAAGTAAAAATTACATTTGAAAATTGATAATGTAAGTAAAGAATTATAGTTAACTTTTGGGTCCAAAAGTACAAGCAAGACTTTACATGTGTGTTTTTAACAAAGTTATACCACTCAATAGTAAGTAACGTATTTAAATGCCACTCGAAATCCTCGTTAACGACAATGGACGTTTTTTAATTTAATAACGACAATTGACGAATGCCTCGAAATCCCCGTTAACGACAATTGACGTTTTTAAATGCCACTCGAAATCCCCGTTAACGACAATGGACGTTTTTAAATGCCACTCGAAATCCCCGTTAACGACAATGGACGTTTTTAAATGCCACTCGAAATCCCCGTTAACGACAATGGACGTTTTTAAATGCCACTCGAAATCCCCGTTAACAACCATAGATGTTTTTAACGCCCCTCGAAATCCCCGTTAAAGACAATGGACGTTTTTAAATGCCGCTCGAAAACTCTGTAATAGACCATAGACGTTTTTAAATGTTGCTCGGAAACTCCGTAAAAGACCATAAACGTTTTTCAATGTTGATCGAAACTCTGCGAAAGACCATAGACGTTTTTAAATGTTGCTCGGAAACTCCGTAAAAGACCATAGACGTTTTTAAATGTTGCTCGGAAACTCCATAAAAAGACCATAGACGTTTTAAATGTTGCTCGGAAACTCCATAAAAGGTTTTTAATGTTGCTCGAAACTCCGTAAAAGACCAAGACGTTTTTAAAATGTTTGCTCGAACTCCATTAAAGACATTTTTTTAAATGTGCTCGAAACTCCATAAAAGACCATAGACGTTTTTAAATGTTGCTCGGAAACCTCCGACCGTAAAAAGACCATAGACGTTTTTAAATGTTGCTCGAAACTCCGTAAAAGACCATAAACGTTTTTAAATGTTGCTCGAAACTTCTGCAAAAGACCATAGACGTTTTTAAATGTTGCTCGGAAACTCCGTAAAAGACCATAGACGTTTTTAAATGTTGCTCGAAAACTCCGTAAAAGACCCCATGGTCTTTTACGTAAAAAGTAAACACACGTTTTAGTATTTTACAAAACTAAAACTTTTATTTCAACTTTTTTGCCATTCTTTAGAATGGTTTTGGTCTTTAGCATCTTTAAATATACCTATATTCATAAATAACAACATCATTTTAAACTTTTCTTTAAGATGATTTATTACCTAAACTCAGACTATAACTATCCGGCTTCTACAACTACATATTACTTATAAAGTGTAGTTTAACTTAATTTATGCATTCTGAATTTAAAGTCGAGTTTTCTTAAATATATCATTCTGGAGACACCAAGTTTTCAAATTACCACCTTAAAGAAAACAGAAATTGCTTCGGGCTTTCTATTTCCTCGACCAGTCAGCTATAAAAACGAATTTATTGCTTAAGCAAACGGAAAATAGTTGTGTGCCTGTTTATCAAATTTTGACCTTTCTCAAAATATATAGAGTATTCTTCACCCCCCCGGGTTGTTGCCTAAAGGCGTTAAAAAAAAAATACTTTTAGAAAGAAGGAAAAGTGCACATTTCCCTCTTGTAGTGAGAAAAAGGGAATCACAGAG
Organism: Microvelia longipes; assembly: GCA_018340805.1. Classification (NCBI taxonomy): domain Eukaryota; kingdom Metazoa; phylum Arthropoda; class Insecta; order Hemiptera; family Veliidae; genus Microvelia; species Microvelia longipes. The sequence continues at coordinate 36,768,751 of JACMZG010001913.1, forward strand.
TCTGAATCCACAGGGAAAAGAGTAATTAGCAGGAATAAAATAGCTTTGGTTGCCATAAAAAAAATTAAGTCCCGCTTCGCATTTTCTTTTAGCTCAATCGGTAGCGACGTCTAATTGCAAGCGACACTTTTAATATGTTTTATTATCAAGTATGTAATAGAATATTATGTTTCTAGGCAGCAAAATGCAAATTTGCATACGAGTTTCATAAACTAACCCCTTCGAGCCAAAGGCGAGGGCAGCGTAACGGTTGTTTAATAAAACCAAACGCTCATCCCCATTTTAAGTTTTGTAATTTTAAAATTGCATCAATTATTATAAGTATATCCAATAAATCAACTATTTAAAGTCTAAAATAGAGTCCAAAATATATTGATTAGCGTCAGGACTTTTAAATAACCAAAGACTAGCTAAAAACCAGAGAGGGCGGCTTTTTGAGTGGGGACGACAAACAGTGGCTCACCAAAGAAGCACAAGAAAGAAATGTTTCCGCCTATGAGCCAAAGTCCGCCCAACGGTATGTTAGGTTTATCTATATCAATATCTTTATATTTTAAATTATTATTCAATTAATAACTATATAACTAAATTATCTTTTATTATGTGTTCGTATATATTATGAATACTCATGGTTGGTAGGTCAGTTTCTTGTGTTCAATAAATAAGCCCAAAACCGACCTGTCACTGCAGAAAATATAAATTTCCAGCCAAAGTATACGCCGAGTTAGGTGAATGGCGAATTGCCTGCAGAGGTGGAGCTGATGATGGTTATTAATTGCGCAATATAGTAGCATACATAGCATGTATCATTTTATCTATTTATGGCTGTAAATAAACAAAAAATATTATTCTTTAAAACGGTGTGTTTAATTCTAATTGGTTACCGCAAAAAATTATACCATAAATTATTAAATTAAGATAATAGACCAAGAGCCCAGGGGTGTTTTGTTAATAAAAAGTGTAATGGCTGGAACCGGTCTCAATTTTTCGTACTTTAGGGGCCAAAGGTTGCTGACGAGTCGCAGAATTGCAGATCCTTGTTCAAGTATTTTACGAAAAATTGAAACCGGTTCCAGCCATTACACTGTTTGTTAACTTGGGTGGTAATTTGACCTGTAAGTGCGTTCTGCCTGGGACGCCCATCCGATACGAGTCGGCAGAATTGAAGATCCTTGTTCAGGAAGGTATTTACGAAAAATTGAGACCGGTTCCAGCCATTACACTGTTTGTTAACTTGGGTGGTAAATTTGACCTGTAAAGTGCGTTCTGCCTGGGACGCCCATCCGATACGAGTCGGCAGAATTGAAGATCCTTGTTCAGGAAGGTATTTACGAAAAATTAAACCCGTTTCCAGCCATTACACTTTTTATTAACAAAACACCCCTGGGCTCTTGGTCTATAAGAGACCAAGAGCCCAAAGAGCCCAAGAGCCTTGATCTTAAATAAATAAACGAGAAAAGAAATGTTTTTTAAATACTTACTACGAGATTTTAGAAATAGTAAATATTGCTTTAAAGATGTTGCAACACTCACAATGTCAGGTAGAGCTTGGTCTTATATGATACAATTTCAAATATGATCCATATAATGGTAAACTTAAATTTAAATTTTTAAAGTTACCATAGAAAAACACATTTTGATAATTTGATAATCAGACCTGCCAGACGATTACCAAAGCAATAATTAGGCATTTAAACTCCCAGTGGTCGACTTAAGTAAAGGATAATACCAATTTTACAATACACCGTGCGGAGCTGAGTAATCAAGGTAATGTATTACCACCCAGCATAAGTAATGAATATGATGCATAATAATACTGAGCTCTTTGATTATATATATATATATATATATATATATATAATATATTATATATATATATATATATATAATATATACTTAATTATAAAGAAAGATATAGAAACATTAAGAAAACTTACAATAAAAACGTAACGTTTCGAACTGTTAAAGTTCTTCCACAGACGAAGAGAGACTGAACGGTAAAGATGAGATAGGATCTACAGGAAATGGATTAGGAGGGGTATTAAGAGAGGTGGGGTTGGACCAATGGGAAGGAGGTATACTATATAGCACGGTACCGGACATGTACAGGAATAGACTTGCTCGAAAACACTCTATACGATCATACATTAATTTCACACCACGTACCGTCATAAAGACATATTCAAAAATCAATCATTCGTACAAAATAAATACAAGGGAAATATCAAAATAAAAAGACAGGAAAAAATAAAATAAATAGAGAGGGAAATTAAAAATATATAATGAGAAGCTGAAAGAGGGAGTGAGGTGAAAAAGGAGAGAGTATACAAAGAAATAAAAATATATATAAAATAAAAATATGAAAACAATATAAATAAATGAATAAAAAATATATAAGAAGGAAATATAACTAAATGAAAATAGATGGTGAAACGTATGGAATAAGAAGAATAAAATAAAAAGGGAGGCTATGTAAGTAAAAATAGGAAAATTTAAAATAAAATATAAATAAATAAGGAAATAATAATGATATTAAATAAAATATAAATAAATAAGGAAATAATAATGATATTAAACAAAATAAATAATAATTAAATAATAAAAATAAATAAATAAATAAAAAAAAAAAAAAATTAATAAAATAAAATAAAAAAATAAAAAATAAAAATAAAAGATAGACACTACTGTTTGTTGATGCCAGGGGGGAGTCGGGATTTGAGGACAAGCTGATGGGCAATTTCCCAATTACGGCGGATAGGAGAAGGAGTGTCTTTAGGAAGTTTTTTTAGAACGCGAGCTTGGTAGAGGTCATTAAAAGAGGATGTTTGATGGAAACGAGCATGTACTGAAACGGGTAGATCACTCCTCAAGTCCAAGCATGAGTTTCTATGATTGTTAATGCGTAGGTTTAAAGGAGTTGAAGTCTCCCCTACATAGAAACAATCACATCGCCGACACTCAAGGCAATATACCACGTTTCTAGAAGTGCAGTTAGAGGAAGAAGGGATTTGGTAGGAAACATTAGTGGAGGGACTGGTGAAGGTAGGAGAGGGGTTCATCAAGGGACAGGTTAAGCAGCGCCTTCTATTGCAGGGATGGGAACCTCGAGGATGAGGTTGTGCCGGCGGAGAAGGAGGTTTGGTATTAACTAGGAGGTTGCGAAGGTTAGGGGGTCTTTTAAAGGTTACTGAAGGAGGTTTGGGTAGGAGGTCGGCGGTGGTAGGGTTTGAGGATAGAGTGGCGAAACCGTCTTTAAGGAAGGTATTAAGGATTCTAAGGCCAGGATAGTAGGTAGTGAAGAGGTAAAAAGCGGGAGGAGCAAGAGGGCGAGGAGGTCTAGGATGAAGAGATGCAGTGACTTGGGCATTAACTATGTGGGAGGGATATCCTCGGGAAAGGAGAGAGGTCTTTAAGGAGACAATGTACCGATCAAGGAAGGCTTCATTGGAACAGATCCTGTTTCCTCTGAGACCAAGGGAAAATGGGATGGATTTTTTCTGGGAATGGGGATGGCAACTGTAAAAATGTAGGTACTGTTGGAGGTTAGTGGGTTTGATGTGAACTGCCGCCCAGTCTGTCACCCAGGATATAGACATCCACATCAAGGAACGTGACATGGGTTAGGGAGTATTCTGAGGTGAAGCGGAGTGAGGAAAAGGAGTTTAGATCAGATATAAATTTCTCAAGGGCAGGAAGGCTATGAGGCCATAGGAAAAATATGTCGTCGATAAAACGACGCCATAGAAGAGGTTGAAGGGATTGGGATTGAAGGAAGAGGGTCTCAATTCTACCCATGAAGAGGTTAGCGTATGAAGGGGCTGCCCTGGTCCCCATCGCTGTACCCTTTATTTGGAGATAGTGTTTATCTTCAAACCTGAAATTGTTCAGTTCAAGAACAAATTCGGTAAGTTGAAGAAGGAAGGAGGTGGAAGGAATATGGGGCTTAGGACGCTGATCTAAGTAGAATCTAATGGCTTCAAGACCTTCAGAATGGGGGATGTTTGTGTAAAGGGAAGTGACATCAACAGTAACGAGGTATGTATTATTGGATAACGGTGTGGGGATATCACGGATAAGATCAAGGAAATGGTTGGTATCTTTGATATGGGAGGGTAAGGATATATATATATATATATATATATATATATATATATATATATATATATATATATATATATATATATATATAATATATAATATATATTATTGAAATAAGGTAAACCGAACATTCATTAAAATTAAGCATCGAAAATGCAGAAGGAGTATTGTTTTTGAGGAAAAAACAAAGAAATTAAATCGTATGTTTTCAAAATAGAGAGAACCTTCCTCGTTGATTAATACGTAATATTGTGAATTATAGATTCTAACAGCCCCATAGTGACCTAAATTTTAAGTTAAATGCAAGAGTAGAAAGAGCAATCAATTATTAAAATAGTAATTCAGAAAACCGACTTCTAACAGAATACTTAATAATACCAGACAATTTATGACTTAGGATCTTATAAGAGATAAACAGCTTCATTTTAAATAATGTAACAGATAAATAGAAAGCTCAAATTATATGATATAGGTTTTAAATTATACATTTCATTATTTAACGTTTAATTAAAAATTAAAGAAAATGTTAGAGGACTGCAATATCAAATTCTACGAAAAACCTAAATAAAAAGGAAAACATTTTAAAGAAATTATCAAGAAATTTCCCGCTAAATCCTGGTTCTAGAAATTTAGATTAACAAGAGAAGATGTAGTCAAAATACACAGATTAATAAGTCAACATGCGAGATGCATAGAATACCAGTACAAGATAAGATTAAGCTACTTCCCAGTATGCTATAATCTAACCTGCCCATAATCTAAATGACCGTCTCAAATACAATACAAAAACGCTCAAAATTATATCAAGAAATTAAAATGCAAGATAAGCTAAGCAAAACTGACGAAAATCAAGAATCTACTCTTCTCACTATTAAAAAATACAAAAAATACACTCAAATTCGTAAATAAAATAAACTATTCCTCTTAGCCTAAAAAAACTAGACAACAAACCTCAACAATTAAATTCCCCTAACGCAAAAATATAACATTTGAACCCTGGACCCGCGAGTCCGATCAACCTCATTGAGGTTTTCTGTGGTTTCCCTCAATTTTACAGGCAAATGCCTGGTTGATTCATCAAATGTCAGCCCAAAGACTGTCTAGGAAACCTTCTTTGACTCTCTTGCAAAATTCCTTAAAATACCGACCTATTTAAAATCTCATCAAAGTATTGCTTTTGACAATCCTGCTTATAACAAAAGATAAAATATCCAAAAAAAATCCTTAAATCTATAACAAACTCTCCTAAACCCTAAAAATTAACAAAATTGAACACAGGAATACAAAAATAAAACAAATAGGCACAAACTTCCTCAAACTAGTAAATATATATGACTCCGGTTTATACAATATACAATTTGTATAATAGTACCAGTATCGTAATTGATTATAAAAAAAGTTAAAAAGCTATGTCATATTAAGTTTACATTTTTGCAGCGAATTTACATCAAAAAATGACATTTATAGAGTTGTTCGCTTATTAAAGTTGTTGACGCCTTTTTGATCCGCGGCCTAAAAGATTTTATGGTAACTATTCGCGACCCAATTCTTACACTTCATATATGAGCTGGCTTAGTATTCAGTGATATTTAGAATGATGACAAATTAATAAACGAAACTGGTCCTTGCAGAGTACTGTATTGCTAGAATAGTATATTATTATTTGTTTCTAACATATAATATCCACAGTAGGATATTTTGTAGAAAAATGAGACAAATGGCGAGCGCAGCAAGACAGAGATTTTTTTCAGTATAAGGCTTTTTTTGAGGGCCTTTCCCCTCAAAAAGGAAATAGGGGATATTTCCTATTTCGAGGGCTTTTTCTTGAAGTTGGTTTTCAAGAAAAAGCTTGGTTTGGTTTTTTTGGACTGCCTAACGTCAAACCAGAATTATGATTTTTGGTCTAATTTTATTTTAAAGAGAGGCTACAAAAATTTAAAGAATGGGCAATGCCCCTCCCCCTCGGCCGAATACCTGAAAACAGCTTGGAGTACAAAAAACTTAATAGACTTAAAAATGTTCAAAATTGAACCTAAAAAAGCTAAATATATCTAATGAAGAGAGAAAGGCAACTGACAACAAATACAAGGGGAATATATAAGTGCTTATCGATGTATAAACATCGATAAGAACTTAAGATAAGTATATATAAACAGTAGTTATAAACAATAAACATAGATAGAACTTAAGATAAACAGTATAAACATCGATAAGAACATTAAGAGTACATTAGAACAGTAGAACAGTATAACATCGATAAGAAATGTGTATACGTAGTTTAAAGATATACAACGTATGAATAGGGCCGCAGGTAGTTATCATAATAAGGATGAGAAAAGCTGGACTAAGGGTTTTACTTCAGCCTCGATATGCTCGTCCTCAGAATGTTACTGATAGTCAAATTTTAAAGAGGTATTCGATCTCGCAATGCTTGGGCTCAAAATTATAGGTAGTTGTCCAAATTCAAAAGTGCTATAACTACAGGTAGGTGCTATAACTGCAGGTAGGTGCTATAACTGCAGATAGGTGCTATATCTGTTATATCTAACTTAAAAGTTGAAAACATATTATAGAATATATACATTTTACTACGCCTTTCATTCCGGTATCGGTTTAGGTTGGGTTTAAGTCCTATTAAATTTAGAGGAAACTACAGCTAAAAAATCGGGAAATGTCTGGCGATAAACAATATACTTGGTACAATGTACTATGATAGAAGACTAGGGTAAGGATACTTAATTAAGTATCCCGTCTTAAAATACTTAATGTTAAAAAAGTTCCATCATTTTATTTTAAATATCTGTCTTTAACAAACCTTAAACCTTCAAGGAAATGAAAAAAAAGATAAAACATGAATAGAGTCTTAGAGGAAGAAAAGTGTTCTGAATTTAAATTAGATGTTTTAATGAAAGAAAATCCTGGAAAAACAAACCGAAAGAAATAGATGCTTCCTTTGACAAGCAAAGTAAACAAAATAACCAGAAAAGAAAAATTACTTCTGGAAATTCAAATCTTAGACTCTCTTAATGTATTTTTGAGAGCGGTCAAATAGCTCGAGTTTGTTTTGTTTAGCAAATTTCCTTAACGTTACAAAGTATTTGCTGATGTGAAAAGAACGTTGTCAGCTAGAGGATGTTGTTTCAGGCTAAATAAGCTAGCGGCAATGGGGTAGCAAATACAATTGTAAGTCTGAGAACCGAATCCCAATAGTAGAAGCGAAGCGAGACAGTAAAAATAGTCGAGGTATAATAGGCTATTCCACGTCGTGCACCAAATGCTATTTGTTTCGGACGTAGTAATAGGAAACAATTATTTAGAAGATAAACAGTATAATGTTTAAAGATTTGCTGGTGCACTTCTTTAGAACGCCTGGTTGGCTAAAAATTTTAGTTCTTGTTACGAATTTTTAGATGTCTTAATTCCTATTCACAATAATTAAACACTAAAGAATAAATAACTCATTAACTGAAAACGAGGCGTTTGAAAGAAGTGCACCAGCAAATCTTTAAAACATTATACTGTTTATAACTGTTACTGTTTAATAACTCATTTTCTGAAAATAATAAAACTTCGTTAACAAAAAACTTTAGAATATTTATTTGATAAACAGAACAAGAGGGCTTCGGTCCCATTGCCGCAACGTAGCGTCAGAGCTAAGGGCCACTACGCGGCCACATGGTTGTTGGCTTCGCATCCTGCTTATTTACTAAAGTACGACACACGGCTAAAGTAAGTTGACAGCATGGAAAAATAGTGTTGAGGAAACAATAAGGTTGGCCTGATTTTTACATTGAGGGCTTGGTTTAACAGCAGGACTAACCCCGTTGGATCCCTCCCATTATTATCCCACTCTGTCGACTGATTTTAGCTGTGTGTCGTATTACATTACATCCAAAAGATCGATGTTTTAACACTCTACCATAATCACACAGGGGACCTACGATGATGAAAGCACACTTATGAACATATAACATGGTAAAAACTTAGGAGGTTTTGAGATCTGAAATATATAATTTATTAAAAATAATTTTACCGGAAAATAAAATACTTTTCCTATATACCGGTTAAAATGACAAAAGTAAACAGAAAAAGTTTATATTTTACTATAAAATACAAACATTACATACATAATAATATACAGAAAAGGAAACGCACAGTTCTCAAATTGTAGGATCCATAGGTTCTGAAATGTAGACATTTAATAAATAATGTTTAATGTTAAAAGATATTTTTTTTGCAATTCTTAATCGAGGATGTATTAATACAACTTAGTGTTTGCTATAACACATTTACCTTATAATTAAAAACCTACTATTTGAAAAAAAAAAAAATTAAGTTGGCAAAAGATTTTAATGATGGAAAAAAACTTAATTCTTTTTAGATATTTTTATTTCTCAGAGTAAATCCAATAAGTAATAAAAGCATTAAAAATTAAATAATGTTTTTGCCCCTTCTTTGAAGTGCCACCCCCTTTACCATTGTTAGAAATAAAATCAGAAATTTAATATTTTTATATTCCTCTAAAAAGTTATACATAAATAAATTCTATTTATAAATAAATTCATCCTGTTTCTTGAGAAAAGAAAGGGAGACATTATAATAGAGACATTATTTATTTATAATTTAATATTTAAATATAATATTTCCGACAAGAAAATTAAATTTTTAGGATAGAAGAGGCTACACCTAAGACTCCTTTCATCAAAAAATTAAATAATATACACGAAAATTCGTTATTACAAGAAACGTATAATCAGGATCAGACCTGGCCATGAGAATCAGCTAATTAGTATTGTAATACATATTAGGATAAACATTTACTCATTGTCGAAACATTTTTATGAAGAATTACTTTTTGTCAAACCATTGTTATGAAGAATTACTTTTTGTCAAACCATTGTTATGAAGAATTACTTTTTGTCAAAACATTGTTATGAAGAATTACTTTTTGTAAAAACATTTTTATGAAGAATTATTTTTTGTCGAAACATTTTGTAAATAATTTAAATAATTAAAAATTGTAACTTTTTTAAAATAATTTTTATTAAGAGTAATAAACTTTTATTTATATTTTTTTAGTTTTCTTATTTATACCGCAGATATATAGGGAAAGTATTATGCTTGCAAAAAAATTCAAAAACAATGTTCCAAAAATTCCTGAGTAGTTTTACTAAGTTATCTGTGTATATGTGTGTGTGTGCCTGTTATCATCGTATCTTAATGTATTTAAGCAACATAGTTGAAACGTAGCACAAAAATCAATCTTTAACCCAAAATGATGGTTTAGCAAAAATTAAAAAAAATACGCGAAAAAATAAGTCAATTGATTTGAGATTCAGCACGCATAGTCATATATAAGGTAAAAATATGTGCTACGCTTTATCTCATTATCAGCATTAGTTCAATTTTTATCAACTTGAATTATAAACGTCTTTTAAAATAATAGCTAAAAATCTGGCATTATCCATTTGAGCTGAAATTTGGTATAAATGAGTCTCTTATAGGTATTTTAAGTTTTGTTGTACGGACTTTATAAGTAGGTTTTGTTGGATCATAAACGTTCAGTAGCTTTGAGCGTATAATTCAAAAATTATAAGACACATTTTGTTTACATCTGTCAAAATCATAACGTTTCACCATAAAAAATTAAATTCTAACATCCTGTGAAACATTAAAGAAATATAGTGCTAATATTTTTGTACTAATATTGCGTTCGAGTAAGAACTATTAGAGCGTATTATTTTTTTAAGCTTTAATTGACCTAAGCAGAATTGAAAACTCAGATGCCAACTTAGTACACAAACTTTTAGAAATAATAAAAGGAAAGGATCTCCTATAAGCTTAGAACACGAGGGTACTTGTACAAAAGACTCAAAGTCGCAGTGCAAAAGGTTTTACACCTACCCTCACAATTAATAATTAATAATAATAACCTAAGGATATAAAAGAAGAACTATGAAAATAACACCCATAGATATTTGGTTACCTAAAAATGATGAGGTCCGGCGTACTGAGACCGAAAGAATACCAACTTCGACTTAAGATAATCGTGACATTCTAAAGACGAGCGAAGCGAGTCCGAAGATATAATTCTGTGGTATATTGTTGTGTATATTAACTCCAGGAACGCAGTTCCTTATTAAATTAATTCTTATCTTGCAGTTCTTACAAGAATGATAGAGAAATTTATAATCATAATATTGCTTCAAAAATTTAAATAATTTTTATAATCAGATAAAAAATCCAATTATATTCTACAATATTGCATCATTAAAAGTTTTAATCATTGCAGTAATTCTTATTTCTCAATCGTTTTTCTTTAAGTATGAATCACAAGATTAGAAAAGTTCTTGTTTTGTTCTTGCGAGATATCTTAAAGTACTTCAAATTATTAATTTTAAACCCCTATAAAAAGAAGTAAAGAACATCTCAAAACCACAATTGCAAAGTGCAGTAGGTAATAAAAAATTATAATTTTCTCCTTGCAATAAATTTTCTTTAATAATTGTTTACAAAGTAGCTTCCAACTCGTTTTAAGTAAATACTGTTTTTAAAGTGAAGACAAATTAATTTTAATTCTAAACTATAAGAGCAGAGGTTAAAAATTGAAAAAAAAATATTAAATCATTTTAAAAAGCACTTTACAAAAGCTTATTAAAAAGTTTTAACGATGCACTTTGTTTTTATATAAGCGAATTTTCTTAAAGAAATGTAGTAAGTTTAAGAGGCATCAAAAATCACAGTTTCTATATGCATTAAATAGTCATGCGCGGTTTCTACTCAAATAAAAGCAAATTGCTTTAAAAAAAACTTTTACAAAAAAGTACTCGCAAAAGAAAACATTATTCGCAATTTTTCTAAAGAAAATTCGCTGGAAAAATTAATATTTATTATTATATTGTTTTTATCTCCTACTTATTTTCTTTAACAAATTGAACATTTTATAGCTAATAGTTTGTATACTTTGTTATAAGAATTAAGGTAATCGCAGTAATTGTAATTATTTTGTAAGTACAGTAAAACGAATAACAAAAGCGCTTAATGGCGAAAAAGAGAAAGCTTAGATAGTGGTTTTTAAACCCCATTTATAATCTCTTTTTAGAAAATGTATTTTTTCCGTTTTACTTTAATTTTATCTGCATGAAAAGTTTTAGAGAAATTAATTTCTTTCAACTTTTTATCTGGTAATGTTTAGAAATATTCTTGTTCACTATTTACTTTTCCTCATCAGAAAAAGTATTGTGTTGACTATAAAAAAGCCCATCTGTTAAAGGAATGTTTCAGTTCCTTTTCAGATAGTTAACAAAAAGGATAAGTATCTGTTAAAGGAATGTTTCAGTTCTTTTCAGATAGTTAACAAAAAGGATAAGTATCTGTTAAAGGAATTTGTTCAGTTCATTTTCAGATAGTTAACAAAAAGGATAAGTATCTGTTAAAGGAATGTTTCAGTTCCTTTTCAGATAGTTAACAAAAAGGATAAGTATCTGTTAAAGGAATGTTTCAGTTCCTTTTCAGATAGTTAACAAAAAGGATAAGTATCTGTTAAAGGAATGTTTCAGTTCCATTTTCAGATAGTTAACAAAAAGGATAAGTATCTGTTAAAGGAATGTTTCAGTTCCTTTTCAGATAGTTAACAAAAAGGATAAGTATCTGTTAAAGGAATGTTTCAGTTCTTTTCAGATAGTTAACAAAAAGGATAAGTATCTGTTAAAGGAATTTGTTCAGTTCATTTTCAGATAGTTAACAAAAAGGATAGGTATCTGTTAAAGGCATTTGTTCAGTTCCTTTTCAGATAGTTAACAGATAAGTTAACTATCTGTGAAAAGGGTTTTTATGAGTGCTAAGCAAAATTCTGTCTGGCTAATTTATCAGTCTTACGGTAACGACTGCTGTTTTAGTTAATTTTCATCAAAAGTGATGTCCTAATGAGATGGCACATGTATATATGAAATAAAAAAAATAAATATAAATAAATAAATAATATATATAATATATATATATATATATATATTATATATATATATATATATAATATATATATATATATATATATACATATATTGTGTGTGTGCATGTATGTATTTCTATCGGAATTTTAGAACACACTATCTCTCAAACGAATGGATATGTTTACATCAAACGCAAGAGGTAGCTTTGGAAAAGTAAAATACAATACTTCCCCATCTTTTAGAAGGTAGGAGAACAAAACGTAACACGTATTGTTTTTATCAAATATCAAAGTTACCTACAGCCCCAAAATGTATGTATGAAAACATTTTGGCTCATCACCTTTTGAAAAGGTGATAATCGAATAACAGAATCGAATCTAAACTTTAAAATAAATATGTAAAACATTAATAAATAATCAATAAACATTTAATTGAATTTTAGAAATGTGGAATAAACATTAAGAGTATTGAAACTTTCGCACACATAATTTGCACAGAATCATCTCAAATACCACCTCAAACCACAAAACGACAAACAACGAATTTAACATTCGTGGTAAAACAGTCAATTCATCGACAACGCCAATTTATTACTTCCTCTTCCTCAAAAAATGAAGTTGTAAATTTTAATTAAATTTACCTATCAAATCCTATAACCTTCAGCAAAAAAAAAATTTAAGATGAATTTGAAATTCGAAATAGTTATTTATGCACCAAGGGAGTAAAGAATGTCATTATTTTCCTGAGCATTATGTTGGTTCCTAAGGCGAAAGCCGAGGGAACCAAAGGATTTAAATCCTGAGGCGTAGCCGAGGTATTTATTTGTTTAACTCCTGAGGCGAAGCCGAGGGAGTTATAGCTATTTACTCCCGAGGCGAAGCCGAGGGAGGAAATTATTGCGAGGGACTAATGGCATTTTACTCCCAAGGTGCATACAAGATTTTATCTCCAGACGTCGACATTGAAAATAAAGTAAGAATGTTTTTTTTCATTTCTTTTTTCAAGATTTTTTAACTGAAAATTATCTTACCTTTAAGAAACTCGTTGTTAGGTGAATTATGCTAAAAATCTTCAACTTGGTTCTTAGTAAAAACATTCGCTTTTTTTGCATCATAACCTTCGTTTTTTCTTTTTAATAATGCTAGTAGTGATGCATAGCTTTTGATATTAACATTTTCTCTCACAAGCAAAGATGATTTGATTATTGAATACAGCGACCACAGACTTGACGCTTGTTTTGTTTTTCATTCGTTATTAAAATAAACAAGCAATGCATTTTCACTTACTTGTGGTATATTATGATCATGACACCAACTATTAAAATTGTTACAAGCTTTGTCATATAACTGTTTTGATTTCTTTGGTACCAAGTTCGCTTCAATAGCAATGTCAGGAGGTACATTGTTAAAAAGTTTGTCAATATCGCAAACAATATTATCTGACATAATTGAAATATTAGAGCAGTTATAAGTAATATTTTAATCTAATTATAAAAGTTTAAGACAGGTTTAAACAGTTAAAGCTAAGGTTTTAAACTAAAAAACATTGATTTAATGATATTTTGTCGAAAAAAAACAATGAGTGCGCAAATCTTTAAGTGATTTAAAAAAACCAGGATAGCCAACTTAATTTTTTTACTTTTAAAAAAGAACTAGTTTTATTTTTTATTATTTATTCTTATATAATTATTAGCATTAAACTAGTTCTACTTAAAATAATTGTTAATGTTATATTCTTTTTTTCATACATCTTATTCCTGTATATCTTCTTATTTATAGGTATCTTAGTTTTTAAATAAAAATAATTATATATTATTCAGTTTGTCGATTATTAAGTTAAGTTGGCAACTGTTACTTTTTACTCCCAAGGGAGTAACAAGTATGGGAGTGAAAAGTGATTCTTTACTCTCTTAAAACTAGTCATTAAATTTCGTATTATATACCGTCTGGAAATAAAAAAAATTATGCTTTTTGGTAACCCTAAAATAGAGAAATATAGTATACAAAGAAAACTAGTTCAAATTTAATTACACCGAGGATCATATTTTAGTAGTAACACAAATGATTTATGAACCTTCTGTAAAAGCGATTTGTAGATTTGGACGATACAGCGGTAGAATTTCTCACTGACTTTATTAATTTTAGATTGTTTTCCATTGCATATTCAATTTTTCACAGACCCCCGGACCGCGGGGAACACTCCTGATTAATTTATAGTCAACCTAGCCCCCCGCCTCACCCACACGGGTTTTTTTAGGAATGTTCTAACACTGTTAACATTTTTTATACACGACTTCAATGCAAGTAATATCGATGTATTACGTAAAACCGGATAAATAAATGTTAAATGAGGTTTGTTTCTTAATATTTGAAAGAATGGTGTGAGTTGAATCGAAGTGTATACAAGTTGAATCGTGCACACATTAATTTACATGTGAGCATACCATTTTTTGTTTATTTAAAACCTCACCACAACATTATGTAAAACTTATATAAACATTATATAAGAATCCAGGGTTAACGCCTTTATTGGCATTGTAAATTTAAATTATATATATATATATATATATATATATATATATATATATATATATAATATATATATATATATATATATACATTTTTGGCACATTACAATTTTGGGCTCAACCTAGTTTTACTCGTCATCAGAATTTTTAAGTTACCAACATGAGTCCTGAGACTTGCTTAGCTTGTCTACTAGTTCACATACTGACCTCTTATTTAAAGGGCTGATCTTTAGCCTTCTGACAAACACCGTACACAACGGTGATAATAAAATCAACCTACATATACACTTCATTATAAGTCATATAAGTTAAAAAAAATATATATTTTTGTTTTAACAGTTTTTTTAAAAACTAATAAAAGCCATTTGATAAATTAAACCACTCCTGTTTTCAAGTTCTATAAACCCCGGTATTAGAGCCATCTACTGCGGAGTTCTTTTACTAACTCCATATGTAATTATATCCAGAACATCAAATTCGCCCTTCGATTTAGTGTACAGAATTATTAGCTCTCGTCAGCACTTTTTAAAAAAAATATAACCTTTATTATTTTATATTCTACATACATAATATGTGTATGATTGTTATTTGATAATAATCAAGGTAAGCTCTCCCTTCACTAAAGATCATTAAAATATTCATCTTGTGCCAATGATTACTTTGGTCAATATTTTTTTTTTCTTTCTACAAAGAATTAAATATTTTTTACTAACCTCTAGCTCTTGTTTTCTGAAGCAATCTGGATACTATATCATCGTAAGCAGACTGGGCAGCGACTCCTGAATCTTTAACTAGCTTCTCTTTAGCAGCGATGCAAATGTTGTATTTGGCCATAAGCACCTCCAATTCTTCGAATGCCTACAAACAATTTAAGATATAATACTTAAATTAGGAAACTTAAAAGTAGGTACATATAAAAGTTGGAATATAATGTCGCTCTCCAAAGTGGTTGTTTTTCACGAAGTTTGAATGCAACACAAGCTCCCCTTCACAGTTGTGTGTCTGAATTTGAGTTCGTGTGAGTTAAAACTTTGTTCAAAAATACATGTTTGGGGTCTAGTTCGCATTCCAAGGCATATTGGCGACACAAGGCATATTGGCAACACAAGATTAATTGGCGACAATATGTATGCTGGCGATACAGGGGATGATTAAAAATGACGTAAAGATATGAGGTGCGTAATGTTGCAATATTTTTTTTAAATTGTATATAAATACCCTTCACACGTATACAAATCATACCAGTTTATTGACACATAAATATATAGCCATCAACTCTTTAAAACTAATATAAACACTACTCCTGCGTCTTGGTCAAGACATACAATCAGCCTCAATAACTGTTTTTTAATTCACAAAGATTAAAAGATTATGGCTCGGAGGTCCAAATGGTGAGCGAATAGTTATTGAAATGGAAAGTCGCAGACGAGCGTAGCAAATCCGATATGATAAGGGAAAATCCCGGGGTAACCTGTACTCGATTTTTCTGAGCAAAGTGACCACTTTTTTGACCATTGACCTTTTTACTCTGGTCCTCATTTAGTTTCAGTTTACAGGAAAAACAATTTAAGAACAGCAATATTTTATATTTTTATTATATGTTATACAAAAAAAAAACTATTTTTATACTTAATCAAACAACACCAAGGAAATTTAAATCCACCTTCCCATTAAATTCCCTCCACCACTATTATCTATTTTAGGAGTTTAAGACCTCCTGATGATGGCCTCTTTGTAGGTTGAAAGCGCTTTGCCAATAAAGTTTTGTTTTGTGGAGATACTTCGTAGTTTTCGCATTATTCCTGAATAGCAGTTACTATGTTGTTTGTCTATGAGTGTGTGTATCAGAGTTCATAGTAGCTCCAAGAGTGTTTATGCTAAAGTTGTCAACTTGCGACATGAATTTATTTTCTTGTTGCAACAAATAGGAAATAATATTACGATATCATCAAAATTACGGTTGATGAAAATTAATAAGGCCCGTATTCAAAGACATCTTTCTAACGTTTTCCTAACATTTTCCTAACATTCTCCTTGTTCCTTAAGGAGAATGTTAGGAAAAATCCTTAAGGAACAAGGAGAATGTTAGGAAAATGTTAGGAAGAGTCTTTGAATACGGGCCTAAATTTCGAGTAAGGTGGCGTAATCAATGTATTTTTGAGCGATGAATCGAATAAAACCAGTCCGAGGTCGATACGGCCACTCTAAGTGACCAACAAGTCAAAAACCCATAATAAATTACCGGAAACCATAATCACGGTCGATAAAAATTAAACATAAAGTTGGACGTTGTTTTTAATGTACTTAAGGCAAAATTCAATAAAGCCGGTAAAAAGTCGACATGTCCAATCTGAGAAAGAAAAAATTCGAAAAAAACTGTTGTCAAATATGTCAAATATCAGAAAACCTACAATACGGTCGTGAAACCACGTATTTCAAGTAGAGAATAGTTTTCTATGTTTTTTTGGGCCTGTGAGTTGAATGAGAGTGTTCTGGAGTCAATACGAGCACTAAACGCCAGGGTACCTGGTTTAGAACCCTGGTAAGGACGATAATATTTTATTGTTTTTTTTTTAATTATATTAACTACAAAATACTTCTGGCGCGGTGGTCCGCATGTTGGGCGAATTTCCTTGCAACAACCCATTTCTTGCTTAAGGTTCCAGTTTATGCTTTATAACTTGAGAAGTTACTCAATTATCATTAAGTAACTTAATAGTCACTCAAAATAGTCACTACTTGTGACTATTTTTCAAAGGAAATGCGCTAAACCCTTTAAAGAAACTAACCAAGAAACTAAATTACCATTAAACTAGGTGTTATAATGGTATGAAATATTTTAGAGGCATAGGTGTGTATAGCCAAAAGAATAATTTTGCCCATTTCCTTGGAAAAATACGGAAAAAATGAGTTATGAGTAGGGCTTGATAAATGAGTAAAGCTCAAGTTATAAACCAGAACCTCTAGCAATAAATGAATTTTTAAGCTTGGAAACGCGCATTCCGAAGGAAATTCGCCCGACATACGGACCACAGCGCAAAAAAATTTAAACAATGTGTTCTATACAAGTCATTCGACACAAATTGAACGAACGCTGATAATGAGACATAACAACACCACAAATGTAAAACAACAATGAAGAGCATCAAACCTGGTTTGATGCTCTTAACTGTTGTTTTTCATATGCGGTGTTGTAACGAACTACATATGTGGTGTTGTAACTACTGTTGATGCTCTTAACTGTTGTTTACATATGTGGTATTGTACCGAACTACATATGTGGTGCTGTAACTAACTACATATGTGGTGTTGTAACTAACTACATATGTGGTGTTGTAACTAACTACATATGTGGTGTCTACATATCTGATATGAAATAAATAAATCTAATAAAACTTGGACTGCTGTCTTCATTATCATTTCCCTAATTAATAGAATAGCTTTTCCTTTTGTCTTAGCTGTAGATTTTAATATCGATACTTTAAACAAATCTTCACCTCTTAAAAAACGCTTCACTAAACTTATTCATGAATTGAATTAAAATATCACTATTTCAAAACCAAATTGAATTCATAATGGCAGGAAAATTTAATCTTGTATAACTTACCTGCACAGGGACTAATCTCAGACTACAGTTACTGACCATGTCATGATGTGACCGAATAGTATTGTCTATTTCTATGACTCTAACTTCTAGTTTCACCAAACAGACAATACAGACAATTATCGCTGCTATATATCGCTGCAGTAAAATATATCTTTTGGGATATTCTCTAAGAATATATTAACTGGGGTTCCATAAATTAAAAAAAAAGTATAATAAATAATAATGACATTTGTACATTGTAATTATTAGTTACTACATTGTAGTAAATGAAATAATCTCATGAATATAGCTTTTAATTACACTTGAATATTTGTGTTTCTTGGCATACTCACGCTATAAAATATTGTAATAAAGAAAATGCTTTGTTGGTGACAGAATGAAGGTTCAGCTCCTATGCATAGTACCATACGTCTCTTACTCAAAATAATACTAGTCCTTACTCATTTAAAAAATAAACTTTAAAAAAGAAAATTAAATATGGAGTACCTCAAATTTTTTACCATAATTCTTGACGACAACGGATTCGCTACGCTCGTCCCCACTACTTCTGACTCGCTTCGCTCGTCTTAAGAAAATACAAATCAACAATTTTATACTGCAATACGTCTATTGTGACAAAGGACGTGACATAAGCTAAAGTGTTAGGGAATTTGTAAATTTCAGGGAGTCTAGAAACTGTTGGCGATCTTAATTTAAATGAAAGAGGAGAGAAAACGCCCTTAATTAATTCGCTACTGAGAGCACCACGCCCACCTTCTATTATTATGTCACTGGTCTCGTCCATGCTTAGTAGTAGTGATAGTAATATGGGGGAAGTGGTAGTGTAACTACCAGGCCAGCGCTTCCCGAGATAATGTTCTACTCCTATTTCAAGAGTATATTTCATCTAACCTAGACAGAAGAGCCGTGAATTATAATGGTACCTCTCATGCTTTTTACATCATACATATATGGGGAACAACACGTGCTCTCACTGTTAAACAAAACCTCCACACACTTTAAACTACAAGGCAGAAGCAGTTTAGTATTATAATGAATCAACGATGAAGGTCCTAAATTTTGCCTATACCCAGTTTCCTTTAGGGTAAGGGATCTTCAACAAATACCTGATGACAACGCACAGGCTCGAGGCACCTCTTTCGACGAGGTCGAGCTCGAGACATCCCTTCTGAAGGTCGAGGTACGTCTTCTTACAAAATTCCTAGAGGCCCGTGCAGGGATTGAACCCATGAAAAAAGTCTATTCATACTGTGTATTGGCCGCGTACCTTAACCACTTTACCACGGATGACTCGTCCATGCATACTCGCAACTAACTCTTTATAGAATTAAAAGTATGAGCGCCAGAGGAGTTCATCATAATCAGAATAATAAAATAAGTCTCTCCACTGAAGTATTATTTATTTAAAATAAAGCATAACCGGCTTTCAACCAACTAAAGGTCATCACCAGTGCCTAACAAACAAATAAATAAAAAAATAA
This sequence comes from Microvelia longipes, assembly GCA_018340805.1. Taxonomy (NCBI): domain Eukaryota; kingdom Metazoa; phylum Arthropoda; class Insecta; order Hemiptera; family Veliidae; genus Microvelia; species Microvelia longipes. Next base: position 36,788,413 of record JACMZG010001913.1, read on the forward strand.
AAGTACAAAAACATTACAAGAGGCTAAAATCAGAAGGTAAAACAAAGATAAAAATATATAAAAAAAACAAACACTAAAAGGCATAAAAGTGTTAATACATGAGTGGAGAAACTTATTTTATTATTCTGATAACTATTTATGTTTTAAACTAGCCCCTTTCTTCTTTAATATGTGTCAAGTGTAATTTTATTTTTTATTTATTTTCTTTATTTTAATTATCTTAGTACTTATCTTTCTTTATTTAGTTTTTAATCTAACTTTCTATAGCTTCAACTAGAAACAACACTTATTTTTGTTTAATGAGGTATAGCTTAACCGTCGGACTAATTACTCTCTATACAGTAAGTTTACAGAAAAAATATTGTTATCGAACTTAGAATCATTATCAGCATTAGTTCAAGTTTTATAAAAGAAATGTATAAGAATGCGATGTTGAGAGAAAAATTTTAGATTTTCCTTGTACCCCATTATTATTATTATAAATAAAAAATCAATAATTACATTATTTTTAAAAAAAAAAACACCTATAAAGCATTTTTCTGTTGTTTTCTTTTTTTAAAAAAAAACATAATATGTAATAACATGTTAATAATAATGTAAAAATTCAATTTTATCGAGCATCATTAACATTCTATACTTCTACAGAGTATTAAATACAAAACTCTACGTTAATTAAGAGGAAAACAAGTTTGCAATTACCATTAAAACATCAAAAAACAAAATACTTTGAGAGGAAAAAACGAAATATTTATAATAAATAATGATTTTCCGAATTCCGAATTTTCCTTATTTTTAAAAAAAATCTTTTCAATATTGTAGGAATGAGTTATTTTAAAAGTTTATTTTAGTTTTTTAACTAGTTTCCCCAATTAGTAAAAATATGGGCTGATAATAAGGAAAATAATCGAATTAATAAACATATATTAGTAAATATTATTAAAATTTGTGTTAGTCTATTACGTGGTATATATTAATATGTATAACATATATGTGTACCATTTGTTTATTTTATAAATAAATAATATTCCCGTTTGAGGGCCTGTCGGTAAATTGCATTTACTATCCTATAGGCGATTTTAGTTAAAACTCTTAGGGGGGGGGTCAACCCTCTGTCTCTATATATATATATAATATATTATATATATATATATATATATATATATATATATTATATATATATATATATATATATAATACAGTATTTTTTAAAAAAGATATAATCTAATTCTTTCGTTGTTACTATAACTAATATTACTAATCTTTTATTTAACTTTTAAGTAAATAGGAAAGTAAAGTCATAATTGATTATTTATTGATAAAGTATATTTTTACATGATAAATAAATACATTTCATTACATTATTTATTTTCTTAATATATTTTATATAAATTAAATTTAATTTTAGTTTTGGTAGCTAAAAAGGCAATATGTTTTTCTTGTGGGGGCTAATTTCAATCTAGGGGGGGTGGGGGCTTTAGCCTGCCTTGTCCCCCCCTTAGAATCGCCTATACACTATCTTCTTGGTAGTCCAAGAGAGAGAGAGAGGAATCTACACTCACTGAGTGTGCTGGATACCTCTGACTCGGTACTTCTTGCTACCAAAATACTCGTCTCGGGCTGGTTGCACACGAAAGCTATCTTTGTAATAAAGAATAATTAATGGTGGAGAAACGTATTTGATTACAAACCTCTTGGAGTAATAGATGGACTCTACAATGCAGCCAACTTTACAGGATAATTATACTCTAAGTATTAATTAAAGTTTGTTAAATTGTTTCAATACAAATTCTATTAAAAATCGTTTCACTCAAATAAACTTAGAGCAAAGCCCCGGATGCGAACCTTACACCTCTGGCGCTACCACCACAGCGACGGTGGAAGACTTTTATAAAGTACTTTATAAACATATTAATAAAAGCGACCGCAAAAAACACTTTCTTTTATGAAAAACAATTAAATATTTTTAATAATCAAAGTGGATAAAACCATTCTAAATACAAGCGTCAATCAAAAACTAAAACAACATCTAATTTCGTTAATTTTAAAAAAGCCTATTTTCTCTGAGCGACGTTTAAAAGAGGGGATAAGGTGACAGGAAGGGAATGACGAAGGCCTGCTTTATGAAAAACAGTCTAAATTCGAGCCTTTATAGGCAAGTCAGGACATCAAAACTTGTAAAACATTAATGATATTTAAGTGCGACGTGGTTTGAAAGAAGAAATTAGATTTTTCTAAAAATCAACACAGAGGTGAAAAGGTAGAAGAAAACATAAATAAAGAGAAAAAGGTTTCCTTTTTTAAGATATTTATGACTTCACTTTCATTCATTAATTGTTTAAAGAGATTTTTTTTTCTGTTTGGAAAGAAACTGCGAGGTAATTTTTAATTTTTTATAAACACCTTTTTTAAGGCCTCTCGGTCCATTAGGGTATTCAGCCTGCGGGAAATACCTTAAATGGGTAGCATCTACACAACTTTAAGTTTATCGAAATATAAATGAATATTTGTTATTTATATTACTAAAAACTAAATCACAGTTAATAATTAATTAACACTTTTTGACTGTGTTAAAACGAATAAAATTAAATAACATAAAATAAAATAATAACAATTTTATAATAAAGTTAATAATGAAATATTTTATAAAATATATTATTATAAGTTTTAATAATAAAATTATTAAAACGAAAGAAAATAAAACAAATAAATCAATTTGATTAATTTGTTTTATTTTCTTTTTTGACTGTGTTAATTAATTGTTAACTGTGATTTAGTTTTTAGTATTTTTGTGATTTTGTCAAGTTTTAATCTAGTCAACCAGTTATTTAAGTCTTGTCTGTGTTTAAAGCCTGAAGATGCCAACAATGTTTGATGAAATATATAGCTAATTAATTTTTAGTTTTTTGTTTTCCTATAGAACTTTAAGCTGGTAGTTTATTTCCTATTTTATTAAAATGTGGGAGTTCTATACAATTAAAATTGCTACCAAAGAGAAATTACTTAAAAGTAACAACCTTAAAAATGTAATTTTTTAACCAAAATTCCCTAAAGAAAGGTAAGAAAAAACCGCAGTTATGTATTTCAATTTTTTTTTTGTAAATAAAAATGATGTTTACATATTTTTTTGATTTTCTTGTCTTACCTTATAAAGACTATCTTACCTATCGAAACTAAATTTATCTCACAATGACTTGTAGAACTGTTATAATTAATCAAGTTTCCTATTTGTCTTGACATTCCAATTCACACAACGTTGAATTAAAGAACGATTTCCCACGTTTCCTAAGTATAGTTATCATGAATAAACTAAATCCCTCTCAAACGAGAAATTAAACTTAGTTAAATATTCTATTAATCTGTTTGCATTTCGTTGGTAAAATCTAAAATGAATAAGTTTGACGTCATAAAACACAGATGTAAGTAAAAAGAGATATCTTAAATGTATAGTATGACAAACTACGTATTAATGAAAAAAAAAAATAATTAAAAGAAGGAATAGGATGACATTGGAAAATATTATTTTTCTAAAAAAACATGGATGCTTATAAATGCTTATAATTGCTTAAAATTATATGTATGAAAAGACATATGTGCAGAGGAAATTATTTGCTCCGATCAAAACAAAGTTGTTGGGAAACACTTTCCTTTGTATAAATGTGAATAAAATACTTAATACGGCATCCATTGGATACCATCATTACTCTAAACCCTTTTGGATAACCGTATATTGTCTCGCTTCCTTTGATGATATTTAGAGGAAAACTTTACTTAAAACAAAATAGATATTTTATAAAAGGAACGAAATCTTTACACAAACATATTATGTTTGTAGATGATTTATTGTATCATTGACAAACATAATATGTTTGTCTTAAACACGTATCCCATATGTTGTCAACGATGTGGTGATCGTTATATAGGAACAGTAATAGACTATGATACATAAACACAGTTTTCACAGTCGGAAAACCTTGGAAAAAACCACTTTAGTATAGTAATCCAAGAACCGGACTTGAAAAAATGTGACTCATTTTGTACTCCATCAAACCTAATTATTCTGAAAAAATACCTTAAATTATGAAGAAAAAAATAGTCTGCCTATTTAGAGTGGAGCCCTTCATATGATTGCGCCTGCTCAAAATTTTATAAAATCGCACACATTTCAGTTTTCTTAAAATAAGTGGTTCCCTGTGGGTCGTGTGTAAAACATGAAGAGAACATTTTTTAAAGGCGATAAAATCTTATATAAAATGAGTGTTTAATCATCAAAATCAGATGACTACTACCAAAGTTATGGATCTTTCAAAAACATCTAAAAGTGGTTAATTTATGCAAATTCATTCAATTTTCTTTGAAAAAATATTGACTTTTCGTGCAATTTATAGGCCATTTTACAAATGTCATAACTTTATTTGTAGTTATCCGATTCTGACGAAAAAACACTCAATATTATTAGCATTAGTCTCCATTCTATAAACATTCTATAATTAATTCGTCCCATCCAGTGTCAATCAATTACAATCGAAAAAACACTCGTTTTATATTAAATTTTATCAGCTTTAAAAATATTATATTCATGTTTTGCACACGACCTACAGGGAACCACTTATTACAAGAAAACTGGTATTTGTGCGATTTTCTAACATTTTGAGCATGCGCGATCATATGAAGGGCTCCACTCTGGATAGGCAATCTATGCTTTTCCTTCATAATTTAAAGTATATTTTCAAAAAAATTTGGTTTGAAGTAGTGCAAAATGAGTCACGTTTATTAAGCTATATTTTTTGGACTATAGTCAACGAATAAAACGTGTCCTGTTATTCATGTTTTCGGTAATATCTTTGTAGGAATATAAAATATCAAAAATTCTTTCAAATAAAGTTTGAAGCTAAGTCAAGATTTAATTGAAAAAACTCAAAGCTGTCAAATGTTTTATTAAATACAATGGTTTTCCTATAAGATTGTAATTTTTTTTATTTTATTTTGGACAATTTTTTTTCATTTCCAGGGGACTTTATTCTATTGGTATTAGAAGAAAAAGGAAGAGGTAACATCTATAGAGTAGTTTGTCTTCTTTCTTTTTAATCGCTTTATTATTTTTAGGACAAGGGCCGTTTCAAAGATACAGTCAAAATTCTGTTTACCCGTCTAAAGAAAAATTTGCCAGGCTAGTGTTCTGCGGCTATAATTTGAGATAACTTGTTCTGTAGTTGACAATATCATATCAAAATATTATAACGTTTGATCGATTTGCCGCTGAGTTATGGTAGTGCATAAAGAACAATTTCGCGCTAAAGTGACAATTTTTAGTTTGTAAACGTTGTAAAAGAATGAAAGTATGGTTCATTTATAACTTGAAATTCTGTCTTAATGGTTAGAAATAGAGAGTAAATCAACAATAACTTATTTACAGGTAATTTAGTTCAACGTTTAATCAAGGTCAGGGACTAATTTCGGGGCTAATAAATTACAGTGGTTTTAGGGGCCTCAAAATTTTAAATAAGATTCGACCAAAAAATGTTTTATTCACCAGAAATCCATTGTAGGTCAAAATGAGATGTTAGGCGCAAAATTAAAATGCTTAGGGTCAGGCCCCTGAAGCATGATCAAATAAAATATAGCATACAACAAAGCTAGAAGTAAAACATTAATTACATAAACAGTTGGCCTGCCTCGGCAGTCAAATAGTAATATATCTTCTTCGGGTTTGCCTCAGCAGGTAATTTATACAGGCTAGTTATGGGTCTCTTGAAAAACGAAGGGTAAAACCGACAAAAAACACGAAGCTTGAATTTCTTTTGAAAAACGCTAAAATTGGTGCTGGAGTAACAAAATAATAGTTATTTATGCCACAAGGCTGAGAAGTGTGTCTTTATGTCACGGCAATTAGATTTACCGAAGAGCGAAGCGAGTCGGGAAAAATTGCCAAGACATAAAGACATTCTCAGCCGGATGGCATACACTATTTTTTTTTAAGTAGCACTCATTAAATAAACTGCGCTATATACTTAATTGAAAAAAAACAAACGTAAAAAAATAAATACATGTTTAATTATAATGAAAAATAAACAAACAAATGACAAATAAACACACAAAAATTGTCAATTAGAACACTTCTTAAAAACGAAAAAAAAAACCTCATGAAAGATTGTTACACAGATTGTTTTTTGAACACGCTACATTACAGTAATGGCGGCAATATATGAATTACTTTTACGTCCTAGGAGTTTTTTTACATTCATTATTGTCCTCGGAGGTGAAAAGTACTAAATAACCTCCTATAACAATAATGATTGGCTTCTCATCCTAAAAACGGTTCAATAATGTGCTCAATTACGTACTACCTCAAAAAATAGTTATTTATGCACCAAGGGAGTAAAGAATGCTATTTATTCCCCTGAGCATTATGTTGGTTCCTAAGGCGAAAGCCGAGGGAACCAAAGGATTTAAATCCTGAGGCGAAGCCGAGGGATTTAGTTGTTTAACTCCTGAGGCGAAGCCGAGGGAGTTATATATATTTACTCCCGAGGCGAAGCCGAGGGAGGAAATTATTGCGAGGGAATAATGGCATTTTACTCCCAAGGTGCATACAAGATTTTATCTCCAGACGTCGACATTGAAAATAAAGTAAGAATGTCTTTTTTCATTTCTTTTTTCAAGATTTTTTAACTGAAAATTATCTTACCTTTATTATAAGAAACTCGTCGTTTGGTGAATTATGCAAAAAGTCTTCAACTTGGTTCTTAGTAAAAACATTCGCTTTCTTTGCAACATAACCTTCGTTTTTTTCTTTTTAATAATGCTATTAGTGATGCATAGCTTTTGATATTAAAATTTTCTCTCACAAGCAAAGATGATTTGATCATTGAATGCAGTGACCGCAGACTTGACGCTTGTTTTGTTTTTCATTCATTTTTAAAATAAACAAGCAATGCATTTTCACTTACTTGTTGTAAATTATGATCATGACACCAACTTTTAAAATTGTTACATGCTTTGTCATATAACTTCGTTGGTAACAAGTTTTCTTTTACCAAGTTCGCTTTCAATAGCAATGTCAGGAGGTGTATTGTTAAAAAGTTCGTCAATATCGCACACAATATTATCTGACATAATTGAAATATTAGAGTAGAATATTAGAGCAGTTATAAGTAATATTTTAATCTAATTATTAAAGTTTAAGACTGGTTAATAGTTAAAGCTAAGGTTTTAAACTAAAAAAACTTTGATTTAATGATATTTTGTCAAAAAATAAACAATGAGCATGCAAATCTTAAAATTATTTTAAAAAATCAGGATAGCCAACTTAATTATTTTTTACTTTTAAATAAAGAACTAGTTTTTATTTTTTAAATTCTTTATTCTTATATTATTATTTTTTATACATCTTATTCTTGTATATCTTCTTGTTTATAGGTATCTTAGTTTTCAAATAAAAATAATTATATACTATTCAGTTTGTCGATTATTAAGTTAAGTTGGCAACTATTACTTTTTACTCCCAAGGGAGTAAAAAGTACTTTTTACTCCCTTGGGAGTGAAAAGTGATTCTTTACTCTCTTAAATCTAGTCATTAAATTTCGTATTATATACCGTCTGGAGATAAAATTATATTACTTTACTTTGGCTATGATTTTACTTGGTTTGTGTACTTAGTTATTATTTTATTGTTAAGTATGACACACGGCTAATATCAGTTGACAGCTCGGGAAAATAGTGTTGAGGAACCATTAAGGTTGGCCTAATTTGAAATTGAGTCCAGGAATAACCTCATTGGCTCCCTCGCATTATTTTCCCACGCTGTCAACTGATTAGCTGTGTGTCGTATATACTAATGGGGAATTTTTCAAATTAAAAATGACAACATGAGACCCCTCCCATTTTTTCTCTTAATGAAGAAGAAGAATAGTAGTAATTAAATTATTCATCTTTTAAATGCTGGAAAATTAATTTCTTATTCATATTTTAATTAGAATTTCAATAAAAATTGTTGCATATTTTTAACTTAAATTAAAAAAGCATATAAGTATAAGTTTCAAAACCATTTTAATAAGATTATTAACAATTAATTTGTGGCAAAGTATTTAACAAACTTAAAAACTTTTAATTTCAGAAATTAAAAACATTTGATCAATAAAAAACTTTATTCATTTCAACATATAAGAAACATAAGCATGCAATAACAACTGCGTATAGTCTGGTTCTAAAATATTAAATAAATTTAATTATACACTTGTCTCAAAATCCCATGATACTGAATATTAAAAACTTGTAATAACTTGAGAACGTACTTGTGGAATAATGAAAATAACTTTACAATATACTTAACGTATATTGCTATACTTTATTTTTAATATTAATTTTTCCAAATGTTAAAAGATTGTCAAGTTAAAGTAGTATATTTATATATCATTTTAATACTACCGAGTTTTGCAAAACATGAATAGTTGACACAATATAATTGTGCGAGAGACACCAAGGAAATGTAACAAGCAAACTGCAATGCTACATCTGGGAGATGTTCCATCATTCGACATTCGTCATATTTGATGGCTCGACATAATGTCATGTCCCACTCTTTTTCGTTACGTCTAACTCATCAGGCTCTGTCGGCGCCCTGATGTGTTAGACGTAACGAAACAGAGTGGGACATGACATTATGTCGAGCCATCAATGATGACGAATGTCGAATGATAAAACAGTTCCCAGATGTAGCATTGCATTTTGCTTGTTACATCTCCTTTGTGTCTCTCGCACAATTATATAGTATATTTATATCAAATATGTATTCTTAAAACTATACGAATAATTTAATGTTGACATTTTGGCGGTTTCTCTTTGTGACTTGGCCATTACGCAGCATACACTGAAATGCTTATTAATAGTCTTATAAAACAGTTAGCTTATTATAATAAGCTTATTAAGTAGTCTGAATATATTATTATAGAGTATGTCCACACTCTATACAAGATGTTTAGTACTAAACTCTCTTAAGCTGCGTCATGGCCAAGTCACAAAGTGAAACCGCCAAGACCTCGTCTATTTACTAGCATAATTAGGAACTTTTGACTTGGCTTTTCCAATGATCTCACAACGTTTTACGCTAGACTTGGCTCCTATTTTTACACGCATGTGCTTTTGTCAGGATTTCATTTTTTTTTTTGTAAGCTTCAACATTATTTCTAACAAAAATACGCCAAGAAATATAATTAAATTATTAATTAGTTACAGCATATGACACCACTTATTTATTACAAAACAGTTCTATTTTCTTTAATTAAACAATAGGTAAGTTAATAATAAATATATAATTTATATTTATTTATTTATTTTAATAATAAAATTTGTCTATATACCAAATATCAAGTCTCTACAGTTGCTGGAAGTGCCTTAGAATTTTACTCCGAAGGGAGTGAATAGTTATTTATGCACCAAGGGAGTAAATAATGCTATTATTTCCCTGATCAGTTAGTTGGTACCCAAGGCGTAAGCCGAAGGAACCAAAGTATTTAACTCCCGAGGCGAAGCCGAGGGATTATGTGTTTAACTCCCGAGGCAAAGCTGAGGGTTATCACTATTAACTCCCGAGTCGAAGCCGAGGCAGGTAATTGCAAGGGGAAAAATTTAATTTAACTCGCGCAAGGTGCATACAAGATTTTATCATCAGACGTTGATTTTATTTTAATAAGTTTTGTTGTATTTTATCATATTTTTTATTGTTCAGACCCCTTTATAAATTTAAGAAGTGCTGCATCCAAAAAATACAAAAAAAATGCTGTGCCAAACAAATTTTTTGACCTGAAAAGGATTTTGAGCCAAAATATTTTTTTTGGTATGCTCCCCCTTATAAATTTTAGGGGTGCCTCCCCTCGGAAAAATTACAAAAAATTGATCGGTCACCTGTATAAATTAAGAGATACCACTCCTAAAAAATTGATATATTTGGCTAAAATAACCCAATAATAGGAAACGTTATTTATTTTAAGGAAGAAAAAGTAACTTTCTCCTTTGGAAGTGAAAAGTAACTTTTTCACCCTTGGGAGTGAAAAGTAATTTTTCTCCCTTGGGAGTGAAAAGTAACTTTTTCTCCCTTGGGAGTGAAAAGTAACTTTTTCTCCCTTGGGAGTGAAAAGTAACTTTTTCTCCCTTGGGAGTGAAAAAGTTCTTCTTACTCTCTAAAAACTAGTCAATAATCTTTACATTATACACTGTCTGGAGATAAACGATTGTATTTAAATATAGAGGGTGTACGCTACCGAGCAGATACCAAAAACATCTAGAAATGGATTGATGGGCAAAAAGGCATGCGCTTCAATGAAAATTCTCCCGGCTTGAAGTCCTCCGTGCTTTTCGTCGATGCCAAAACTTTTTTTGTTTTGGAATCGACCACAGTTTCAGCACCCCATCCGCCATTTGTCCAGGGAATCCCGGTAGGAGAAATTCAACATTAAAGAGAAATTCCGCATCGATATTATTTTTATCGCAGAATCAATCATCCCATTTTCTTATTATTATGTTGATGCGATACCAAGTAAGGATTAAGAAGAGATAAAATAATTTCGGGTTTTTTTCACCCAATCTATAAAAGGAAAATTAAAGATTCTCCGCAGACTAAATATTTTTTGTAATCTTTTTATTGTGTTTTTTTAAATCCCTGCCGCATCACTGTTGAAAAAAACTTTTCTCCAATTTTTATATTAGAATGATTTCTTTCTCAATTTTCTTTTGAAACGCAGAGAATTAAAATTTACTTCAAGAAGTGGGGAGTTGCAATTTAATTTAAGAAGTAGGGACTTACAATTTTATTTTTTATTAAATAAAAGTGAAAATGTATAATCAATCAAGTTCTATTTTATATTTTGCTGATGGAAAGAGAAAACATTAAAACTTTTACTTTTGGCCATTATTTTCAATAACTTTCTAGAAGAAATAAGGTTTTAAAAAAGTCTAAGCCTAATACTGCTTAACCGAAAGGTAACCCTTAGGCTTAAGTTTATTTACCTAACAACTTTCTTTTAAGTGGGACTTGAGTCAGATGAAATACAAAAAATATTAAATCAATAAATATCCAAGAGTGATTTGAGTCAAATATAATAAAATACAAAAATTTAAACCAGCAAATTATTCTTTGCCATGATGGTATTTAAGCAAACAATTTAGTCATATCAAGTATATGATTTAGACATAAAAAATCTTCATCGGCGAGTTAAAAACGATATTGAGCAAGCAGGCATATGAACCTAAAAATAATAAATTATAACTAAAATATAAATAAAAAAATCGGGTGCGGGGTACCTCGGAACTTTTTGTCAGTACAACTACAGCGGTAGACTGATTTTTGAACAAAATTTCAACTTTAGCATAAATACACTGGACGCTAAGATAATAAAAGACACACACATACAACTTTGCAAAAACCACTTAAGAGGCCTTAAAACGCCTGAAACGGATAATTCTGGTTTCATCCGGTTTCGGATTTTTTTTGCAAACACAATACTTTTCCTATATAACTACGGTATAAATGAGTAAAAGTAAAAATCAGCTCAGGAGATCATAAAAACACCTAAACGAATAATTCCGGTAGCAAATTTTTTTTGACGATTTCTTTGACGATATACTTACAAAGAAATATATATATATATATATATATATATATATATATATATATATATATATATATTATATATTATATATATGTATATATGTATATATATATATATATATATATATATATATATAATATATTATATATATATATATATATATGTATGTATGTATGTATATACGTATGTATGTATGTTCTTGTTTAGTTAATTCTCTACTTTCAAAAATAACTACTTACCCCTCCGCTCGGTTTTTATTTGGAAGTTCGCTAAAATATCGAAAATGACCAGCATATCAATATATTTTATTTCATTTGATACTACCGACTTTTGCAAAACATGAATAGTTGACACAATATAATTGTGCAAGAGACACTTAGGAAATGTAACAAGCAAAATGCAATGCTACATCTGAAAACTGTTCCATCATTCGACATTCGTCATCATTGATGGCTCGACATAATGTCATGTCCCACTCTGTTTCGTTAGTTATCTGTAGAGTTCAGGCTCTGTCGTCGCCCTGATAAGATAGATGTAACGAGTTAGAACGTAACTTTAAGTTTATAATACAGTAGAGCGTTAAAAACAAATCAATATACAAGGAATGTGCGGGCAGCCGAAAACAATTGATTTATTATAACCTTAACTCACTCTTGGAGGAGATTTTAATGAGGTTACACAGAGCCTTTGAGAGCCCCAAAAAGATGTTTCAGGCCTCTCAATGTATTGTGATAGGCTATGATATGATAGGCCCTTTCTAGTATATATCTTTATGGGCAGCACAGCCAATGCTTATATCCACCTACTAATGAACTTCAACGTTGAACCGTGTCTTACTTCACTGTTAAAACAAAGTAAACAAATTGTTTAGTTAATTAAGTAAATACCAAATAAATAACAAATTTAAATTTTAAACTTTGGAACATAAAATATAGAGATTCGATCATAAAAATGTTATCTTTAAATAATGCAGAGAAAATAGTGAGACCATGTTAGACTCTCTACGCCAGGTATATCGAAATTCAATCTATATATTTATTCCGGATATTTGCCACCCCCCCCCCCCCCCCCTCCACCCCTACTCCTATTTTCTTATTCTCGTAGGAAACAAGACAAATATTTGATATACCCCGTAAAAATAAAATCAAAAGTAAATATTTGAAAGAAGAGATTGAAAAAATATCACATCTTTCTTTGGATAGCAAATTGTGTATATTTTTTAATATTAATATTTTGTTTGTATTATTAGTTGAGATAATTTCGTATTTTCTAAAGAATGAGATTCTGTAAGACTCTCTACGCCAGGTATATCGAAATTCAATTTATAATATTATTCCGGATATTTGCCCCCTCCCCTCCCCCTACTCCTAGGGGGGAGGGGATAAAATAAAAGCCTATATATAAAAGCACCTCTACGTAAAATGCAACTTTTTTACTATCCAATATAATTGGTATTAATTATACTTAGTACTTATAATTATTGTGATAGATAAAATGATAAGTATGATCGTATAGGCACTCAATTTCGGCACCGGAGGTCCAGGGTTCGTAGCCCGGGCAGTGCTCTAAGATTATATGAATAATGTTTGTATTGAAAAGATTTCACCAACTTTATTTAATTTTTAGAGGATTAATAGTGGTAAGATAAGGTAAGATAGTTTAACTACCTTACCTAAGTTAAAGGTAATTTGAACATCAATTATACACACAAAGACTCATTTTAACCACTAACGCTACCTAGTAGAGAACACAAAAACTAAAAATATCGAGAATTTTATTTTGAAAAAACATAACAAGTAATAATAATAATAATAATAATCCATTTATTGCAAAATACATGATAAATACACATAATAGAAATCTTAATTTAAAATTAATAGATACAATTTTGCAAATCGCAATATTGCGTGAACCCTAGAAGGGTTGAATCGAGTTGCTTACCTACAACATTTAGTTTATTGATTTATAATTTTAAAGAGAATAATAATTATGTTGAGTCTAAATGTGTTTAATATAATTAACAATAATATTAGAAAAAAACAAAGCATAACTTTTGTTGACATGCAAAAAATAATAGAATAATTAAATTTTTTATTTTTTTTTTACACAAACATACATACATATATATACATACATTCACACACACATACATATACATACAACACATACATACTACATACAACATATATACATACATACATACTCACATACATACATACTCACATACGTATACCTTTACACACACACACACATACATACATATACACACATATATACATACATACATACCAATATATATTATATACATATCTTTTTTATACTTAATTAATGTTAGTGTTTGTAATTATACTTTCTATTTACAAAAAACAATGATGATAATAATTAATAATAATATAATAAATACAATATTTAGTTTTAGATTATCTATTAGGATTAATATTAGATTATTTATTAGGTACACTAATTTTTATAGAACCACACATCATAATAAACTTTACACAATCTTTTCCACTCCTGCCTATCGTCAGCCACTCTATGCCACATTTTATCTACACAAATCTTTCTCATCTCTTTATCCCATCTTACTGGTGGCCTTCCTTTATCTCTTTAAATCTCTCGGGTACCAATTTATCATCTCTTTTGTCCATCTTCCGTCTTTTGTTCTGGATATATGTCCGGCCCACTTCCATTTCCTTTCAAATATAACTTTTCCTATATCATCTAGTTTTGTCTTTTCTCTTACCCATGCATTTCTTTTTTTATCTTTTCTCGTTATTCTAAGCATGCTACGTTCCATCATTCTCTGTACTGTACATAACAAGTATTTTTACCCAATATATCTATTGTTTAATAAAATAAAATGGAACTGCTTAGTGATAAATAAGTGGTGTAATATGCTGAAACTAATTAATAATCTTTCTTGGCGTACTTTTGTAAAGAATAATGTTCTAGCCAAAAAATATATAGATAAAGAAAGGTGGTCCTTAGATTGATTTTTACGTACAAAAAATGTTAGTTCCTAAGCCAATTAACAGGAGCGCTAGCGTTTAATATGATAGTTTCACCAGGCCAATTAAGAGAATGCACCACTGTCGTCTTATTTTCAGCAAACTACTTCCGGCACAAAACTGACTAATCTAAATATTTGCATAAAATAATAATGACAAAATTCAAGTAAATACTCGTGTCATTAAATTGTAATAAAAAATAATTTTGTACAACTAACTTAGATAAGTGGGAAAAATGATAAGGAGAGCTGCCGCAAGATGCCAGCATCGATTTCACACCCACTTTTTGTCTAACTCTCTCGCATACCTTCCGACATTATATAACTATTATATTCTTTGGTTCTAGCTTATAAAAAAGGAATACAGTCCAAACAATACACATGCGAGTAAAAAAAGAGCTAAGTCTAGCATAAAAAGTTGTGAGATCATAGAATAAGTCGTAGGTTGCCAATAATGTAAATATATGCATGTAAATATATGAGGTCTTAGGGGATTCACTTAGTGACTTGGTCACTAAGCAGAACACACAAAAATGCATAATAAACTTATTAAAAAGGCTGAATATATTATGTCTGCACTCTATACAAGATGTTTAGTACCACACTATCTTAAGCTGGGTAGTGACTTAGTCGCAAAATGGAACCGCAAAGACCTCATATATTTACAAGCATTATTGGGAACCTAAGACTTGGCTTATTCACTGATTTCACAACTTTTTACGCTAGACATGGATCCATGGATCTTTTTTACACACATGTGTTTTGTTGGGATTATAGAGGTATACATAAACAAACTGGCTATGCAAATTAAAATAGAAAAAAATAGATAACTTCCTCCCCGCTTCTGCGACAGTAGAAGTGAATCCCATTTTATGTAACGAATAATTGTAATAAGTTTCGGTTTTTGATGGATCATAAATGTTAAGCTTCATGAGCTAATTTAGTGCTTAAATAGGTAATCGCTTGGAATAAATCAAATGCATTTCCTGTTTGATGGTGAGCGAAGGGAGTTCAAATACATGTTACAGTATAAAATACTCCATTTCATGATATAGTATATATCATTATAGTACAAAAACTAATTAAAACTATGCTGAAAAAGAAAATAACAAAACACAGTGCTCCACTCTTCAAAAAACTGAAAGTACTACCGATTCAACAACAATTTGACTATACTTGCCTGAACAGAATACAGACCGGAAAACACACATTATCGACTGTAAAGCACGGACGAACAACTAAAACAGAAACTCAAAGACTTTACGGACTGCCAGGAAAAACGACAGCAGGACAGAGACACTGGATGTATCAGTCAGCACTACTACACAACTTAAACAAATCACTAAAACTGATCAATTAAAAAAAAGTTAAGGAATACTTAGTGGGCAGCTTAAAATAATTTCCAAATTACACTCACCCACCAAAAATTCTTCAATGTTTAATAACCAAATGTACATAATTACTAACCTACTAACAAAAATACTAACCAAATTCTACATAATAACAAACTCTTTAAGCATTTCATTTTGGTTTTAAATTTTTATTTTATTTATTTATATTAATAGTATAACCCTCTTCAAATGTACTCTTTATTATTATTTTAGTCAATTTTAATATTTATTAAAAATGTAAAAAAATCCTTCCTTTTTTATGCTTATTTTATTATTTTTTATTTAACAAAAACAAGAAAAAGGCAATAGCCTGTAACTATTGTACAAAAATATTCTAATAAGAGCTTAACAATGGTAAAGTAATTATTTTACTTTTTAAGTAAAGTAATATATTAAGTTAGTATTACAAGCGCAGATCTACCCTCTGCAGCGTTGTTCTTTTTTAAGAACAAAAGCAGTGGGTAGTTACTTTATTGTAACAACTTAATGTAAACTCTTTTTGTTTAATTTAAAGGAATTTAATTTTTAAAAGAAATTATATTTTACATTAATATTGTAAGGGTGAATGAATAGAGTCAAAGTAGTGGCTGAGCTTAGCGAATCCGATGTGACGAATGATGTGATGTGATGAATGCCTATAAGAGTCGAGGTACCCAGAACCCGATAATTCAATCTCATGTCTGTTCTCGATTTTATAAAAAACAAACTTCAATAACATAGTAATGCTTTTAGAAGTTGGATAAATTCTTCTTTATATTCAACAACTTTGCTAATTGCAACGTAGTTTTACCTCTTCTTAAGGTCAAAAGAAAATTAGAACCATTCCATCTCTTGTTTTATTTTCTTCTACAGTGTTACAACTGTGATTATAATTTTACATTAAATAATTTGGAATAAGAAAAACAGTTTCTTAAAATAAATGCATAATGGGATGTAAGAAGGTAAAACTACAAAATTAGTGCCTGAGGTGAATAAAAAATTCTGAGAATAAAGAATTCATGATGTAGCGGAGGACGGCAAATCGGGTGATTTTTTCTGCAATTCGAGTTTTCTTGCTCAAAACTTCTTGTTTAATTTTTTGATTTATGCCTTATAGACCAAGAGCCCAGGGGTGTTTTGTTAATAAAAGTGTAATGGCTGGAACCGGTCTCAATTTTATATCAATACCTTCCTGAACAAGGATCTGCAATTCTGCTGACTCGTATCGGATGGATGTCCCAGGCAGAACGCACTTAAGGGGTCAAAGGTTCTGCCTGGGACACCCATCCGATACGAGTCGGCAGAATTGCAGATCCTTGTTCAGGAAGGTATTTACGAAAAATTGAGACCGGTTCCAGCCATTACACTTTTTATTAACAAAGCACCCATGGGCTCTTGGTCTATTATAACCTAGGTAGTAGCATTTTCAATTTTAAAGTGCGTAGGCTTCAGCGGTTATTGTCATAAAGGTTTAGGTCTTCCTGTGGTGACCGCGTCAATGTAGATGGAGAATCCGACGTTTCGAGAGACGCTTATCCCACCGTGGACACCACCATACCGTGTCATGGTATCCCGCCATGCCTCCCACCGAAGGAGGCATCTTCAGGGATGTAGGAAATCATGGATAAAAACGCAATGCTCGACAAAAATGAACTGATGGAGACGAGGGTAGCCCTGTCCCTGACCTTGTCTTTGAGGACAAAGATTATAGCCATGATTAGGGATAATAGGATTCGACGGTCCAGTATGACTTAGTCCACTTGAAAGTCGCCTATGGGTGAACTGTCTGGTTGATGAGCTGGCTAATAGGGTATTTCCGTTGGATAACGTATATATATATTTTCAATTTTGAAACATTTTTTTTTCTGAGTTTCAAAGAAAATGCGTCAATGCTTTCTATGTGTTTTAAAACTAGGGTTATCAATTGTTAAGCAACACTGTATAACCTAAGACACGGTTGAAAATAATAAATGTCGAGTAATGAGTTGTTTTTAGAATATTTTTATTGTAAAATATAAACATTGGACTTCCAAAAAAGGTTTTGGAATAATTGAACCCACCATCTTTTTTAGATAGTCAATTAATAGACCTATAAACTTGAATATGCTCTCTACTCCTAGTAAGTCGACTCCCTTAGGTTCAAATTTAACAAAATATCTTTAGGTATTATTATCCAAACATTACAATTTAGTTACCAGTTTTCGTTCTCTATTGGCAACTTTAGAATTGAAGATTATTAGAATAAAAATTGAATTAAGACTGAAGCTACTACTAAAAGAATATTATTCACCTTTATTCCGTAGTTAGACTCCTCATAAATGACAGATACATAGCTCCAGTTGAGTTTCCTGACGATTTCAACCATAGCTTTAACTTGATAATGATCTGAAGGTATAGTTCTGGTAAAATACTCAAATCTCTGCTTGTTACTTAGTTCTGGACTTGTCGACCAGTATGAGACCTGAAACAGAGATTAGAACAATTAGCTTCACACTTAGTAGTGTAGTTAATTCTATAGTTATCAGTACAGTTTCATATTAAAATATATTGCAAAATAGGATTCAAAGAGGAGTTCATCATGATCAGAATAATAAAATAAGTATCTCCACTGATGTATTATTTATTTAAAAAAAAGCATAACCGGCTTTCAACCAACTAAAGGTCATCATCAGTGCCTAACAAACAAATAAGTAAAAAAAATAAAAGTACAAAAACATTACTAGAGGATAAAATTAGAAGGTAAAACAAAGAAAAAAATATATAAAGAAAAACAAACAGGCATAAAAGAATGATAAAAACATACTGGTGAGATGAAAGGAAGCTAGGTTTTGAGTCTTTTCTTATTGTTGATTGGTATAAGACTAACCATCTCGTATTGAAGAGGGGGCGTAATTTAAGAAGGTTCTCTTGTCAGATCAGAACTCTAAAATAACGCCCCTCTTCAATACGATAAGGTTTGTCTTATACCAGTCAAAAATAAGAAAAGACTCAAAACCCAGCTTCCTAACATCTCACCGCTATGTTTTTCTCATTCTTTTATGCCTTTTAGTGTTTGTTTTTATCTTTGTTTTACCTTTTGATTTTAGCCTCTTGTAATGTTTTTTTTTTTTAATTTTATTTTTTTACTTTTTTGTACTTTAGGCACTGTTGATGACCTTCAGTTGGTTAAAAGCCAGTTACGGTTTATTTTAAATAAATAATACATCAGTGAAGATACTTATTTTATTATTCTGATACTGCAAAAAAATTTCTCAGCCACCTGATACACACAATTATACTCAAACCTCAACCCTTGATGTAACAAAAATTATAATATTGCTTTTAATATTAATTGATATATATTTCTATTATATATTGTGTCAACTATTCATGATTTGCAAAACTTAGTAGTATGTAATAATATATTAATTTATATTCGTCTCCAAAGAAATATGGTTTCTCCGCAGTATGAAACTCTCCTCAAAAAAAGAAAACAAAAAGATAACCAAAGTAAATTTGCAAACAACTCATCCATATAAAAGAAGTGTTTGAGAGCTCCTATTTTATCCCCTTTTCCCATTGTGTCTCAAGAGATAACTCAATATATTTTTATCTCTAACGTAAACCATGTAACATACTGAAAGATAATTTATATTTTTTTTTATACATTTCATATTTTTATTTAGAACCAGCACACGTTTTAAATAATAAAAGCTTTATTCCCTGAATGATAAAATATATAAAACTTTATCTGCACTGAATTGAAAGCTAATCCCTCATACTTCATACTTCCATAGACTTTTTATAGGATAGAATGTTCTTATAATTTTTCTATTTTAGTGAGCTCGATAAAAAAATAATAAGACTTGTTTTGTCTTTATTCCTATCATCTCCCATCAAATTTCTTTATCAAAATTTAAAATACATATTTTTAACAAGAATTGTGAGCAAGAGAATTAAAAATAGAAAAGAAATGTAACCTATTTTAAGTGTCTAAAATTGTTTGACGTAATCGATTTTCAAATTACGTAATTATTATCCAAGATGTAAGAAATTTATAAGGTGCTTCAATTCGATGTAAACAAACCAAACAAATTCGGAGATTATACCCTGAGGTTTTTATGAATGACGTGTGACGTCAAAGCAGGACACGGTATAGGCGGGCAACATTGAAAGTTTACTTTTTATTCCTGCAATGACGTCAATTCCGGACTATATCCTAACATGTAAAAATATTTCATTCATAAAAACCCTCCAAAAGAATCACCTTATAAATTGTATGTGCTTGATTATTGTCTTGTTCTACGAAACAGAGAACTATAAAAACGTTTGTCATACTAATCGTCTAGTTAATAAATAGATAATAATTACTGACTAAAGCCAGTCCAGAGTATGTTAACACTCGGATTTTATGATTATGCATGAAGCAAGAGTTCACAATTAACATCTCCATTATCATCGTTTAACTGACATGCATATTTACAAAATTAAGTTGGGAAATATATTACTTCTATAGAAGGAAAATGTATTGTGAGCTCCATTTTACCCATTTAGAAACGTTTATGTTAAATAATTTGAATTTCAAAATTAGGGATCTTCCTGAATAATTAAATATTCAAGAGTTTAAATATAAAAGATATTTATATATCAAGACATATCACTAATAAGTACGAAAAGTAAAAAAAAATATTTTTTCTTATACCGTAAGTTTATACATAGAAAAGTATTTTGTTTCCTAAAAAGTTCAAACCAGGATGTCATCTGAATGATCCCTTTCGGGTGTTTTTGAGGTCTAGTAAGTTATTTTCACAAAGTTGTCAGTCTGTATGTGTCTCATCGTATCCCCCAGTGTATTAATGCTAGAGAGTTGAAACTTTGTATAAAACTATAAAAGTACATATTAAAGCACATATAAAAGCTTTGGCACAAATTGCTTTGTGCCACCCGAAAAATATTTCCTATGACCACATTTACCCGCGGTTATCGCGGGTTAATATCGTCATAAGAAGTATTCGAAGAAATATTACTCAGCAAAAATTCAAAAATCAAAAAACGCGAAAAATGCTGCGCTCAATTTCAGATTTGGTACTCATGATGCCAAGTTTAAGATTAACTTATCTGCAAAATTTCATCTCAGTGTAAATTTTAAAAAAATAAAAAAGTGAGTTAAAATTTAGCGCAAGAGTGATGTCTTTACGTAATAAATAAGTACACTAACTTTTTATTTGAATATGACAATTATTGCTTAGGTTTTTGTTGAATCATATAAGTTAAGCAGCAACGAGCGTGGTCATTACCTGAATATGGGTCCGCTGGGATTGAAACGAATTTACTAACAATATAAGGACGAGCTAAGCGAGTTCGAAGTCTTATTGCAATATAAATTTGATAATTGTTATATTCCGAGGACAAGCGAAGCTAGTCTGATGTCGGGAGGATGAGCGTAACGTCTAGAGTGTAAAAGTTCTATGATACCCCTTAGAGTTACTCGAAACTAAAAACAGATCATTTATATCGATACAGATTCAACTGTAACAAAATACTGAAACATTTGGAAAAGTAAAAATATCTCTACAATGAGAAATATCGGATTGGAAAAATCAGGAAACGATTTAATCCAGCTTATCTAGCTCTGCAGAGTTTTGCTAATCCTACAAGCTTGAACATAGTTTTCTCTTTAAAAACAAGGAGGAGTCAACTCTAAATGTAGTTTTATCATTTACGATTTGTAAACGACGAAGTTTTTTTATGTTGTATTATTGTATATGGTGATTATTAGGCTAAAAAGTTTTACAAGTATATCTTCCTAAAAATTCTGGCTTCAATTAGTAAAAATAAAGATGGTGTTGCAGTATTAGCTGTTGTAATACTTTTTAACTAAGGGTCTCTTTTGGTTTCTCGTTTATCAAACGAGGAAAAACCCCTTATCGCGTATCCTGACCCGAACGTAATCGGGGTGTTTAGCTTAGTTTTCTATAGCTATTACTTATTATTTGAACGTTTACTTTTCTTCATTCGCACTGAAAGATTTATTTAGGGGGAAAAGGAGGTTAGAGATGGAAATGTTAGAGGTTTGGGTTCTCTTGTGGAGAGTAGTCCTATACATTACTGTAATTATCTTTATAATTTGCTAAAATTGTTGTGTAATGATTTCAATTATTAATTGTACATTGTTAGAAATACTTATTAATAAAGGATTTTTATTTAAAAAAAAGTAATTGACCAGGCCTAAAAATGTGACTGACTTGGTACTACATCAAACCAAATTTTTCTGAAAATATACCTAAAATTGAGAAGGAAAATTACAGGCAGTCAGTGCTTAGAGTGGAGTCGGAGCCCTTCATATGAATGTGCTCGATTACAATGTTAGAAAATGACACAAATTCCAGCTTTCTTGCAATTCCCTGTAGGTCGTATGCAAAAAATTAAAATACAATTTTTTAAGGTAATAAAAGTTGCTATGAAACGAGCGTTCTTCGTCAAAAATTGATAAATACAACTAAAGTTATGACATTTGTCAAATGGGCAAAAAATACACAAAAAGCCAATATTTGTTAAAAGAAATTTGCTGACATTGCATAAATTAACCATTTGTTGATTGGATCTTTAAAACTTTTGTTTTAAAGAACGTTTTATCATTTATAAAAAGTTCCTTTTTGTTTTGTCTAGCACACGACCCACATGTAACCACCTCTCTGCGTGTATTACAAGAAAACTGGAATTTGTAGGATTTTCTAAAATTTACACTTTGCGCAGTCATATGTAAGGCTACACTCCGGATAGGCAGGCCATGTGTTTTCCTTCACAATTTAAGTATATTTTCAGAAAGAAATTGGTTTGAAGTAGTACGAAATGAGTTACATGTTTTCAGATCCGGCTCTTGGACTTTTAAGTATTAAATTGGAAAGTAATAGACCGGTCTTAATTCAGATACCTAGGACCTATATATCGGGGACGGAGTTACTATATTTTATGTGTCGTAAAAATTAAAACAGAAAAAAATATTCGAAATTCGCATAATCTTTAAATAGTTCATAATAAGTCAGATGGTAGTAAACCATTGTCAATTATATATAACAGCGGAAATCAGTTAAGTCCAAATAAATTTACATTCTTGAAACAAAGTTAAATTTCTTTCCAATTGTAAGTAATTGCTCACAATCCTTGTTAAAAAATATGTTTTTTAAATTTTAATAAATAAATTTGATAGGAAATAATAGGAACAAAGACTTATGACAAAACAAGTCTTATTATTTTTTTTATAAAAATAACAAGACTAAAATAGAAAAATTCTATGAACATTCTGTCCTATAAAAAGTCTATGGAAGTATGAAGTATGAGGGACTTAGCTTTCAATTCAGTGCAGATAAAGTTTTATATATTTTATCATTCAGGGAATAAAGCTTTTATTATTTAAAACGTGTGCTGGTTCTAAATAAAAATATGAAATATATAAAAAAAATATAAATTATCTTTCAGTATGTTACATGGTTTACGTTAGAGATAAAAATATATTGAGTTATCTCTTGAGACACAATGGGAAAAGGGGATAAAATAGGAGCTCTCAAACACTTCTTTTATATGGATGAGTTGTTTGCAAATTTACTTTGGTTATCTTTTTGTTTTCTTTTTTTAAGGAGAGTTTCACATACTGCGGCGCACCCGTCTTTCTTTGGAGAAGAATATAACATAATTTTGAAAGTAATATAATAATTATTTTTTATATCAAGGGTTGTGGTTTAAGTATAATTGGAAGGTGGCTGAGAAATATTTTACATTATATTTTAATTTCTAACAAGGAGAAATTATAGGCCAAACTGGTTCAGTAAAATCATATGGTAGTTAAAACTAACCTTATTATTTTAAACTTCTCCAAATCATTTATGTCGGAAAAAATCCGAAACTAGGCTTATCTACAGAATTATCCGTTTAAATCATCTGTTTCTTAAGACTTAGTAATAGTGGTTTTTACCAAGTTGTCTTTCTGTACAAGCACGAGTGTGTATCTTTTATTATCATAGCTCCCAGTGTAAACTTTAGTGCAAAATTAGCCTTCATTAGCCTTACACCACCCCTCACCTCATTACGTCTTTCATCAGGTGACATTCTTTATTTGATGCATCTACCCTACTAAAAGGCATCTTTTGCTCCTTCTAATCTGTCTGCTGATATCAGGTTAAAGCAGGTATCATTCCCCTGTTAACTTTGCACGTCACATCTACTTTGCACCAGGTACCACTCTACAGGTACACTCTAAACTTCTTCTCTTGTTCAGTTAGGCCATATACTTTTTACATTACTAGGGCAATTATCCTAGAAGCCAATTTGGCTCATTTAGCTAGTCATTAGTTATTAAGAAACCCTTAATAACCCTTAATCTTAGCTAGTCAGATAAGAACCCTTCGGCCTTTTTGCCGCTCCGCGGCCACATGGTTGTAATTCTACATCAGTTAGTCAATTTTTAAATGTATTAGTCATAAAAACGTGATTTGTTCACATTATGTTACATGTGTCAATCAATAAAACCAGAACTAATACTGATGATAAAATGTAACTTCGTATCTTTGTTAACCGTACACACGGTAAACAACACAGTAATACACGTGTAAACAACGTCAGCCCGATCTAAAAACTTTTTAAAGATTATGCGTTAGTGGGGTCATTATTGTGGGTGACATCACACATATTTCAAAAACAATAGCGTTAGGGACTTTAACAAGGTTGATTTGTGAACAAAGTTTCATTTCTATCTAAGAAAGTGTTCAAAAGTTATCGTGCCCCATAACCCCTCCCCCCAAATCTACTCTCAACCCACCTTCCTCCATGACCTCAACCTTATAACCTAATTTTTCTTTGAAAATTCGCTTAAATAAATACATGCCATGTAATGGACATGTCATGTAATGGACATTACCTGCAAAGCATGTACTTTAATTATTTGATCTGCTAAAGAAAATGGATTTGTAGACACTAAGAAACTGTGTGAAAAAGATCTATTTTGTATTCAAACTGACTATATAGTGAGTACTAAAAGCCTCTAAGAAACAAGACTTTCTTCAAACAAACTCAGATAGTGCACGAGGAATAGAGAAGATGAAATTAAAATAAGACTGACCAGACCTTCAATAGCCCTAAGGGTAGACAGAGCTGACGCTCTTGAAGTTTACCAAACAACAAAGTAAACCTCTTCTAACAACAAAGTAGCAAAGTCTATCTAGTAAAACTACTTGTAAAGAAACCCATCTCGATAAAATACTGCTTGACTACAAAGTAATGTTAAAACATATTTTAATAAGTTAAATAACCATTATAAATATAAAATTACGTTTATGAGATTTTCACGGACGTAATTTTAGAGCTCGCTTTGCTCGCCTGTATATCTTTTTTTTCTACCCAATTTCACAGCATTGCATCGAAAATAAATATAACATAATAATCAAGGGCTCGCTTTATTTGCCTTTATAAATAAATTTAAGGGAATACCTTTTTCCGTACTTAACCTCGGTTAAGGTTCTGGTTTATGCTTCATAACTTAAGAAGTAACTCAATTATTAAACACTGCTATTAACTCATTTTATCTGTATTTTTCAAAGAATATGGGAATAACTATCTAATTGGTTATACAAAAACTATGCCTCTAAAATTGGCAGTGCACACCATTATTTGCACTAGTTTAATGCTCAGTTAGTGTTTATTTTTAAAGGTAACACTAACCTTGAGCGCTTTTCCTTTAAAAAAATTTAAAAAAAATGAGTTGCCATCAGTGCTTCATAATTGAGTATATAGCTTAAGTTTTAAAGCATAAACCGGAACCTTAAGCAAGAAATGGGTTGTTTAGCAAGGAAACACGCATTCAAAAGAAAATTCGCCTATCATGCCCACCACCGCGTATATACTATTTTGTAGTTATTAATTTATATAACGTAAATAAATCAATACTAAAATATCGTCCTTACAAGGATTCCAAACCAGGTAGAGTTGAGTGCACGCATCGACTCCGGACCACTCTCATTCAACTCACAGGCACCCACTGAAACGTGTTGTTTACCAGCCGTAGTTTAGGTTTTTAGGTAATGTCCACCGTTTTTTTATCAAATTTTTAGTCACTTCATGTGGTCGTTTATGCTACGAAACGGTTTTATAATATTCAGTGCCCTAAAATCATTCAAAACGACACTCTACACGAAATTAATTTTTAAATGACCACAATTTTGGTTTTCAGTAATGTTTTCCGAATAAGAGTAGTCGTATCGACTTCGTACTGGTTTCATTTGATTCAATGCCCTAAAAATTCTGGCGCGGTGGTCCGCATGTCGGGCGAATTTCCTTTGGATGCGTGTTTCCGTGCTTTTTACATTATATAAGTTTACAACTAGTAAATAAATAATTCCGGCGCGGTGGTCCGCTGTCGGGCGAATTTCATTTAGAATGCGTGTTTCCGTGCTAAACAACCCATTTCTTGCTTATGCAAGAACCATGCCCATTGCGTGGTTCCGGTTCATGCTTTAGAACCTAAGCAGTTACTCAATTGTCAAGCACTGCTCGTAACTCATTTTGTCTGTATTTTCCAAAGGAAATGCGCATAATCATCCAGTTGTTGTACAAAACTATGCCTCTAAAATTAGAAGTACGCACTATTATTTGCACTAGTTTAAAGATTACTTACTTATCTTTAAACTTAGTCAGTTATATTTAAAGGTTTTAGCGCATTTCCTTTGGAAAATACAGACAAAATGAGTTACGAGCAGTGCTTGACAATTGAGTAACTGCTTAGGTTCTAAAGCATGAACCGGAACCACGCAATGGGCATGGTTCTTGCATAAGCAAGAAATGGGTTGTTTAGCACGGAAACACGCATTCTAAATGAAATTCGCCCGACAGCGGACCACCGCGCCGGAATTATTTATTTACTAGTTGTAAACTTATATAATGTAAAAAGCACGGAAACACGCATCCAAAGGAAATTCGCCCGACATGTGGACCACCGCGCCAGAATTATTTTTAGTTGTAAACTTATATTAGGTAAAAAACGATAAAAAATTATTGTCTTTACTAGGATTTGAACCCAGGTACTCTGGGTTTGAGAGCTCCTATCCAAAGGAAATTCGCCCGACATGCGGACCACCGCGCCAGAATTATTTTCTAGTTGTAAACTTATATTTAGTAAAAAAAAAACGATAAAAAATTATCGACCCTTCCAGGATGTGAACCCAGGTACCCTGAGTTGAGTGGTCGTATTGACTCCGGACCACTGCCATTCAACTCAGAGGCCCAAAAAACATTGAAAACGACACCCTACTCGAATTTAATTTCAACGACCGTAATGTTGGTTTTCTATATTTTTTGTGGTTTTTTCGACTTTTTGGTAACTTAAAGTGGTCGTATCGTCTTCGGACCGGTTTCATTCCATTCAGCGCCCAAAATTACATAGAAAACGACACCCTACTCGAAATTTATTTTTATCGACCTAAATTTTGGTTTTTGGTAATTTACAATGGTTTTTTCGATTTTTAGTCACTTTTTAGGTCTCGTATCGACTTCGGACCGGTTTCATTCGATTCAGCGTCTCAAAAACATAAATATTGACCTTTTTCGCGGCAAAAATATTAACCCTGAATTTTGCTGATTTTTTTGAAAATTTCGCTGACTCAGCAACCGGGTTAATGACGTCACAAAAACCTGGTTTTCAATAGGGTTCGTGTCCTTCCCGAAGGTTGATTTTTGCACCAAGTTTTGGGTTAAAAAATATTAATCCGTTCGAAAGATAGAGTGTTTACAAGAAAGTGTCTAGAAATACATATATATATATATATGTATTTATATATATTATTTTATTTATATATGTTTTATTATATGTATGTTTATTATATATTATATAAAATAAACATTTCATTCTCAGCTCAAGATAAAATTAAGAGGCTTTCATTCTTTAATCAAAGATAAGATAATAATGACTTTGAAAGTGAGGTGCTATGTATGATGTATTGTCTAAGAGTTTTAGCAGTTGTTTTAGTTGCTTTAACCAAAATAAAAAACAAAAAAAAACACTGCTAGGGGTGTTGGATTTACAAAATTTATCTTTAAAAATTCGTTAAAGGTATGGTTGGCATGGCGGGAGTCTGATCCTCGGGAGTGTGTCCAAAAGTCCAAAATATATTTTTGAGAGGTTATATATATATATATATATATATATATAATATATATATATATATAATATATAATATATATATATATATATATGTATATATATATATATATATATATATATATATATATTATATTATGTATATATATATATATATATTATATATATATATATATATATATTTTATATAATATATATTATATATATTATATGTTATATATAATTATATAATATATATTATATATATAAATATATTATATATATATATTATATATAATATATATATATATATCTTATATATATATATATATATATGTATATATATATATATATATATATATATATATATATATATATATATATATATATATATATATATATATATATATATATAATATATATATATATATATATATATATATATATATATATATATATATAAAGTCTCGCGAAAATTTTTTTTTCGTCATTAGGGACCTCTGAAACGGATTTGTGTCGTGGTCCGAGGTTCGAATTCCGCCATGAAGCCTATCCCATTAGCGAATTTTTTCCCAAAGGAAATTCGCTAAAACATAAAATAAGAACTCTTTCCCGCCAAAATAATTTACTTTTGAATTTTACTTTGCTGACTCAGCAAACCGGGTTGATTATGTCACAATTACATGAATTTAAAAATCAAGACACCTATCCCATTAGCGAGTTTGTTTCCAAAGTATATTCACTATAAAGTACGATATATTAAAACAGTAAAGCATTGAATGAAGAAGATGAGTCTATTAAAGGAAGAATCCAATAGACGTTGTATGAAATAAAATAATGATAACAGTGTAAGAAAGAGAGAGATTATATGAGGTGCGAAATAAGGACCGTGTAGCACTGAGACGGAATTAGGTACAAAAAAGAAAGCTCGAAGAAAGAAAGGTATTATAAATAGGTTAGTTTAATATGTATTCATACTTCGACGACGTTTTTATTGAATTGTCAGTCCTGTTTTATGGGAATAAAGAACGTTATTATGTGAAAATTTGTATCTTAGAATAATAACCTTCTAAGAAAAGTAAGTTAGTCTCATTTCTCTTTCCTTTGAATGTTAAAAGGATCTTGCGTTTTCATGAGGCGTTATCCTGCTTAAGATCCTAGAGTGTGGCCTTGCAAGTTTTCTTTATGGATTAAGTTTTCCACTCTCTTTTGTGGATTAAACGCAGGTGTGCTTTATTTAAATGTCTTTTAAAGGATGATTTGACAAATCGGATTGGTTAATAAAAATATAGAAGAACAAAAAGAATTCAAAGAAGTTGTTGAATTCAGAAGCCTATTTGCAAGCTGATAGAATTTATAAGGCGATTCAATTGGAGGGTTTTTATCAATGAAATAAATTTCTTTTTGATATGTTAGGTTATAGTTATAGTAGTAGTCCGGAATTGACGTCATTGCAGGAATATTTAATGTTGACCACATTTCCCGATTCCTGCAATGACGTCAGACGTCATTCATAAAAAAGTCAGGTTATAACCTCCGACTGCGTTTGGTTTGTTTACATCGAATTGAATCATCTTATAAATTTCTTAAATTTTGGCCTATTTGTACCAAGAGGGTACAATGAGGAATTCTGTTTATTATATTAAAGTAATGATAAATTGAATATTGACTATAACCTTCCTTACTTTCTATACTAAAAAAGAATGATTGTATTAACAATAATTTCGCTTTCAATTCTAACATAAAAGTTTTGCGATTCAACACCTGCGGAATCCAAAAACAATATTCGTGGACATTTATAATATACACAATACCAGATAGATTTTATGGTTTTTATGTTTCTAGCATTGGATGAAACATGGTACAAACCAAAGAAGTGATTATACTTTCTAAATATATTTTTCTTAATTCTTTTAAAACTCGATCTATGTAATGTCTGGTGATTAGCAATTTTTTTGGCTGAACTTCGGTATACGGTGCACCTTGTTATCGATACTATATATCGATATATTTTTAGTTTAGATATGTGACGTAGGAATAATCGATATATGCCTTTTCTTTTACGTTTATGAACATATTTTATTATTTTTTCAAATGTTTTTTTGTTGTTTGTGTTTTTTTTTATTTGTTGTACAATGGTTTATAACTATTTTCATATTTTTTTATGTTTTTATAATGTTTTAACTATGTTTCCATAAGAATAATCGATGATACACCACATCTAATTTTATGTTACGCGTATTTTTTACCTATTTTTGTGTTTGTTATTTTCAGGTTTTTTATTATATTTTTGTTGTTAATGTTTTCATTTATTTGTTGTATGGTTTTTTTAATGTTTTAATTATAATTAATAATTTAACAACGCTGCTTATCTTTTAAGTGCTCAGTTCTCGTTTACGTGTCGCGTAACTAAAAATATATCTATATATAGTATTGATAACAAGGTGCACCGTATACCGAGGATTTACCTTTTTTTAATTACAAAAGTTAGACACAATCAATAACAAAAGTTTTTAACAAGACATTTTTGTAAGTAAGCAGAAAATGGAATATTACATACATTACATACTGGTTTAGGCTTTACATACGAGAATAGGCTACAGATATTACCAGCAGAGCGAAGCTGAGGAAGGTAATACACAGATTGACAGCAAAAGCGCAGCAGATGAAGGCAAACTGTTGCGTAAGAGTGCCTAATGTTTCCTTTCCTACCTTGTTTTAAACATTAATTTATTTAATTACGCGGGAGGGGGCAACCCCCTTCAGGAACGCATTACTAGTTTTTTTTTATAAGGGGTTAATGATGCAACGCATTACTAGTTGTTTTTATGTGGGTTAATGAAGGTACAATACTACGCATCACTGGTAATATTGTTTTTAATTTTAAACGAATTAAAAGAGAATATTGTAAAAAAGAAATTGTCACGTAAAAAAATTAATTAAAAGTTAAATTAAACACGGATAACTCAATAATAGAACAAAAAAAAGGAGTTTTTGTGAAGCTTTTGTATTAATGACTCAGCAAACATTTCTAAAATTAATAAAATGCAAAATAATAGACAGATCAATGTGAAATTCAGCAAGCATTTAGTACTATATATGACCATCAATGCTAAAAATATTCATTCAATTATCAGCATTTTAAAATAGTTATCAAATGATATTCATGCCAATATTAAAATTGGTTAAAAATAAAAAAATCTAATTGGTTTGAAATTTGGCACAAGTCTATTAACCCTTTATGTAATAAATAAGAGTACAGATTTATTTTAGTACATCTATAGTACGAAACACGGATAAAATCAGTTGACAGCGTGGGAAAATAGAGTTGAGGTTTGGAAAATAAGGTCGGCCTGATTTTAAATTGAGGACGTAGGTAACATCTAGGTTGGTGTAAACTTTAAACTCATCACGTGAATTGAAAGGCAAAATTGTAAACTCATCACTTGAGTTAACTGAATAGTGACCTCGGCATACATCAGAAACCAACAAAATAAATCCTTTGGTACATCTCAATTTAATGATTACAATTATTTAAGCTTTGGTTGAAAGAACTTGAACGGTCAAATAAATAAACTATTAATTTAAATCCAAGAGAAAAACTAGTTTCATTGTTAAGAAATCAATAAAGGAGCTGCAATTTAACTAAAATGGATGGATTCTGGCAGAATAATGAGAAATATTTGAAACAAAAGGGATTTTGAAACACTAGAATAAAAATACTTTAAATAGTTGGAAAACTGAGGAGGAAGCGGGGAAGGGGGGCATCCTTTCTATCAAAACCATGATAGAAGAGCTACCGGAATTCCCTAAAAAACTGGGAAAACTACCGTAATAAATAAATCAAACCTGTCTACCACTCTATTTTGGAGCAACAATAAAAACAGTTTTCATTTGTAATTTTTTATAGTTATTGTTATTATTAAATGCGACCACTTAAAGTTGGCAGAACTGAGTTTGGAAACCACTGTCCTGAAGCATTAAGGCTGGAGTTTTCTACTTATTGTTAGAAATAATCAATAAGTGGAAAAAATATAAAAATTAATAGACTACTAAGTCTATTAATTTCATTATAAAGTCATTTTATTTTTCCTCATTTATACCGTAGGTATATTGGAAAAGTAATGAGTTTGCAAAAAAATCCGATACCGGGATGAAATCAGAATTATCTGTTTCAGGCGTTTTAAAGGTCTTCTAAATGGTTTTCTCGAAGTTGTCTGTCTGTTTGTGTGAGTGTGTATCTGTTATAATCGTAGCACCCAGAGCATTTATGCTAGTGCAATAAAACTTTCGTACAAATGTACGAAGTCTACTGAAGTAGAATCAGTCTACTGCTGTAGTTATGCAATTCGGGAAATATTTTTATGACGTCATTAACCCGCAATAACGACTCAGTGAAAGTTTCGAAAAATCATAAAAGGCGAATAAATGATGCGATTTGGCACGCATGTGTCTATGAATAAGACAAACATACGTGCAGAGTTTTATCTTATTATCAGTTTTAGTTCAATTTTTATTGAATGACTAGTGTACGTTTTTTTAAACAATTGTAAAAAATTGGAAATGGTCCAATTGAGTTGAAATTAGGTACAAGTTTACATTATTACCTAATAAATAAGTACACTAGGTTTCAATACAAGTCAGGTCTCCCTCTCATGCCGCAGGACCTGGTCCTTTTATGAGAGGTACTCTTTGTATTTTGTTCAGTGGTATAGTTTTATTTTTTATTTCTTTGGAAAAAATTAATTTTGTCAATTGTAATTTTATATTTTTATTAATAAAGAGAATTAAAAAAAAAAAAAAAAAAAAAAAGTATATCCATTTTTTTTGTTGAATCATAAAAATGATGGGGCATTGAGCGTGGTCAGTGCTGTATGGGTGACCGCAAAGAATAAAACGGATGCATTTACTATCTGGAGACAGGCGAAGGGAGTCCAAATCAGGGAGAATAAGCGCAGCGAATCCGATGTGCGATCATGAGCGAATCGATGAATCCGACTTCCAGGTCGAAAGGCGAGCGCTCTACCATTGAGCTACCGTACTCGGTAACTGGCAAAAGTGGAATAGGGTTTTGAAATTTGCCCTCTTCATATATAAAGATGTCCATTAAGGTTAGGTTAGAACAAATATGCACAAGAACTATTCAACGACAAAGCGTTGTGGTATAGTGGAGGCTTTTAAAATATATATTTTAAAGATCATAAAATCATTTAAACTCGCCAAAGTCGAAACGCTGGGGTTTAGGTTACCTAAGAAATCTATAATGTTTCCTAAAATAAAACAGCAGCAATCCCTCCACCCCTACTATCATACTAGCGACTTTTCCTTTGATACATAGAACAGTATGTCAGGTTTTTTGTGCATGTTTTTTCTTATTTCCGGTTTTCGTAAATTATACACGACAAAATCGCATTACAAGAGTTTAACATTTAAACAGCGATAATTTTTAAGGTCCTATATGGAAAAGTTTTAGTTATGAGCGCTTGTCTCTATTGCTTAAGCAAGAGAGACATACGCTCATAATATGAGAAAAATAAAAATTTTAAACTTTAAATATTTTGTGACTTTTCTTAAACTTAAAATTGTCCCACATATTTGTTAAAACCGTTTTGTTATAAAACTGTCAGAGTAAACAAGTCCACTAAATAGCTGAGAGAAAAGCTTCTAAACGTGACATCTCAGTTACTATTTATATCTTGTCTTGCTATGTAACATTAACTTCCTTGGTTAAACCTATGTATTGTCTATTATTTCTATTTTTCCTTCATGTATATAGTCATATTGGACAGATTAACAGCACAAGATCATAGCAAAATTATGTTACAGAAATGTGTGATTTGTTAGATATAATATGTTAAATACATAGATCAGATGTCAGGTGTTTAAATAATTTCGAACTTCGGGTACGAAAAGTACCTCAGAACTTTTTTACACTATCGGATTTCGGCTGGAGTCAGTGTGTGGGGTGAATTGAGAAATAGTTGTAATGTATTATAGGAAGAATAGATAATATATAGATGCATGAGGCTGGAGTCAGAAAAATAGTTGTAATATTATAGGAAGAATAGATAATAGAAGATAGATATAGATGCATGAGGCTGGAGTCAGTGTGTGGGGTGTATTGAGAAATAGTTGTAATATATTATAGGAAGAATAGATAATAGTAGATAGATATAGATGCATGAGGCTGGAGTCAGTGTGTGGGGTGTTTTAGAAAAATAGTTGTAATATATTATAGGAAGAATAGATAATAGTAGATAGATATAGATGCATGAGGCTGGAGTCAGGTGTGTGGGGTGTTTTAGAAAAATAGTTGTAATATATTATGGAAGAATAGATAATAGTAGATAGATATAGATGCATGAGGCTGGAGTCAGTGTGTGGGGTGTTTTAGAAAAATAGTTGTAATATATTATAGGAAGAATAGATAATAGTAGATAGATATAGATGCATGAGGCTGGAGTCAGTGTGTGGGGTGATTTGAAAAAATAGTTGTAATATATTATAGGAAGAATAGATAATAGTAGATAGATATAGATGCATGAGGCTGAGTGAAATAAAAGTAAGACTTTTTTAACTTTTATATCCCTGTTATAATCTTTGGGATTAAATGACTTACTTTAGTCTTTAATAATAATTCCAAGTGTTAACTTCAAAGCTCTTTTGGGAAGTACTTTAAAGTTTATATATATATATATATATATTATATATATATATATATATTATATATATATATATATATATTATATATATATATAATATTTTTTTTTTTTTTTTTTTTTTTTTAAAGTGATTTTTTGTATACATTCCGCAGTACATAACTAAATTAACTTAATTCCAAGAACATGACTAAGTAATCATATAAATTACCTTCTCGTAATAAAATACAAAAAAAATCTTTATTTATACAGAAAAGGGTGGTACTAATTTTCGATTCTCATTTTTAATTAAAGAAATTTCTGACATAATTCCCGGAAAAACATAATATTTTAGTTAAAAATAAAGTCTGGCAGGCCAAGGTGGAAATAATGAAAAACGTAATTATGTTCCTTAAGGTGAAGAAAATTAGAGGAGTAGTTTTTATTAAAACAAAAAAATTTAATTATAAAAGGAAATATACATTAGAATTAATTTATGTTTGTTGATAGTTTAATTAAAAATAATTAATCTAGTCGACCCAAGTGTAGTTCGGACAAAAAACCACTTTTACGCCTTTTGTAATCAAAACTTGGACCATAAATTTAATTTAATTTATGTTTAATCTTATGAATTTAATTTTAGTAATATCTACGTTATTACATTATAACTTTTATATTATAATTTAAATTTTAGACGGAAACGGACGAAGGAAAGATTCTCTTTGCAGGCTGTAAACTTTTTTGAGTTTCCTCAAAATTGTAAAAAAAGATCGGAAAATAATTCAATTCATTATTATTATTATTATTTTGTTTTGTTTTATTCTCAGTGTTCCCACTGGGTAAAGGAAGGTACGGACTAAGTCAAGCACTCTTCCTTTTTTTATATTTTATGTTATTTTTTAACTTATGAATTTTCTAACAATATGTGTTGTGTTCATTATCGCTGCTTTCTGTAATTGCTCATACAAACTAGGTTTTAGGTCAAGCTGGGATAGGTACTGGTGAAGAGATTTGGAATGACACCTGTAATGACAACACTATTGGGACTATTTCAACCTTGGACATGTTCCACATGGACTGTATTTCGAAAGAGAGATCTATATATTTATGCAATTTTTCTTGGGTGGTTTTCTGTAAATTATTAGTATTGGGTATGGCAATGTCTATGAGATAAGTTTGCTGAGCTGTTTTATCTTGGAGTATTATATCGGGTCTATTGTGAGGTATGGATTTGTCTGTGATAACTGAACGGTCGTAGTATAATTTATAATTATTTGATTCTAAAACTGGAGCTGGTTGGTATTTATAATAAGGACATTTGCTCTCGATAAGTTGGTACTTGAAAGCTAAGTCTTGGTGTATTAATTAGCGACTTGGTTGTGGCGGTGGAGATAATCGGACTGAGCAAGGAAACTGCATCCTCCTGTGACATGCTGGATTGTCTCTGAAGCTATTTTACATTTTCTACACTTATCATCAACCAAGTCCGCATCCTTCATTATAAACTTTTTGTAATTTTTAGTCGGTATTACCTGATCTTGAATAGCTAAGAATCCCTCTGTTTCAGGGAATAGGTCCCCACGTCTTAACCAAGCGTTCGACGCTTCCTTGTCGACTTCTTGAAGGTCAAGGTCGTGAGGGTGCCTGCCGTGTAAGGCCATACTTTTCCAAATATCAATTTTTTCCTGATCAGTAATAGTTCTCTCGGATTCTTGGGTATTTGTGTCGACTAGATTTAAAGGGGTATAATTATTGTCAGTGTGGCATATGGCATTGTGCAGTGACGATTCATCTTTTCTTCTATAGAAGTATGTTCTTAAGGATTTAATCTGTTTGGCGAGCAAGTTCTTTAAATCAATCAATCCTCTTCCTCCTTCTGATCTGGGTAGGGTCATGCGGATGGAGTTTGAATGACAGTGATGTTTTCTTTGATGTAAGTTCTGTCCTTATTCTTCTTTGAAGTCCTTCTAGTGCTGTCGCTGACCATGATATTATTCCAAATGAATAAGTTAGAATCGGGATCACATAAGAATTGATAGCTTTAAATAAATTTTTGCTGTAGAGTTCTGACCTACAAACAGATTTTAGCCTGGATAAAAATTGAGCCGTTAAGGTTTCCTTTACCTTAGTATGGTCTATTTTCCTATTTTGTTCAAACCCTAAATATTTATAAGTATCCTGTTCTGACATTCCGGTTATTATTTCTTGATCAACTGTTTCAAATCCGTGAAGAGAGACTTTGTTTCTAGTTATTGTGATGGTCTTACATTTACTCAAGCCAAACTTCATTTTGACATCCTTAGAGAAGAGTTCTACCAGTCTGAACAGCTGATCTAACTTTTTTGGGGATGGTGCATACAGTTTTATGTCGTCCATATATAGTAAGTGAGATATTAGGTGTCCATTTCGGTTGTCGCCAATCTTGTATCCTATAGTCGATCTATTCAAGCATTTTGAGAGGGATTTAAAGCTAGACAGAACCAAAGAGGCTTAACGAATCTCCCTGAAAAATTCCTCTCTTGATTTTGATTCAGCAATGTCTAGTGCATTCGAGGAGGGGCAGCATATAACTGTCTTCCATTGTTTCATTATTATTTGGAGAAAGAGAATTAGCGATGGGTGTATTTTATAGATATCAAGAACTTTGATCATCCATGAATGAGGGACGGAATCATAGGCTTTTTCGTAATCGATGTACCCACACGACAAGTTCCTGTTTTTCTTGAAAACTTCCTTTAGGATGACAGAGTCTATAATAACCTGTTCTTTACAGCCCATCATTCCTTTTCTACATCCTTTTTGTTCTTCGGTCAACACGTTGTGATTGTCTAAGTGAGCTGATATTAATTGAGAAATGCACGCAGTCATGATCTTGTAAAATGTTTGAAGACATGTGATAGGTCTATATTTCTTCGGATCTTCTGAAATATATCCTTTTGGAATAAGATATGTTTTACCCTCCATCAAAAATGCTGGAACTGTTTCTGGATTGTTCAAAAATATGTTCATTTGTTTTAATATTAAAGGGTGAGTACAAGTAAACTTTTTATACCAATAATTGTGAATTTGATCACTTCCGGTACTTTTCCAGTTATGTGTGTCACTTATGACGGATTTCAACAGATCTAACTCAATGGTTGGCATCGCCATTTGTTCAATAGCTACATTTTCTTCTATTTCCTTATTTAACCATGCTGCGTCGTCATTATGATTCTCTGAGTTGGACCACAGCGAAGACCAATATTTCGAAGCTTTGTCAATGGAAGGGGGGTTTTCTGTTTGGTTAGAATCTTTCACTCTTGCTGACATGGTTCTGTAAAAAGTTTTCTCATTCTTACTAAACTCTTGATTTTGCGCTTTTCTTCTATTGCATTTATTGTATCTTCGTAATCTTGTTTTGTAGGCGGCTAATTTTTGTTGAAGTGTATCAATATAGTCTAATGTTTTTTGATTCGGAATGTCACGTTCTGTATGGATTTTATATTTTTTAAAAATGTTATCTACTTTTCTTCTTAATCTTTTGCTGTTTTTCCCCCTTGAGTACTCCAGTAATCTAGCAATTTCTGCTCTTAAGGTTTCTATTTTATTTTTAAGTCTAATAGCCCATTTAGGAGTATACTCAAGTTCTCTTTTCTTTTCAGTTTCCCTCTTTTCATTAATATATTTGATTTTTGCTCCATTTGTTTCAGCAGCTGCTAATGCAGCGCAATAAATTTTTGTGTGTAAAACAGGGAAGGTTTCGTCTGGTGTCAGAGTTGATGGTAATATCTCTTCATTCAGTATTTGTACTATTTTAGCTAGTTTTACAGACGTGTTAAGTTTGGGGATGACATGATGATATTATTATTATTATTATTATTATTATTATTATTATTATTTTTTACGCTTTAACCCGTAGGGTCATTTAGCGTTTTCCCCTCACTCAAAATCTGACTCAACATTAACCCCTGAGTTTGTACACATCCAATCATCTAGGAAGCACACCCTCCGTACATGGTAGCACATATAACCAGTTCACAGTGTGTCTAGTTCATCCAGCTCAACCAGACTCTATCCAAACTCACTGCTCTGGCTAGTATCTGCGACTAGTTCACAGTGTGCCTAGTTCATCTAGACCAGCTAGACTCTGGCTAGGCTCACTGCTCTGGCTAGCGCCGACTACTAGTTCACTGTGTGCTTGTTTCATCTAGTCTTACTAGCTCCCCTGATCACATTAGTCTCACTTGACCTCGTCCTTCCAGTCTCACCAATCTCATCAGTTCCACTAGCATCACCAGACTCTAGCTAGGCTCACCGCTCTGGCCAGTCCAGCGCCACCCGACAAAGAACTCTAGCACCCAGATGTCAGTGTGTACAAACTCATTCTATAGCCCTGACCTGAAAGTCAAAGCTCCGCAGTGCCATTAGGAGACGTCTGTCTTCAAGAACCAAGCACTTTGTACCTAGTCACTTACGTTACTCGTGTCGCCGCCATCACTTTCACTGACTAAGTTTTCGGACATACAAAGGCTCAGTATATCTTTCCGACCTTCATCTCCCCCAGCCCGAAGAACATTAACTTTTTGAGCTGGAGACAACGGAAACGTGGATCCAGACTTGTCTCAGATGAAACTAGATCCAACCCCGCATTTGCGTAGTAGTAGTCAAGGAAACCACGTAAAACCTTGGCTGGGTTGGCCGGCCTTGAGTTCAAGACCTCCCGAAAGTACAGTACAAGGGATAACCTTATATTAAAGTCCTCCCCCGGCTGGATTTGAACCCTCGACCTCCAGGTCGAAAGGCGAGCGATCTACCACTGAGCTACTGGACTCGGTCAATTCATTAATAAAAAAAGATTTATTACACTAAAGTACTTTATTTTTTACTTTTTCTCATTTCTATCATAGGTATGAAGGGAAAGTATTACGTTTGCTCTATAATTTTGTTTCACCTGCATTATCCTTTTCACCAGATTTTAAGGATTTTTAAGTTGTTTCTGCCAAGTTGTCTGTATAATATGTGTTAGTTCTTTTTTTAGCGAATTTTCATTATGAAAATGACGCTTATGAGGTTGTTCGGATGACGGTAATTGAGGGTTCGGTTCCTATTGGGCCTCCTGATAAACAAAAAAAGTATGTCCGAAAAAAAGTTTATATTATATATATATATATATATATATATATATATATATATATATATATATATATATATATATATATGTATGTATGTATGTATGTAAGAGTTTCTACCCTTTCGTATGGCGAACGATAACTCTTGAAGGCGTACTCAAGTTGAAAACGAAACTTTGCCAATCGCGAGATGTTTGTGGAGGTTACGAGGCCTATTATTTATAAAAACATAATGAAGTCATCAATCAAAGTTATGACGTCATGAAAAAAAAAAAATTTTTGAAACTTGAAATGGCTTTTAAAACAAGGTATTTCGACTTTAGGTAGATAGCTAGCTGAATCGATTAAGACCAATTTCAGCTGAATCGAACCATCACAAATGGCGCAAACGGTTACTTATATATATATATATATATATATATATATATATATATATATATATATATATATATATATATATATATATATATATATATTATATATAAAATCTTGTATATATGTATACGTCTAGGTCAAAGACTTGTACGATATATCTTGGGTTTAGTAGTGTTAGAGGGTGGGGATATAGTATAAAAGAGGGGCCTCTACCTCTTGCTCCATCCTGGTAAGCCTACTGTCCCAGAGAGACAGGACAAAAATGGCTTCCACTGATCCACGCCGAGCTAAGCTGGCCTGTAAAGAGGAAGAACCTCGAAGTAGTCTTTAAGGTTTGAAGTCATTCTAAAACGATTGCGACCGGTTTCAGCTCAATCAGACAATCTTAAGTGACGGAAACGGTATTTTTATTTAAATTTATAATGCATTTTTATTATATTTTTGTTTATAATGCTTCTTAATTTTAATATTATAGCATACTATTAATAATAGAGTATTAATAAAATCTCAATTAGTAAAATCAAATTTGCGAGAAAGCCTCTCAGGCCCGCGAAGCGGGCATGTTTGGAGAGGCTGTGAAAATTCGCTAGATACATAGCAAAATGCCATGTAACAAGAACAATAATGAAACAACACATAATACAAAAAAACAACAATGTGGCCGCGTAGCGGCTATGGGCCGAAGGCCCGTATTAACTATCTGAGGACGATCGAAGTGAGTTTAAGTTGTACTAAATTATAAACGAATTGTTTTTCAGTTTTGCTAAAAACCAATCATAAAAGAAGTTTTTTCCTTTCTTGGCTAAACTTTTACTCATCTCTTACTCTCTAAAGCCTTATTTCATAAAATTTAATTTTAGCAAAAATAAAATTTTCATGCAAATATATATATATATATATATATATAT
Source organism: Microvelia longipes (assembly GCA_018340805.1). Classification (NCBI taxonomy): domain Eukaryota; kingdom Metazoa; phylum Arthropoda; class Insecta; order Hemiptera; family Veliidae; genus Microvelia; species Microvelia longipes. Next base: position 36,829,525 of record JACMZG010001913.1, read on the forward strand.
ATATATATATATATATATATATTGTTGTGTGTGTGTGGTGTGTGTGTGTGTGTGTTGTGTGTGTGTGTGTGTGTATTTATGTATTTATTTTTTTATATGTGTGTAATATGTGAACTATCTGAGACTTTAACCTCTTTTGCTCGTTTTTCCTAAAATACATAAAAGACATGAGAATTAGTGAAATAAATCAACACTACTGTCATGCTCTATTTGCAGTAAAAATTAAAAACACATAAAAGGGATTTTAGACATGTGCTTCGGTGCTATCTGTTGTCTAAATCCCATACTGTCAGGCTTGTAAAGCAATTTCTTATTTCGTGTGGTTATAAAATGAGAATAGATGTGCCCGTTTTTGTGTTTCCAATGAACCCATATTTTCAAATTTCATAAATCAAATGGTCAGAGATAAAGTAAGATATAACTTGTGGCTAGATAAGGCAAAATTTTAGGACCTGAATTTTCAAACCCGGTATTAATTTATCATAAATTTGACTTTAGAGTACGTAGAAATGGGTGACTTTAATTAATTCTGAATACATAACCGATATTTTCTATGTACATGCATACATTCCAATAGATATGTAGATATTTATCGAGACGTATATCTTCATACTTATCTACATACATGTATTGATCTATGAGTTTTGTACAGCGTTGTAGAGAACAATTTTTTTAGTTTTGGTCACTGCTGAACCTATGTATAGAAACATTGAGTAATGAAAAATAAAATATGGCTTGACGTCCAATGAATTTATTATAATAACAATGTGAAATGAATTCATTTGTAGAGGACGCTAACGTTTCTTCGATTATTGTTATCTGTGTTTGCATAAGTTTATATTGCACGAATATTTATCTTACTTATACCTATGAAAGAATAACACATTTCCTTGTCTGCTGCCACTGTTTAATAAACTACTAATATTTGATTTTTACATAGGGACATGTAGTAACATTTTTTTGCCCAGTAAATATAATAGAAGTTATCTTATTTGTTGTTTCTTATTTGTTATTGAAGCAAATAAGATATTTATTTTACTATAGTTCGTTATTAACTTAATGTCTTTGGAACATAAAGAATTTATTTGGTTATAATTAATGTGTTATGTTTAAACATTTTATCTCTAAACGGCGTATAATATACACCGACAAGTATTTAGGGAGTAATGAAACACTTTTTACTCCAATGGTAAAAAAGTTACTTTTCCCACTTCTAGGTGTAAAAAGTAACTTTTTCTCCCTTGGGAGTATAAAGTGTTTCTTTACTTAAAAAAAAACTTGTCCTAAACTTTACAATGCACTATTAAATTATAGTTTTCTATCATCTTTTAAGAAGGGGTATTTCTTTCCATTTTTTGGTAGCGGTATCTAAACTTTTAAGGGGGCCGATCAATTTTCATATAATCCCCTAAAATTTAGGGGGTGAGTCACATTCCAAAACATTTCTATATTCACTAAGAATCCGTTTTAGGCAAAAAAAAGGTTGTTTGGAGAAATAAAAAAAAGAAAGAAAATCAATCTTTTTGATTTTATTGAGAGTAGCGTTTTAAAATTTATAAGAGGGACTCTGCTAAAATAATGTATAGGCCCCTAATAAACAATGTCCATATATTTTATGCACCTTGGGAGTAAAATGCTATTGACCCTCGTAATACTTTCTTTCTTTAGCTTCACCTCGAGAATTAGTTCTCATAACTGCTTCGGATTTGCTACGAGAGTTAAAGGCATATATCACACGAATTCGCGTCGGGAGATAAATCCATTGTTTCTCTTGGCTTTCTCCTCAGAAACCAAATAAATGCTCTGGGTGATAATAGCATTCTTATCTACCTTGGTGCATAAATAACTATTCTCCTTTAACAGAAAGATAAAAGTATGGAGTTGTAAAAGTAGAAGAAGGGAATAATTGGCAGAAATTAAGTTTGAGAAATACGTGACATCCAAGACTTTTTACCTCAAGACAACTTTGATAATTACGTTAAATACTATCTAGATAGATTTTTATTACATTTACCTTATACAATGTTTAAAACGTAATTAGCTTTTTTAGCTTCTTTAAATGAACTAAGCGTATCTTTTTATTGCTTAGTTTAAGCACTAATATCAGCAATATGTTGATATCACTAATTGCAGAACTAATTTTTTACTTTTCCCTCTCCTAACTAGCATAGGTATAAGGAAAAGTATGGTAACTTGGTTTCAACAAAATTATCCGTTCCAGTAATTTTTATAAAAGGAGAACCAGAAGCCTTAGGCCTCATGCCGCTCCCCATACCACTAGTTTATACAACTGGCATACATAAGCGAATGTATATGTGCAACAATAATGTAAGCGAATTATCAAATTTATCAAAACGGAGCTCTCGCTCTAGCACTGTTTATAGTGCTACTGAGAGCTTTCATCCTTAATAAGGCGCGGTCGAATATCCACGGCCTTCTAGAACATTGGATCACCAACAAACTTTTTTTATAACTTTTTTTTTTTCAAAATTTTTCAGTAATTAGCCGATTTGTGATAAATGAAGCCTATTTCCGTAATCTGCACGCTCTTTGGTTAATCTCAAAGAGTATTTACATTCACTCAACGATTTATTTTTAATCTAACTTGGTACATACATAACTACTGTTAGACGTCAATGTTGACATGTCAAAATATAACACAAAATATATTGACGTCTAACAGTAGTTATTATATACCAAGTTAGATTAAAATAAATCGTTGAGTGAATGTAAATACTCTTTGAGATTAACCAAAAAGCGTGCAGATTACGGAAATAGCTTCATTTATCACAAATCCTGCTAATTACTGAAAATTCGGAAAAAAAAGTTATAAAAAAAGTTTTGTTGGTGATCCAATGTTCTAGAAGGCCGTGATATTCGACCGCGCTTTATTGTTGAAAAAACAAAAATATAAAAGTAAAACATTAAACTATTTTATTTTGAGTCATTCCATGTCAAATCACCCCACTGAAATTTAATTGTGTAACTGTACAATTTAATTTACTATTTGTGTTAGTTTATTTTGCATTAAAAAATCGTTGCAAAAAAAATTAGATTTAACACTCATGTGCAAAGCTAACGTATGTGCCAAGTTTATGTCATTATAAGCATTGGTTCAATTTCGAAAAATCGCAATACGCGAAAACATGTTGCGATCGGATTGAGATTTGGCAAAAATGTTGCTAGGTATAAGACCAACATATGAGCCAAGTTTCATCTCATTATCAGCATTAGTTCAATTGTTATGGAATGACTTGTGTACTTTTTAAAAAAAAAATAAAAGATTAGAAAATAATCTAATCGAGTTAAAATTTGGAGCAAGTGTATCCCTTGACGTATAGTTTAGATTTAATACAACAAGTATATTAAAAATGATAAATAGTAATATTTGTTGGATCATAAAAATTAAGCAGCATTGAACGTGGTCATTGCTGTATAGGGGACCGCTAAGAATGAAACGGACGTATTTACTATCTGAGGACTGTACCTTCCGAGGTACCCCATACCCGATTTTTCACATTTTAATAGACAGAATATTTAAATCGTTTCCTACTTACTAATATTGTCTTCGAGCTGCCATGTTTTTTCTTAATATCATGTTTAGATCATTTACTCTAAGAACCAATTTCCAACTAAGCCAATTATTAGCTTAAATACCTGGCAGTAAATTACGTTATAGAAAACAGACTTAGTTGTATTATATATTGCTTGACTGTTACTTGATTTTTAAAATTTTAAAGTCCTTGTCAATATTCAAGTTAACCATTGGCTTGCTTATTTGCAATTTTTTCCTTGAATAAATTATTTTCAAGAGTCTATCTTAATTAAGACCCGTGTCTTATCATTTATCAACCCTACTTTAAACGAGTTTTTCCTCACATTTAATCAAGCCCTTATTTTAAATTTTTGACAAAATAATCAAACAAATAACAAAAAGTTAATAAAAATAGGTAATAATAATTAAAACCTAAAGAAAAGGAACAAGTTTGAATAAAACAAATATTTTAATAATTTGTTAAATAAACTTAATTTTATCACAGAAGTTCATTTTTCCATTTTCTTTCTTTTTATTTCTTTTTCTTTTTTTTGTCATTAAAAAACATTTTTTTTATAACTTTGCCTCTTATCTCTCCAGCAGGAAAATATTTTGATAAATGGGAGGTAATTATAAAGTTACTTTTTAACGAATTTTCTTGAAGAAAAATTATAAATGGGATTAAAATCAGTGTGCTTGTGTGACCACATTCTGTTAAGAAACCTTAAAAATCAGGTGATAGAGTTAATAAATAAAATAAATAAATAAATAATTAAATAAGATGGTTAGAGGTCCGCCTAGTATTTGGACCACCGCGCCAGATTATTTTATTTAAATAATAAAGAACTTACAATATTAGCAAAGTTTGTATTGTAAATACAAAAAAGGTGCCTTTTTTATACAATTACGTATAAAAAAGGGGCCTTCAGCCTCTTGTCAGCTACGTGGCATCGGCGCTTTGGGACCACTTTTCGGCTCCCGCGCCTACCTCTGTCCGCGAAGCGGCTATATGGTTGTTGTTTATTTGTTTTAATTTGAATAATAAAATATCTTATTACCTTATTTTTTTTTCGAAGGAATGATATAAAAGATATTGCATTTGTTTTAAGATCATAAATATATTTCAACTCGAAAAAGTACTTATCAAGGTTTCGATAGGAGCTAAGTTCGGGTCTGAGGTAAAATACGATTTACGATTCTTAAGACAAAGAGACTATACTATATATTAATATATATATATATTATATATATATATATATAATATATAATATATATATATATATATATATAATACCGTCCCACAATCTCGGGATAATAGGTATGAATAAAAACACAGCTTTACATGAAAACTATATATTTATTCTCGCCAACGTTTCGAATTTAGCTACAAATTCTTCATCAGGGCGAAATAATCACAGTCTTCATCTACTATGGGCCAGGAGACCCATTCAAAATTTAAAATAAAAGTTTAAAAAATATAAAAACTAAGTCCATTAATTTAAAAAAATTTGTCATAAAAATGAATTAAAAAACAAAGTAAAAGTTAAAACATTGAAGGTACAAACTATAAAACATGAAAAGTCACAATATAAGCAAGAAGACGTACAGTCAACGAAGGTTAAAAATGAATGGTTATATATAATTATATATATATATATATATATATATATATATATATATATATATAATATATTTACGTAGTATATAATATAGTAGTATATATATATATATATATATTATATATATATATATATAAATAATATACGTAGTGTAGTGCTTGATAATAAGTAACTGCTCAAGTTATAAAAGCATTAACCGGAACCTTAAGCGAGAATTGGATTGCTAAGTTTTTTCCGTGCTAACAATCCCATTTCAAAGGATATTCGCCCAGTACGCGACCACCGCAACAGAATATTTTAATTAAATATTTAATATATTATAATATTATCAAAGTTTGTATAGTAACATTTTTATATAGTTTTATGACTCATATTCGAATCTTTTTGGACAGAGCGTGTATTTATATTTAAATACACAAAATTAAAATCTTTGCCTAGAATCTTAAAAAAGTAAATATTTTACTTTTGCTTCGTTATACCGTAGGTATACAGGTATACAGGTATCTACAGGAAAAGTATTGTATTGGCACTAAAAATCCGAGACCGAGGTTATATTATTCCTGCATTACTCCTTTTTGTTGTTTTTAAGACCTGAGTGGTTTTACACAGACTTCTATCTTTACCTCTTGAGTTTTACAAGAGTCTATCTAAGACTCTTGAGTGGTTTTTACAGAGCTCTATCTAAGACCTCTATGAGTGGTTTTACAGACTGTCTATCTTGTTTTACAAGCTGTCATCTTAAACCTCTGAGTGGTTTTTTACAGAGCTGTCTATCTTAAGACTCTTGAGTGTTTTTAACAGAGCTGTCTACTTAAGACCTCTTGAGTGGTTTTTTACAGAGCTTCTATCTAGACTCTGATTTTTTACAGAGCTGTCTATCTTAAGACCTCTTGAGTGGTTTTTACAGAGCTGTCTATTAAGACCTCTTGAGTGGTTTTTACAGAGCTGTCTATCTTAAGACCTCTTGAGTGGTTTTCAGAGCTGTCTATCTGTATTTGTCTGTGTATGTTTAGTTGTCTGTTATCATCGTGGCATCCAGTGTGATGTTGTTGAAAAATAAAAGTAAATAGTTTTGCTTCCCGATATATATTATTTTATGATTTTATTGAAGGCAATAATGTCTGAACCATCGAGCGAGGTCTGTATTTGGATGGATGACTGCTGTAGAGAAACGGACGTGTTTACTGTCCGAAGACGAGTGAAGCGAGTCTGAAGACGTACTACAGTATAAATTAGGTGATTTTCATGTTCTAAAGACAAGCGAAGTGAATTCGAAGAAGGTAGGAGACCATAGCGAATCTAATATGGCGAAGAAAAGTTCTTAAGTTTCCCGTTGACTGTCCTGGTCCCGTACCTATTTGACTGTAACTATTTTTATAATATTGTATTTGTTTGTGTGAGTGTGTATCTTATCATCGTTAATTCCCATTTTTTTCGTGGTAGAGAGTTAAAACTTGGAAAAATCAATTATTTGAATTAGTTATGCTATCTAGAAAGTATTTTTCGTATGACCTTATCAACTGCCAAAAATTTCGAAGATTCATAAAAGGCGGATAAATTTTTAGCTAATTAAAAAAATTAGCTCCTATGTACAACTATTACAAGGCTAATCAATGTCTCAAGTTTCATTTAATAACACTTAATAATAATATTAATATGTAATAATTGATAATAATCAGCATTGGTTCCATTTTTTTTATTGTATGTCATGTGTCTGGTTTTTTGAATATTTAAAATCATAAAAATAAAATAAAAAACAAAATGGAAAATGGTATGTAAATTTAAAATGGAAATGTACTATATTATTAAAAGTTATTTAATTGAGTTGTGATATGGTACAGTGTATACTTTTCTGTATGTAATAAGAATACTGTTTTCTTTTAAAACATTAAGTAAATCTACGTTTTTCTACGGCGCTGAGGGCGAGCGTAAGAAATCCGGGCTGGAGTCAGTGTGTGGGGTGAATTGAGAAATAGTAGTAATGTATTATAGGAAGAATAGATAATAGACCCCCACACTGATAATCACCCCACACCTGACTCCACCTCATGCATCTATATCTATCTCTATATCTATTCTTCCTATAATATATCAACTATTTCTCAATTCACCCCACACACGACTCCACCTCAGCATCTATATCTATCTTCATTACTATTCTTCTATAATATATACAACTTATTTCTCAATTCACTCCCACACACTGACTCCAGCCTCATGCATCATATCTATCTTCTATTATCTATTCTCCTATAAACTTACAACTATTTCCAATTCCCCCACACACTGACTCCAGCCTCATGCATCTATACTATCTACTATTATCTATTTTCCCTATAATCATTACAACTACTTCTCATTCACCCACACACTGACTCCAGCCTCATGCATCTAATCTATCTTCTATATCTATTCTCCTATAATACATTACAACTATTCTCAATTCACCCACACACTGACTCCACCTCATGCATCTATATCTATCTTCTATTATCTATTCTTCCTATAATACATTACAACTATTTCTCAATTCACCCCACACACTGACTCCAGCCTCATGCATCTATATCTATCTATCTTCTATTATCATTCTCCTATAATACATTACAACTATTTCTCAATTCACCCCCCACACTGACTCCAGCCTCATCACTATATCTATCTTCTATTATCTATTCTTCCAATATATATTTACAAATTTCTCATTCACCCCACACACTGACTCCAGCTCATGCATCTATATCTATCTATAATATCTATTCTTCCTATAATAATTACAACTATTTCTCACCCCCACACACTGACTCCACTCATGCTATCTAATCTATCTTCCTAAATTATCAACTATTTCTCAATTCACCCCACACACCTCCACCCTCATCATCTATATCTATTTACTATTATCTATTCTCCTATAATACATACAACTATTTCTTAATTCACCCACACACTGAATCCAGCCTCATGCATCTATATCTATTCTACTATTATCTATCTTCCTATAAATATTTACAACTATTTTCTAAATCACCCCACACACTGACTCAGCCTCATGCATCTATATCTATCTTCTATTATCTATTCTTCCTATAATATATTACAACTATTTCTCAATTCACCCCACACACTGACTCCAGCCTCATGCATCTATATCTATTACTATTATCTATTCTTCCTATAATACATACAACTATTCTCAATTCACCACTGACTCCAGCCTCATGCATCTATATCTATCTACTATTATCTATTCTTCCTATAATATATTACAACTATTTCTCAATTAACCCCGCACACTGACTCCAGCCTCATGCATCTATATCTATTTACTATTATCTATTCTTTCTATAATATATTCCAACTATTTTTCTAAATCACACTGACTTCAGCCTCATATGATTGCTCTTAAAGATTTATTTTTACCAAAAAATTAGATTGGTTATAGTTAAAAAAAACTTGTTAATAACTTGTATTTTATATTTTTATAATATTTATTTTATATTTAAACAATTGTATAGCATATGTTATTTGATCCTATCTTTTTTTCCAATCTCTCAAATGTAAGTTACGAGCGCGGTAGCCGAAATAGTCTGTCCGGTGCTGCACTCTTCACGAGCATTGAGGAACAAAGATGACATCTTTAAGAAAAATGAATGATTAGACACTTAGATAAACAATATTAACATAGATGGTTCACTCCTGAGTGTAGTAGAACACTCAATTGACAATTTGTGCTTATGGATTAAGTTGGGGGCCTCATCACCAGATTCATAAACCAAAATCTCACCACCAGAATACCTAAATCTTCATGACAATAACCGCGAAAGCCTACGCAGTTTATTATTATTTTTTGCAAATATTAGTTTCTAAATGTTTAGATTAATAAAAATCAAGTTGGTAAGGCTGGTTTCGTCGCGGACCACCATTTATGTGAACATTCAATTTGCTCTATTTCGTCACATTCGTCTATACTTGTCCACATTGTTTTTGCGATCAGTTTATATTAGAACAGAGGATTACGAGGATTAAAAGGTATTGTTGTATACAACAATACCTTTTAATTGGACAAGTAAAAACGTATTTTATATTAATGTAGTCAGTTACATTAAGCTCAAATATATTTAATAAACATAACTTATTGGTTAAGATTGGTTAATAAATGGTTTATAGTATTAACTAAAAATAAAATTTACATAGTCTTTTACTTTTGATGAGATAAATCTGCACATCAAGAGTAAATAACTATTTTTCTGTTTCCAAGACTGCGCCTAATGAGCAAATTGTATTTTCTCGCCTTAGCTCCTCGGCAGAAATAAAAGGTTATAGCACCCTCGGCTACGCTTCGTTATTAATAAACCATGCTTCTTTCGACATTGACTTAAGAACCAGAGATAAACAGCTTTATTCACTCCCTTGAAACAAAAATATAAAGTATAAACTTTAAATGTTCAGACATTTAAAAGAAAATCTGGCGCAAATGTCCACATCCCTTGTGGATTTCCCTAAGAAATTCGTTTTTAGCGATGTTATTCGAAATGAAATTCGCTAATAAGAAAATAAAATAAAGGCGTTTTCATCAAAAAATAAAAATAAAAACTTTGTTTAAAATCTAATACATCAACTAAAACAATCACACGAAAAAGAGATAAACGAATGCAAGGAAATAACAGCTTGAATAGAAAGAAAAGAAGGAATTAATTGAACCTGGATTGGAAAGAAAGAGAACCAATGAAGAGAGATGGGGCGGAAGGAAGAGCGAACCTTCAATTTTTCTCATGCTAGCTTTTCCAGCCTTTTATTCCCATAATAGAGTTTTTCAAAAGCCCGGTGAAAATCTTGCTTAGCCCCTTCAAAATCATTAGAGTTTCTTTTTTTTTTTGGGGTCGAAATAAGTTTTTCTTTTGCAACATATTTCTCTCACAAACCAATAATAGACTATTCAGAAAAGTATTTTTCCTTTCCGTCTGTTTCAAACTAACTTTGTAACTAAACGTTACTTAGTAAATGAAATAGCGTTTTAATTATTGATGGATTTTTGATTTAATCAATTAAGAGGAGATATAAGAGTTAAATAAAACAAACATATTTTAAACAAACAAAACACTGAAACGACTAAAAATTAATAGGCAATCTTAAAGATCATTTTTTTAATAATTAAGATATTTTTCCTCATTAAAGATCATTATCAGTGCATAAACTACAACAACAAAAAAGCAAATACGTATGATTATATCAGAAAACAACACTTGAGGTTGTTAGAATTACGAATGTTACAAAAGACTAAATAGACAAAATAACAATGAGACAACAAATAACACAAAAACACAACATTGTGACCGCGAAGCGGCCAGAGAGTCCGAAGATACTGAGAGGCCGAGGCCACGTAGCGAATATACATTGTATGTTGTTTTGTAAAAATAATTTTTTTACACAAAGAATGTTCAGTTTAAGTATGCAAAATTTCCATGAAATAACAATATTAAAAGAAACACCGTTCAATGTCAAAAGAAATGATAAAAAGTCAGATAAAAATATTTATTTTTGACTAGAAGAGAGAAGTGATAAGATAAGAAGCGATTAAGATAGGAAGTGCCGCGGGGTGGGTAAAGCAACCAGACTCAACCCCACCTACACATCGCCCCCACCCCTTGCAGCTGTTGGAGCTTTTTTTCTTTCCTTTTACTGTGATACAAGTGAAGAGAGTAATATAGAGGGCGTACATGGCAGAATAACACAGTGATAAGGGTCTGAATGTGAGACATTTTCAGTACGGTCCTATAACTATATACTCAACTCTACTATAGCTTTAAACCCTACTATAGTCTTACAATACTATAGTCCTTAACCATATCATAGTCTCCCTACAGAAAGACTTAATACTTCTAACCCCTCTACAATTCCTATCGTAGCACCCGCTCTACAAACATGGGGCATTTTCTGTGACGTCATATTATATCACTTTAAACAACATAAAAAAATAAAGAATATTGCGATATATAATATATTAAAACTTATTTTTAATTCATTGTACTCAATTTAACTCAAAGTAATATTTACGTTGGATTGCAATTATATTGAAAACTAAAAAAATGACTTCACAAATGCACAGTTATGGTCCTAAGCTACCCAAGGAATGATAAGAGCTGTTCTTTGTGGTTACAATCGTTAAGTTTTCTCCCTTCCAGCTGATTTTTAGTCACGTGACCATGTGGAAAGTTATAACGCGAGGAGTATAGTTTTGTTTTTATATATGCTTAAACTTAAAATGTGCTTCGCCTAAAATTGAATTTATTGATCCCAACGATGTTAACTCAATTTTGTGTTCTTCAAAGCATTGTAAAATAGAAGTCATTCTTTTAAAAACGCCCTAATATGGAATTATAAAAAACATATGTTCAAAAAAAAACTTTTACATTTACAACAGAAAACAATACACACGTGAATAATTGAATTTTTTTATAACTGCTAAATTTTATTTTTAATGACAACATCCAATTGAAAACATTTTGAACCTCCTTTTGAAGGGATAATAGAAAAAAAAGATTTAATACTGTTTATTTTTAAGTCATATAATACAGTATAAGATCGTGCTGACAATAAACGGCTTCTAGTATAGATTACTAGAGAAAAAAGAAAACACACACACACACGCATATAGACAGGCAACTTGGTGAAATCATTCAGGAGGTCTTAAAAACACCTGAAACGGATAATTTAGGTGAATTGCCTGTTTCAGATTTCCCTACAAATACATTACTATCCCTATAAACATACGATATATGTGAGTTAAAGAAATCTGATATTCTTTGAACAAATATATTTTTCAATGAAAAGCAGAGGAAAAAGATTAAATTCAGTAATAAAATATTTATTACTGGCCGGAAATCTAAAAGAAAAAAATTCACCTTCTACGTGACCTCGAGCCAAGATTTTCCGATATTAATGTATTGTATTTCAAATACCCACCGGATCCCATTAAATAATACCGGTATTTCTGACCTTTGCCTCTTTTGGACCTTAGACTCCACGGATATAAGTTATTTCTAAAGGAAGTTAAAAAAAAATTTCATATAAGTAGAAAAAAATCCGAATAATCCACACCTTTTTGTTTTAAAAACTAACAATTTAAACTTAAAAAAATCTGGCGGGTTGTCCGCATGCCTGGCGAATTTCCTTTAGAATACGTTTTTCCATGATTTTGTTTTTTGGGTCTTGAGGAACTCTACTGGAACCCCAGTAAACTTTGTCAACAAATTCAAAAAAATTGGACCTAAACCTAACCCAGGCACACACAAGTGCAATAAACCCCGTTGCCTAACCTGTAATTTAACTAAGCCTACCGTGTTCACCAGCCTATCAACCGACATATCGTACTCTATCACATCAGATTCTAATGTAAATCGTCCAACGGGTCTACGTACTGAAATGCAAACTGTGTGATGCTTTCTACATCGGAAACATGCACCCACTCAACTACCGAATCAAACGACGCACCGCAGTTTCCTGTAAGCAATAGTCTCAACCACCTTCCGGTTGCCAACCATGCTCTTTCACACAACACACCATTTGATACGTGTTTCAACGTCAGAATTCTTAAAACTCTTCCCACAAATACTTCAGATCACGATAGGAGACAAATGGAGCAGACATACCAGTTAGTAACAAAATCCAAAAGCCACTAGACTTTCATTTGAGACATCTCTGCCTATTTCACTTAAACTATTTCATACTTATTCTTATTTATATTTTTATTTTATAATAATATAAATTATATATATATTTATATATATATATATATAATATATATATATATATATATATATATATATAATATAAATTTTATCAGTAAATTATAATTTTAATATCAAGACAAAATATATAATATAGGGAGTGGTATAATACCAGGCATAGCAGCCACGTTTGTTGCTTTTTTCCAGCTCCCTCAGATAGTGTTCTACTCCTTTTAATTTCAAGTGTAGTTATATTTCATCTAATCTAGACATAAGAGCCGTGAATTTCTATGGTTCTCTCATGCTTTTTTTAAGCAATCATAATCATACATATTTTCACTGACTCTTATAGTCTAGTGAAAACTAGGAACAACACGTCCTATACCCTATGCAATTTTGACTATATCCAGTTTCATTAAGGGTAAGGGTCTTTAACGAGTACTGACACGCACAGGCCGAGACCACCGCTTTACGTCCTTTGAAAGACGTGGTACGCAGAATTTTAATCCCTCTCATTAAAACCCCTAGAGGCCCGTGCTGGGATTGAACCCATGACTTAAGTCCATTCATTCTGTGTATTGGCCGCGTACCTTAACCACTACACCACGGGTGACTCTAAGATCAGAGGCAAAATATAATCGATTCCACCCACAGCCCTTCTCATATGTAGAATTTTACAATGGAAAATCTTTAATAAAACAATTTTAAACAATCTCACAAATCGTAAGGAATAAAGCACACCGGCAAGCCTCCTAAAAATTTAAACCAAATACTCAACATATTTTTCATGGCTCATTTATATAACAACTCTCTTAAAAAAATACATGAAAAGATGATTAACAAGGCACTTAAAAATACATAAAAGGAAAAATTCAAACCAAGGTCCTCTAAAGAGAGCTTTATTAAAATACAAACTAGTGAAGTGAATTCACCTTATAAATTGTTAAAAGCCTATTCTCTTTGATTCGTCAAGCCTTTATAAGTAATCTTCTTACGTTTAAAATAATACCCAGAGTAGAAGATTTTAAATGATTTTTAACAAATGGCAATTTCCTTTAATGCTATTTAAAACACTAAAGCATATTTTATGGACGCTTGACAGGATCAAACGGTTAGTCAGTGTTGCGCTGCAATACGTTTAGATAGATTAGTAGTCAAATGAAAATAAAAGATGGAATAAAATTAGTGAAGCGATTAGTGGAAGATATCTTTGTTATAAAGGGGAAGATTATTATTATTATTAGAATAGAGAATTCGCACATTTTTTTTATTGCATTATCTTTAAGTACGTCTTATAAAAGAACGCCCTGTAAAATATTAGAATGAAAAAACTTATACTTTTGATGTAAACAAAAAAATATCTTTAAACTTGTTCTTTTGGCGGGAATACGGCCTCGACTGCTTGTGTGACGTCAGACGTAAGAACACCGCCGTGTAGTACAATATTTGCCAGAGCAACACTCATAAGAGTTTATTCTATACTGTCAACATGATGATACTGACAGCTGTAGTTATCACGTTCCTTAGGCAATATATTACCTGGAACACGGAATTGTTTTGTTTTAATCTGCTTTACATTCTATTGAACTGTAACCAACTGTAACCTTACGATATTTCTACTAAAATTCCCATCTGAACCTTAAACGATCCAACCTTTACAACGTTCTGTTTTCACCCCACTCTCTCACCTATTCCCCCTCTCATCTTCTTTAAATGCTAATTTCCGACTATTTAAAATTAAATAAATATTATTTTACAGCTTAATATATTTTAAACACATTTAATCATTTTGTGAGTAAAACAAAATTTTATGGAAAAATTGAAATAACTTAAAAAATAAAATAGCTAAAATTGGAATAAATGCGCATGCATCTTTTAGGATGTACGGATTTTTTTTTACTTATTTTTATTGATACATTTTTTTATGTAAATGTTAATTTTCACGATATAATGTTTTATTTTTTTTAGTGTTTTTGTACTTTGATAAGTACGAGATAATATAATGAATTTGTATTAAATTCTGTGAAATAAATGTTACAATAATTTAGTTAAAGAAAAAGAGAACTATATAAAGGTAAACCACATGTTCATTAGGTTTTGAAAAACATACAGACGACAGTGTATTGCCTTGAAGGGAAAAAAAATATCACACGTAAAAATGAACTAAGTTAAGTAGTACTCACGAAAAAAAAGTTTAATTAGCCGCTCGTTTTAAGTAATTTAAGAAACCTACTACTTAAAGATTAAACACTTAGACCTCTATTGGATGTGACAGAACGTATTTCATACACAAATTATTACCATTTTTTTTACTAAAATGTACAATGAAATGCAATAAAAACAAAAATTTTGAGAACCCAAAATAGTTTGTTTACATTCACACAGATAAAACAATATGGCTGCGCCCATAGGGAAATTTAAGCCAACTCCTTGGTGGACAAAATATGAACCATGCCAGGTCTGACAGAAATCGCGTTTATTTCCCTACTTGGTTTTTATATTACTTTACCAAGAACATATTAATGATTATGAAAATTAAAATTCATATTAAAATATAAATTTAAATATCTTATATATTAGGCGATGCTTGAAAAAGGTAAAAATTTAATAACAGGAGACGAACAATGTTTTAAATAGTTTTTGTCATCTTGACTCGAATAGGACCGCTTTTAGCAAAAACGGAACATTTTAAGTGACTGAAATAGGAAAATCCTAATTATGACGCCATTTTATAACGCCATTAACACAAAGCAGTATAGAAATTAAACGGGTGTCCAAAAATGTTATATTATTGGACTTTTTAAATTAAATGAGATCGGTGTTAGCTCGATCCAACTTATAAAAGCATAAGAAACCGAAAATCAATGGCCTAATCTCAAAAGGTATGTTTTAGTTAACCTCAGAACTGATGTTAAAGTAACATGAACATTAAAACAGTAACATCAACATTAAATTACGCAGTAGTCATTTAAGGATTTGCATATTCTAAGGACGAGCGAAGCGAGTACAAAGTAGGGAGGAAAAGAGGAGTGAATCCGATGTAATGAGGAAAATTTCCGATGTATCCCTTACTTGATATTTGGAATTATGTTAATACCACGAGTCATACATCTTAATTTAATAGATAGAGAGACACATAAACATTTTAATGTAAATTTTAAGTTATTTTGGGAACTGGAGACCTAAACTATGTTGGTTTAGTAGACTATGTTAGTCTTAGGAGGCATCAATAACTATAGACACATCGTTAGTCGATATGTTATTCTATTCTATGTTTCTGACCATGATGTCTGAATTAATAACAGAAAATAAATCCAATCCTTATATCCCTAACAATTACTTGTTTAATTGGTCAAAATGTCATGGATACATTAGAATTAAAATAACATCTAAAATAATAGCTATTAGGGTTTAAGTAAAATTTAATGTCGGAAAGGCTAGAGGAAGAACGACGGTTTCCTAGAAGGGAGATTTTGGGAAACATAATGACATTCAAAATTAAGATATGTTTTTCTATTGTCTAAAATAACATAGACCAAGAATAACTGATAGATATATTAACTTTCCTCATTTATACCGTAGTATATAGGAAAATTGTGTTAGCAAAAAAATTCGATACCGGGATGAACCGGAATTATCAGTTCAGGTTTAAGACCTCCTGGTGGTTTTTACAATGTTGTCTGTCTGTCTGTATGTGTGTGTGCGTGAGTGGGTGTGTCAGTTACAATCGTAGCTCCTAGTATATTTATCTAGTTACTCAACTGTCTATAGAATATTACATTGTATTGTTCTGAAGGCAGCCATACTTGCAAAGCAGGAAGTATTATAAATTACGTATAGCCTCGCAAAAGACTTGCCAACAGAAACATAGTCAAACTATACTGTCAAAAGATATCAATTACCTTAAATTGTAGTGAACCATGTCCTCTTTGCAACAATTATTCTGATTCTCTTGAACACTTTGCTTTACAGTGTAATAGTCTTAGAGATCTCAGACTAAAATATCTTAGCTCTACTTAAACTAGTCAAAACTTATTCTGTTCTCTATGCGAACTTAATGATGCAAATCTACACCAGCTATATTTGTTCTGTTCACGCTATGAGAGAAGGTCTAGTAACCCTTCATTACGCCTCTAAATTTACGCCAATATTTTTTTACTACGCTGTGGAATGTTTTTAATAAACACCATCAACTCCGTCTTTTCCACAAGATATTTACTTTATTAAGGCAGAACCGGCTTTCAGCTTACGCCATCATCAGTGCCTAACATAGCAATACAAACATATATAACAAAATACATCCAATAAATAAAAATAAATAAAAGTTAATCACAAACGCAAAAAAAGCATACCGGAAAGATATCGAGCCGTCAACTGTCCAGGACCCTGTTAAGAGTTTGGAGACGACTGACCTCTTATTGACCTTGTCTATTAAGGGATACAAGATAGCTGAGTCCCCGCCTTCATTTTTCTTGTTAAGTGAATTTTCAGGTTTTTTTTATATTGTAGTCTACGTATTTCAAGATTTTCCTGCGAGTTCAACTTTACTCCTTTAGGGGCAAAATGTAGAAATAAAACTTCGTGGGGGTATTTTTATCTGTAATATGCTGATAAAAACTTGACGTAACGTAACGTAAACTTTTTTACGTTTGTGATTAACTTTTATTTATTTTTTATTTATTGGATGTATTTGTATAATAATTTGTATTGCTATTAGGCACTGATGATGGCGTAAGCTGAAAAGCCGTTCTGCCTTAAAAAGTAAATATCTTGTGGAAAAGACGGAGTTGATGGTTTTTATTAGCTTATTTATTATTTTTTTTATGTATTTCATTTATCAAGGCAAGTTGCATTAATTATTATTTATTCTAACTCAAGAGGACTTGTTTAATTTTTTTTAACTACGTTTTTTGTATTTATTGCATATGATACTTTGTAAAAACTATAAGTTCTATACAAATAAAGAGTATTATTATTATTATATTTATTCTAGAGAGTTGAACCATTGCACGAACGTCTGTTATAGGTGTAGTTAAGCTGTTTGAAAAAATTTTAAAGACGTCCCTAACCCACAATAACGATAAAAATTTGAACAATAATAAAACACGGAAAAATTATGCGAACAATTTGAGATTTATGACGCATGTAGCCATGTATAAGACCAACTTATGTGCCTAGGCTCATTTTATTATCAGCATTAGTTCAATTTTTTATCAAAAATTGAAAAGCTATCAAAAAACTACTTATCAAAAATAGTTTGATAAGTTAATGGTCATCTATTTGGTGGCTCACTGGAAGAGTACTAGCAGTACGACCGGGAGGTTGAAGATTATCCTTTGATGTAAAGGATAATTTTAAATGATAATGATTTTAAAATGACAATATACATATGTATATACATAATGTATTTTAAAACCTATTTTTTTAAGATGAGGGACCTCCGAAACGGCTAGTAGATTGATTCCCGGGACCCAATTCCTACCATATAAGTCACATATCATTGATAAGAGGGCACAAATGAGACTGATATTTGTTTTACGATACTATATTTCACCCATACCTGGGCATATTCATGTAAAAGTAACAACCGTTAGGATATTCTAACTACGTTATAGAAGTAGATCAAATGATAAGCAAAAAGGAAAGGAATGAATTGGATTCCTTTCCTTTTTGCTTATCATTCCCAGTTAAACATTGTAAATTAATTAATTTATTTTTTTCTATTAATTAAATTTGTAATTTAATAATTATGTGTGATAATTGTGTTAGTTAGTGCATGATAGTAATGCATTTTGATTTTTTTCAACTCTTAGTAACTTATTTGCTCTTTGATTTTATTCACTTGATCTACTTCATAACGTAGTTAGAATATCCTAACGGTGTTACTTTACATGAATATGCCAGGTATGGGTGAAATATGTATCGTAAAACAAATATCAGTCTCATTTGTCCCTCTTATCATGATATCAAAATACATGGAGACCAATACCTCAATCTATACATATAAGTCACTTCATTAGCGAAATTCCCAAAAATTTTTTAAAGTTGAACTTAACCCTATGCTTAAAAAAATGCATTATTCAATGGTCTAGAATTGAAAGAAAAAAAAGAAGGGTTCATAAAATGTTTAATAATCGTAAAAAATTTACTTTTTCTTATGATTTCCCAAGTGGTTTGAACATTTTTTCTAGTGGATCTCTGAAAAATATTCAAGCTTTTTTTTAATTTAAAAATTAATAATAATATATTTTTTTACTTTTAGAAATTTCTTCCAGGAAATAAAGGCTTATTTATATATTTCGTTAAATGAAAACATAAAGTCCAAGTAGAAAATATTTTTTCTGAGTTAAATAAATTTTAAATAAGAACAAGCTACTAAATATAAAATTAGGCTTGATCACCTCATAAATCAAATTATGAGAAACACACCCGCCCTCGACCAGAGGCAGACAGAAATAGAGAACTTGTAATTTTAAAGCAAATAGCTGTAAACAATGGTTATTATAAGAAAATAATTTACCAACAATATAAACACAAGCTAATTAATATGGAACTGAGCATCTCTACTTCATTAATTATGAGCTCTACATCCGCTTCCCAGTCCTACATCCCGCATTTTAAATTTAAAGTATTATCATTTTATCTAAAAACAAGCTACTAAATACGAAACTAAGCTTCACTCATTTCACACGAGCATACCGATTCAATGACATAGGCAGGTTTAGACAAAGGACTTAACAGTATAGAGCAAATATCTGTTAACAAGAGGTATGATAAAATAATTGACCAACAATCTAAATCAAACACTAAATTTAAGATTTAATACATTATTTATCATACGATCAGATACAACTTCGCTTCCTGGCCTGAATTTCAAATATTACAACAACTGTGCTGGCCGCAGATATAATTTAAGTCCATTAAAACTCAGAACCTTTTACTACCAATTTTAAGAATTGCATTTAAAATCCTTGGTGGCCGATTAGTTGCCTTTAATTTGCCTAAATTTATACTAGTTCATCATAATGTGAGGATAGATTTTTTTTTCAAATTATTTTAGTCAATTTGCTTGTTCCTTATGTACAAAAAAAAGGTGCGGGGCCCCCCGGAACTTTTCTTGTGTCTCGAATTCACATCCCCGACTTTAGACCCGCAACGCAAAGAAGCGAGGGTTTCATTAAAGAAAATTTGCTAAAAAAAATAGGGTTAAAAATCCTTTGCCGGAGAAAAGATTTGAACCAATTATTTTTATGATGCTGATTTGTTAAAACCGGTCCAGAGTCGATACAAGTCGAATTGTTTTTCGGAATGCGTGTTTTCGTGCTTAACGGATATATATATATATATATAATATATATAATAATAATATATATATATATATATATATATATAATATATATATATATATATATATTAAAAGCCAAACGGTATTTACTCCTCATTCCTCCTATCAACTTTGTTATTCCAAAAAGCTTATAAGGGTCATTTTTATGATGAAAATTTGCTAAAAATTAAGTAATGCGAAACAAGAAATCAAATAGTCCTAAAGAAATTCGCCCAGTTCGCACTCTCCCGCGGCAAAGTATTATTTAATAAAAGTTTTTAAAAAATTAAATCCCAGATTAAAGCAGTGTAAAAGATGGTTAAGTAAGGGATATAATAGGGACATAATGCTGCACCGTGCTTTCTACACCAAGCACTGTACTTTATCTAAGCAACTAAAGCGTCACGTTCCCTCCAAATTATATCTTCTTCCTTTAACTTGCATATTTTACTAAAAATGTATATTCAAGATATAATAAAATTTATTTTATAATAAACTATGTTGTTCTCTCACACGAAGTTAAATATACCGGAGAGAAGAGAACATGCTTATTTAATTGAGGTTTAATTTAATATATGATGCAAGAAGTGACATTAATCTTAAAGATAATTATTCAGAAAGTTTTTATAGTAATTACGTCAGCAATTAAACTATAATTAGTATTAGCTTTTATAGAGGAGGGTCCGATAAAGCAGTGGTTAGCACGTGCATCTGCCACCCAGACAGTCCGGGTTCGATCTCCGTCGGGACCTCTTAGGATTTTCATGCGAGGGATAGAGATCCTTTCACGTGGAGTCCTTCGAAAGGGACGTTAAGCCGGTGGTTCCGAGCACGTGCGATGTTAGGTACTGGTAAAAGTTCCTTAACTCTAATGAATCTGGGTTGAGGCCAAATTTAGGGCCCTTAATAGCAGTTTATATAATTTGTTTCTGCCTTATGGTTTTGAGAGCAGGAAAGCCTGGTCTGGCAGTGGGGCACGTGTTGCTTCAGTTGAATCTAAAGAGACTTAGAGTGAAATCACGGCTTCTCTGTAGATTAGACGTAAAATGCCTGCACCACGATGCCAAGGTAAAACATTATCTTCTATCAAAGGGAGTCGGCAAAAAGGGCCCAACAACGCGGCCTACTTGCTAGGTGATCTATCACCTCTCCCTAATTACTTTCAAACGCTTCTTGGATCGAATTGAAACTTGGTACAAAAATCAACCTTAAATAATGAAAATAAGGTAAATAATATTTATCTAAATTATTTAACACTAAAAATACAAATATACGACAGTAGTTTTTCGCACAAATATTTGTTGTTAGGGCATGTCTTGTCTGAAAGGAAGGTCGAGTCTGCTAACAATATTCGATAGCATTTTAGCTTTATGATTTTATGTAATTGACAAAGAAAATATTTTATGTTATCTATGTATAAGAGCGATCATAAACTATTATAGAAAAATAACCACCTCTACAATGAAAACGTTTGTCAAATTTGAAGGGTAAGAGAAACATCATCAAGAGAACGTCAAGAAACTAAAACTGACAATGACTAATGGAAACATGAAATTCGATATAATGCAGCATAGAGCTCTCTTCTACGTTTCATTGTGTCCCCCTGCAATGATAATCGACATTTTTCAATAATCTTTACAGTTGAATAAAGATACAATGTTTCATAAAATACAAACATTGAGCACGTGTTCACAATACACTTCAAATAAAAAGGCCAAATCATGTATTAGCACGGCTTGATCCATATTACTTTGGATGTAGTTTTTAGATTCCAGATGTGTTCATTCTACTTTCTTTGTATAAAAAAATTGGTGAAATATAAAAATAATAGTAGAATGAATCAATATTCTGACAAAAGAAATCTGATAAAACTTCTTAATTAAAAAAGTCCTGAATAGAAAGCAAACAAAGAATCTGATTTTAAATCTTTCTTCTTTTATTTTTTTGTTAATTGTATAAATTGAGTATAGAGTAACTCCGTACTTGTTCTCTTATGATTTAAATGTGTTACCGAATACCTTAGCTTTCGACATTGGATTAAAAATGCATAGCTTTAGGTATTAGATTCAATATTCATTGGTTTGGTAGGTGTCAAGGTGTAGATAATCAAAATATATACTCTGACCCACGGACTTGCGAACGGGGCCTTGACTTAACGGAGGGTTATAAAGGATGCTTTAGACTGGCCACAAACGCTCCTCTTGCCGTAGTCTACAAAGTAAGAAGGGTTACTCTGTAGACTCCTACATCAGAAATGGCTGGTAAATGAAGATCATAGGAGATATGATACCGCTATATATATAGTTGAATAAAGCAGATGTAGGATGAAAACAACAGACAAAAGTAGAACTAATCGGATGCTGACGATAGAGAGTAGAAGGTAGACACACACACAAAAAAGGAATATGAAGGGAATGCTCCACCTGAATTCACTGGCCGAAAACGCCAAAAACGATTTGATCCCAGAAATATCTAAAGAAAGATACGAACTTAAAACAACAGTCGTAGATAAAGTTTGATGGCATGGGAGTAAACGTACAGTGAACTTCACGTGTGGTGTTACAAGCTTCGCTTCGCTCGGGCTTTAAATCCACACGTCGATGAAAAGTTCCGTTTTTCTCACTAGTGGCATAATGCACAATTAGTGCATTTTCTTTGAAAGTTCAGATGACTTAAAAAGAGTAACTGATTAAAATTTAACGCAAAAACATAGAGTTAAAAAAAGACTGTCAAGCAAATCTAGCACTCCAAAGAAAATTGGCCCGGTTGGCAGACCCCCTCTCCAAATATTTTCAGGATCAATACAAATATAAAACATAAATAATATGTTCTAAATTTTCTTTTATGTGTTATATTACAATATATTTCTACAATAAAGAGCTAAAACACAATAACACAGCATCTTGAGCTCTCCATTAGCTTTTATTTCTAATTTATAGAAGGAATTATCTTTTATTATCAGTTAAAAAATAATGAAGCACTTCTCAAGAGTACATAATATAAAAAAATACCTTAAAATTTATATCCTCTATTATACCAGTTTAAGTCTTACCGTACATAACTAAAATTTTAAACGAGCTTAACATAAAGAAATCCAGATACTTAAAAAAATACGCAGGACATAAAATATAACTTGGTAAAAGAAATTGCTTAAGGTAAAAAATTAGGTACGAAAATTCCATTCGTTTTATGTAATTCGCTACGCTCAGGTCCTTAGAACTTCGGTCTTGCGTCGTTTTGTCCTTAAAATATGAGAAATGCCCATGTTATAGGATATCTTTTAACTCGCTTTTCATCAGACTGAATTGATTAATTTTGACTCCGCGGTCCCCAATCCAGGTATTGACTTCGCTCGATGCTGCTTATTTTTTTTTTTTTAATTTTCCGGTGGAAATATTTTCAAGGCACTTAGACTTCTGATGTGGGTCCATTGTACCTATTCTGGACAGGATATTATTTATAGTAATGTTATTATGAAATAAGAAATACTAATAAAATATTTGAAAATAGAAAGATAGCATAATATGAAGATAATTGTGAATAATTGATATATAATTGATATCATATATATGATTATATTAGAGTCACTTATTGCGTTTCCCCCATTCGCTTAAAAATCAAATAGGAGCGACAGAAACTTATTAACTTGGTAATTTCTATTTTATTTAGCTGGTCAGAAGAAATGGAAAATAAGTTGAAATCCAGCCAACATTGTGTGTTGAGACCAGGACATGAACCAATGAGATGAGATGGTGTTTCATCTTCGTTACAAAATCTGCAAAGTGAGCTATTCACTAGACCCATTTGATTTAAATGTCTGTTGAGTCTGCAGTGTCCTGTAAGAACTCCAGTAATTTCGTGACAAGTTCCCTTGCTTAGCGACAATATAATCTTAGTGCGTTTTTGAGAAGAACCATAAAGCATAAGCTTAGATTGTCTCATCCCAATAGAACTACGCCACTCAACACAAAAGGCATTGCTAAGCAACTACTGCAGGTAGACTTTATAAGACATTTTGGGACGCCAATAATAGGTTCAGGGCTTATGGGCTATCCGCCAAATCCAGAACGAGCCAGTCTGTCAGCAATTTTATTGCCTTCAATTCCACAATTTCCTGGTACGCAAATGATTTTACCTGCTTTTGAAGGCCAAGCTTATTAAGTGTCAATTTGAATTCTGTTACCAGTTTAGAATTACTCTTCAAGTTGATAAGAGCTTTTAATGCTGCTTTACTGTCCGTGTATAATGCTTTACATTAGTTACTCGACTAAAACCGTAAATACACTAGTCGCATTGATACTTCATATAGTTATATATTACATAAACGGACACACTTGTACCGAGATGCAACTCCATTAGATGACAGGTAACTTTTTAATAGTTTATTGAAAAAAATATAATTACAAATTTATTACAATTTATAAATAATACATATTTAGGAATAATAATCTAATTTAGACAAAAAAACTGTAACTATATTTTTCACCAAAAAAGCCATAGCTTGAGCTTGGCGAAGGAGTTGTATAGAAGTTATAAAATAGATTGAGAAATACGAAATATAAAAGAAATTGTCCTGTTAAAAAAAAAATTTAAAATAAGTAGTTACTTGAAAGAAAAAATATAAAATTATATTTAGAGAAATTACTTAGAGAAAAAAAGAAAATCATTACAATTGCAGCTATAAGTATATATTATCTTATAATTTTATTAAAGTTATAAAATAATTTTATAAATTAAGAATAATAAATTAAAAAATGGGAAAGAATTATTAACGATTATTGCTTTTTAATAATTGTTAAATATTATTATATAATTTTTAAATGTTTAAATAATTGAACATCAAAAGTAATTCTTTGTTCATGCATGTGATAGACTTAATAATCTTTGATTTTGTTCTGCTTTTAAAATAGATTAAAAATAATGATGATAATAATAATAAAATTAATTAAGTCATTAAAATATCTTTTTAGTCCAGTTTTGAATTTTCGTATATCTGTAACAACCCTTAATTTCTTAGGTAAGGAATTAATGAGATCTGTACCCTATAAGTTATAACTATAAGTTTTGTGTTTGGGCACTTAAGAGACAAGTGCCCATTTCATCACAAAAGAGAAGTGTAAATTTTCATCACAAAATGAAAATTTAAATGTTATATTTAAACAATATTTCGCTCTTCATCGCACAAAGAATTTTTAAGTTTAAAATCTCGATTAGAATCACCTATGTTAAATGTGTTCAAATAAAAACCATGAAACAAAAAAACAATAAACACACGAGACAGTTCCAAACATCTAAATTTTCATTTTGTCTCTTAAGCGCCCAAACACATAACTTATACATATTATGGAGACCAATACAGTGGATAATTGGTTATAACTATTCGTACGGTCTTTATAATACCGGTTTCTAATTTTAACGCTAATACAATATTTTTTCCAACATACCTATAGTATAAATAAGAGGTAAAGAAAAGCTTTCAAAAGAATAGGTCAAGTTTAAAAAAAAAAAAGTTTTAAAAGTAGTTTTTCCCAACAGATTTCCTCTCTTAAGATGGATAATGGTTTGTTAGAGTGAGAGCGAATCTTTAAACTACTTCACATACCTTATAATAAAAAATCTTTACCAGAAAGACTAGTTTTAAAAACTTTTTTATTAAAATAGAAAATTTGAGAAATGCTATAAGAAAATTGATTGGAAAAAGTGATGATGGCGGATTTAAAAGTTTTAAATAATAGACTTTTAACTATAAACTTTATAGTTCAGAATTTTTAAGTATATAAGAGAATTTTGAAATTTTTTATCACAAATAAACCTGGTTTGTTTTCACAGACACACACACACACACACACACACACACACACACACACACACACACGCACATTATGTGTGTGTGTGTGCTTTAGGTATGAACACGGTTAATTACAATTAAACAATTAAACACGGTTTAATTGGCCTTCAAAATCAGGTAAAATTCATTTGGGTACCAGGGCATTGCGGATTGAAGGCAATAAAATTGCTGACAGACTGGCTCGTTCTGGATCTGGCGAATAGCCCATAAGCCCTGAACTTATTATTGGCATCCCAAAATGTCTTATAAGGTCTACCTGCAATAGTTGCTTAGCAATGCCCTTTGTGATGAGTGGCGTAGTTCTTTTGGGATGAGACAATCTAACCTTATGCTTTTCAAAAACGCACTAAGATTATTTTGTCGCTAAGCAAGGAAACTTGTCACGGCTTTAATGGAGTTCTTACAGGACACTGCAGACTCAACAGACATTTAAATCTAATGGATCTAGTGAATAGCCCACTTTGTAGATTTTGTAACGCCTTAAAAACTTATTGTTATCACAAATTTGTTTGCTAACACAATTCTTTTTCTATATAAATACGATATAAAGGAAGAGTAAAAATGTAAATAGAGTTTAAATTTAGTATAAGTTTATCCCTTTTTGTAATGAAAAATACATTTTATTTTGATAAAGCTTATGTTTCTATGGGTTTTATAAGATCAAGATGTTAAGAATCATCGAGCGTGACTACATTCTGGATAAGTAAACCGCAGGGAAAAACGGATGTGTTCCTGTCTTAGGACGAGGAATGTGAGTAAGAAGACGTTCTGCTATATAAAATAGTTATTTTTTTATAATATACGAGCGAAGCGAGTCGGATTTGGTGATGACGAGCGTTGCGAATCCGATATGACGATGCAATTTTCCGAGATACCCTGCGCCAAATTTTATAAAACTTAAATAAAAAAATTGAAAATAAGATATTAATTTTCTTACATCATTAGTGAATAAAACTCTCTGAGGGAACAATTTAAATAAAATTAAACATTTTTGAGGAGATGAAGGAATGGGTTGGACCTATGAAATCAAATATCTACATCAAAAGCCCTAAATATAAAAAGCCAGTCTATAGATACAGATAACAAAATATTATCTATATATATAAATGATTTATTACTATTCAGTATCTATAACAATAGTATTACTGAATCTGTATTACTAATGAATATTACTGAATGATAGGAGGTAAAATCCGATAAAATCCGAGGTACAATGTACCCGATTTTTTAAGTAAAGAGAACAGGTGTCTTGAAGAAAACTGTAGAAAACCCGAAAGCGATTATTCTTAAAAAGATGTTTTAACCCTCTTTCAGAAGATTTTTTGCGGCTTTTGACAAGTTTTTTCTTTCTTTTTAACAAAATTACACCGATAGAACAGTTGCTAACTTCAGGTAGGATGTGACAAAAAATTTATACAGGGAAAATTCAATTTTCAAACCTTTTCTTTAATAAAATGGATCAAGCCATTCTAGCAACTTTTTTTACGAATTTGTCTAACATCTTTTGTATGTTTAAGATAAAATAAAAAAGACAATAGACAATACAAAAAAATATAGACAATTCAATATGCTACTGACATGAAGAAAAACATCTTTGTCAGTAATATATTTGTCAAACTAGTTAGCGAATTTCTAGTTAAAGAAATGGGTGATATGGGAAAAGTAGAAGTCGGAAAGCTTTTACTGAGTGCGAATTTCATGAGTCGATTTTAAAATTATAACCATAGTATAGTATTACTTATGGGATAAATTTTCATAATGAAAATTCGCTAAAAATAGACAATACAATATGCTACTGACTGCTACTGACATGAAGAAAAACATCCTTGTCAGTAATATATTTGTCAAACTAGTTTATGGGATAAGTTTAGTAAGTATGCTTATTACTTAACAAAAATAGAGTTAGAAGTAGTAATGCTTTTTTAGGTTATAAAGCATGAACCGAAAACTTGAATTTTATGCTAACCAAAGAATATCGAAAAAGAGATATAGTCGTGGATTTAAGGTACATTCGCAATACTGCGGTAGCGATGCGTCCGGGCGTTGCGTGCGGTGACAACTCAAATTCCAACCTATGTAATCGTGGACGTTCTTAAACAGCTTGCAGTAGGCGTAGCGGAAAATTGAAATTTTCGCAAAACCAACTAAACCCGCACAATGATCTAGTGATTAGCATTTGATTGATTACAAAACACCTTAGAGACCTGACGCGGAAGAAACCTTTCCGTTTTCAAAGTTGTGGAATTTTTCTTACCCCCCCCCCCCCTCTCTTCCGATTAAGAGAAG
Organism: Microvelia longipes; assembly: GCA_018340805.1. Taxonomy (NCBI): domain Eukaryota; kingdom Metazoa; phylum Arthropoda; class Insecta; order Hemiptera; family Veliidae; genus Microvelia; species Microvelia longipes. The sequence goes on from JACMZG010001913.1 coordinate 36,857,867, forward strand.
AATAATTTTTTGTTTGGATTTTGTTTCATGCTGTGCTTTAAGTCGTTTTATTTTTTATTATTTTAATTTAACTTGAATAAAATAATGATGTTTTTAATCTAAAAAATACAATATACAAAAATACAAAACACAACATTGTCATTTTATTACTTTTGTTTGTGCTGTGTCCTTTTAAAGTCTTTAATTTTTCATTTTAGTTTTAATTAGTTCAAAGTTGTTTTTTATGTTTCTATCCATAAATCAAATTTATTTCTTAATATTCTCGTTGTTCGCCAATTTGAACCGTATAGTTTTATTATCAGGGTCCGTTTATTTTATCTTAATGTAATTTTTCTGAAATCGCATACATTATTGCTGTTCTTTTAGCTTTACAGCCTAAATAGTATATAACATGTAGATCTCGGAGTTGAAATGTTTTTTTTTTTAAAAACTATTAATTACATTTTAAAACAATATAAATTCAGTTTGTTCAGTTCAAAAAATAAACTGAACAAGATAATACTTTGCGGAACCATCATTTTCCGCATCGCAATGACCGCTACGCACGCACGGACAGAAAATATTAAAACCTGTACACGTAATAAGTAATTTTAATACGTCGAATACCAAACTAATAAAAAATAAGCTTAAAAAAATAACAAACTACTAAGCTCAAAAAAGTCAATATATTTGTTTTCTAAATTTATTCAAATCTGGCTAGGTAAAGCCAAAGGATGCTTTTAGCTTTTTGATGTAGAATAATGTAGGAATATCCCCTCTTATAAGGTATAATAGGTATCTATCTGTCATCTCTGGTCAGAAAGCAAATATAATTTGACAGATTACTCGTCAAAACATGACATTAACAAAGATGATATATTGCCATCGAATCTAACCTATGACAATATATCATTAAAGTATATAAAAATATAAGTATATCCACATCCAAGCAATAATTTCAACAATACGGTTTATTGATACATTGCTGGCAAAAACCTTTATATAAAAAAGTTGGAAGACATAAATAAGTGACAAAAGCTTTAAACCGATGAAGAAGAAAAGATTCATGTTATATTTTTTCAAGCTGAAAGAAAACATCCAGACTTTATAACAATAGCTAAAAAGCTTTTTGATAGATACCTAGGGCCTTTGATTTCATGCAGCTAAGTGGCCAACACTTGCGCATTAATAGTTTTTTTCCTTTTGCGTATTATTTGTTCTCTCTTTTACGTATTAATTGTTTTCTCTTTTGCGTATTAATTGTTTTCTCTTTTGCGTATTAATTGTTTCCTCTTTTGCGTATAAATTACTTTTTCTTTTGCGTATTAATTGTTTTTTTCTATTGCGTATTATTGTTTTCTCTTTTGCGTATTAATTGTTTTCTCTTTTACGTATTATTTGTTAGCGAATTTTCATAATGAAAATGACGCTTATGAGGTTGTTCGGATGACGGAAATTGAGGGTGGGAGTGAGCGGAATCGGTTCCTATTGGCTTCCTGATAACAAAAAATATGTCTGAAAAAAGTTTATATATATATATATATATATATACATATATATATATATGTATATATATATATGTATGTAAGAGTTTCTACCCCTTCGTATGGCGAACGATAACTCTCGAAGGCGTTCTCAAATTGAAACGAAACTTTGCAAATCGCGAGATGTTGTGGAGGTTACGAGGCCTATTGTTTATAAAACATTATGACGTCATCAATCAAAGTTATGACGTCATGAAAAAAAATTTTTTGAAACTTGAAATGGCTTTAAAACAAGGTATTTCGTTTAGGTAGACAGCTAGTTGAATCGATTAAGACAATTTCAGCTGAATCGAACCATCACAAATGGCGCAAACAGTATACATATATATATAATGTTGTATATGTATACGTCCATGTCAAAGACTCGTACGATATCTGTTGGTTCAGTAGTGTTAGAGGGTGGGGATATAGTATAATTGAAGGGCCTCTACCTCTTGCTCCATCCTGGTAAGCCTGCTGTCCTAGAGAGACAGGACAAAAATGGCTTCCACTAAACCACGGCGAGCAAAGCAGGCCCGTAAAGCGGAAGAACCTCGAAGTAGTCTTCATATGGTCGAATTCATTCTAAAACGATTGCGACCGTTTCAGCTCAATCAGACAATCCTAAGCCTAGATAAACAATATTAACATAGATGGTTCACTCCCGAGTGTAGTAGGAACACTCAATTGACAAGTTTGTGTTTATGATTTAAGTTGGAGGCCTCATCACTAGAGTCTTGAATAGCGCTAGTAGTAAAAATATATTTGCTCTATTCTCTACTAGATTGTGCTATAGTATTTGTTTTAAATACAAACAGTTGCCAATCGTTTAGTAAAATAAAATAAAAGTAAACAAAGATCTATGGTATGCTGTAGTATTCGCGATGTATTTTTGTTTTTCAAAACTTGGGAGCCTCATCACGCGAAGCAGTACCATTGTTTTCTTAAAAAAATAACAATAATTAATGTTTAGTGTTTTAGACTTAAGATTTAAATTTACTATCTGAATATAACATATCGGGTTGGCGCAAACGGATAAGTAAAGGAAACAAACCAAAATTGAAACTCTGACATTAGAGGTTCAAATCCAAGGGGGGACGACAGAATGGGTGAAGTAAGAGTGAGAAATCAATTTTTTTGGAATACGAAATTCTTATAGAGCTTTCTTGGGATCACTCATCCATCGACTCCTCATCATTCTAGCGCTAAAAAGCGGATGGAAAGACTTGATTACCCTCAACAGCTCGTTGTTTGGTTGAATAAAAATAAATAAATAAAAGTGTCAGAAATAAAAATATCTGACAGTTTCACGCTGTCACCACTAGACTGTACTACTTGAGCCTCCTGCATCCCATCAACTATTTTTTTTAAATCTTTGAGTGAGCCATCTATGTTAATATTGTTTATCTATGATCCTAAGTGACGGAAACAGTATTTTTATTTAAAAACAAAAGTCATGAATATATTTTTGTTTATAACGCTTGTTAGTTTTAATATTATAGCATACTATTAATAATAAAGTATTAATAAAATCTTAATTAGTAAAATCAAATTTGTGAGAAAGCCTCTCAGGCCCGCGAAGCGGGCCTGTGTGGAGAGGCTGTGAAAATTCGCTAGGTACATGGCAAAATGCCGTGTAACAAGAACAATAATGAAACAACACATCATTTAAAACAACAACAATGTGGCCGCGAAGCGGCCCGGTGGGCCGACGCCGCGAAGCGAACGAGGCGCGAAGCGAACGAGGTCGCGTAGCGGCTACGGGCCGAAGGCCCGTATTTTCTCTTTTGCGTATTAATTGGTTTTTTCTTTTGCGTATTAATTGTTTTTTTCTTTTGCGTATTAGTTGTTTTGTCTTTTGCGTATTAATAGTTTTCTCTTTTGCGTATTAATTGTTTTCTCTTTTACGTATTATTTGTTTATAATTTATATCCATTACTTCCTCTTTTAACATGTTAGGGTAAAATATACACCATGCAACTTTTTTTAAGATAACATCAATTTTTGTATTTATCTTTTTAGTAATTTTTTATTTTTTTTATAGCCTTTTTTATTCTTATGTTATTTTTTGTAATATTTTGTACTGAGCGCCCTACTTGTGGTTTTTCTGTTTAGGGTCTCATTAAAAATCATTAAATAAATAAAAAAATATTACTTGTTGAGTGGCTTTATGTTTTTATGAGTTTTCAAATAAAATATTTGCAAACATTTCAAGTTTAATCATGTGGGTTGCCACCTCACCACGTATTTTTGTTTCGCGGGCCTGCTTAGCCTCCGGTAGACAAATAGAGACGAAGAAAATACCCAGACGAATACCAAGGACTTCGGCACCCAAAAATTCGGTCGCCAATCTAAAGACTTACTTAACGTTATAACTTACCTTTGGTAAGTTATAACCTTGTCAGAAATAGCATAACAAGTAGATTCATATTTAGTATGTAGTTAGTCATACTTTTATATAATATTAAGATACCTATTATATTCACTCACAATATATTAAATTACATTAATTAACCTACGAAACAAAAGTAAGTTCTAAAATCTCAAAAATCTTATTATTCAAGCATAAAGAATTTTACGTGACTCCTGTATAGCAGTGAATTATTTTAAGAGGTTTTTCATACGAACCTGAGGTATTTTGAAAAGTCTAAGCAGATTAGCAACTTGTATGGAAGTAACAGACGAAGCGGCTCCAACTACACCAGATATGACTTTCCTGACTTGAGTCTTGTTACAATGGTACTCAGTATCGTCTATGTTACTAATAGAACCTGTAACACACCAAATTTAGAAATTAGCAGATTTTACTTTGAACAATGAACTTTTGAACAGTTGTCCATATGGATGGCGAATTTCCTTTGGAACGTTTCCCTATTTAAAAATCCATTTTTTCTTCGAATTCTGATTTATGGTAATTTATTATAAAGCACTACTTTTAATACACATATATATATATATATATATTATATATATATATATATATATATATATAATATATATATATATATATATATATATAAATAAATATATAATTTAAGTATATAGTAGACTGTACTGGACTTCGGCACCGGAGGTCTAGGGTTCACAGCCCGGGCTATGCACTTAGTTTTTATGAATATAATTTGATTTAAAAAGATTTCGCCAACTTTAGCTTTACTTTGAACATAGTAGATGTGTCCTACCCGAGGTGTTTCTCGCAGGGTGAATACCCTGAAGGGCCGAAAGGCCCTAAAACGGGCATTATTATTATTATATAGCAGACTAGTATATAGGTATTATAGCATAATAATAGTGTTAACTTAAAGAAAAAATTACTTCAGTCAAAACTAAAATAATAATATATTGAGACATTAAAATGAATAATCATTAAATCAAATATAGTTATTTATGCCATAAGGCTGAGAAGTGTGTCTTTATGTCACGGCAATTAGATTTACCGACGAGCGAAGCGAGTCGGGAAAAATTGCCAAGAGATGGCATACACTATTTTTTTTTGAGGTAGCACTCATTAAATAAACTGCGCTATATACTTAATTGAAATAAAAAACAAACGTTCAATTAACTCCATATTATCGTCGTCATTGAATTCATCCATAGCTTTACACTTTTACTCAAAAATGTAAAAGCTTTACAAATAAACACAGAAAAATTGTTAATTAGAACTAGAACATCTTTTAAAAACGAAAAAAATTTAGTCTACGAACAAAAACAGAAACAAAATGAACGTTTTTTTAAGAAAACTCATGAAGGTTTAACACAGATTGTTTTTTGAACACGCTACATTACAGTAATGGCGGCAACATATGAATTACTTTTACGTCCTAGGAGTTTTTTTTTACATTCATTATTATCCTCGGAGGTGAAAAGTACTAAATAACCTCCTATAACAATAATGATTGGCTTCTCATCCTAAAAACGGTCCAATAAAGTGCTCAATTACGTACTACCTCAAAAAAAATAAATTTATTAAATAACGGACATATAATTTATAATATAGTAAAATATCAGGTACTGGGTATATCGGAACTTTTCTTCATTACTACAGATTCGCTAGTCTCATCCTCTCAGCTTCGGACTCGCTTCGCTCGCCCTCAAAAATACAGTTCGCCAAATTTTTACTACAACGTGCCCATGGACTTGCTTTGTTCGTCTCCAGATAGTAAATGCATCCGTATCATTCCCAGCGGTCACCCATACAGCACTGACCACGCTCAATGCTCCTTAATTTTTATGATCCAATAAAAATCATAGATTGTCGTATTGAAACGTAACTTTTTTGAGATCTATAAGAGCAAACTGTTATTTCAAAATGAATATTAGATTTATATATTTACTTTTACAATACTGTCTCCTCGCAAGGTAGATTAAGAAAGATAAGTAAGCAAAACATACAAAAAAAAGACTCATATAAAATATCTCTCAGATGTGACTTTGATGGCTTTCATGAATAGTTTATATAAGATTCCATTACACATTTTTTATATTTTAGCGAATTTCTTTGAAAAAATTTCCACATGAAAAGATTTCGCTAATAGGATGGGATGGCACAGGAAGAGCAAAAGACAAGTTTTGCGAAATCATATATATATATATTATATATATAATATATATATATATATATATATATATATATATATATGATTGTGTGTGTGTTTGTCTGCCTTCAAGCACAGGGACTGAGGCAATGATCAGACTGACCAGCTAGCCAGGATGGAGTACAGTTTGCTAAATTTTAAGACAGGTCTAAAAGACCCAATGCATCAAGACTATAGAAACCTGTGGATTCAAAATCCACAGAGAAACCTGGGATGACAAAATCCAAGCTGCTTATCATAGGATCGTCTAAAAGCCTTATCAGGTTATGTTTAGCCCTGAAAAGAAGTTCCTGACACTCAATGACTTGTATTCTTACTGGTTACTCTAAGAATACCAGATAGATATAGATGGGGCTGCTTAAGCCCCATTTAAACCTGATAGAACTGGCAGGTAGTCCTGTATGGAGGCAATTTGAGACTAAGGAAACTCTTTCACATATCCAGAGCACTTGTCTTGCATTGACGTATCATAAGTATAATAATTTAATCTTAAGTTTTTAAAGTCTTTAAAAGAATATTTAATAAAAAATCATTTTACAGAATTCAAGATTGTTATAGATAATTAATTATTATCAAATATAATATGCTTTAGTATAATTTAAATAAGTTATTGTTAGATAATTATTTGCTATACAATACATAAAATTTTATAGTGATAAGTCAATTGTTATTAATATTGTAAGTATTTTTTTGTATTGTGATTTCAGGACGTGTTACATCTAAATGTATAATTTGGCCACGTAATTAATATTTTATTTATTTATTTATAATACTTTTTGTGTTGCCAGCGTTCCTTAAGAGGAACTTGTAGAAATAATAATAATCATAATCATGTTGATAACTTTCTGCGATTCAGTATACTTGTTCAGGGAGTAAAAGGAACTGATGGATATCTTTTTACTTTCCAGATTTGCACGAAAGCCTCAAAGGGGTTGATAAAAAGGACCTAATACAGTGGTCTACTTGCCAGGCTTGACCTCCCCACTCTCCTACTGCTACTACTGCACCAAGGCCCTACCCGAGTGGTTTAATGCTCTGGTTTTAAAAAATAAATAATACTACAGTATTATTACCGAAGTATTATTTACAGTGTGAAGTACTGTTAGTGTTTATAGTCTACACAGATACCATTCACTAGTAAGGAAATGCGCAAAGTTATTTTAAAGATAAGTATAAACTGAGCTTTCTAAAAGCACTGATTAAGAAAGAACTGATTATGCAAGGACAAGAATAGTTTTGTATAACCTATAACATAAACAGGTGCATTTCTTAGAAGATATCTAGAAACATTTACAAACAAGTAGATATGTTACATTTCAGACAAAAACATAAACTAAAACCCTGAGAATGGACTGGATAACCGGCAAGACAGTAAGCATTTTAAAATAAATTCGCCATGCTAGCGAACCTTTACTCCGAACATTTTTTTAAAAGAGGAGAAAACTCTAAATTCTAAAATACGTATATCAAAATAAAAGTCTTCTAGCCAATAGATTTTTAAACTTGAAATCTTTTTCTTATACAACATTCAAATTTATGTTTAACCATAAAACTTTCTCAGTCGGCGAGAAATCTTATAAGTAAAGGTGGCGAGGGACTTCATATAATCCAGGATTCAGAGTATAAAAGGAAATAGGTTTCTATTTTCTAACAAAGAAAAATTGAAGGTTTAAAACTTTCTTCTGTATATAAGAAATAACTAGTTTTCCACCAATATTTTATTTTATAAACTAAACAATTTTGTTTATACCAGACAGTAAAGGATTGGGCGATTTATAGACAAATGCAATATAAAATTCGAAACTTTATTTTATGTAATATGTTTTGGTAAACATTTTCTTAATAATAAATCATTACTTTTAGCACATCTTCCACTAAATTTATCATTGAAAACTAAAAGGGACCATCAATCTTTGTTTAAATAAAAATAATTTAAACACTGATACTAATAGCGGTATATATATATATATATATATATATATATATTATTATATATATATATATATAAAACATTTTGTGTGTGTGTAAGTGCGAATCTACACATATATCTCATATTTATTTATTATTTTCAGTTATTACTAATAGAGATTATTTTATTCTCTAGCATATTTTATCCACGAATAAATATTTTCTACTTTTAGTTATTTTATTTCTACCATAAACAATAATTCTGGGCACTGCTTCCTCAAGCTGAAGCTTTTGCTTTTTGGAGAAGAGACAGTTACATTTATTATTTAAGGACACAGTGTATCCTAATTTAACAATGTAATTAAGTGTTATGTAATTAAAATTTGATTTTTATGTGGCATGATTAGAATTTGTAATTATGAGAAACGAAATCTATGCTGCATTGAAAAATAAAATGATAGTAATTAGGTAGAGATGATAAATCACCGAGCAAGTAAATTGTCGTTGGAACCTATTTACTGACTCCCTCAGATAGAAGAAATTGTTCTACTTAATGAGTCTTAGTGCAGGCATTCACACATTAAGTTGTTTAGGGCTTTGCTGTAACTTCTATAGCATTAACTAGAAACTATACTGATACAAACTGCTAAGTCTACCGTGGTTATTGTCACGAAGGTTTAAGTCTTATAGTGGCGTCCGTGTTAATGTTGATGTAAATCAATTCAGTTTCGTAAAACATTATAAACTTTCTATCAAGTCCTACATCCATGAAGACATTTTTCACAGTGAAAGCTACATGTCGGATTCATAATCTACAATACAGGTACAATTAAGAATAGGGATCTTTCGTTTTAGGTAACTGACATCTCGCAGGCTGGAAACCACTGACTTAATGTCATCTTTCAAGAACGGCTAGTGTGTGGATTTTTATCCCTCGCCAGAAACTGGTGTAAGGAAACTCTCCGACCAGGATCGAACCAGGACTACCTGTGTTGCGGACAGTTTCTGAGTGCAGAAACTCATTCTTTAGCCCTGACCTGAAAGTATAAATTCCGCAGTGTTTTAAAGAACCGAGAACTTCGTTCCAATTCACTTACGTTATTCGTGGCACTGGTTTCACTTCCTCTGACTAAGTTTGCAGACATACGAAGGTGCAATACATCTTCATGACTTTTCTTGAGCAGAGACAACGAACGGAAACGGGTATCCAGACTGTCTTGGATAAAACAGGAACCTACCCCAAATGTTCGTATTATCAGCCAAGGAAACCACGTAAAACCCTGCCAGGGTTGAACAGCTTTGAATTCCCCTGTACCGTACGGTACAAGGGATACCCCATATTGAGGTTCTACCCCAGGTGGATTCAACCATCGACCTTCAGGTCGAAAGGAAAGCGCTGTGCCACTGAGCTAACAAACTCGTTGAAGATGTCGGTCTTAGTTTTTACTTTTAAAATTTTAATAAAACTATACCTCTAACTCCAATCATAACATTAAAACATTTTATTCAATAGATTAACAGATAAGATAAGAAATATGAAACGGCAATGCCTACTAAACAGATACTCTGGAGGCTTTAAAAAGGACGTTTTATTTTATTATTAAAAAATGTTGCCGCTAGATTTGCTTTTTAAGAAAATCCTTGAAAACTTCGCATCATAAAATTTTCATTTCCGCGACACAGAACTGGAAAAACAAACTGATAACACAGACTTTATGAAACGAGTTTAAAGAGAGTAACAGGATCCTTTCAACTTATGATAACATTTACTTTGAATTTTCCTTTCCTTTCCCATGCTCTGAAGGAAAGTTTTTTGGTTAATCAAAAAGTTAACCTCGCTTACCCTTATGCTTAGAAGCGGATCAAAGAAATTCATGTGAAACTTCTGTCGGGTTAATCAGTTTTATACATCTCAAAAGTAGTATCAGGTTTTACCAGAAGTACATTTAAAATGTTAAAGTACATTGTTAAATGCTTCAAGTTTTGCGTGAGCTCCGTCGAACTTCATACTCTCCTGGATTTCTTTCAAAAAAATTTCTTATAGAGCAAGTCGCTATTTAATAGCGCAGTGTTTCTGTCTTCTTCGTCAAGCATCGTCTTCCAATGCAACTTTTTCAGCGGATGCTGAAACGACTACCCTTTTGATAAATATAAATATTTGATAAAATTGAGTTTAAAACTTCAACCACCAGATTGCGCTACTATTTCCACGTGTACCCTGTCATTTATTTTTACCCATCCCTTTTACACTGTACGTATTAAAATTCTTGCACGGAGGTCCGCAAACCGGGCGAATTTTCCAATAGTTGCTAACTTTTTCAGTACATATTCAATGACCTCAGCAGAAGCCTCAGCTGTGTTTTCAGCTAATGTTGTTTTGATAAAAAAAACTAATTGATCTGTTTTTTAGCACATTTTCTTTGAAAATTTTCAAACAATTAAGCAACAAGTTGTGAGGCTCTGCTCAAGTGATTAAATAAATACCGAAAAAGTAAGCGAAAATTGGATTGATAAGCAAAAAAGACCGCGTTTCAAAGACAACTCGCCAGGCTTGTGGATCTCCAGGCCAGAAATTTCATACTTACGGTGCAAAAGGGACGAGTAAATATAAATTATAGGGTACGGGGAGAACTAGTAGCACAATTTAGCTAAATCTAATAAAATCCGGTCCGAAGTCGATACAATCACTTTAAGCGACAATAAAGTTGAAAACCCCATAGTTAATTATCGCAATCCAAAATTATGTTCGATGAAAATTAAATTTCGAGTATAATCGAGGGTGTCTTTTTCATTTTTTCTGGGACGCTAATCGAATAAAACCGATCCGGAAATTATGCAATCACTTCAAGTGAACAAAAAGTTGAAAACGGTGCTTAATTACCGGAAACCCAAAAATACGGCTGCCAAACAACAAATTTCAAGTAGGGAGTCCTTTTCAATGTTTTTGGGGCTAGTGGGTTAAATTAAATGGTTTGGAGCCGACATGAAAACTTAAAGCCAGGGTCCCTTGGTTCAAATATTTTTTTATCGTTTATTTAAATTATATAAATTTATAACTACAAAAAAAATGAGTTACTAGTAGTGTTTGATAATTGAGTAACTGTTTATGTTAAAAAGCATAGACCGAATCCTTAAATAAGAAATAGATTAATAAGCACGGAAACACGCATTTCATTAGAAATTTGCTCGACATGTGCTTGAATTTTTCGCTTAATTCTCCTGCTTATGCTTTGTCATCGAAGCAGTAGCGTCACAACTTTTTATTCCAAATAAAATCCGTGAACCTCAAAAAACCACTCCTAACGAATATTTTTTTTTTTTTTAAATTAACATTCTATAGTCAAATATTTAATATTAATTACCAAAAATATAAAGTAAAATTAATACATCTCGGTAATCCTTTTTACCATTTTGAGGGTTAATTAAACAAAGATAAGTTCATACTAAATAAAACCTAACAAAAATTATAAAATAAAAATAAAAAATCACATAAAATATCACTGCACAGAATCATTCAAAAATTTAAATTTTAAATCATCAAACTAAAAATAAAGAGACTAGAAAAACGATGTCATAAAATGAAAATAATATTAGTTAAACAAAGGTTAAATATTTAGGAACAATTTATGTTATTCGTAATACGATTGTCTTTTAATATTGTCTTACGATGTAAATAGTAATTTGAGTGTAATTGTAAATAAAAACCTCTTCGGCCAAAGACCCTGGTAAGAACACTAATAATGCAGGCTCATTTAATTTTCAATGAACCTACTCATTTGTTTTATTTTTCTTTTCCTTAACATTTTTATTACCATAAAGTTATTTTCGTACGGATATATGAACCCTAAAAATAAGGTCTAGTTTTTAGACCTAAAATAAAAACCCCCCAAAACATAAAAGAAGACCTAGGTCTAAGTATACTATGAATTTATACTTTTTTATTATTTCGAACAAAGCATTTCGGGGGTGCTTTCATGTTGAATAAATTTAACTAAAAGTTTCATTTTCCACATAAAAAGACATAACATGGCTTTATACCCTAGGCTTTACATTTTATAACTCTAGGATCAAATTAAATACAAATGGGGGAAAGCCTAAAATCCAGAAGTCTATTCGTTTTCATAAAATAAGCTTAAACTGGTTTATTATGACAGTGATCGATTAGCTTACACAAAGGTCCCAATGAAAGATAAGTTTTCGTTAACTCAAAGTAGTTATGTTGGATGGGTGAACGCCATTCTATAATAGCCCTTGTAGGTGCCATGACCTTACGTGACTTGGATATAAGTGTTCAAAAGATTTTGAACACATATATCTACCATATATGTGTCTATATATATATATATATATATATATATATAATATATACATATATATATATATATATATATATATATATTATATATATATATATATATATTATATATATATATATATATACATTCACACTCGAAATTACTACTTACTTGTAAGACAATATTAAAAGACAATCGTATTACGAAAGACATAAATTGTTCCCTATCTTTAACCTTTGTTTAACTAATATTATTTTCATTGTATAACATCGTTTTTCTAGTCTCTTTATTTTTAGTTTGATGATTTAAAATTTAAATTTTTTAATGATTCTGTGCAGTGATATTTTATGTGATTTTGTTTTTTTTATTTTTTTTATTCATTATAGGTTTTATTTAGTATGAACTTATCTTTGTGTTATTAACCCTCAAGATGGTAAAAAGGATTACCGAGGTATAAAAATTTTACCTTGTAATTTTTTGGTAATTAATATTAAATCTTTTACTATAAAAAGTTAAACTTTTCGAAAAAAAAATGTTCGTTAAAAATGATTTTTTGAGGTTCACGGATTTTATTTGGAATTAGAAGCTTAGACGCTACTGCTTCGGTGATAAAGTATAAACCGGAAAATTAAGCGAAAATGTCTAGCACAGTGGCGCGCATGTCGAGCAAATTTTCATTAAAATGCGTATTTCCGTGCTTATTAATCAATTTCTTGTGAAAGGTTCCGGTTTATGCTTTTTTAACTTAAGCAGTTTCTCAATTATCAAGCACTACTCGTAACTAGAAATCATACAAAAAGAAATTGTTCATGGAAAAAATAATAACCTTGGATTTTAACCTTTAGACTCAACAAGCCGAGTTCATTTCTTCGATTTTTTAAAGAAACGCTAAAACTTGTCAAAGATAAGCATTACCTCAACTTTAAATAGTCCAAATAATAGTGTGCAACGCCAACTTTGGAAGGATGAGCAGATTGTTAAATAAGTAATGGAATAAATATGCGCTTTTCTTTGCGTTTTCTCAATAAATTGTGTCTTGAGTCGTAGTGGTACTGCTCAAGTTATAAAGCTAAAACCAAAATTACCAGTAAAAATAATTTGTTAAGAAAATATGCACGCATTTCAATAAAATTTGCTAGGCATGCACAACTTCGCGTCTGATTTTTCGTTTCCCCAACCTCCAAATAAAAATTACCTACTGTATTTTTTTTTTTTAAAAGAAGACTTATAAAGTATGTTATATACGGTATTTTACAAAGAACATGTTATAATTAAGTAATTATTCTAAAGTTTCATCAAAATTTTATACTTTTACAGAGCATTAAAGTTAAAACTCCGCGTTACTTTGTAGCAAAACAAGTTTGATAAAAACCTTTAAAACATCAAAAACAAAATATTTTTGATAAAAAAACCAAATACTTTAATGAAATATTGTTTAAAACTTCATTTCTGTTTTTGAAGTAAAAACCATAGTATGTAAAGTATAGTAAACACTAGTTATCTGTGTTTTACTTTCTTCACGAACTACCCTAGGTATATAGGGAAAGCATAGATATATAATAGAGCGGGACATAGCCAATATCAATACAATTAGTACGTCCACACACACTTCTAGATCCACGGATCGTATAGAATACGATCCCTCAATACGCTAAATATTAGCTGTATAACATGCGGAGGGATCCGATCGCATACGCTAGAACTAGGAGATGGAATCTAAATGGATCCCCCATACGCTGTATGTACCTTTAGAGACGATCGTATTTAACTGATAACTTCTCGTCGAACTTTATTTCACTTCTATATAACCGTTTTTGATCAAATCACTTTTGGAATATTATTTTTAGTGTAACTTATTATTATGCAAGAAATCACAATTTAATTAAATATATTTTTCGTTTTAAATTTTCTTATAACCAAAAGTGAACCTTCACTATAATAGACGCCATGTTTTGCGGGATCAGTTATCACGTAATCTCACTCGATCGAATAAACAAATACGCTGTAAGAACCGTGAAGTTAGTTGACCGTATTGCATACGTATGCAATACGATCGCATGTTAAATACGCTGTGTGTACGTAGTAATTAAAAGGCCTGAAACATCGTTTTGGGCTCTTAAGGGCTCTGTGTAACTTCATTGAAATCTCCTCCAAGAGTGAGTTAAGGTTAAAGTAAATTAATTGTTTTCGGCTTTCCGCACATTGTTTGTGTTTTGATTTGTATTTTTAACGTTCTTCTACAGACGTTAGTGTAATTTTGTAATGATTCTTAGATTACATTTTTAGCGAAGGTGGTCCGGTTTCAAAATTCAATCAATAGCGCCCCGAGTCCGGTAGCTCAGTGGTAGAGCGCTCGCCTTTCGACCTGGAGGTCGAGGGTTCAAATCCAGCCGAGGGAGGACCTCAATATGAGGTTATCCCTTGTACCGTACACTCGGGAGGTCTTGAATTCAAGGCCGGCCAACCCAGCCAAGGTTTTACGTGGTTTCCTTGGCTACTAATACGCAAATGCGGGGTTGGATCTAGTTTCATCAGAGACAAGTCTGGATCCACGTTTCCGTTGTCTCTAGCTCACGAAAAGTTAATGTTCTGCGGGCTGGGGGAGATGAAGGTCGGAAAGATATACTGAGCATTTGTATGTCCGAAAACTTAGTCAGTGAAAGTGATGGCGGCGACACGAGTAACGTAAGTGACTAGAACAAAGTGCTCGGTTTCTTGAAGACAGACGTCTCCTAATAGCACTGCGGAGCTTTGACTTTCAGGTCAGGGCTATAGAATGAGTTTGTGCACACTGACATCTGGGTGCTAGAGTTCTTTGTCGGGTGGCGCTGGACTGGCCAGAGGTGAGCCTAGCTAGAGTCTGGTGATGCTAGTGGAACTGAGGGATTGGTGAAACTGGAAGTGCGAGGTCAAGTGAGACTAATGTGATCAGAGGAGCTAGTAAGACTAGATGAAACAAGCACACAGTGAACTAGTAGTCGGCGCTAGCCAGAACGGTGAGCCTAGTGAGTCTAGCTGGCCTAGATGAACTAGGCAAACTGTGAACTAGTCGCGGGCTAGCCAGAACAGTGAGTTTGGATTGAGTCTGGTTGGGCTGGATGAACTAGACACACTGTAAACGGTTACATTGCTGCCATGTACGGAGGGGTGCTTCCTAGATGATTGGATGTGCACAGACTCAGGGGTTAATGTTGAGTGAGATTTAAGTGGGGAAAACGCTAAATGACCCTACGGGTTAAAGCGTAAAAAAAATAAAAAAAAAAAAAAAATAGCGCCCCTCTAGTGATAATATAATATATAAGAGGGAAAGAATGATTTTTACCCTAAATATCCAATATAGAGGTTTTATGGTAAAATTATCCATTTCAGGCACTTTAATGACGTTTTATTTTAAGTACTTTTTATCATGCTGTTTGTTAGTGCGTGAGTTTAAATCACGCACAAATCCCTGTGTTTTACATAAAAAAGTTAAAACAGGGTAAAAATCAGACGTCAGGTCTAGTTCTGCGGCCTAGAATAACATAAATTTAGACCACGATAACATATTTTTTTATCTCAGAAAAAATTAAAAATCATACAAAATCGGAGCTTTGACTGATTAAATTGAAATTCGATACAAACGTACATCTATACGTGGTAAATCGATCTACTAAATTCCATTGGCAATAAAAATATCGCCATGATGCAGAGGCGCCAGCATTTTTATTAAAGTCCAAAAGCCGGACTTGAAATAATGTCACTCATTTTGTACTACTTTAAACCAAATTTTTCTGAAAATATACCTTCATTTATGAAAAAAACATAGTCTGCCTATCCAAAGTGGAGCCTTTCATTTGATTGCGCATGCTCAAAATTTTATAAAATCGCACAAATGTTAGTTTTCTTCAAATAAGTGGTTTCCTGTGGGTCGTGTGCAAAACATGAATAGAACATTTTTTAAAGATGATAAAATGTCTAATAAAGCCAGAGTTCAATCATCAAAATCGAACAACTACAACTAAAATAATAGCTCTATAAAAAAACACTAAAAACACTTTATTTTATGCAGTCAGCGATTTCCTAGCAACAATAGCTTACATTTTTGACTATTGAATGTATAAAAATATTTAGATTTTCTTAAAGGTCAATCATAAGAGAAGTTTTTTTCCGTTCTTGGCTAAACTTTTGCTCATCTCTTACTTCCTCTAATGCCCAACCATAAAAGTTCCAAAAAATTAATTTTTTGCAAAAAATCATTTTTCATGCAAATTTTTGCGCAGGACCTCAAAAATATTTGACATAGATAGCAGTTTGTCCTTTACGAAATTTACTTAGCTTTCTAACGAGACCAATTTCGCCTTTCTAGCTTGAACATGTCAGGTCAAATATTTTTTAAAATATTAAATTTGACCTTGTGGGAAAACGGTTGGAGATCTGGGTTTATATTATAGAACATTTTTTGTTGCCTTTAAAGAGTACTATCACCTCCTTCTCTGGTGGACACTCTATATGAAACACCCTGTATGTATGAATGTACTAATTCACAGTAATATTGAACCTAAATTACCCCGAAACCCCCAAATTAAGCAAATCCACTACTAGAGTCACCCACAGTGTGAATCAAAGAATATATGTGAATCTAGGAATATAAGGGAAAATAAATTTTAGTGAAGATAGAGAATGAATAAACAACAGTCAAACAGGGCAAAGAATTAACAACAAATATATAGCGGATAAGACGGAGCGGGGAAAAAAAAAAAAAAAAATATATATATTATATATATATATATATTATATATATATATCTGCCTCCGTGGCCGTGATCGTAAAGGCGTTCGATTTCGGCACGGAGGTCCGGGGTTCGCAGCCCGGGCTATGCTCTAAGATTTATGAATAGTATTTGTATTAAAAAGATTTTGCTAAATTTAATTAATTCTTAGAGTGTAGTAGATGCAACCCACCTGAGGTGGTTCCCGCAGGGTGAATACCCTGATGGGCCGAAAGGCCCTAAACGGGCATTTTATTTTTATTTTATATATATATATATATATTATATATATATTATATATATATATATATTATATATATTATATATATATATATATATACTAGAGGGGGCATAGCATATCTCTCTCCATACATTGATTGGCCTGAAACATCTTTTTGAGGCTCTCAGGGGCTCTGTGTAACCTCACTGAAACCTCCTTTAAGAGTGAGTTAAGTTTATAATAAATTAATTAATTTTGGCTTCCCGCACTTTGTTCGTGTTTTCGTGTTTTAATTTGTTTTATTAACATCGTCCTATATAAGATATTGTAATTTTGCACTGATTATTTGATTCTATGTAATCGAAGGT
The DNA here is from genome assembly GCA_018340805.1 of Microvelia longipes. Lineage (NCBI taxonomy): Eukaryota > Metazoa > Arthropoda > Insecta > Hemiptera > Veliidae > Microvelia > Microvelia longipes. The sequence continues at coordinate 36,875,502 of JACMZG010001913.1, forward strand.
GGTCAGGTTACTTTTCGATATTTCACAATTTAACCAATAGAGCCTCTCTAGTAATAATATATTTATGGGACCATAGAGATATATACTAGAGGGGCATAGTCTATCTAAATCCATTGAGAGGCCTAAAAATCGTTTTTGGGGGCTCTCAGGGGCTCTGTGTAACCTTGTTTAAACCTCCTTCAAGAGTGATTAAAGGTTATAACAAATCAATTGTTTTTGGCTTGCCACACATAGTTTGTGTTTTGATTTGTATTTTTAACATTCTTCTATGTACGTTACTAAAAGTTTGAACTGATTATGTGATTACAAGGATGTTGAATAAAGGAACATTAAGGAATAACGCATAAAGGAACATTTCTGACCCCATGGAAGTTTATGAGATAGAGAAATAGGAGCAAACTTACCTCCCCTCTTAGGTTATAAGTTTGCCTCTAAATTTTAAGACCTGCGCTGTTATAAGGATCATAAGCATGCGCAGTTCGTACCAAGCATGTGCAGTTGGTTTTTGACGTGTGTTTCGTGTTGCAGTCATCTCTATGTTTTGATTTTCGATGGGGTCACTTTGTTAAATGGCAATTCGACTTAGTGCGTCATCCCCTTTATTCAACATCCTTGTTTGATTATATGTTAAGAAGGTGGTCAGGTTACTTTTTCGATGATTCAAAATTCAACCAATAGGGCTTCTCTAGTAATAATATCTCTATGTATGGGACATGATGACTAATCATAACCAGCAACCAGGGATGACTACATTAGGTACATCAAAACTGATCAGACAATTAACTATAACATCTCTTTTACTTTTCTTTCATTATAACCTTTATGTTAAACAGACATGCAGAAATTTGAGGTCGCAATTTTATTCGCAAGAAATTTATTACTTATTATAAAGCAAATATAATAATTTGTAATAAGGAAAATATTTTTTTTTTCAAAACATCTCGTTGAGCTCAAGTGTGCCACAGAGGACATTAAAACAACAATCTATAAATAATTGTGAATATCATAATATTATTATGATAATATAATAAAATAACACAATAAACGAATATAACTAAAATAACATATAAATGATATCACCTGGCGTATAGGTTATCCATAAAATCTAAATTTCCAATAAGCACAATCGATTTATAAACACTCGTCAGTTGACAAAAACGCATAATTAAATAATTAATTAGTTGTTGAAAAACAATTCAGTACTAGACAACGGAAAATTAGAATGCATTATTTGGTAAATGAGAACGAATGCCATTTAAAGGAAACAAATGTATTAATTCGAAAAACCTCGCCGCACGAAGTACGAAGTCTAATCAAGGTCACCGCGGCCGAGCTACTGAAGGTTCTAGAACCCCCACTCCTATCGATTAAGCAAAACAAGCCCTTCTATCGACCTAAACAATCGATTATTTTACTACAAGACTGAATCATTACGTTCAAGAATCAAACGTAAATAATTCTTTCAAGTCTTTCTAGCGATATTATGCCGCTTGCTGTCTTGCATATATTGATATTTCAAATTACTATTACTTATTATTATAATCTTAATCAAATAACATTTAATAATAAACAAGTAATTTAATTCATAATAAATAATAAAAATCTTAGTACTTATAGTCAATCGTTTAGTTTAAATATCCCCAAGGTCATAAGTATTTTGGGGATTGACCAATCAGAGAAGCCGCTGCCAACCTCTCACTTAAAAAGAGAAAAAACATAATAAAAAGCTTCAGTCTCTCCACAAAATATATTTAAATAAGCAAACCGGCTTTCAACCCACAAAGGTCATCTTCAGGCCGGTGAGAAGAGAATCATTGAGCCTGTGAGCCCTTGCTAGTTATGACTGCGACAAAAACAAAAAAAAAACATCCCTACCACAATAACCGCTGTAGGGAATAAACCTTCTTCCCGGCAATCGTTCAATTTGTTTGTGGATCTTCTTTTAATTACATCGTTTTGAAAACTACTTTCAAATTAATCTTAAAAATGATATTTTAAAATAAAACTACACAAAAGAAATGTTAAAAAACATCGCCAAGAAAATACAGGTAAATAACCTGATTTGTTTACATAGTTTTTCCGCTCCCTTCTTGCAGGGATTTTTCTTAAGAATCACTGGTGTCTAAACTGACCTGTCAAGATTTTTAAACTAAACGATAGACTGTAAGGTTGTACTGACGCTATGTTTTTCAGATAGCCCCGTTTCTATTTGACCTAGAGACTTGAAATTATCTTCAGGTGGTAAACATTTATTTAGAATAATCGCTCTTCCACGCTTAAAATTCCATTATTGTTCTTCTTGGCAAAAAAATCAGGCAGGGGTTAACTCGGAACTTTTCCTCGTCACATCTGATTCTCATTCACATCTGATCATATCTACTACGGACTCACTTCCCTCCTCCTATGATACAAAATACATTCGATTTATTCTCAAAGGTCACCCATTCAGGGCTCTGACCACGTTGAATGCGTAGTCAGTGCAGTAATGGTTGACTTAACCTCTCAAGAGTCAAATTGCTAGAAGAAGACACAATTCATGAAAGTCTAGGACCAGGTAGAGATGCCAATTACACACACACACACACACACAAACACATAAAATATATATATATATATATATATATATATATATATATTATATATATATTATATATATATATATATTATTATATATATATATATATATATATATATTATATATTGTGTGTGTGTGTGTGTTTGTGTGTATTTTATTATTATAATTATCATTAGTATCACGCCCGTAGCCAGGTAGGGCCAGTGAAAATTTCGCCTCGTCTGACAAAGTAGATTTTAATAAAATTCCCTTGTAGATGGGAGAATTTCGCCCCCTCAGGGATTGGTTTTGCCAACCCTATGAGTTTAATTTTTTAAGCATACTTGCTAGATTTATAAATATGACGTTATTACCCATATTTAAAAGTCCCATTTATGTGACATAACATCAATGTGATACATCATTATCATTATAATTATTTAATGTATTTCCTATATATATATTTTCATTAGTCAATATTGACGATAGATTACCTGCCTATTGATTACGACAGGCTTGTCTGAGTGTAAATATTAAAATTTTTAAAGGGTATTTTTAATATAAAGTATCCTTTAGATCCAACCTTACGTTTAATTATGCTAAACAAATAAAAATACATTATATATTTACATCTACTTCATAAAGGCCTATTTTAAAAAGGTTTTTATGTATCGATTCCTCCTACCAACACTTTTATTCTAGGAACCCATAATGTTAGGATTTATATATGTTAACGCGAAACTATATGGTAATAAAAAATAAGCAAAAGAATAAAAAGTATGTAAAAACATTTTAAAATTAAATAAACCTGCATTGAAAATATTTTTACCTAGAAGTTTCATACAAAAAGTTTACTTCAATATCATCATTATGATTAAGCAGAAACATGTGCGTTTTACATTTAATCCAGCGGCTTTTTACGCCGTATATATATATATATATATATATATATTATATATATATATATATATATATTATATTATATATATTATATATATATATATATATAATTTTAATGCCCACAATACTATACGATATGTTTAGAAATGGAACGTAGGCGTAGATGGAATAGATGGCATTATCTTCAGTAAGCCCAGCAAAGTTTGCATCATTAGTACAACTGTCAATGTTTTTTATATTGGAAAGTGTGGGTAAGTGGGGTCGGGTTTTTCTGCCCTATTTATTTTATTTCTGAAAATAGTATATACTTCCTTTTCTCTTTTAATTCACCAACATGAAGTGAAGTGCTCCAGTTCAGACTATGAAGTATACACTGAAATCTTTAAACAAGAACTGGATTGGTGGGCAATAAAGCGCACAAACAACATTCTAAAGGAAATTCGTTAGGCTTGTGGACCATCCTTCTAGTAAAGCTATGTAGTTAGAAATTTATATAGTGAAAATTTATCGATAAAAATATTTCTCCGGAACCAAAATTCTAACCCCAGGCCGAGGGATTGAGTACTCGGATCGCTTCATTCTACTTAGGGCCTAAAAAATATTAAAAATAACACCCTTCAAAACCTTTGCTATTCTATTTTCAAATTTCTGATTATTTGCCATCATTGTCGAATTTTTAATCTCTTTGTGTGGTCTTCTAGGACCAGGTTTGTTCGATAATTCGCCCAAAAAATAATATTTTTTACCAACCGTTATTTTGGATTTCTACTATAAACTATGGATATTACTACTTTTTGTTCACTAAAGAGTGGACTACGGACCAGTTTCATTCGATTTATTGTCGTAAAAAACGTTAAAAAATTCTTTTTCCCAGGCAAAAAATTTAGCTACGAATTTCTTTTAAATTGCTTTCTTTTAATTTTTGTAATTTTGCTGCCTCAGCAAACTGGGTTAATGACATCACAACAAAGTGGTTTTTAATAGATGTTCCTATCTTCTCTAAGGTTAAATTTCGTACCAATTGTGATAGAAAATATTTATGTCTTCATAATTGCAATCTCTCTTATTAAGAGGTGTGTGAGTGTGTTTATGTGTATGTGTGTATAAAGTTTCGTGAAACGTTTTTTTGCGTTTAGATATCTCTGATACGGATTTAGGCCGCACTACCGGGTTCAACTCCCACCGTGACGCTTATCCCATTAGTATTTTTTTTCTAAAGGAAATTCATTAAAAACCATTGAAATCAATATTGAAAAACTTCTTCAGAGTCGCTTTTCTCGTAAGAAAACAGTAAAGACATCCGTCTTATATGCAACATTCACTTATCTGGGTCATTCTAGGTATTGAACTAGCTATCCAAAATATTTATAGATATACTTAGTCGGTATTGAAATGAAATTTTGCCAGGACATGATCATGTCAGTGTGATTTGATACAATGTAATGGTCTAATAACTTGATAAAATCATGCATTCGATTTATTGTTGTAGAAGTTTAAAATTATTTTATCAATAAAAAAAACCTTATCATGGAATAAAAAATTGCATAAAAAGTTTTATGTGATTTTTAAAAAATAATTTAAACTCATTTTAAATTTATATAATAAAAATTTTTCATTGCATTTATTCACATTTTTTAGTTTTAAATCTGATGAAATAAAAATAAAATATTTCGCTGATGAAGTTTAATTTAAAATCGATAAACAAAATGAATTTGAATTAAATTCTAGGTAATTAGTGAAGACTTCAGTCCTTTAAAATATTTTGTTTAGCTTACATAAACATTAACAACAGATATGTTGTTTCAGATATGTTATTACAGATATGTTATATGTTTATCAGATATGTTTATACAAACACATACATATGTTTGTATGTGAATCTATACTTATAAATACACCAACAAAATTTGAAAACTCAATTATTAAGCCCTGATCGAAACTAAATTTTTCTGCATTTTTCAATGGAAATGTGCTAAAACCTTTAAAGATAAACACTAACTAAGCTTTAAGCTAGAGCAAATATTGATGTGTTCTGCCAATTTTAGAGGAATAGTTTTGTATAACCGAGAGGATAATTAAACGCATTTCCTTTGAAAAGTACAGAAAAAATTAGTTACGAGTAGGGCTTGATAATTGAGTAAGATTAAACCGGAACCTTAAGCAATAAATAATAAGTCAAGCACGGGAACTCGCATTCCAGAGGAAAATTGTCCAACATGTGGATCACCTCGCCAGAATTTATTTTGGCTGAACTTCGGTATACGGTGCACCCTGTTATCAATACTATATATGGATATATTTTTAGTTTAGAGATGTGACGTAGGAATAATCGATATATGCCTTTTCTTTTACGTTTATGAACATATTTTATTATTTTTTTAAATGTTTTTTTGTTGTTTGTGTTTTTTTATTAAATGGTTTATAACTATTTTCATATTTTTTTATGTTTTTATAATGTTTTAACTATGTTTTCATAAGAATAATCGATGATACACCACATCTAATTTTATGTTACGCGTATTTTTTACGTATTTTTGTGTTTGTTATTTTCAGGTTTTTTATTATATTTTTGTTGTTAATGTTTTCATTTATTTGTTGTATGGTTTTTTAAATGTTTTAATTATAATTAATAATTTAACGACGCTGCTTATCTTTTAAGTGCTCAGTTCTCGTTTACGTGTCGCGTAACTAAAAATATATCGATATATAGTATTGATAACAGGGTGCACCGTATACCGAAGATTTACCTTTATTTTTACATCTGTGATTCTTTACAAAATTATTATTTACAAAGGCTTGAATTTATTTAAACTTTACCTTTTAATTAATCTAAATTTTGAGGTAATATTATTTCAAAGGAAACTGTAGGTTGAAACCAAATATTTTCGGAAAAACACTAAAACCAGAAGTTATCTTAATTTTTTACCGACTCGTCTAACGAAGACCGCAAATTTCCCACTTGTTTACTTAAACCTAATGAATGGGGCAATAAATGCTTCGAAACATATGTGGGTTTTCATCGGAACAAACCAAATGTTTCGTTTTCCAAAATTTTAACCACAATTCTCTATCTAAAGGATATGCTTTATTTCAATTTACAAAGTATAGAAGTCTGTTTAAATACTATTAAATAAATTATATAAGATATGCCTGACAAATAAATTATATACGATTTGTCTGACGAATAAATTATATATTGTTGACATTAAAGAATATTTAATTTTCCTCTTCTATACGGCTAGTGTAAGAAAATTAATATTTTTGCGCCTGAATAATCCGTTTTAAGTGCCAATAAATCTCCTCAGAGGTTCTCACAAAGTTTTCTGTCTTTATCTGTGAGAGTGTGTCAGTGAATGTGTTTTTTATTATCGTATCTCCTGATAGAAGTTATTTACTGTTATTAGTTGAGAGCTCGAGTGTTGCTCTGCCAGCTGATGATGGCGTTATGCCGAAACCGGTCCAGGGATGTTAATATCTAACAGCAAGAGTCGACGGTAGCTGATTCTTCAATTGATTATATTTATATATTTACAAATCCCACTAACTACTCTAATCTCATTAGTCTCTCCAGCGGCGTTTTACCAATCTTACCATTGTACTTTGACACCTTCTTAATACCGGACTGAACCATCTCTGTTCGGAAGCAACCCTACAGTTAGTATAAACCCTTTTTAATAACCCTGGCCTAAAGTCATATCTTAGCAGAGGAAAAGTCTTTCTTAACTGAACACAGTATCACTAATTACTTGCGCAATTCTTAGGACTCAAAAATCCCTAAATCCGAGGTTCGTTTCGAAGGTACAGTACCTCTTAGACTCTATACAAAATCCCAGAAATTTGTTTTTACATGAGCAGAAAGACTTGTCTCATATTAAATCCAACCGTGCATTTGCGTAAAGCTAAAGATAGCCACGTAAGACCTAGTCATGGTTGACCGGCCTCGAATTCAAGACCTCTCGAAATTATAGTACAAGGCAGATATAAGGTTATACCCGATTTGAACCCTCGATCTCAAGATCGTAACGCAAGAGCTCCACTGAGCTCCGTTGAGCGCTTCACTCGGTACAATGTTAAGGTAGGTTATTACATTTTATTGGTTGTTATATCAGATTAGTAGTAGTTGCAATCATAATTAATTATCAAAAAGCAAAAATATGAGAAAAAAGTTTCACTTAAACAAATTAAAGAGGGAAGTTGGATGAACAACTTATAAAGTTTTATTTTCAATTTGATCAATTTCCAAGTAAAATAACATTAACTTTACTCAACACTGCATAACGGTTCAATGGAGCAAAGCTACAACTTCAAACGAATAACTACAATCTCGTAGAGGGGCTTTGAAAATAAACATAGAGTAACTTAGCAAATACACTCTATTGTAACCAAAGAAGTTTAACTAAAAACGATCGTTCATATGGCTTGTATTCTCTAAACATTTATTAAAAATACCAGTTTCAGGAAGCGTTAAATTCTGTGTGATAAAAAATTAGCTATTAGTTCCCAAAATTAAATTAGTACGGGTCATACTGAATGTATGCCAGACAATTAACTAAACAAATAATTAGGTGTTTAAACTGGTCAACAACAGTTATAAAGATAAGAAGTAAATTGAAATGTACCTCTCTGCATTATAAGTGAAACTAGAGAATTATTTCTTTAGTCTACTTTATCTCATTTATAAATACAAGTAATCAGACACGTTTCGGAAAACATCCCGACATCCCATATTAAAATGCCTAAAACGAATAATTATGGTGAAATATCGGTTATAAAAAACCCAATAATTTTCCTTACACCTACAATACTTTTACTTACACCTGCAATACTTTTCCTTACACTTACAATACTTTCTCTTATTTTACTTACAATACTTAACTTTTACAATACTTCTTTACCTACTATACTTTACTTACACCTACAATACTTTTCCTTACACTTACAATACTTTCTTACACTTACAATACTTTCTTTACACCTACCTTTCCTTACACCTACAATACTTTCCTTACACTTAATACTTTCTTTACACCTACAATACTTTTATTAACCTTACTTACCTTACAATACTTTCCTTACACTTACACACCTACTTACTTTTCCTTACACTACAAACTTTCTTTACACCTACTATACTTTTACTTACATCTACAATACTTTTACTTACACTTACAATACTTTCTTTACACCTACTATACTTTTACTTACACCTACTATACTTTTACTTACACCTACAATACTTTTCCTTACACCTACAATACTTTTCCTTACACTTACAATATTTTCCTTACACCTACAATAGTTTTGCTTATACCTACAACATTTTTTCTTACACCTACAATAATTTTCCTTACATCTACAATACTTTTTTTACACCTACAATACTTTCCTTCCACAATACTATATATTTTCAGACTGAAATAAACGTAAGTTTATTCTTTTATTACTTTTCCTCATTTATACCGTAAGTATATAAGAAAAGTATTGTGTTTGCAAAAAAAAAAATCCGAAACCGAAATAAAACCGGAATTATCCGTTTCAGGTGTTTCAAGGCCTCCTGAGTGGTTTCTCAAAGTTGTCTGAGTGTGTGTGTGTCTGTTATCATCGTAGCTCCCAGTGTATTTATGCTAGAGAATTGAAACTTTGTAGAAAATCAAAACCGCTGTTCGTAATAAATGTTTATAAAGTCATTAAAATAATCAGCAAAAACGTGGATAAATATGCGATCCGATTGAAATTTGGTACAAATGTAGCCAAAGACTAACATACGCGCCAAGCTTCATTTTATTATTAGCATTAGTAAATTTTATAGAATGACTTAAAAAAAATTAAAAAATAAAAAAAAACATTTTATTGAGTTGAAATTTAGTACAAGTTTATACCTATACTTAATAAATAAGTACACAAAGATTCGATTCAACGCGACAAGTATATCTACGATTTTTGTTGGAGCCTAAAAGTGCGTGCCTAAAAAGGCGTGGTCAATGCCGTATGGGTGACCGCTGAGATTGAAACGAATGCATTTACTATCTGAGGACGAGCGAAGTGAGTCCGAAAACATGTTGCAGTATAAATTTGGCGAATTGTTTATTCTGAAGACGAGCGAGTCCGAAGCAGGGAGGAGCCGAATCTCGAGTACCCGATTTGTTAATTTTTAAGTTTAATTTGTACAACGTTCACAACTTCTTACTTTTTAATAATTTTTCATAGAAACTGATAAGGCCTGGGCTTTATCAGTTATATAAGGCCCATAACTATATGAAAAGAGGTTTCGCGGAATCCCCACGGATTCCGCGAAACCTCTTCTCGTTGAGAAGGTTATTAAATTAATTGATATTATTTATAAAGGACTGCAGTCTTCAAACAATTTAAATTACATATATATATATATATATAATATATATATATATATATATATATATATATAATATATATATATATATATATATATATTATATATATATATATATATATATATATATATATATATACATATATATAATAATATATATATATATATATATTATATATATATACATATATATATATATATAATATAATATATATATATATTATATAATATTATATTATTATTATTAAAAATATATCTACATTTGAAAAATCCATGAACCAGGACTGTCTTGATTTAAGGTACTATATGATATATACATATATATATATATATATATATATATATATATATATATATATATATATATATATATATATATATATATATATATATATATATATATATATATATATATATTATATATATATAATATATATATATATATATATATATATTATATATATATATATATATATATTATATTATATATATATATATAATATAATTATAATACATATATAAAATTGTTAAGGTTGGCACAACGGAAACATTGAATGAAAATTCTAAAGGCCATTACCGGTAACGAACCAGGACTGTCTTGATTTAAGGTGCTCGAACTAACCATTACCCACCGAGACTCCCTGCTATCGTGATGAATACACTGATATGTTTTAAAATTTAAATACAATTTTACTAACATAGTTTTCAACTCTTAAAGTAAATTGGTTTTAATCAACAAAGTTTTCAGCTAAATTTAAGTTCAAACGATGTTTTGCCAATGAACATGGAAGAAAATTTAATTATTCCCCAAAAAAATTGGTTATACTAGATTTGCTGCACTTTAATTACTTTACAATAACTGGAATAACCTTTTATGCAGTAGAGCATAAAAGTTATTTCGTTACACCTGAAAAAGTTATAAAATAAAGCGCATTTTATTCACCCCATTTATTATAACTTTTATAACGAAATTTTAATGCCATAATAAAATGAAATACTTAACCCGACAAGGAGTTATGGGGGCCGAGACCCGGCAGATTGAATTTTCATATTTTCAGGAAAACTTTTAACTGCTTTTGAATTATTGTTTTTACCGTATTATTAAAAAGTTTAAGTTATATATTATCTTCTGTGTAATTCAAACTACATATCATTGATGCATTAAATATGAACGATATATACATACATACATATACATATATATAATATATAATATATATATATATATATATATATATATATATATATATATATATATATATATATATATATATATATATATATATATATATATATATATATATAATTATTCATTATAAATTTTTCACTTATTATTTTATCTTTGGTTTTCTTACTTTTGTAATTTTTGTAATTCTCATTTATTTTTGGGGAGGTTCAGATATTCTTTTAGGTGTTGTGTTGATCCACAGCCTTCTTGATTTTAACCTTGAGCCTCTTCCTCATTTATAAGTTCATTCTTGTTTTAGACTTCTCTCTGTCTGATGCACTTCTCTAATATTTACCTTCTTTTACCTCTTGATTTTAAATGTTTTAACTTTGATTTTAATATTTTAACTCTGCTTAGGTGTAATTCTGTTTTTAAATTTATATATAAGTTACCTTATGCTTAAGGCGAAAACTGTGTTTTATTCCGTAAGTTTTAAGCTTATAATTTGTATTTGTATTTTTATCTCTTTAATTACAGTTTTATTTTTAATGATGTATTTAGTATAAGTTTTAAGATTGGGTTTTTGTTGTATTGTATTGTATTTTTTTGTATTGTATTTGTCTTGTATTGTAGGGCCCTGATGAAGAACTTGTAGCCAAGTTCGAAACGTTGGCTAAGTGAATAAATATATGGTTTTCAAGTAAAGCTGTGTTATTATTCTAACTTCATCCCAAGATTGGCGCAAAGTGTATATATATATATATATATATATATATATATATATATATATATATATATATATATATATATATATTATATATATATATATATATATATATATTCACCACCTAGCGGCGCACTTCTCACCTGTCAAATTTTATATTTTATTTTATATTTTCTTGTTAATTTTCATTTATTTTTCTTGTAATTGATAGTGATGTTATAATTTATATTTGTTCTACTTATTCACGTAAGCTTATTTCTTTCTCTTATCTGTTATTTCATGATTTATTCATGTTTTTATTTTACTGTGTTACTTATAGTCTATGTGATTTGTGTTCTAGTTCGCCCTGAATGATGGTAGCGTAATAAAGTTACCGAAACGTCGGCTTAAGTGAAATTTGTCTTTATTTACTGACCGATTACCTGAGTTGAGTTGTGGGAGAAAATTATATATATATATATATATATATATATATATATATATATATATATATATATATATATATATATATATATATATATATATATATATATATATATATATATATATATATATATATATATATATATATATATATATATATATATATATATATATATGTAGCTTATATGTAGCTTTGGATTTATAATGCTCGTTAAATGATTTGCGGCTCATCAAGGATTGCCTTTATAGTTGCCACTGTTTTGTTCCATGTGTATTCTTAAGTTGGCCATAATTTATTTGAACAATCTTCTTTTATAAACTTAGAGCGTAACCTAAGATGCGAACCCCAGACCTCCGTGGAGTCAAATGTCGGTGTACAAATTGTATACTGTTATAAATTGTAAAGGGTTATTGATGAACTTTGTTTAATCCAGATGAAGTATTTTGACGCACTTAATCCTAAATAGGGGTAGTATGAGAGAAAAGTAGCTCAAAGTAGTTTTTATTTTTTTATTTATTTATTTTTTTTTTAAACAAGTTCTTTATTGGCAAAAGTAATACAATATTTATTTTGTGTATACCGGAGCCATATTATATTTATTGATTAGGGTAATTTGTGCCTCTTTATTTTATTTATTTATTTGTTATTTTGTGGTATAAATTTTGATTATTTTTTGGGTGTGAGGGGGTTTGTTTGGGTCAAGGATAATTTTTATTTTTTGGTTTGGGTATTTTATTTTTTATTTATTTGTTTATTTTTTTTGGGGGGGGGATTGTCAAAAGGTATTTTTGGTGTGTTTTGAATAGGATTATATTGTATAGGTAGTTTGCAGGAGTTTCAAAAAGGTTGCCTATGCAGTCTGTGGACTGACTTTTAATGATTCAACCTGGCATTCGCCTGTAAAATTGAGGGAAACCACAGAAAAACCTCAATCAGGTTGATCGGACACGCGGGTCCTGGGTGTAAAGGTTATGTTATTATTTTTTTACGTTTGGGGGTTTAACTGTTAAGGTTTGGTCTCTAGATTTTTTTTTTTTTTTTTTTTTTTTGAGGCTAAGGGGAATAGTTAATTTTATTTACGAATTTGAGTGTATTTATTATATTTTTTAATTTTGAGAAGAGCAGAGTCTTGATTTTTTCAGTATTGTCTTGGATATCTTGAAGTTTGACATCTTGATATAATTTTGTCCGTTCTGTCTTGTATTTTGTGCAGTCTAGTAGTATGTGTTCTACTGTTTCGTCTATTGTCGGGCAGGAGTGGCATGCTGGGGAGTCGCTTAACCCAATCTTGTAGTGATATTGAATGCATCTGGCATGTTGACTTCTTAATCTGTTTATGCAGACAATATCTCTTCTTGAAAGTCTCGATTTCCAGAACCAAGGTTTAGCGGGAACTATCTTGATGATTTCTTTAAAAATTTTCCCCTTTTCTGGTTCTTCGTTGAGTTTGGTGTTCCAGTCTTCTAGCATTTTCTTTTTTGATACTGATATAAGATCACTTGCAGGTATTTTATAGCTCGATGATCTTGTTGGATTTTTTTGCAAGGAGATCAGCTTGTTCATTTCCCTGGACTCCAGAGTGTGATTTTACCCATATAAAGTCTTTGTTGGTACTGTTTGGTCAGTTCGTTTATTTCTTGTAGGATATGCATATATATGTGATCCATTTTGCAAGTGAGTGAAATGTTGGATAGTTTTGTAAGTATTCCTTGGTTGTCGCAAGCAATAGTGTATTTGTTTTGAGTATTTTGTAATGTTTTTATATATGTAAGAGATTGTAAGATTCCTAAGCTTTCTAATGTAAATATGTTAGTGTACTGTGGGCATGAAAAACTTTGTCCAATTTTTAGTTGTAAGTCATAATATGAGTAACCAGTTTTGTCTTGTTGTTTTGATCCGTCGGTAAATATTAAGTAGGTGGGTTGTGGATGTATGTTGTATAGTTGTTCATGGAAAGTTATGTTGTTGTACGGATAAGTTAGTTTTGGTATGTTTATTGTTATTGTTAGGTAGATATCGTCAAAAGAAATTTGATAGTTTGGGAGTAATTTATGTTGGTATATACTTTGGTTGAGATGAGGCTGTAATAGTTTGTAGCTATTTATATGTAATGGAGGTGTTTTATGTCGCCAGTATCGATGATTATTATTTATTTTGTGTTTAAATTGACAATAGTTGTTAGTAAAGGAGATTGTTGAGAATATATTTGATGAAGTGTTTGTCAGTCAGATATTGTCTTCGTATGTTAAGTGGTGGTTCTGAGCATTCAGTATGTATTATTGTTATTGGTGTGGATTTAAGATATCCCATACATAATCTTAAAGCTCTGTATTGTAAACGGTCTAGTTTTGTAAGTAAGTATTTGTTTGGCATTACCGTAAATGGGGGAGGCAAAGTCTATGCATGCCCGTATTGTTGCCCTATAAAATGTAATAAGAGTTTTTGGGTCACATCCCCATGCTTTATTGCTGACCATTTTCATGATGTTAAGGTATTTTTCACATTTTGAGACTACTGTATTTATATGGTCTTTCCATGTCAGTTTTTGGTCAAGGTAGAGTCCTAGAAATCTAACAGTTCTTTTTCTTTTTATTCTTATGTTGTCAAAAAGAATCTCGTCATCAAGAAGGATATTGTTACGTTTGTAAAGATGCAACATTCAGATTTGTCTTGGGATAGTTCTAACCCAGTAAGTTTTGTCCATTCTTGTATTTGTTTTAGCGTGTTAGTTAGGTCGGTTATCATGTCATTTATTTTGCTGTTTATAGTATATATAAGTATGTCGTCAGCAAATTGAAGTATTTTTACAGGAGGGGTTATAATTTGTTCTAAGTCAAAGGTATGTATTAAGTATAAAGGGCTTAAGATGGCCCCTTGAGGGACACCTCGTCTTGTGAGTCTACGTCCGACTATTGACCGTTAATTTCGAAAAAGGATTCGGTCAGTTATTAATTTAATGATAAAGTTTGCAGTTTGTTTTGGTATGTCTAGTCGTAAAAGTTTCTGGTAAAGTATAGTTAAATCTACGTTGTCATAAGCTCCGGTGATGTCTAATAAAGAGATAATACTGATTTTTTTTGAGTAAATGCACTATGTATGTCATTTGTTAGTTGTGTTTGACTTTCTAGGGTTGATTTATTTCTTCTGAAGCCCTTTTGTGAAAAAGGCAGTTTGTTATTGGATTCCAACCACCATTCTAATCTATTTTTTTAGTAATCTTTCAAATGTCTTCAGCATGCAAGATGATAAAGATATTGGTCTATAGTTTGAAGCTATGTCAACAGTTTTTCCTGGTTTTTTATTGGAGTATTATGTATGTGCGCCATGAGTCAGGGATTTGTTGAGAAGTCCAAATATTATTAAATATATTTAAAAGAATTTGTTTTGATATTGTTGGTAAGTGATGTATCATGTCATAGTGTATATTATCAAAGCCGGGAGCAGTATTACTGTGCTTATTGCAGCATTTAATTCATTGATTGTAAAAGTTTCGGTCAGTATGTGATTATTATTGGTTGGGATATAGGGTGGAGTTATGTTGGTAACTGACGGAGGGGCAAGTTTGTCCATAAAGTCTTCGAGCCATGGTCCTGTATTAGTATGGGAGTCCGTAATTTCAGTTTTGTTTATTTTTCTAAAAGATTTCCAAACAGAAGATGGGGAATTTTTTGTAAAGTTTAAGCTGTCACAATATTTTTTCCAACCACTTTTTTGTTTACGTTTTAATGTTCGTCTAAATTTAGCATTTGTTTTTTGAAACTAATAAAAGTTTGTAAGTTAGGGTTAGTATTGTAATTTTGGTAAGCATTATAACGATCGTTTTTAGTTGTTTCACAACTAGAGTCCCACCAATGAATTAAATTAGGGTACGGAATTGAAGTAATTTTACGTTCTTTATTTCAGGGATAGATTTTTTGCATGCGTCGTTAATGTCTTGTATAAATTCATCGTAAGTTGGTTGGATGTGATTATCTAATATTTTTTGTGTCGAAGTTAGTAAAGTGTCATGGTATTCTGTCCAGTTAGCTTTATCAATATTCCAGCGTCTTGCTGGATACCTGTATAGTTTAGTATATTAAAAGAGTTTGTTTCAATTATTATAGGGAGGTGGTTGGAACCATGGGGGTCGTCTAAAAATTGTCCATGTAAAGTCCGTTGCAATATTGTTAGAAGCTAGAGAAAGGTCAATTACAGAGTTAGTTTTTGATTTATTTTGGGTATTAGGGTTGGTTTGTGATTGTTAAGAACAATTGTATTGGTATCTTCAATTGCTGTCAGTAAGTTGTCTCCTTTTAAGTCACTATAAGTACATCCCCATGCCGTGTGATGGCTGTTAAAGTCTCCTAATATTAGGTATGGGGTGGTTAAAGAGTTAAATAAATTAAGCCATTGGTTTGTCGTTATTTTATTTGTTGGTGGGTTGTATAATGAAATTATATTTAATGTTGAGTGTTTATATGTTATTTGTATTCCTATAATGTCTGTGTGTATGTGTGGTAGGTTATGGAGTGGTTTGTACTGTATATTAGATTTAATTAATATTGCGACTCCACCACCCTTTCTGTCGTCTTGTCTGTTAAAAGATAGTAAATTATATCCTTTAAAGGTGATATTAGTTTGTTTGTCAAACCATGTCTCAGAAAGACATGCTATGTCAATATTGGATGTGAATAAGAGGTGTTCAAGAGAATGTTTTTGTTATTTGCTGACCTAATGTCCACTGCAGTATCCTGAATGCTCGCAAGTTAAACTTGCGAGCATTCAAGACACTGCAGTGGTTGTTTGTCTTGTTAAGAGGCCTAGACATGTTATGGTGAGTTGAGTTTAGAATGTATTAAGTTTTTTATAGTATTGTCGTCTATGTGAGTTTGTGTAATGTTTGTGTGTAATTGTAAATATTGTTTTGTTACTTCAGTTATAATGTTTATTATGTGTTGTTGATTAATGTCATATTATTTTTCAGTAGGAGTCATTGGTTTATAGGGATTTGACTGTATCAGTCTCCCGTGTTTGTTGGGGTTTATAGGGGTTTGTATATATAGTTTATTGTCGGGGCTATATGATGAAGTTTTTGGCGCTTAGGATTATTTTTGGGGATTGGTAAGGTTTGTATTTGATATTTGCGTGATTCAGTATTTATGGTTAGGTTGGGAATAGTTTCAGTTGGTTCGGATTGAAGGACTGTTGCATATGTTTTGTTACTAATTTGTAATTTTTATTTATTAGAGTGTAAATTGGTGACATATTTTGCCAATTTGTCTAACTGAAAAATAAATGTTGAATATGAAATAAATAAATGCAAAATTGAAATAAATAGAATGCATACATTTCCATGTGTATAAATTAGTATTGATACATGTGTTCTGTTCATACATTATAGACTTATTAGAAACATTTTTTTCTTTAGAAAAAAGTTTTTTTTTTTTTTAAATACAATACGTATATTTTGAGTTGCAAATTTGTGACAATGATGTAGTTTTATAAACTGTCATTTGAATTTTTTATAAACTTTTTTTATTCTTTACCCCCCCCCTAATAAAAGGACAAATAAAAGAAAAAATTCATTGTTATAAAATGAGTTGTTTCACTGGAAGGACTTCAGAACAGAAAACAAAGATACAATAATATTAAATCAATTTATTTTCTCTCTGAAGAAGATCCAAGGGACTAACGAAACTGAAATCTTATTTTCTTCTCACGTATCTAATTTAATAGATATTGTTCATTTTAAAAAGAAATACTAAAAGGAAAACCAGCGATAGAATGAAAATACCTAAATAGAAAAAGAAAAGCGTTTAAATTTTTTAGAACACAATTTTAATGGGAATATTTCATGAATAAAAATATCACCTCGATAAAATGGATTAACTATCCTATGATTGCTTACTAAATAAACAATATCCTAATAACCTATTAAGTTATTTCCTATCACGTGCTATATTACTAGAAGATAAATCAGATCAGTTGCTTGTTTTATATGTATTACTTTTTATTGATTTTTACTATTCCTCATTTATATTGCATGAATATAGGAAAAGTATTGTATTTGCAAAAAAAATCCGAAACCGGGATAAAACTGGAATTATCCGCTTCGGGTCTTTTTCAAAACCTCTTAAATCTCTTGAGTAGTTTTCTCAATGTTGTCTGTGAGTGTGTGTTACTAACGTAGCTCCCAGTTTATTTATGCTAGGGAGTTGAAACTTTGTACAAAAATCAGGTTATAGGTGTAGTTGTGCTACTCGGTGAATATTTTTTATGACTTTATTAACCCGCAATAAAGACTCACTTTAGAAAAATCATAAATCGTGGGAAATTATTACCCCCCAATAAACACTCAACAAAACTTTGGAATAATCATAATTCGCGGGACAATGATGCGATTAATTTGAGAATTGGCACGCATGTAAGCCATTGAGTAGAAATTCGATACAAATCTATACCTTTACGTAATAGATAGGTATACCAAGTTTTATTTCAATATGACAAGTATATCTATGATTTTTGTTAGATTATAAGTACTATGCAGCACAGAGCATAGTTAGTGCCCGGATGGGTAACCGCTGAGAATGAAACGGACGTACTTACTATCTATACGAATCCGAAGACGTGTTGCAGTATACATTTAATGACTTGTATATCTTGAGGACGAGCAAAGCGAGTCCAAAATAGGGAGGATGAGCGTAGCGAATCCTATGTAACGAGGAACTGTACTGAGGTAACCCGTACCCTTTTTTTTACATTCCTCATTTGCACCACAGATGTATTGGAAACTATAATTTTTACACTATATTTTAGTGTAAAAATAA
This sequence comes from Microvelia longipes, assembly GCA_018340805.1. Classification (NCBI taxonomy): domain Eukaryota; kingdom Metazoa; phylum Arthropoda; class Insecta; order Hemiptera; family Veliidae; genus Microvelia; species Microvelia longipes. The sequence goes on from JACMZG010001913.1 coordinate 36,894,427, forward strand.
ATCCAGGGCGCTTCCCACCACACAAGCTATCTCATTAGCAAATTTTCGTGAAAGAAAATTCGCTAAAAACTAGAAATAGATATTTGCAGAATTCTTCTTTTATAAAACATATTGTTGAGACAAGTCATGGTTCTAATAAAGACAGTAATAGGTCAGGTAGTGATGTGCCGAATCGACTTTTTTTTTAAATCGACTTCATGCGAGTCGACTCAAAAAAAAATCGACTTAAAATCGATTTATGTCAAAAGTCGACTTGGAGTCAATTTGAGATGGCGTCGCTATCTTTTCCTTTGCATTATTTTTTCTTGAAATACAATGTCCTAGATAACACAGAATATTTTAACTTAACAGAATATATTCTACGAGAATATAACGATATGCTTATCAGTAAAAACGCATTATTAAAAAATATAATATCAAAACAGTTGGTTATCGCGTTTTTAGATACTAAATAACTATTAAACGCTGACGTATATATTTCACGGGTTTTGTTATACAATGGTTTCAGGATATTTTTATTATTTTTTTCAAGAGTTTCTGGGTATTAAGTGGTAGAGTAGGAGAGTGTAAGCTTTAGCTTCCGGCTTCCATTTCTACGAAGACTACAGAAATTCTAAAGGATTTCAGTTTTAATAAGAAATTATCAAACTAAAAAACTGCCGCAAAAGATAATTCTGCAAAATAAAATATCAAAGCTGGGCGGCGCCGGTATCGCAGTATCTGTATACTAGCCGAAAGTCTATATACTTCTTGGAATTCGCAATTGACAAAATTGAATCAAAATGATTTTAAAATGAATTTTTACAATAGAGATATAATTATTCTTCAAATAAAAATATTTATTGATAAACATTATTAATGAACGTTTGTTCTTATTAATTAACCTTTGTTTAAAAACGGTACAATCAATTTACTTCGAAAAAAACCGACACGATTCCGAAAACTAGGACACCTGACAATTTTTGTTAAAATGATTTATTGCAAGCACATGATCTGCGATAGATTAAGATTAGATCTTATTATAGATCGTTTTTCTCAAAACTTATGATACATATGAGCAAAAAAATCTTCCTGGCACGTGCATATATATATATATATATATATATATATATATATATATATATATTTATTTATTTATTTATTTATTATTTATTTATTTATTTATACATATTTATATATAATCGATCAGCTTACACATAGGTCCTAATGAAAGATAAGTTTTCGTTAACTCAAAGTATTATGTTGGGATGGGTGAACGCCAATTCTATAATAGGCCTTGTAGGTGCCATTACCTTACGTGACTTGGATGTATGTTCAAAAGATTTTGAACACATATATCTACCATATATGTGTATATATATATATATATATATATATATATATATATATATATAATATATATATATATATATATATATAATTCTCAGGAATGTTTTATGTAAGTCTTTATGTTGTTTTAAATTATATTACACCTTGTTATTTCTTAAGATAACATACATGAATCACCTATTCTTATTTATTTAATCTCTATCATTCCAATTGATATTCTATACTTTAATACATTCTTTAATTAACATCATTTTTACTAAGGGGTTTAAACTTTATGACCCCACTATGTAATAACATTTGACACATGTATTTCACCAGAATCATCTGTTTTAGACGTTTTTTACCTTTTCTCAGTTATTCCGCATGTTTAAAGGAAAAGTAATGTGTTTGCAAAAGAATCCGAAACCGAGATGTCACCAGAATTGCACGTTTCAGATGTTTTAAGGCCTCTTGAGTGGTTTTAACAAAGTTTTCTGACTTTGTCTGTATTCATCGTATCTCAGTGTATTTATGTTAAAGAGTTGTAACTCTATACAAAAATCAGTCTATAGGTGTAGTTCTGCAATTGTATGACGTCATTAACACGTAATAGTGGCTCAGCAAAATTTCGAAACATTATAAAACCCGGAAAAATGTTGCGATTAATTTAAGATTTGGCACGAATGAAGCCATGTATAAGTTTAAATATGAGCCAACTCATTATCAGCATTAGTTCAATTATTATCAAATGACCTGTATACGTTTTTTAAAGAATTGTAAAAAATCGGAAAATAATCCAATCGAGTTAAAACTTAACTCGATATATAAAGAATATATATATATATATATATATATATATATATATATATATATATATATTCCTTTATATAATAAATAAGTATACAAAGTTTCGTTTCAATATGGTAAGTACATATACAATTTTTATTGGATAATAAAAGTGACCACTGGAAATAAAACTAATGTATTTACTGTCTGACGACGAGTAAAGCGAGCCTGAAGACGAGCTGCTATAGCTGTACATTTGAGATTTTTATATTCTGAAGATTAGCAAAGCGACTCTTGCTAAAAAATGTTTACCACCGGCGCCCCCCCCCATTTCCCCTATTCTTGGTGAGGAGCGAGGCGTAAAACACTATTTTGTCTTGAAAGCAAAAAATACTCCTTAAACATTATGTAACAGCAATTTGCTGCATAATATAAATAAAAATATTCTTAATGATATGATTAGGTAGTGAAACGATACTAATTTTGGATGATATTGAAAAAATATATTTAATTCATTCTGTTGTGGTCGTTCAAAGAAATTGTTTTCAAACATTTGCTTCTCGCGGCTACTGGATGGAATGTTATTAGCATCTATAGCTATATCGGAAGAATGCGATTCTGCATTAATAAATAAAGATTTGTTTGCATCTTCCATTGAACAAGAAATAGAACATAAATTTGACGATGATAATTCAATATTAGAGGCTTCATTGGTACCCGACTTTAGTGTCAAGGGAAACATAGTTTGCAAATTTTTACATTTTTTTGCGTCTTCAGCCAGTTTTTCTTTTTTCCTTTCCCTCTCCCTTTGGGCTCCACCCTTTTTCTTTTATTACCCTTTTTGACATTATTAGCACAGTCCATGTTGATGACTAAAAACTGAAGTAGAAAAACTATGTTTTGTTTATTTATTAACTATTTCTTTAATTAAGGTAATCTATATCAGCAAAATATTAATTTTATAAAATAATATAAATATAGTGTATTTTTAACAACTCACCACAGTTATCAGGACAATTTAAATATGAATATGAGTATCCTTCGAAGAAATATTAGTAAAATTAAAAGTAATCAACAACAAAAGTAATGTACAAAACAGAGAACACATACACTTTATGCGCAGCGCGAACACGCACTCACACTCACAATACGGTTTACTATATAAATCAACACCGAATCTAATAAAAATCTATAGCCTTGTCTTTATAACACATATATATATTAAAGAAAAACGTAGAAGAATCAAAATAATTAAACAAAATTTATCGTAGTTATAGTTTTTATTAAAAACTAGCACTAGCACATAGAGGTACAAAATTATAGATAGGTATTCTTCTGAATTTTTATACTAGTACATGCGAAAAAAAATAAGAAGACATAAAATCAGTTCCTAGAAGTCGGCCGCCTTTGAATTCAATTGTTTGTTAGGAAGCCGCGGCGCAGCGGTACCGGATTGAGATAAAAATTAAAAAATATCTTCCACTTACTACTATCTACTGAATCAATTTACCGAAATAAAATAACATAGCAGATAACAAGTCTTTTGTCTTGCTATCTAAAAAAAAATATGTTCGTGTTTTATGTGTTATTATGTGCAATAATAATAATAAATTATACTTTATTAAAATTAATTAACTTAATTTTACATTTTTACTTTTCCTCGCCATCTACGAAGGTATATAGAAAAAGTATTGATTTCGTTTTTATCTATTAGACAGTATTAAAGAGGTAAAAAAGGCATAATTTACACGAAATTTTACGATACTTTCTTTAATTGACTTTTTACAATCGATTACTTTTAGCGAATTTAGCGACTAATAACATTGACTACTTAAAAACTAATAAAATCTATTTTTAAAAAGTAATTGATTTTTCCCGTCGCTGATTTATTTCTGTTATTTTTGTATTTTTTTGCAAAGTCAACCAACCGGCGACCGGCGCCGGTTGGTCGCCGGTTGGTCTACCGGCGCCTCCTGCGCCGGTCGCCGAATTTTTTTTTCTTTGCAAAGTCGACCAACCGGCGTCTCGGGAAATTTCCCGAACGCTCTTATGGCCCATCCGTCGCTGACCCAAGGCATTAGTATAACTAATAATTCTGAGGTCGAGTGCAGCCACAGCTTCACTTTAAGCTTTAAAAATCACAACTATTTAGTTCCGCAGGGTTTCACCCTGCGGGAACCACCTCAGGTGGGTTGCATCTACTTCACTCTAAGAATTAATTAAAGTTGGCCAAATCTTTTTAATACAAATACTATTCATAAAATCTTAGAGCGTAGCCCGGGCTGCGAACCCCGGACCTCCGGTGCCGAAATCGAACGCCTTTACGATCACGGCCACGGAGGCAGACAATCTTTATATCAATATCTGCCTTTATAACAATTATTAAATTCTGAGGACGAACGAAGCGAATCTGACTTTGCGAGGAAAATACCGAGGTACCCCGTATCTGATTTATGCTTTTAAAATAGTTTATGGGAGACAGTAAAGCAAAAGACATCTGCATTTCCTATGTCTCCATCTATATCTTCAGTATAATCTCAAATTTCTCAGTTTAATAGTTTTAAGGAAACATAATAGATAAAACGAGTGTAAGCTTAAAAACCATTGGCGAGGAAGAACAATGGATTCAAAAATAAATTGTTGAACATTCTTATAGCTTCTTTATGTGACATTTTTTTAAGAACCTAGAACATCCAGATGGGGATTTTCAAAATTATATTTATCGAGAGTATTGGGGGTCAAAAAGGAGATTAATTATCTTTGCAATATTAAGACAAAAATTTTATAGGGACCTCTATTTTAAATATTCAAGCTTTTGAGGAGGAATAGGTCCTAATTAATAAAAAAACTAATTTTAACGAGCTTTCGATATAATTTAGTCTTTTTCAAGGCTTAACATATTAAATAATAACAAAAACAGTTACATAGTTGTTAACATTAGATGTGTGGACAACAACATTATCGAAGCTTATCGAAGCAACATTATCGAAAGCTCGGCAAAATTAGTTTTTTTCGTATTAATTCCTCCTCAAAAGCTTGAATACATTGTAATATTATAATTAAAAATAAAATGTAGAAACCTTTTTTTTACTAAACATATATTAGTTTCTTATAAGTTTTATTTACGTATAAATCAAGCCCTTGAATAAGAAACTTTACGGCGTTGTGCAATTTGAATGTTTATTAAGTATATCCAAGTCAAGAACCTATCATATTACACCTTAGTAGCTCAGCGTCAGAGAAATAGCTAAGCTAAACTAAAGACAATTTCTATATTCTCATAAAAGATTCTAACATCAGAAAACTGAGATAACCATCAACTAATCTTCTTTATTTAACTTTCAAAAAACGCATTTAATTAGTGAGAACAAGACTTGAACATATTAAAAGACAACTATTTGTTTAAAACAAATATTTTTTAAGCTTAGAACCATTTTATGTTTTGACATACATATAAACAAAATCTATAGTTTCACACATAGCTTCATTGTTTTAGATTGTTTAAATTCAAGTTGAAACTATCTAATATCTTATATTGAAGTTGAAATTTCGATATCACTTGAGAATTTCTCTAATACATTACGGAAGCTTCCGAGTAATTTTACGAAAAGTACAGAGGCGTTGTTAAAGAAACAACTTAAATAAATGTAATACCTTCATCCAATTTCAGCGACGAGTTTCTATTAATAATGTCATATCTACAGTTACGTCGACTCTTGTGTCGAAATATTGGTATCGAAATAGATTGGACTTGATCTAACAGATACAATACAATTTATATGAAATAGTTTTTAAAATACTCTCATCTTACTTAGACAGAGAAGGGAGGAAGGGTTGAGACGTTATGTACAATTTGTTCTCGTTTTAACTCCGACATCTTAAATTTAAAAGAAAACATTGTAATTAAACATTTCAAATTGTTTCCTTGTTCTTTGTTCCAATAAGATAAAGGCATTTGTAGAAATGCTAATATTCAAAAATATAAAGAAATATTGTTGAAGAGAATATCTGTTTTAGAATTTTGATGTTTTCGAGGCATTAATTTAAATTTTAATGAATATTACGTCTATTAAAATATATCTGTTATTACGTCAGTTGGTGAACTATCTTTTGATAACAAAGTCTAATTTCTAGATTTAGACTGTGAAGCTTAAAATTATTCTAAATTTTATGGAGTTAGTATTGGGCCCAGATGCTTCCTTTTAATGTGGAATTGAAAATTTCAAACTTGAAAAATAGATAAAACTTCAATAAGTACTAACTTTAAAGAGCAATATCGAATCCCAACTATGTACACATCTTCTAAGTTGCTTAAGAATAATTTCATAATAATGCTGGGAATATAAGAAGCAAGGCTACCAATACAACTGCTGCAACAAAGCTATTCCATAGATTGAAAGAATACCAAGGGGGAATTATTAGCAGAAAAAACATTTCAGCAGATCATTAGCCAAATGTAAGTAACTTAAACTTATTTTTCGTAAACACAGCTGTTATCGATTTAGGAAAACTTTATCTAAAGCGCGATATGAATATTTAAAATTTTTATTGACCCATAACTAGACCAATAGTTACTTACGCACCAAAAGAGTAAAGAGTAAAAACTTTCAGCAAGAATCATATTTCATATGTTTCATGTGTTTTTTTTATAATTTTTGATGTCTTAGTTAAAAGATGAATAATTAGTAAATTTTTATTCTAAATATTAAACATTTCACCATTTTACAAATTCACAGGCTAATCTGAAGAGAATTTTACATGTACTGAAACAAACAAAAAGTTTAAACAACAGTCCCCCCCTCCCTGTATATGACAAGAAGCAACAAGCATATTATTTTAATAAACTTTTTTTAGAACTTTTTTAGAAATAAAACTAGGACACAATGTCTGGCATCATTTCTTTAAAACGGATGCTGTATAGTTCGTTAACCATTATATGATTCTAGTGCCAAGTCTTAGAAGAAGGATACTGACGATAAAAATAAATAATATATTTGCCGGATAAGAAAGTAATAAATATAAATTTCCTCGATATCTATTAAAATTTATAGTCTTCTGAGTTCAAAAAGGAAGTAAACTAGCAGATGAAAATAAAAATATTTTTTTGACACATTAAAAGAGTAAAAATCTAAAAGAATTAATTGACCAAAGATTCAGCGAATTCCAGAAATCTAAAACATGAATTTGACCGAAGATTCAGCAAATTCCAGCAAATTTAAAACAAGAATTTGACCGAAAATTCAGCGAATTCTAGCAAATCTAAAACAAGAATTTGACTGAAGATTCAGCGAATTCTAGAGTGAAAAAGATTTAATGAGCTTCATCAAAATAACTGCATTTATTTTGCATTTAAATGAATGTATATGAATTTATGATTTTGTAAGCCATAGATAAAGTGAGAATGAATTTATTGACTGATGAGAAAACACTAATAGTTGCTGAGATCAGTCTGTTTCGAAAGTTATGTCACTTACGTTAGAAATCGACCAATGAAAGTATCTTATCGACAAATAGTCGTATTTTTTTTTAGTCGTATACTTACATTGTTTGATACATAAATGGTTTCGTGTTTTATTATTTTATACAATCACAATGTAAAAGACCCTTATGAAATAAACGAATGACAGGTAGTACGATTAAGCATACAAGTTTTCATATAATGCTTTGTTTTTTTTTAAAAAAATAGTCCCACATACTCTTTACATAGCAACAAAAAAACTTAATATCTTGAAAAGTCGATCCCTATATTATTGGAAAATTTAAAATATTGGATGTTATATTTCCTTAAAGTAAAGAAAGTACGGAAAAGGAAAACAAAGAATATTTGCATTTAAAATACAAGAAAGAATATTTCTGAGAAAACTTTTCCGAGGAAGAATATTCTGAGAATAACAAAATTTATTGATCGTAAAAAAATCCAATGAATATAATATGTGTAGAATGTCGGAAAGTATACGAGAACGTCAGACAGGGGTAAACTCGGTGCTGGCATCTAGCGGCAGTTCTGAAACTAACCCTCCTTACCATAACATTAACTAGTAACGCACACTTTTCTTAGTTATTATTATGAAATTAATTGTTCTTTATTACTATTGTAACGGCATGAGTGTCTACTATAAATTGGTCATTAATTAAACCACAGAAATAATTACAAAAAGAAATTATTCAGATAAATCGATAAAGGAGTAATTTGCTAAAAAAGGTCGACAGGAGCGCATTCTCGTGGGTAGCATATTAAACAAGTTAACAAACTGCAGAATTAACTTGTTCTTGTCCCAACTAATAAATCCCAGGCCTATCTCTCTTTATCAATGAATTATTTGAAAACATAATGATCAATAGAGTAATTCAGAGTGATTTTGTGTTCAAATCGTGTATACTAACAATTTGAATAAGTGCGTTCATATTGTAAACATAAGCGTTTGTGTGACTTCCAGAGTCTTGTCGGCATAATTTCTTGAAATTAATAAATACAGTCTATCGTTTAGTTTAAAAATCCCCAAGGTCATAAGTATTTTGGGGATTGACCAATCAGAGAAGCCGCTGCCAACCTCTCACTTAAAAAGAGAAAAAAAACCCCTACCACAATAACCGCTGTAGGGAAAAAACCTTCTTCCCAGCAATCGTTCACTTTGTTTGTGGTTCTTCTTTTGATTACATCGTTTTGAAAACTACTTTCAAATGAAATTTTGACATAAAACTACACAAAAGAAATGTAAAAAAACATCCCCTAGAAAATACGGGTAAAATAACACGATTTGTTTACATAGTTTTTTCCCGCTCCCTTCTTGCAAGGATTTTTTTTCTTAAGAATCAGTGGTGTCTAAACTGACCTGTCAAGATTTTTAAACTAAACGATAGACTGTAGATCATAATTTTTAACAATTGTATACGATACTATTTCCTTGTATTGCTTAGGCGAACACACGATAGGGTGCCTAGAAAAGGATCCCGAGGAGTAGATACTGTTAGTAGATATAGTTGATTGTAGAAGTTTACACCGGAAATCGGATTAAGTGACAACACACCATGTACCATACGAAGGACTCTAACCATAAACAAAGCGGTTAGCGGATTCTTGAAAAAGAACAAGGCGGTACCTGTTGGTTAGCGGCGGGCGGAAAGCTAGGCTCGAGTATGTATTGCATTAAGACGCACACGCACACTGCTATCTTCATGTATTTTCACACCTTTCTTCTGTACATGAACGTTGACCGCACAACAGTAAACAATTATTCCCGTATTACCGTATTTATTCATAATTATTTTACCAGTTGATTTGTTTCCAAACATTTTTTACGAAATTACCTAAAAGTAATATTTACCCAGCTAAAAGATAATTTTTCGGACTTGCTTCATCATAAATTCCATTGCCAGGAAAATTTAAGTCAAAACTTTTTAGGGGTGAAACCAAATTTTATCGCAAAATGGACAAACATTTTTTTGATACCCTTTTAATATTTTTAGAAATTCAATATAAATTCAGAGGAAGCTTAAATGAGCCGTTTTGAGGTTTTCCAAACCTTTTCATACGTTATCCTTTTATTGTAGAAAATATTCCAGAAACGCGCAAGTGACTCGTTAAAAGTAATCCTTATTCCTTCACAAAGACAATAACAGAACACTTCACTCCGAAAAACCTGACTTTACTTTATCTCCAATTTACTTTCTAATTAAGAAAATTAAAACTTAAGGGAAAAATAATAAAAAAAAAGTTCACTTGACAAAAAAATGTGTTGGAGCCAGGAATTTGTCAAACTGGAAAAAACTGTAAAAAGCACTCCTTTCCAAAACACTTTAATGGATGGCGTAATTTATTTAACTCACTTTTACTAACTTAAGTAGAAAGAATTGTCTTTTAAAAATACATAAACAAAGTACAAAAAAAATAAAACAAAAAGTAAAAAAAAAATATCTTTCCCTTTTTTTACGAAGAAAAAAAAAGGGTTTTGGGTTAGAAGAAATAAGAACAATTAAACAGTACCAGGAAAAGAAGAGGAATGTACAAAAAGTTAAAAAGTAATTTACAATATCCTTCTCAGTTTAAATAAACTAATTTTTAAGGCTTATAACGTTATTCATAAAGCTTACACATTGATTGAGCTAAGCTTAAGCGAAGATGAATTAAATAATTAAAATAATACAAAGGAAGTCACGTCGAAGAGAAATTCCGGCGCGAATGCCGTATGCCGGACGAATTTTGAAATGCGTACTTCCAATCTTAAGAATTTTTGGTTCTGGTATATAGCATTTTATTATACTTGAGCAATAGCATTTTAATTATTATTAAAGATTGGGGTTGGAGTCGAGGATAGACCCCATTTGCACTGCGACTGGAAGTCTATTGTACAATCCCCTCAATTGGTCCAGGTCAGAATAATCCTTTTTCCCGGACTAGGTCTAGGATCTTTTTGACCAGTGATTCATTGGTAGAGTCAAACTTAGTGAGAATGCTGCTACCAAAGTTGGTGAACCTTTGAAAGGCTAGGGCTTCACATCTCAGAAGTATGTGAGATGCAGTTTCAGTTTCCGATTCACAAAGCCTACACACTGGGTTATCTTTAAAGATACCAATGGTATGGAGATGTTTTCGGAGGTGACAGTGACCAGTCAGTAGTCCAGTTACTGTTCTAAGGTCCCTTCTGCTGAGACTGAGGAGGTCCTCAGTTACTTTGGGACTGGGTCCTTTTAACATAAGTTTACTGTGCATTTTAATACTTCTCACTCAATTTTTCCTGGATTTTTTCAATGGAAATGCGCAAATTTAGTTTTTACAAAATTACGCACAATATCATTCGCAATTAATTATTGCACAAAAAAGTACATTTTTGGACTTGATGTCATCGATTTTAATATAACTTGGCTGACAGGTAGGCACCATAGAGGAAAGAGAAAAATCCAGATTTTTGGCTCATTTGGTGCAGCCATATTGCCGTATGTCAAAATGTAAAGAAGTCACTGTTTTTGCAATTTCTATTAATGATAATGCGATAACTTATTAATGATTATAACTTAACTTTTTACAGTTAGACAAACCTTGACACACGTTATGAGCTACTGTGTCCTATCCCACGAGGGTCCCAAAATGAAACTTTTTGGACATTTAACTAACAGTTCAAGCTCTTTTCAGAATTTTTCTTTCAATTCTTTTTTTTAAATTGACTTTTTGAGATATTAGCATTTTTATTTTATATTTGCTCAAAATAAAAACTTGTAGCAAATAATCCAAAAGTATGTAGAATCTATTTAAATAGCCAAGTTTAAGCTTTTAAACGACATCAAAATAAAAATCATAGCCCACGAAGCATTTTAGGTACAGCCATTTTTGCAGTCAAAGAAATGTTGTATATCACATATTTAAAAAAAAAATACCACTCTCCTGCGGCAATATGGCTGCACCAAATGAGCCAAAAATCTAGATTTTTTTCTTCGATAGTGCCCATCTGTCAGTCAAGTTATATTAAAATTGGTGACAGCAGGTGTTTTTGCCTGTGTTGATTTGATATGGAATGACCCTAAAGCTACTGAATTCGCATAATTATCTTGTTGGTTAAACAAAGAATTGCAAAAACAATGCCTCTAAAATTGGCTGTGCACAGTATTATTTACTCTACTTTAAAGCTCAGTTAGTGTTTATCTTTAACATTGTTTATTTTTAATATTGTTTATCTTTAGCACATTTTCTTTGAAAATACAGAAATACAGGCCTTCGACCCGTAGCCGCTTCTCGCCCCTTCCGCTCCGCGGCGTTGGCCCACCGAACCACTTTGCGGCCCGAATGCCTCTCTGTGGCCGCTTCGCGGCCACATTGTTTTTTTTATGTATTATGTGTTGCTTCATTATTGTTCTTGTTACATGACATTTTGCTACGTATTTAGCGAATTTTTATTGCTTCGCTATTTTTGTTTTAGAATTTATTGTTACATGGCATTTTGCCATGTATCTAGCGAATTTTCACAGCCTCTTCACACAGGCCCGCCTCGCGGGCCTGAGAAGCTATATCACTAATTTGATTTTATTAATTGAGATTTTAATAATACTCTATTATTAATAATGCTATTATATTAAAAC
>JACMZG010001913.1:36909091-36920384 GCA_018340805.1 Microvelia longipes
TTTAAGGCGTTTTATATAAACTGAGAATCGGGTGAACGCTCTTTTTTTCGGACTCGCTATGCCTGTCCTCAGAATATAAAATTTACTGAATACGACTTCTAAAGCAACACATCTTCGGACTCGCGTCACGCGTCCACAGACAGTGAATACTTTCATTTCGTTCCCAACGGTCACCCAAATAATTGCCGACCTCACTCGATACAGCTTAACTTTAATGATTCCACTAAAACCGTAGATATTCATGTCGCATTGAAACAAAACTTGGTCTACTTAGTTATTACCTAATGGCATATACTTGCACCGAATCTCAACTCAATTGGTAAATGTTTATATTTTTACAATTTTCTTTAAAACATATACTAATCATTCGATAAAAGTCGAGCTAATATTAATAATAAAACGAAACTTTGTTGGACCTATGCTGAATTTCATATCCATTAAAATAATTGTTGGTATCGGGGCGAAGGAAATTTTGATGACGTCATGTCTGGTCATAGAAGCCGGTATACTACTCACGTTTCATAAATTTTTCCTGAGTCATTATTGCCAGTTAATGACGTATTAAAAAAATAATAAAAGATAAAAAAAACTAAACCAAAAAGTTAATTTTTGTACCAGGTTCAACTGTCTAGCACAAATAAACTGGGAGCTACTATATGATAATACGCACACACATACAGAAAAAAAAATAAAACAAAAAAATAATTAAAAAAATAAATAAGTAAAATTGTAAAACTACTCGCAGAAGGTCTTGACGACGCAATGGATAGATAATTTTATTGGAACCTCGGCTTAGCACCCTTTTGCCAATACAATACTTTTTCTATACTCCTTCGGTATAAATGTGGAAAAGTAAAAAGTATGATTTGAGATAGAATAATTAAAGTGAAATAAACAAAAAGTTAGAAACAATAACATGACAAAACCATTGAATAATTTGGTAAATTAAAGAGACTTAAATGACGTTGATATTAATTACATTCATGTACTCAACATCTTAATTAATACGTTTAATTAATGTTCTGTCATTTAATTAGATTTTATTCACAGAAATTATCATTAACAGAATTGAATATTTTATTATTATTTAAGGTTTATTTTTAATTGAGGAAAATGGAGAGATAAAATAATAAATAATTGTTGCTAAATAAAGAAGCGACAAGGACACTTTTGACAAATGTAATTTGTACATAAATTTTAATCAGATATATAGCCTCAGGGTACTAATCTAAACACGTTGTAAAGAGAAAACTTACCTCAGAGATTTTCCTCATTTTAGCGAATTCACAACCCTCACGGTCACTTTTTCGGACTCGGTTCGCTTGTCCTTTGAATATTAGTCCAAGAACCAGGCCTAAAAATGTGACTCATTTTGTACTACTTGAAACTGAATTTTTCTGAAAATATACCTTATATTGTGAAGGAAAAACATAGTCCGCCTTTTCAGAGTGAAGCCCTTTGTATAAATACGCTCGCCTAAAATGTTAAAAAATCGAACAAATTCTAGTTTCTTTTGCAATTAGTTGTTTCCTGTAGGTCGTGTGCAAAACACGAAGATAACAGTTTTTAAAGCTGATAAAATTTCCTATAAAACGAATTTTTTTTTTCGTCTAAATCGGATAACTACAACTAAATTTATACTATTTGTTAAATAGCAAAAAAATGACAAAAAGTAATTATTTTTTCAAAGAAATTCGCTGACTTTGCGTAAATTAACAATTTTTTAGAGTCATTGAAAGAGCCATAACTTTGGTTGTAGTCATCAAATTTTGATGATTAAACACTCACTTTGTTAGAAATTTTATCATCTTTAAAAAATGTTCTTTTCATGTTTTGCACACAACCCACAAGGAACAACTTATTTCGAGAAAACTGAAACTTGCGCGATGTTATAAAATGTGGAGCATGCGCAATCATGTGAAGGGCTCCACCCTTAATTGGCAGACTATGCTTTTTCTTCATAATGTAAAGTATAATTTCACAAAATTTTGGTTTGAAGTAGTACAAAATGAGTCACATTATTTTAGGTCCAGCTCTTGGAGTATATGTAGAACAACTAGTAATAATTAACTCTTGCTTCGTCATCCTAAGACAAAATATGAGGTCTTCGGTCTCTTAGCCGCTTCTTCTATAAAAATCCACCTCCCTACACTCCCCCTCCATTACAACCTCGTTTTTTCTACGAACGTTCGCTAATGGGGTACCTAAAACTGGAACTAATAATAATAATAATAATGCCCGAGTTAGGGCCTTTCGGCCCTTCAGGGTATTCGCCCTGCGGGAACCACCTCGGTTGGGTCTAATCAACTATGCTCAATGTGAGGCTAAAGTTGGCGAAATTTTTTTACAACAAATTCTATTCATAAAAAACTGAGAGTATAGCCCGGGCTGTGAAACCCCGGACCTCCGGTGCCAAATTCCGGTACCAAACGACCGCGGCTACGGAGGCAGATAAAACTGGAACTAATACTGATATTAATATCAAACTTCGTATGCTTGTGAGCCATACAATGTAGTATATGTGTAAAACATTTCATCCCAATCTAAACTCTGTATAAATATTTGCGATTTTTTCAAATGTTAGTGAGATAATTTTTTGTGTTAATGAACTCAGTTTTTTCTTTGAAAATTCGCTAAAATATCAGTTTCAATCCCTGTGGTCACTCATCTATGTATTGATCTATTCAAGGCTAGTAAATGTAAGTATTGGAATGAAATGTTTGAAAATTTTTGTATTGAATAAGGTAACAATACACTTAAGCAACCCTGATAACAGAAATTCTGACAAAAGCCATTGGGGCCTTAAAACATCTGAAACGGATGATTCAGGTAAAACCCTGGTTTCAAAATGTTTAGAGCAAACGGAATACTTTTTCTGTGTACCAACGGTATAAATGAGGAGAGTAAAAAAAAAATATCCGGCTCTGTATAATAAAATTGCTTGCTTTAAACCATGTCCGAGATCTTCGAACCCCTTATTTAATATACGGGTTTTAAAAATGTCATGGAAATAATAAAAATGCAAATTGTAATTATAATCCTCACTTCAAGAGTATACATCTCACATTTCACAGAGAACATTTAATGAATTCACATTGAAAAAATTTGCTAATCTAATGAGGTGGCTCGTAGAGCAAGAAATATGAACATAATATTAGGTTTGACAAACATATCGTGTATATATATATATATAATATATATATTATATATAATTATATATATATATATATATATATAATATATATATATATTATATATATATTCTAGTATAAAACAGATACCTTAAATGACTCAATATAATTGTGCGAGAGACACTAGGTAATGTAACAAGCAAAATGCAATGCACATCTGGGAACTGTTCCATCTTTCGACATTCGTCATTATTAATGTCTCGACATAATGTCATGTCCAGCTCTGTTTCGTTACATAACTCATCAGGGCGCCTACAGAGCCTGAGCTCTCGCACTATTTATGGTGTCAACTTATTCATGTTTTGCAAAACTTTGAAGTGTATAATGATATATGCTTTACCGCTAAGATGATGGTAAGAGAGCACCGCTCGTCTTTAGTAAATACTTCACTTTATTCTTCGGAATCTTAATTTAAGGTCAAAGTGAGTTGAGGCTCCGTCGGTGGCCTGATGAGTTAGACGTAATGAAATAGAATGGGGCAAGACGTTATGTTAAGCATCAATGATGACGATGTCGTATGATGAGAAAGTTCTCAGATGTAGCATTGTATTTCACTTGTTAGATTTCCTAGGTGTCTCTCGCACAATTATATTGGGCCAACTATTCATGTTTTGCAAAACTCGCCAGTATCAAATGGTATAAACTTTAATGTGTTTGAATAATGTGTGATATTGCCTAATATGAAATGATCCTGCTAACACAGTTCTAAAGGTATAAAAGATCAGACAGGATTCGAAGTTGTAGTTCAAGAAGTTTCAAGCTAATAATACTTTTTATCGTCACTATAATGACAACCGTAAAGAGTAATAAAAGTGAACATTATTACAGCCTGCGGCTAAGATTTATGAGTCTCTTATTTCTTACCTTAAAACGATAGATTTTGTTAACTTCGATATTGCTTAGTAAAGACATTTTTTTTTACTGTTCCTCGTTTATACCGTAGGTATATAGGAAAAGTATTGTGAATGCCAAAAACCCGAAACCGTGATGTCTCCGGAATTATCCGTTTCAGGTGTTTTAAAACCTCTCGTGTTGTTTTCACAAAGTTGTTTGTCTGTAATCATCGTAGCTCCTAGAACATTTATGCTAGAGAATTGAAACTTCGTAAAATTATCAGTCTACCGCTATAGTTGAGCTATTTGGAAAATAACTCAATTGATGACGTCGATAACCCGCATACTGTCGGTTATCCTGCAGCATGTCCTCGAAGTGAGTCCGAGGATATGCTGGAGTATAAGTTTGGCGAATTGTATATTCTGAGGGAGGATGAGCGTAGCAAATTTAATGTAATGAGGAAAAGTTCCGATTAACCATGTACCCAAATTTTTCTTTTATGTTTATTTGATGTTAGATTTTATAATATATTATACAGATGAATGTAACATAATAAACAAAAGATATTTTTATTAAACAGAAGGCTTCAGTCCTAAAATATAAATATTATTTAGATAATTCTGTTCTGTAATGGCCTCTGATAAAGAATTGATTCCAGAGTCAAAACCATAGGTTTATATACTTTAAAAATAAGTGTTGAGATATTAAGTCATTTATTTTATATTTACTGTGCAACGCATAACTCATTTATTTAATTATACGCAGATGATATCTTCGCAATAATAGTTATTTAGCACCCAGGGAGTAAAGAATGTTATTATTTCTCTGAGCAGTTATGGTTAGCAGTGTTGGTTCCTTAGGCGCAAGCCGTCATTTGATTATTGTTATATTCTTATTTTAACACGTTTTGTTGTGTTTTATTCTATTTTTTTGGTCAGACTCTTTTAATAAATTTTGGAGGTGCTGCCAAAAATGTCAAAAAAGGTTCAAAAATGTAAAAAGGTCAAAATGTTTCTATTGCTAAAACGGATTTGAGTCAGTAAAACAATTTTTTGGTCCCCCTTATAAATTTGGGGGTGCCACCCCCGGGAAAATGTTACAAAAATTGATCGGTTCCCTTTATAAATTTAGAAGATTCTTTAAAAACTATTCAATATCTTTACAGAAAAAATTTAAAGGAGTAGAGATGGAGTTAGACGGAGAATATCTAGTACGGAGGATATGTGGTCACCGGACAAAAATTAAAGGAGCAGTTCTTTGTAATGAATATTACCCTTCATAAAAACTGAAACCAATGACTTCTATCTGTGAATCTCTGGTACATTACGATATATATACACTATCACGACCACGTATATGGTTACAGAAAAATAATTTTATTCTCTAAAGTACCTTTTTAGTGGTTTAAAAGACATCAAATCCGACACCCAAGTAAGCGAGTGTCAGGAGTTAACCAAACAGAAAAAAATGTAAACTGAAGGTGGCATTCATTTCTGGTTTTTCAGAAAGCTTTCTTCTCTTGTTTGTACAAACGAAATAGAGTAAAATAGGCTTAGAAGAGTGGGAATAGGAGCTTTCTTTGAAATTGGATCCTACGCTCGTGTTGTTTTTTATACTTTTTCTTTGTACTGTCATCTAGTTGAAAAAAGTATTGAACTTAGTAATACCCTGAAAAATACTTTTTTCTTTTCATTCTCTTTCATTTAGACTTATAGACGGCCTTTCAATATACTTAGTATATGTTTATTCAATTCTTTTATACTTCTTCACCTCATATAGTAAAAATGTAATGATATTCTCGCTTTAGAGCCTAGTGATTATGTATATAGTTTTTAGAGACAACTTCTAGTCGTACCACTTAAAAACAGCGATAACATGCCTTTCTGCTTCACGTATTTACAAATATGCGAAATTCTATGTCAGTAAAGTTTGTTATAAACCGACATCACAACCCAGGAAGAGTACTATCGACCGTAAGATGAAATCCTTTTGTTATAACATGACAAATGTTCTAAACCAAGACAATTCAACAAAATGTTAATTAATTTATAGTTAAATTTAATAGATTTTTAAGCAATTATAAACTTAAATATTATGTATTTTCATTAATAAATAACAAAGTCAGTTTGTACTAAGACAATAATTTAAAAGGATATTTTGTATAGTAATGTTTCACAAGTATAAGAACTCTGTGAACCTGAATTTAGTGAAACCTTCGGCATAAAGGTTAATCTTACTCAGCTGTCTAATCTCTCTTATTTACTGTTGGTTTATTAGGGAAAATGTTATTCTAAAATCTAACTCTAAGGTCTCACCTAAATTATTCCCATGGTGATTTAAAATCCTTTAGAATTATTTCGATAATTATGCCTGTTTATAGATAATAATGTACATAGATAAACAGTATTTACATAGAGATGGACAACATAATCAATGATAATAATTAACAGGACACAGGAGTTAGCAAAACAATCTAGGGGTTAATGCGTGAAACTGTTAGACCAAGCAACGAGCTGTTAAGAGTAACCTAGTATTAACATCGCTTGTTAGTCTTCTATGAGGGAAGACAAGCGGATAAGTATTCTCCCAATAGCTCTATATGAATTTCGTAAAATTAAAAAAAAATGTTATTTCTTAGAACACTTGAAATAGTCATATTAGAGGCAGTGCCCACCAAAGAATTTATGGGATATAGAATGTCGAAAGATATACGAGAATATCAGACAGAAGGTAGAGATGGACTTGGTGCTGGTCTCTAGCAGCAGATTTGGAACTAACCCTACTTACAATAACATTCTTTTAACTTTTTTAAGTTATCATTATGTAGTATTTCTTATTTAATAGTTTTGTTTTGTGACTGTCAATTCTGACAATGTTTAATTTATTAAGTTTAAATACATAATTTTTCGTTGATGCAATGATACTAAGTTATTTCATTGGCGACGAGGAAATGGCCAAATCAGAAACATAAAGGTAGAGGGAAGTCTTCAACGAGGAAGATCTTAAAAGCAAACAAGCATTAGCAAATGCCGTAAGTAAATTAACTTTAATTGTTTGACCCCTCCGACGAGAGTGGAGTATTATATTCAACGCATTTGAAACTACAATTAGACTTGTTATAATATTGAATCTCAGCATTGATAGGCGTGATCTACTACTTGCAAAAATAGGAAGTCCGTCCTTTCGATTCTTGTTGATAATTTTCGGCCAAAGAAACATTAGAATGATCGAGTACGATGACGTCCTAAAAGCACTTAAATAGCTATTGGGAAAAGGATTTTTGTTTTGGCGGAGCGTAGAGAGTTTTGCCAAACGTTTCGTGGCCTTGACGAGACTGTACCGCAGTTCTTAAACAAACTAAGAAAGCTTGCGGGTAGATGTCAATTTGGCGATACGTAGAAGAAAGAGTTAGAGACCAATTTGTCATTGGTATAAACAACAAACTTGGCAAGAAACTAATTAAGGTCTTTCCTCCAACCAATCTGCTTGAAAGATGGAAGCTTCAGCTTCTTACTAGAACAAGCGTCATACAGTGTAAGCGATTAGGTGAAACTCATTCTGACAGACTTGAGAGCTCGACAAACCTAATGCAGATCGGCCGGAAGTCCCCCAACAAAAAAATAATTTTGGTTAAAGGTCGCGACTGTTTGGGTTGTGGAAACAGACTGCACTCTGAAGGTGTTGGATGTCCGGCTAAGGACAAGACATGCTTCCTTTGCTCCGGCCGAGCACATTTCGCAAAAGTGTGCATATCAAAAGGTAGAGCTGTGATAGACAGTAAGGTGGCATCTAATAACACAAGGTAAAGGGTAGACGAAGAAAAAACAAAGTACATCAGAGTATGACCCTTTAGAGGGCTGTAGTACCACCAATAACGAACATCTGAGATCATCAATGCAGTTGAATATTTAGCAAAGTTATGATGAGGTTATAATAGAAGGGCATAAAGTAAACATGCTTTATTGATACAGGAGCTGGCGTTTCTGTTTTAAATGAGGAACTTTGGAACAAAATAGGTTCTCCTAAACTCCAAAAAACTCAACCACTTCTAGCATCTCGGGGTACCTGTAATAACGTTAGGTAAAGCAGATGTACAGTTAAAGCTTTTGGTCAGACTCTCACTCCCTGTAAGTGTAGTTAAGCACGATGATGAACCTTTGTTTGGGTTAAACTGGATGAGAGTCTTTCAGCTACCCTTTACCAAAGGATCAAAGTTATGTAAATTTAGGAAAAGGCGCCACGTCAAGAGTCGAATTCTAAGCAATGCTTGTAAAAGGGTTCAAGTTTTGATCGACATTACAATATTAGAAACGCCACTTTTTAGTGACTCACCGGGAACTTCAAAGGTCACAAGGCGTGTTAACATGAAAACTCAGTAGCACCAAGTTCTTCAAACCCAGAGCAGTAACCGTTCGCTTTCAGATCTCAAATAGAGCTGAATTACATCGTTTGGTAGAGAAGGGAGGTTAGATAAAGTGAAGAATCAACCACTCCTGTACGGGCTTCCCCATGAGTATGTGGAAGACAAATGCAAAATTTAGAATCTGCGGGGATTTCAAGTCACCATTAACAAGTATATTGAGACTGAGCGGCACCCACTGCCCTTGTTCGAAGACATCTGTTACACGCTATCTGGAGGAAAAAATTACAGTCTTGACTAAAGGACCTACTCCACTCAAGGTAAACGAGAGAAGAAGTACCGTGGTAATAAACCACGTTGTTTTTCCGCTATACGCCGCCCATTGGAGTCGTTGCACTGCTAGTGTCCAGAGATCAATGGATATGAATACTGGCGACAGTGAGGAGACTTGCCCAAAATGACACATTGTCACGGGCAGATGACGGAAACACTTCGGAACTGGATGGTAAAAAACGCTAAGTAACCTGGAGTCGAATCCAAAAAGAAAATGCAAGGTTCAGGATAGCGTCAATTGATAGGCACAGATTTGACAAAGATGGCATTCATTCCAACTGAGAACCAATAACATCTACAAAAACATGCCGCAACCTAAAAAGTGAAGAATAAGACTGTTCAGGAGAATAACTATTGACGGGCCGCGTCGTGCCAATTTACGGAAGCAAATGTTCAGATTTATTTGCACTTACGAAGAAAACGTTAAATGGACCTGGAGTCAGAAAGAAGAAAAACAAATTGAGGAATTGAAAAACATCCTTTCATCAAAAGAGACTCTTGTACACTACGATAAACCTACCATGGGTGAATGCTGACGCAACTCTGTCGGTATAGACTGTTTTCAAGCCATGGTACAGCAGACGGCACCACCCCATTGCTTTGACAAAGGGCCTTAAACAAAAGAGTGAAAAGATTATCGTTATGACAAGAAGCCGGGATCAATTGGCAGTGCTAAGTTTAAGCAATACTCTAGAAGTAACATCTTTAGTAAATTTTTCTTAATGTGACCAAAAGTACGAAATTAGTCAACTCAACATAATTTAGGTAAAATAATTCTAAAAAACGCCCTTTAAGTTAATAAAAATTAGTATAGATTTAATAATATAATATAATAAATAAAAATATAGAATATAATCTAATATAATAAATAGTATATAACTGTAAGAACCAAAGTTTTTTGTTAAAAACTCAAAGTAAATAATTTTATCTTTTTTAATAAATTTACCTTGTCCCTAGAGTAGTCAACTACTAAGTGTTTAACAAATTCTGTGGTTAGAAATAAAAAATAGGGTCAAGTGGTTAAGTTGGAGAATTCTCTGGAGTTCTAATTCGTCTTTAGTTTATCATCTGTGTGGTCAGGGGTGATTCTGATTCTCATGGGGATTTCTCGGGTCCAAACATACTGCTTACCTTTTTTTTATCTCCTAGTGTTTTACAAGAGGATACTTTATTTTTAGTAAAGTCTTTTAAAGCTTATCCTGATATGCCATGATAAATTGTCTACTTCGTCTAGTCATATGGAATGCTTTTGAACGCTAATTATTAATCAGTTATTTCATCTGATAACGGATGATTTTAAATGAAAAACACAGACAGTTGCTTAAATTCCATGTTAATGCTTTATTGAGAACACGCTGAGTCATTTTTTAAAAAAAAATATCAATCATATTAACAGTAAAATAATTATGGATATTTTAAATTTGTAGACCAGGTTAAATTTGACCGTTCAGGATAATATTGACCCGCGTTTTCAAGATGATGCTGATGTGTAAGATGTAGATCCACCTTATATTATTGTACAGATGTATACATAGATCAACTAAACCAGTCATAATTTCGCCTAAAAATGCAGTAAAAGAGAACAAAGATGGTGACATGATGGAGACATCAAGACATACGCTACGGACCTACGCTACGGACATACGCATACACATACTAACAGACATTTAAGTAGTTTACTTGCCCCATAGACGTGTTATATAAATAGTAGTCTAATGGCGCTTAACGGACTTAGAATGGATATATGATCATTTCATGTATTAATATCACGTGTTCTTTAATGGTGCATAATCAAAAAGTGTTAATGTCTAATTTATGGTCAAACTAGATAGTTATACGTTAGTATAACTATAATATGTAAATAATAAATAAATAATAAATAAATAAACTTGTGTTCATTGCTTATGTAATAAATATAAATATACTGTTTTCTGACAATAAAAATCGTTTTTACCCTCAAAATGTAAAACACTTCATTGTATACAACTTATACAGATCAAGTACCTTGAAATTGTCCATTGTTCATATATTCATAATTTAATTATTATTTAATCATTTTTTTCAATAATATTCCATTATTTCAAATAAATTAAAATACAAAATAACTGACTCCATAATTAATCTAGTATTTTTTTAACAAGCATAAGTTCAGGTATAGCTTGGTAAAATAGAGTGAATTACGTAAAACCCAAATACGTAGGTATTGTGACCTTAAAGCACAAGAATATGATATCGTGATAATAATTGGTTACCAAGTTAAAGTGATAA
Organism: Microvelia longipes; assembly: GCA_018340805.1. Classification (NCBI taxonomy): domain Eukaryota; kingdom Metazoa; phylum Arthropoda; class Insecta; order Hemiptera; family Veliidae; genus Microvelia; species Microvelia longipes. The sequence continues at coordinate 36,920,078 of JACMZG010001913.1, forward strand.
AATATTGTGATTTTATTGCTTTGTCTTTAAGTGTCTAGTGATGTCAAAGGCATAAACCATATACTCCACTGCTGGCGCTAAAGAAGTTTCTTCAATATTTATCCCGCAATCAAGGGGTCCAAATTAGTCGATACTTATTTTTTTTTCTAAATCAGAGACTAAAAATAATTACGGGCACTAATTGGTTAATAAATTCTTAAAATACGTGGTGCTATGAATTCTTAAAACTCGTGGTAAGACTAACAATTATAGTCTTAATCAGATTAAAAAAAAAACTCTATGACTTTAATAACACTTGAAACTAAAT
>JACMZG010001913.1:36920484-36975484 GCA_018340805.1 Microvelia longipes
GAGCACTGACAGCATTAGGTCACAACGTGGAACAGTGGGCAGTCCCGGTTTTATTTATGCTGACTAAGCGATTATGTAGTTCTTTAAGAGAAGAATGGGAGAAACTTGTAATATCCAACCCGGCTCCTACTCTAAAAGAATTCCTTGATTTCTTACATGATTCATCTACGGTGTTAGAAGCTGTGAAACTTGGTGTCTCTCATTCCAACGCCCCTACTAGTCATAAGATTACCAATACCCAAAAGGGTGGGCCAAGCTGTAAGGGATCAGCAAATTTTATGGTTAATGCGTATGAGCCCAAGTGTCCATGTTGTCGTGCGGGACCTCATGGAGTGGATCGCTGTTATACCTTCAAGAAAAAGGCAGTCTCGGATCGGATTCAAATTGTGATTAGGAATAAACTTTGTTGGAAATGTTTGAAATCGGATCACATTTCCCCTCAGTGCCCTCAACGAACAGGATGTTCTATTTGTTCTAGGCCGCATCATGTCCTCCTTCACAATGGGAGAAGACATGACAGCAACCACTCAGGCGGAGCTAGCAATCAAACCAAAGACTGCGCTGCACCACCAGCTCAGACGGATAAGAATGAGGGCGACCCGGCGGCCGGAAATAATACATTTGTTGCCGCAGTGCAAAACAAATGTAACTCAAAAGAGGGAGTCATTCTCCTAGCGACAGTGCGTGCACATATACAAGACGGCACGGGTAAATATCAGCCAGTAAAGGTACTTCTTGACTCGTGTAGTGAGGGAACATTTATAAACCAACTGTGTCAATCGTCTTAACCTCACCATTTCCAAGGCGGATGTGTCGGTTTATGGGTTAGGTAATGCAACACTCGGTGAGACTAAGGGCAAAACGCATTGTATCTTTAAACCGGTAGATACATTGCAAGTAAAAACGGACGCGCTTGTGATAGATCGGATTTCTAAGAGCCCTTCTATGCCATGCTACTCTGGCAACTGGGAGCACATAGAACAATTACAGTTAGCAGATCCGGAATACTGCACCCCTAGTGAAGTTGATATATTACTAGGGGCTGAATGGTATGGTCATGTTATGATCGGCCCATCAATAGTCGGGCCCAAGGGTTCTCCGGTTGCAATCAAATCCATATGGGGCTATTGCTTAATAGGAAGAGTGGGCAAGCTACCTCAAAGTGCATGCTTTTCATGTGTCAGTTTCAGAAGAAATTAAAGACATTAATTTCCTTATGAAAAAATTTTGGGAAATAGAAGAAGTTTCAACCAAACCTCCACTGGGAAAAGATGATCAAGAGTGTGAACTTCATTACGAAACTACCTTTAAGCGTTTGGCAAATGGTCGTTTTTGTGTGCAACTCCCCTTTCGAGAATCACCATCGGTGTTGGGAGACAGTCGTTTGGCCGCTACAAAAAGGCTGCTTCATCTTGAACGTCGCTTAGCAAGAAATGACAAGATGCGGGCTCTTTATAATAATTTTATGAGTGACTACCTGGAACAGGGCCACATGAGGAAGGTGTCGGGTGCAGCATCTTTGAACATGGTGTATTATATACCACACCATTGCATATTTCGGAGTTTAGATGTAGATACTCACAAGTTTAGAGTTGTATTTGATGCTTCGATGCCAACGGTGGGCGGTCCTGCGCTAAACCAGATTCTATATAAGGGTCCAAAACTTCAAGCTGACATTGTAGACATCTTGATTGGACTGAGATTACACGATGTAGTTGTGGTTTGTGATATTCGTCAAATGTATCGGAACATCCAAGTGGCTGAAGAGCATCAGAATTACCAAAGAATCCTGTGGAGGTTCAATGTAGAAGATCCAGTTTCGGAATATTGTCTTACTACAGTGACATATGGTGTATCGGCTTCACCTTATCTAGCTATAAGATCTTTGCGTCAGTTAGCAATGGAAGAACGGAACAATCACCCGGCAGCATCGGAAGCATTGTTAAGGTCAACATATATGGATGATGTGGTTGTTTCAGTCAAAACCATCGGAGATGCGGTTTCACTGCTAAGAGAACTGGTTCTAATTGCAGGTAAAGGAGGTTTTGAACTTCGAAAATGGATGAGTAATCGACCGGAGGCATTGGAGACTATACCCCCAGAACATCGGGCTCTGACTTCTGATTGTTTTTCTTTTAGTGAGGATGAGGATGTCGCAACTAAAATCCTGGGTTTGGTCTGGAACCCAGCAGTGGACAGTTTTACATTTCACACTAAGTGTGGCCACAATGTTGTTAGTAAACGGATGAATATTATCCGGGGTCGNGTCCGATGTAAGACTTAGCCCATGACTTTCTAATTTGCTGAGGAAAAATGCTAAAAATAACGGTAAATTCTACTAGTTACCTGTCATCAGTTTTTTTTTGTAATCTAATACTGCATTAATAATGAAAGAAAAGGAGTCTCTCCACAAAATAAAACTTTATTGGCAAAGCGCTTTCAACCTGACTAGAGGCCATCATCAGTTGAAAGCGCTTTGCCAATGAAGTTTTATTTTGTGGAGAGACTTCTTTTCTTTTATTATTTACAATGGACTCCATCCACGCTCACTCTAAGGATATAATACTGCATAATACATATTACTTAAAGATGGAGTCATAGAAAAACACTGATTAAGACAGAATGGATATTTTTGAAATAAAAATTCAATGCTTAATGTTGTTATGAAAGAACTTAAAAAGAGAAGAAAGGATTGACCATTATTTCTTATGGTAAAATTGTAAGGCTGTAAAAAAGGATAACGATGAATAATGCCAAATGTATTTTCTGGTATAATATGAGATCTGGAACCTAATGGAACAACGTGTTTCCTTTTTATCTGGTTTTATAGAATAAAGGATGGGGTACAATTATCTAAATGCAGGGGTTCTTTTTTAATATTGCCAAATTAATTTAATGAAAACAATAAACTAAATGTTTTGCATAAAAAGAAGAATAAAGTTAATGCATTTCTACATAAATAGTTTCGGATATTGAATGGACCATAACTATGGTCCATAAAGTAGGAATTACAAAAGGATGCATAGAATTTTTATATTCGGTCCATTAAATATGAAATAATTCTGGAGCAAAGATGCGCAAACCGGATGAGTTTTGTTTATGACAAAACTCAGTTTTGTTGATGATGACCTTTTGGAGTTGAAAGCCGGCTTTGTTTTTTAATAAACTAATTTAGTGGAGAGACTCTTTTATTTATCATTATACGATGAACTCCTCTAGTGCTACCGTTTTGATTGGTATAAAGTGCTTGGATGGTCTTGAAAGCGCTTAATACAATAGTACAGTTGAAATCCCGGTTTGGGTTTTTTTGCAACCTCATAACTTTTCAACTATTATGTTTCAATAGTTTGAAATCCCGGTTACGGTTTTTTTGCAACCTCATAACTTTTCCACTATATGTTTCAATAGTTGAAATCCCGGTTTCGGATTTTTTTGCAACCTCATAACTTTCCACTATATGTTTAAACAGTTGAAATCCCGGTTACGGATTTTTGCAACCTCATAACTTTTCCACTATATGTTTCAATACATATTATTACTATCCCAGAAGTTCCCAATCCTATATTACTGTTATCAAAACGGAAAACAACGATCAACTACCTAGAAATATATTAGAATGCAAAAATTAATAATTCTAGAAACATGTCATACAGTTGGAGATTTTTTTAAACCACAAAACATTGTACAAAACCGCAGAGATAAAGTAATAGTAAGAAAAACGCTAATTATGGAATTAACTGCAAACAAAAAACGACTGCAACAAAAGACATTGACTTTCCTTTTATCAAATGACGACATAACTACAACAAAAGACTATACTGACTTTTCTTTTATCAAATGACGACATAACTACAACAAAAGACTATATTGACTTTTCTTTTATCAAATGACGACATAACTACAACAAAAGACTATATTGACTTTTCTTTTATCAAATGACGACATAACTACAACAAAAGACTATATTGACTTTTCTTTTATCAAATGACGACATATTTGCATCAAAAGAATATATTAGGACAAACCCATATAGTGTAATGTAAATGATTTTTAATAATGAAAAAACACTAAATCAAAAAAATTAATATATTTGTTAACTACAATAGCATAAAAAAGTATAACTGACCGGTTTCGACTTTACGTCATCATCAGAGCTGTTTACATACTGAAACCTGAGACTCAGTCTGTAAACAGCTCTGATGATGACGTCGAAAGTCGGTTTCGACGAAAGTCGAAACCGATCAGATTTAATTTTTTTATACTTTTGTGGTTGACAATATATTACTTGTTTTTTTTATTCTTGTGTTTTATTTTTTAAATTAAGGTGAGTTTATTCTACAAAATCTCCGTCAAAACAACTAATGACCTAATATTAAAGATGGTGAATTGGTAATACCCGTCCCATTTATAAATCTAGCAAAATTGCTGACAAAATAATGAAAAGAATTAAACAATAATAATAAATAGTGATGGACTTAATTATAAATAAATACTGTATCTGCTTTAACATGGAAACCCATATTTCCAAATCAGAATATATCTCTAGAAAAAATAATACTCTAAATCAAAATAAAGAGATATTATAAGCATTGGAAAGAAAACCCTATTCAAAGTATCACAACAAAAACAGAATATACCAACCTAAATCAAAGAGGAAAGGTTTTAAACATATATTTATGTGTGTGTGCTTTTAAAAATAAACATGAAAAACACCTACAAATAGAAGCTCTTTACCAGTAATACATGAAAAGGAAAATTTATAATAATTCGCTTGCATAATTCAGTACACAATAATGTGAGCCATTTCTGTATGTTTTGTAGATTCAGTATTTTTAAATAATCTTAAATATATTTTTTAAAGTAATTTTAAATATAATAATATAAATTTTGAAACAACTAATCTAATGTAAATCCAAGTTAAGTTAATGTTTAGGATATTAATATTGAGATTTTAAAATATGAAAAAAAACACTGTTTAAACTAAATGTTAAATTAAGGGGTGTAGCTAACTTAAAAAAAGTTTATTAGATAATTGTAAAAATTAAGTAAGAAAGAAATTAATAAAAAACGAGAGGCATACGAGAAACATAAACATGACAAAATACATAAAAATATACGTAGTATCTTAAATATATCCATAGAGTCTATTATAAAAATGAAAAAATAAGTCACTCCATGTAACAAAACTTTTTTGTTTTTAAATTTTTTTTTATTTATTATAAAAAACTAAACGTTTGTACCCTGTGTCGAATAGGTTTGAGAGCTGTGGTCCAAAGGGTAAATAAATAAATAATTCTGGCGCGGTGGTCCGCATGTTCGGGCGAAATTCCTTTGATGCGTGTTTCCGTGCTTTTTATATAAGTTTACAACTACTAAATAAATAATTCCGGCGCGGTGGTCCGCTGTCGGGCGAATTTCATTTAGAATACGTGTTTCCGTGCTAAACAACCATTTTCTTGCTTATGCAAGAACCATGCCCATTGCGTGGTTCCGGTTCATGCTTTAGAACCTAAGCAGTTACTCAATTGTCAAGCACTGCTCGTAACTCATTTTGTCTGTATTTTCCAAAGGAAATGCGCATAACTATCCAGTTGGTTTGCACAAAACTATGCCTCTAAAATTAGAAGTACGCTCTATTATTTGCACTAGTTTAAAGCTTAGTTTACTTATCTTTAAGCTTAGTCAGTTATCTTTAAGGTTTTAGCGCATTTCCTTTGGAAAATACAGACAAAATGAGTTACGAGCAGTGCTTGACAATTGAGTAACTGCTTAGGTTCTAAAGCATGAACCGGAACCACGCAATGGGCATGGTTCTTGCATAAGCAAGAAAATGGTTGTTTAGCACGGAAACACGTATTCTAAATGAAATTCGCCCGACAGCGGACCCACCGCGCCGAATTATTTATTAGTAGTTGTAACTTATATAAAAAGCACGGAAAATACGCATCAAAGGAAATTCGCCCGACATGCGGACCACCGCGCCAGAATTATTTCCTAGTTGTAAACTTATATAAGGTAAAAAAACGATAAAAAATGATCGACCCTTCCAGGATGTGAACCCAGGTACCCTGAGTTTGAGTGGTTGTATTGACTCCGGACCAACTGCATCATCTCAGAGGCCCAAAAAACATTGAAAACGACACCCTTACTCGAAATTTAATTTTCAACGACCGTAATTTTGGTTTTCTATAATTTTGTGGTTTTTTCGACTTTTTGGTAACTTAAAGTGGTCGTATCGACTTCGGACTGGTTTCATTCGATTCCGCGCCCAAAATTACATTGAAAACGACACCCTACTCGAAATTTATTTTTTATCGACCTAAATTTTGTTTTCGGGAATTTAGAATGGTTTTTTCGATTTTTAGGTCACTTATAGTGATCGTATCGACTTCAGACCGGTTTCATTCGATTTAACGTCTCAAAAAAAACATAAATATTGACCTTTTTTTGCGGCAAAAAATATTAACCCTGAATTTGCCGATTTTTTGAAAATTTCCGCTGACTCAGCAAAACGGGTTAATGACGTCACAAAAACCTGGTTTTTAATAGGGTTCGTGTCCTCCCGAAGGTTGATTTTTGTACTAAGTTTGTTTAAAAAATATTAATCCGTTCGAAAAGATAGAGTGTTTACAAGAAAGTGTCTAGAAATACATATAAAATACATATATATATATATATATATATATATATATATATATATATATATATAAATATATAATATATATATATATATATATATATATATATATATATTAATATATATAATATATATATATATATATAAAGTTTCAAAAAATATTTTTTCGTCATAAGGGACCTCTGAAACGGATTTGTGTCGTGGTCCGAGGTTCGAAATTCGCCATGCGCTATCCATTAGGCGAAATTTTCAAAGGAAATTCGCTAAAACTACGTTCTTGGTGGAGACGTTTCACCCTACCCTATGGTCATAATCATTCATCTGTAAATATTAAAAATAAACATCCAATAAATTGATAGAAAAAGTAATAAATAAGAATACAAATCTACAGAAAAAAGTTAAAAATAAGTACTTACAGTTAAAATAAAGTAAAAAGAAGGTTCATAATCACCCTAAGGGGAAAAGTCAAGAAATTCAAAAGGTATCACCTCATCATCCAAGTCAAGCAAAGAAACTACAAAAACAGAAAAAAATAAAGGGAAAATAAGGGTCAAGCAGAGAAGTAAAAACAGTAAGAGTAAGAAAATTCAAAAGACTTCTTTTTTGCCTGCATACTTACTTATATGTTCACTTTCTCTGCTTTTACTACTAGCTGTTCCCTGTATATTTTTATCAGGTTTGTTAATTTCTTTTGAATTTTCTTACTCTTACTGTTTTTACTTCTCTTGCTTGACCCTTATTTTCCCTTTATTTTTTCTGTTTTTGTAGTTTCTTTGCTTGACTTGGATGATGAGGTGATACCTTTGAATTTCTTGACTTTTCCCCTTAGGGGTGATTATGAACCTTCTTTTACTTTATGTTTTAACTGTAAGTACTTATTTTTAACTTTTTTCTGTAGATGTTGTATTCTTTTATTATTTTTCTATCAATTTATTGATGTTATTTTAATATATTACAGATGAAGATTATGACCAGTAGTAGAAAACGTCTCCACCAAGAACGTAGTTTTTATTTATTTACCCTTTGGACCACAGCTCTCAAATTTATTTATTTAATCTTTTATTTCATCTTAGATTTTTTTAATTTTGTTACCTTATACTTTTCTCCTTCAGTTGGTTATTAATGTTTTGTTATACGTATTCTGTTTTTCTTGTTTGTTAGGTTTTGCACTGATTATAGCCCCTAGTTTTATTTAAAGTGCTGTGTCAATGAAGTTTTGTTTCGAGGAGAGACTTAATGTGGCCGCTAAGCGACCCTAAAGGCCATGGCCGCTAAGCGACCGTAAAGGCCATGGCCGCTAAGCGACCGTAAAAACCATGGCCACTAAGCGACCCTAAGAACCGAGACCGCACAGATGCGACAGACCAAAGGCCCGTATTTTCCTATGAAGTTTTAGGTCTTCCGGTGAAAATGGTTTTCTGTATTTTTCTAATTACTATCCTATTTTTATAAACAAGTTCTTCATTGGCAAAAGTATACAATATTTATTTTGTGTAAACCGGATACATATTTATTTATTGACTTGGGTAATTTGTGCCATTTTTATTTTATTTTTGTTATTTTGAGGTATAAATTTTATAATTTTTTGGGAGTGTGAGGGATTTGATTGGGTTAAGGATAATTTTATATATATTTTTTTTTGGTTTGGGTATTTTATTTTTTTAATATTGTCAAAAGATATTTTTAATGATGGTCCGAATAGAATTATATTGTAAAGGTAGTTAGCAGAAGTTTCAAAAAGGGTTGCCTCTGCAGTCTGACTTTTGACGATTTAACCCTGGCATTTGCCTCGAAAATTGAGAGAAACCACAGGAAAACCTCAATCAGGTTGATCTGATACGCGGGTTCTGGGTGTAAAGGTTATATTATTATTTTTTACGTTTAGGGGTTTAACTGCTAAGGTTTAGTGTCAAGATTTTTAGATTTTTTTAAGGCTAAAGAAAATAGTTAATTTTATTTACGACTTTAAGTGTACACTGTCCTATTAAATGGGATCTTTATACCTATCTCCCTGATGTTATTAAAAAAAATATCAATGGTTTCTTCTGGCAGAATGTCTGAGCCAAATATTTTGAAACTTAGGCTGCTATTGGATTCCCATGCGCCTAGGATGTGCATTATTGTGTCATCGTTGTTTTTTTAAATCTTGGACAAACAGGAATATATTTAAGAAGAATGGTTAAATGTTTGTATAACCTACTGGAACCAGTAGGCGTACCATGTACCTTTTTTGATTTTCCATGTTCCACTTGTATTAGTTCTTATTAGTTGCTTTGATTATCTACAATTATCACGATTTAACAATGATTTTTCTGTTTTCTCTAAACTTCAGTCGTTAAAAAAACGCGATCGAAATTTTATGGATTTCTAAAGATCTAGAAGAATACAGTTTTAAGTTTTTATGATGGATCGAGCTGTGGAGTGCTAAGATTAGAAGAAATAAACTAAACAAGTTTCCGTCTCTCACTCATTATAATTACTAATAACAAAAGCCGACTGTCAACCGTTAACAGTCGTCATCAGTTCCTGTTTAGTTGGTCTAAGTTTAGTTGCCCCGATTTGTAGATCTGTATCTAATGTTTCTTATCTTGTTGGCAACCTTGACGGAGAACCCTTCTGGGTGAAGAAGAAGAAGAAAAACGTGTTAACCTATCATGTCCGCTGCCCTTTTATTGTACTCGTGTGCGGCAATTTTCTGATTGTGAAAAATAGTTTATGGGAGAACTAAAATTATGGCCTTACTACCCCGGACCGGTCTCGGGCAGGCATCATATCATATCATTCATTCAAGGTAAAGCTTAACAAAGTTGCATTAGTTACTACAGTCCTTGTTGTCCGGTACCAGTTCTGGCATCATCTACGATTCGGGTAGATCGGCCCAAGATTGGTACATTTTTATGGTCCTTGCGAGCCTGGGATGGATTTGGCTCATTGTGAATAGTTTATTTCGATTAATATCACCAAAGTTCGGCGGTGAAAAAGTGCTGGTTACCTTATTGGCCTGTCCCCGGAACGCCAGCAACTTATTTGTTTTATATTCCAAATAATCAGTCTTTTGAGGTTTTGTTTTATTATAGTTTTCTTTTATTGTAAAAATTTATGATAATTATTATTTCATTAAAATTTTGGTATTAATACAATCGCGAATGAAGATAAAAGTTCGGAAGACGGGAAACAATTTGAAGTTTGTTTTAATTATTTGTTTGTATTTTCACTTATTTACGTGCTAAATGTTGAAATTATATTTATATTTATTATTGAAAAGTTATGTTTAAGTCTATTTTACAAGTGCCTATGAAGTTAGCGTAATTTTTGGTTTATATTTTCATATTTCCCGGTCCATGGAGTTTTTATGGGGAGTAGATGTGATTTACAAGATGTCCGTAAACTAACTCATGGATATTATAGAAATAGAGCGGGCACTAGTTATTCTTAGTTTCTTTTGTACTTTTCTGATTTATAGACATTAACTTGTGAATTTTATTATATAGGTTCGGTTTTATTTTTGAAGTTTTTTTTGGTTATTAGGAATTTTCTTCTGAAGACTAGATTGTTTTTTGGTAATAGCAATTAAGAATTTGTGTAATTGCTTTAAAATTTAGTATAGTTAATTTCAATATAATTTAGTTGCTAATTGATTTTGTTGACTTTATAGTGGTAATTTTTTTTTTCATTTATTTTTTGGAGTGGAATAATTATTTTATTATTTATTTTTTTTATCACCAGTAATTTTCCGGAGAGATTCAATTCTTTTGTTTGTATTTAGATTAAATTTTTAAGGCTATTGCCAATTATATTGTTTGAGTGCGGAAAGTAATTATTTGTTCTGACAATTTTCGAGACTAATTTATTTATCTTTACTTCATTTCGGTATTTCCAGATTAAATTAATCAGTTTGTGTACGGATTTAACTTGTTTTAAATAATATACATATTAAATATTCGTCATCATGGGGGTTATAGATGATGTCAAATTTCAAGTAAAAATATATAGTCGGAAAATGGAAAAAATGAATGAAACTGCGGTGAAAGTTGAAACTGATCGGAATGATAAAAAGAGTTTAGCTTTGTTAAAGGCAATGACTGAGAAAATAGAGACCATCTTTGAAGGTTTTCATGAGGCTATTAAGAAGATTAATTCCTACAATGCAAAGCAGTTTCCACGCATAGAAGAAGAGGATATATGGGAGGATGCGGCTGCTAAATTTGATGCCTGTTATTTTAATATCAAAGCAGTGCTGCTGGAGGCTAGCCCGGACAATGTCAACGAAATGTCATTTAATGTAAGTACTCAGGCAGGTACTCATTCCCTAAATCCAATTACCTAAATTACAACTTATAGAATTTGATGGTAAAGCCAAAGACTGGCCTTGTTTTTCGGACTTCTTTGTGGCCGCAGTCCATAACAATCATTCATTAACTGATATACAACGCCATGTTTATCTTAGATCGGCATTAAAGGGTGAAGCATTGTCCCGAGTTAGCTCCTTGCCATTAACGGGGGCCAACTATTCAGTTTGTTGGGACAATCTAAAAGCAGTGTATGATAACACTCATACGCAGACTAACTCTTATTTAGAGGTTCTGTTTAGCCCAAGTAGGATTGTTCGGGAAGCTACAAAGGTTAGAGAATTTAGTGTGGAGATTGCGGAGATCACTGGAGCACTGACAGCATTAGGTCACAACGTGGAACAGTGGGCAGTCCCGGTTTATTTATGCTGACTAAGCGATTATGTTTCATGGAGTGGATCGCTGTTATACCTTCAAGAAAAGGCAGTCTCGGATCGGATTCAAATTGTGATTAGGAATAAACTTTGTTGGAAATGTTTGAAATCGGATCACATTTCCCCTCAGTGCCCTCAACGAACAGGATGTTCTATTTGTTCTAGGCCGCATCATGTCCTCCTTCACAATGGGAGAAGACATGACAGCAACCACTCAGGCGGAGCTAGCAATCAAACCAAAGACTGCGCTGCACCACCAGCTCAGACGGATAAGAATGAGGGCGACCCGGCGGCCGGAAATAATACATTTGTTGCCGCAGTGCAAAACAAATGTAACTCAAAAGAGGGAGTCATTCTCCTAGCGACAGTGCGTGCACATATACAAGACGGCACGGGTAAATATCAGCCAGTAAAGGTACTTCTTGACTCGTGTAGTGAGGGAACATTTATAACAACCAACTGTGTCAATCGTCTTAACCTCACCATTTCCAAGGCGGATGTGTCGGTTTATGGGTTAGGTAATGCAACACTCGGTGAGACTAAGGGCAAAACGCATTGTATCTTTAAACCGATAGATACATTGCAAGTAAAAACGGACGCGCTTGTGATAGATCGGATTTCTAAGAGCCCTTCTATGCCATGCTACTCTGGCAACTGGGAGCACATAGAACAATTACAGTTAGCAGATCCGGAATACTGCACCCCTAGTGAAGTTGATATATTACTAGGGCTGAATGGTATGGTCATGTTGATCGGCCCATAAATAGTCGGGCCCAAGGGTTCTCCGGTTGCAATCAAATCCATATGGGGCTATTGCTTAATAGGAAGAGTGGGCAAGCTACCTCAAAGAGTGCATGCTTTTCATGTGTCAGTTTCAGAAGAAATTAAAGACATTAATTTCCTTATGAAAAAATTTTGGGAAATAGAAGAAGTTTCAACCAAACCTCCACTGGGAAAAGATGATCAAGAGTGTGAACTTCATTACGAAACTACCTTTAAGCGTTTGGCAAATGGTCGTTTTTGTGTGCAACTCCCCTTTCGAGAATCACCATCGGTGTTGGGAGACAGTCGTTTGGCCGCTACAAAAAGGCTGCTTCATCTTGAACGTCGCTTAGCAAGAAATGACAAGATGCGGGCTCTTTATAATAATTTTATGAGTGACTACCTGGAACAGGGCCACATGAGGAAGGTGTCGGGTGCAGCATCTTTGAACATGGTTATTATATACCACACCATTGCATATTTCGGAGTTTAGATGTAGATACTCACAAGTTTAGAGTTGTATTTGATGCTTCGATGCCAACGGTGGGCGGTCCTGCGCTAAACCAGATTCTATATAAGGGTCCAAAACTTCAAGCTGACATTGTAGACATCTTGATTGGACTGAGATTACACGATGTAGTTGTGGTTTGTGATATTCGTCAAATGTATCGGAACATCCAAGTGGCTGAAGAGCATCAGAATTACCAAAGAATCCTGTGGAGGTTCAATGTAGAAGATCCAGTTTCGGAATATTGTCTTACTACAGTGACATGGGTATCGGCTTCACCTTATCTAGCTATAAGATCTTTGCGTCAGTTAGCAATGGAAGAACGGAACAATCACCCGGCAGCATCGGAAGCATTGTTAAGGTCAACATATATGGATGATGTGGTTGTTTCAGTCAAAACCATCGGAGATGCGGTTTCACTGCTAAGAGAACTGGTTCTAATTGCAGGTAAAGGAGGTTTTGAACTTCGGAAATCGGATTTTAATGTTTTTCTTTTAGTGAGGATGAGGATGTCGCAACTAAAATCCTGGGTTTGGTCTGGAACCCAGCAGTGGACAGTTTTACATTTCACACTAAGTGTGGCCACAATGTTGTTAGTAAACGGATGATATTATCGGAGGTCGCCAAGTTATATGATCCTTTGGGATTAATATGCCCAGTTATTTTTGTTGGCAAATGTCTTATTAGAGAATTGTGGCAATTGGGTCTTGACTGGGATGATGTTCCTGCTCCAGCAATTTGCGAGCAGTGGGAAACTTTTCACCGAGATCTTCCAATGCTGGAAAATTTGAGGTTACCTCGCTCGTTACATCTTGATGGTGCTACTGACGTACAGTTGCATGGGTTTAGTGACAGTTCGCAGAAAGGATATGCTGGAGTGGTTTATGTTCGGACAAATCACCCTGATGGAGTACGGGTCAATCTGGTCATGGCGAAGTCGAAAGTAGCTCCGGTACAAATAACAACCTTACCCAGGTTGGAACTCTGTGGGTTAGAATTGTTATCCAGGCTGCTACAGAGAGTTAAAAAATTGCTTGAACCCCACTGCTCTATCTCATCGGTTACTGCTTGGACGGACTCCATGGTGGTAGTTCATTGGGTTCAGTCTTGTCCTACAAGATGGCATACTTTTGTGGCAAATAGGGTAAGCTCTATTCAAGGACGTATCGCGCCCAGCGACCTTCGGTATGTACCATCAGAATCGAACCCTGCGGATTGCGCCTCTAGGGGCCTGTTACCTAAAGAGTTAATTTATCATCCTTTATGGCTTACCGGGCCTAAGTGGTTAGTCGGACCACCGGATATCTGGCCAATTATGCCAAATAGGCCTAATGCTGAAGATAACGCAGTGAAAACAGAAACAAAGATTGCTATGTTATACGTAAATTTACCGGATAAATTAAACATGCCAGAAGAATTGTTTGCCAGATTCTCTCTATTCTCTCAGTTATGGCGGGCAGTAGCATGGATCTGCCGCTTTGCACATAATCTATGCCATCCGGCGGCTAGACGCCATGAGAAATTTTTAATGACGGCTGATTTGACAGAAGCCTTACACATGTGCGTCAAATGGGTCCAACATTCCGAATTTCATTCCGATATGATAGAGATTACAAAGGGCCAACGACTCACCCGTTTGAAAAAACTCAATCCATTTATAGACGGAGATGGTCTCCTGCGTGTCGGCGGCAGGTTGACAAACTCTTCGTTACAATTTGATCAAAAACATCCCATGTTGTTGCCAAAGAAACACCATTTGACAGATCTCATCATTGAATATTACCATCGGAAATTCCTCCACCCGGGACCGTTAAATTTGCATTGCTTAATTCAAAGGCAGTTTTGGATAATTAACGGACGTGAAGTTATTAGACATAAACTGTCTAAATGTGTTATCTGTTATAGAGCTAAACCAGTGGCTGCTCAGCCATCTATGTCGGATTTACCGGCGTCACGCCTTCTGTCAAATGTAAAACCTTTTAGTACATGTGGTGTTGATTATGGAGGACCCTTCCTAATTAAATTAGGAAGACTGCGCAACGCGCGCACTTACAAGGCATATATATGTCTCTTTGTGTGCTTCTCTACGAAAGCACTGCATCTGGAATTAGCTAGTGAACTCACGACAGATGCATTTTTAGCGGCATTAAAGCGGTTTATGGCTCGGCGTGGTGCCATTCAAGAAATCTGGAGCGATCGAGGCACTAATTTTATAGGTGCCAAGAGGAAGCTTAAAGAGTGGGAAGACTTGACTCTTTCAGATAAGTATGATAATGCCGTTGGGTTGTTGATGTCGTCTCGTGGCATCTCATGGAAAACACTTCCGAGTGCCAGTCCTCACATGGGTGGCATTTGGGAAGCTGGAATAAAGTCGGTTAAAACCCTGCTGTCTAGAGTGATTGGCCAGCAAATACTTACCTATGAAGAGTTTTATACGGTGCTAGTTCAAATAGAAGCCACTTTGAACTCTCGGCCTTTGTGTCCGATGAGTCCGGATGTTAATGATTGTCAGCCCCTGACACCAGGTAGTTTTCTAATGGCTGACCCTCCGCGGATACTTACAGAGCCAGTTACTTCAGATGTTCCTCGTAATTTAAGAGATCGCTGGTTGCTATTGAATCACTTAATTACATCCTTTTGGAAGCAATGGTCGATAACCTATGTTAATACCCTTCAACAAAGACACAAGTGGAATCAAGAAATACCTAACGTGGCGGAAGGACAAATGGTCATCATTAAGGACAATAATCTGAGCCCTGGCAAATGGGCCATTGGACGAATCCAAAGAGTTTTTCCCGGCAAGGATTCCATTGTTAGAGTGGCAGAAGTGAAGACAGTTACTGGAGTTCTAATAAGACCCGTCGTCAAACTCTGCCCACTCCCCTTCACTTGTTGAAGGTGGGCGGTTAGGGGAGTCGCACCCCATTTTTAGTTTGATTTATTATTTTGCGACACTTTATGATTTACAATTTATTTTTTTTGTTAATTTTTTTGTTGTATTTTTGTTTTTGCTCTTTGGTAGTAAATTGTATTTAACCTCAAAAGACTGGTAGGCCTGAGCTGTTTGCTTAGGAATGATATTCCTAGGTGGGCGGTATGTTTAGTTGAGTCTAAGTTTAGTTGCCCCCGATTTGTAGATCTGTATCTAATGTTTCTTATCTTGTTGGCAACCTTGACGGAGAACCCTTCTGGGTGAAGAAGAAGAAGAAAAACGTGTTAACCTATCATGTCCGCTGCCCTTTTATTGTACTCGTGTGCGGCAATTTTCTGATTGTGAAAAATAGTTTATGGGAGAACTAAAATTATGGCCTTACTACCCCGGACCGGTCTCGGCAGGCATCAGCATCATATCATCATTCAAGGTAAAGCTTAACAAAAGTTGCATTAGTTACTACAGTCCTTGTTGTCCGGTACCAGTTCTGGCATCCATCTACGATTCGGGTAGATCGGCCCAAGATTGGTACAGTTCCGGTGATTATTAAAAAAGTAGATCAGTCGTACCATCAAGTCAAATCATAACTTGTCAAAACATCATCAAGTCAAGTTTGTGCCATTGGACTCAATGGTAGACTTCTGATCTATTTTTTTAATACTCACCGGCAGTGATGATGACCGTCAACGGCTGAAAGTCAGCTTTGTTTTTAGTAATTATAATGAGTGGAGAGACGGAAACTTGTTTAGTTATAAGTTTCTTATTACAGGGACTCCCATTGCTTATAGGCGAGAAGAAAACAAAATTTTGTATGCTCCCCTATAACCTGTATGAGGATAAACTAAATGTTTTGTTGTGCAGCTTGATTCAAATAACTGAATGCTGGTCGTAGGTTCACCACTTACGTAAAAAGGGTACACAAATATCTCCGTATAAACTAAAAAGGTCAATTTAGCGAATCTTACAAGAATGTAGCTATTATTTTATTATAACATCGGTTTATGTCAAAGAAAGTATGGCTTGCAGAGCTTGCCAAAAGCAATTCCCAGTGAAAATAAGGCTTGGCAAAAGAAAGTTTGGTGTAAGGAATTTTTCGCAAAAGCTATAAATATATAAATGCTTTGTCGAAAGGACAGGCAGAATTATAGACTACAAACAAGTTATTCTTTCTTCCTTTTAATAAAAAACTGTATCAAGATATTTCCTAACTTATAAATAATAATGCTTACAATATGATTCTTTAAAGTACTTGACGAGTAAATAAAAAACAAACTTAAACACGTACGATTGTAGGAAAAACCCTTATTTTTCTATTTATGCCACAATGTGTCTCAGGCTTCCCAAGTGTTCCAAGAAAATCCCCAGAGACCTGAAAAACAAAAAAAAAATAAAAATTCAAGAGTAGGAATAGGAAATAAATAAAATAAAGAGATAAAGGCAAGGAGAAGTGTTGTGGAACGTCTGTGGGAAGGTTGGTAGACAATAGAGAACTAATTGAATTTCCTAGTTTGATACTTTGTAAACATTTCTAGTTGACTCTTCTTTCCCTCTCTTATTTGTTTAGTTCAGCCGTTATTTTAGAGAGATATATCTAGATAGGAGAGAGGACCTTGGCTTTAGTGTCAATTATAATCGTATTAATGAATATGAATTAATTCTAATTAAAAATCGATCCAAATATATTATATTTGGATCGATTATATCGATTATATTAATATATAATTATAATATAATAATAAGAATCTGCTTCCGTAGCCGCGGTCGTATAGTACTGGACTTCGATACCGGAGGTCCGGGGTTCACAGCCTGAGCTATGCTCTCAGATTTGTATGAATAGAATTTGTTGTAATAAGATTTCGCCAACTTTAGCTTTACTTTGAGCATAGTAGATGTGACCCAGCTGAGGTAGATCCCGCAGGGCGAATACCTTGAAGAGCCGAAAGGTCCTAAAACGGGCATTATTATTATTATTATCCTTATCTTCTATGGTAGAAGAGGAAGCATTGCAATACCAAAGTATGACGCCGTGTCATTACTCACAGAAACCTAACAATTAAAGTTGGTGTCTCTATGTATAGATATGAATGTATGTACAATTCTATGGGAATATAGCAAACGGCTGAAACAAATTATATGAATTGCACAAGAATAAAGTTATGAAAAAACAGATTTTTCAAATTTTTAATTTTGAAACAAGAATTTCTGACATCTTATAATCCCATATTAAATGTTCCTAAAATTTAAATTGTAAATAAAATAAAATGAAATTTGAGTTGGTTTTGAAATGTTTTTGTATTTTTTTAAGTAAATGGAAACACTACTTGAGTACGCCATAATTAGAAGCCCATTTTATAGCTAAATAGCACAATTACCAAAACATGTGCCATCAAAGCAAATTAAATAGTTACCGTCCTGACCAAGATTCGAAACCCGAGAGAAGAAGTAATTACTTAGCAAGGAGGAAAGCCCTAAACCTCTTGGTGATTTATTGCTTACTCGATTGTTTAAATTTAATGCAGTCGTTATTTAAGATTATATTTTATTTTATTTTTTTACTTTCTGTTTATTTTTTTTAAATCTTACCATATGTTACTCTTGTGTGACTTGATTTGAGGCAACATTTGTCTAAATAAATATTACCATTAGCCTGTAGCGTGATAACAATAAGTACTACCACGTACATTTATGAGCGAAAATTAGTAGTTTATACTCTATTTTAAAGCAACGTGTTTAAAAATCAACTTTTAGTCATCAAAGCAACCTCATGAGCTTTATTTTCACGATAAAAATTCGCTGAAAATGCTTGGTCGAAATGACTATGTTTCCCCTTCTTATTGCGTAATTATCTATTGTATGTCTAATGTTATGAACGCGCTCATTTCGTTTTCGTTTTGGAAAATCCAAAACAAATGACTTACATGTCGAACTTAGAATTAATTTTTCTTTAAAACATAATGTATTCGAAAGGAAATTCGCCGGCTTGCAGCTCTCTATGCCAGAATTATTTTAACTTTTCGGCTAAACTAAATGTCAAGAAATGTTTCATTGCATTACTCTGACAAATACACAAACTCTATTTGGATGTTTGTGTGTATAGAACATTAAGTAAAATGAAAGACAAACATTTCAAAAAAAGTGAGTTAGCTTTACAAAAGTTGTTGAACTGGTAACAATCTAAATAAGTCTTTTTATCTAGAGTTTTGTTTAGATTAGCAATCTAAATTAAAGTCTAATTAATTTATCCTTCCCTAACTCAGAGATAGAACATTCTCTTTAATTTTAAGAGTAAGAGTGGAAATAAGGAGACGACGCCGACGCTATTAGTTAAGTTACGGGGAGTTTGGACTACTTCTACACTCACAACAACAGAAGCATTTACTCTTAAAATGGAGCAAGAATTTAAAAGTTCGAAAGTTAAAATATTCTAGTAGTAAATAAAGCAAAACAAATAATAGCAAACTGTTATTTATGAGTTTGAATGAGGCTTATGGACAAGGTACAAAGAATGGACTTATGGACTCCCTGTATATCAGACGCTTATTTAAACCCACTAAATATTTTTTGTGATAAATTAAGCCAGTCAAACTGTCCTTGTGGTTTAGGTCATTAAAACATATTGACCTAACCACAACGGAGGATTGGGACAAGATGTTAGACATTTATAAGGTGACAATTCGATGTAAACAAACTAAACGCATTGGGAGGTTATAACCTGAGGTTTTTATGAGTAACGTGGGACTTCATTACAGGAATCGGTATAGACGGTCAAAATTGAAAATTTACAATTTATAAGGCGCGGTCGAATATCCACGGCCTTCTAGAACATTGGATCTCCAACAAACTTTTTTATAACGTTTTTTTTAATTTTCAGTAATTAGCCGGATTTGTGATAAATGAAGCTTATTTCCGTAATCTGCACGCTCTTTTGGTGGTTAATCTCAAAGAGTATTTACATTCACTCAACGATTTATTTTTAATCTAACTTGGTACATACATAACTACTGTTAGACGTCAATGTTCACAAATATGACATGTCAAAATATAACACAGATCAGGTAAATAACATTGACGTCTAACAGTAGTTATGTATGTACCACGTTAGATTATAAATAAATCGTTGAGTGAATGTAAAGACTCTTTGAGATTAACCAAAAGAACGTGCAAATTACGGAAATAGGCTTCATTTATCACAAATCCGGCTAGTTACTGAAAACTTTGAAAAAAAAGTTTGTTGGTGATCCAATGTTCTAGAAGGCCGTGGATATTCAACCGCGCCTTAAATTCCGGACTATAACCTAACATGTGTGTATGCCAAAGAATGTATTTTATTCATAAAAATCCTCGAATTGAATCTCCTTATAAATTTTATCAGCTTGGATCTTGGCTTCTCTATACTTAAAGTCAAAATCTCAAAATATATATAAAATGTTTTCACATTTTATATATTTATTGTTATGTGGTGTAAAGCTGTATTTTTGGATTCGGGCGGATCTTAATCGATTCAAAGTGAAATGTTTACTTTTCCTTCTGAAAAGTATTGTGTTTGCACCAAATATCCGAAACCAGGATTTCAACTGAATTATCCGTTTCGGGTGTTTTTACCTCTTCTGAGGGGTTCCCACCAAGTTGCTCGTCTGTATGTGTTTGTTATTATCACAGCTTTTATTTTGTTCTTTTATTGTGCATGCTTGAAACTTCGTACAATTATTTAAATTACTTATTTTATAGTTACACTGCAATTCTATCATATACATAGATGCTACAAGTTTCATATATGATGTAGTTATTGTGGCCTGTTAGTAGTTATTGCTGGTCTTGACGGAGAGTCTACCTATTTGTAGAACTCCTTGGTGTGTTTGGTTTTTATTCTTTCCTTTTACTAAGTTTGCCCACTATCTGTTGACAGAGGGAATTTCTATATTTTATCTTTCGCCGAGGAGGTCCAAGGAATAAATTAAGCCATTTAAGAGAATCATGGTCCATTGGCCATTTTTAAGAGTCAATGGACAAGGAAATGAACATTTTTGCAGACTAATATTGGCTAGCGCATTCTGATTCTTCTAGAAGGGTTATCAGAGTTGTGGCGGGATGATAAGGATTTCACGAGTGATTAAGGATTAAGGGTTAAGTATCTGGAAAGGGCAAGGACGTGAACCAAATGGGATGTTGAGGTTATTATAAATGGTTAAGTTGGAGATATAAGCTGGAGAAGATGTAATCTTTCTAAGGATTTTGGATTGGTGTGATTGGTTTTTATTGAAGTTAAAGGGTTTTGTTAAGCCCTAGAGTTCAATTCCGTTGGGTCAAGTTGGTTTGAGGATAGATTTATAAAGTACAAGTTTGTTGGAAAGAGAAAGTTTGGATCTTTTGTCAAGTAGTGTTAGTAGCCGTTTGTTTTGTCTATTTGTCTTTATTCTTTTTGCTGATATGTGTAGTGGCTGTGTTAATTTGCTATCAAGATAAAGTCCTAGATATCGGGTGGATGTGGCTTGAGGGATTAGGCTCTGATTGAGGAAGACTGGGGGACAGATAGAATGTCTGAGAGTAAAGGTAACATGCACACTTTTCTGCTCATTTTCTCCTACACTTTCTCAACCAGGTTTTTATTAGGTTTAGGTGGGTTTAAAGGTTTTTGATGCTTGGATTGGGTTTTTGGAGGAGAAATAACTACATTTGTCAGCAAAAGACCATATACATATAGGTTGAGGTATGTTGAGGAAGGTCATCTGTGTAAAAGGAATATAAAATAGGGACCATAATACTTCCTTGGGGAACTCCGGCGTTTCTCCGGCTGGATTTGAAGCCACGATCTCCAGGTCGAAAGACGAGCGCTACGTCACAACGCCCAGGTTTCAATGCTATGTCACAACCTTCTAAGACTTTCTCAATGTGGGCTTGTCTATATATACTTTGTTTCAACTTTTCTTTTGAAATGATCGCCACTATGATTAAATAACCTTGCTACAAGTTTACCAACCCCCCGAAAAACGAAATACAAATAAAAAATAAAATTACCATGTTTTAAAAGTATTTTTGTATTGAAGGATCTCTTTAGGAGAGTGCTTAAGTGACCTAGTTGATTAAGGTGAGTTTTAAGCAAATCAAGATTGGCACTGTTATTCATACATTTGTCAATCAAATACACATTACCTCGATTTTTGCATAATTCTCATTCCATTAGCCATTTTTAAGAGCAAATGCAAAAAGAAATGAACATTTTTGCAGACAAATATTGCTAAACATGACTTATTGGTGCTTGAAAAATGGTGTTGAATGTTTTTATTCTCTCATTTACCAGGGGAAATGAGAGAATTACTTAGTTTTTCTAACAACTTTGTCGACAAAATCGCTACATCTGCAGCCCAATTGGGTTTGTTCAATTTTTCTAACCTATAATGTCCATTTTCTGTTTCAGATGAAGTCGTGGTGTTACGTTTTACTTCTATTATTATCTAAAGTTTTATGCTCACCGAACCCTGTAAAACGCGAAGCTCTTATCGAAGGTGATCTGACACTTGGTGGGTTGATGATGGTTCACGAACGCGGTGAATCCACAACGTGCGGTCCCGTGATGCCTCAGGGTGGCATACAAGCACTAGAGACTATGCTGTTTACACTGGACACGGTAAACAGTGATCCTAAAAGTCCGTTCTCACTTGGAGCCCATATTCTAGACGATTGTGATACGGATACCTATGGACTAGAGATGGCTGTAGATTTCATTAAAGGTAGGTTTTATACATACATTAAAATATATTATAAATAATTGTTTGATATCTAAAAACTTTTCTAAAAGCTTTCGCGTAACCTTTCTTTGTAAATTTTTATTTGCATGCGAAATAAATTTCTTTTCAAGATATTATGGTCCAGATACAAATGCTTTCACGGGTCATTCCATAAAATTTATAACAGTATTTCAAGTCGTTACATTTTCTAGTAACAGGTACTATATTTTTACCAGCAGATCTAGAGATATTCTACATATATTGACGGAAAGTGAGTTAAGGGTGAAACAATAATCAAGCTGATTGGACCCTCTTTCTGCTCAACCTACTTAACATTTGTATGCTTAACCATTCAAAAATTAGTGTTTTTCCTTCTTTGCTCTCTAAACATTTTTTACTTTCTTCACCTGTTGTTCATTTGTTTTCTATCCCAAAAATCTGAAAGTTTTTATTACTAATGCGGCTAAACTTAAGTTAGCCGCACACTCTAACACTTATGGTTAGAGGTATTTTATCACTACTTGAAATTGCACACGCTCGTAGCCATCGGCTCAACATCTCTTTCGAAGGACTGAAGGTCACTCTCGAATTCTGTGTTTCACAATAGACCGGATAGTCCTCCCGAAATATCCGGTTGACAAGCACATGTGCTAACCATTGCACCATTGTTAAACCCAAGATATCAGTGTAGTTAACGAAGTTATTTTTGTAAAAGTTCGCTAGGTGCGAGGAAAGAGGTTTAATTGTAATATTGACCATTTGCGAAAAAACTTGAAAGGACCTGTACTTTGATAGCATAATAATTATTGGTGGGTCACTTTAAGGGCTAAATTCTTCTAAATATCATGTTAGATTATCTAAATGTTATTAAATAAGCCTAAACTGTAATGATTTCCAAGCGGTTAGATCCCAAATGTTTTAAAGTAAGTCCGATTTTGATAGCAATGCAAATTTATATGCATATAATTAATCCTTAGTATTGATTTAATGTAGACTTTTTACAAATTGATTTATCAATCATAGTCATAGAGATGGTTCGATTTAGAGATCTAAAGTATATTATCGTTGAAGCTATTGCCGTTTTAGAGCCTTTTTTAACTAAAGATTTGATAGGCAAAATGTGCGGTAGAGTTGACAGTTCACTAAGCAAAAAAATACGTGCTAGGGTCTTTTTTGTAAAATTTCTGAGCCTGACAGTTTTATTTATATTCTGAAAAAGGAAATCACCGAGCAATACTGGTTCGAGTATGGTTTCTTTCGACCAAACTTTTCATAAATTAAACATAACATACCTTAACTTAAACTCAGATATAACTAGGGATAGTAATAAGGGAGAGGTAGTAGGTCGCCTAGCAAAAAGGGTATATTTTTGGACCCTTTTAGCAAATTATAAAAAAGAGCAAATGATAGTAGGGTCATTGAAGGGGGTAGGGGGTAAATTTTCTGAAAGTGAGGGACTCGCTGATCAAGAATATATATATGGTAAATAAAAAATAAACAAAGTTATATTTTATAAACTAAGTTATAAGTTATTATTTTATTATTATAGTTCCAGTTTTATAAATTAACATATTAAACATAATGTGAACAAATCACGTTTTTTGACTAATACATTTGAAAATTGCCCATTTACATAAACTAGTAATAAGACAAGCTAATATAGGACATTAACCATGAAACGTCCAAGCAACCCCCACTGCCGACGCCACGTTGCGGCCAAGAGTACGAAGGTGTCTTGTTTTCTAACTCCCTTATTAGATAGATAGATTATAGAGTCTACCCGACGAGTTCTTGTGTAGGAATTTCCCATGTAATCTAATGATGAGCTGTGACTTTATGATTTGTTTCAAAAGCTTTAACTAGAAACCACACATGCCCTATTGGCATACTAAACGTACTTGAAATCTCACTGGCTCGAAACCGCTGACTTAATGTCTCTTTCAAAGGACGGTATGTAAAAGGATTTCCATCTCTCGGATGAAAATCTTAGAGGCACCAATCGATATCGAACCAGGACTGTCTAGGTAGCGGACACACTTGGTGCACCGGGACCCACAGATATAAAGCTTCGTTTGTAACTTTTCAGTAGTTTGATTGATTTACTTTTTATTCGTTTGACTGAACACGTCGAGTATCGTGCTCAAATGAAAGTGTAAATACTTTGACACATTTATCGACCATTAATACAGACACCATTTTTCGGTTCTTTAAAATCTCTAGGTGCTTAAATGTGATCATTTTATGAAGATGTGTTAGTGGTTTTGCACATGAAATGCTTTTCCTTTCTATTATAGAAAAAGAAAAACCCAAAAAGCTTCACCATACCAAACTTTTGACAACGATTTATATTTCAATGTCACTTTTAAAGACAAAAGAAGATTTAAACCCGTTAAGGTCTTTTGAAAAAATGCTAAAAATGTTTGAAACTAACTCTGAACATTGATAAGAGGAAAAATACTTTAAAATGCGTGCTTCTATTGAACTAACGTGTCTGCATGTAGAGTTGATAATACTCTTAGAACAAAGTTTTCTAAACGACATGACGATTTTAGAAAATAAGGTATGTAGAGGTTTACCAGGATACTGACTCTATTTTAGTTTTTGAAATGGGTTTAAATTTTAAGGTCCTAATATTTCCAAATGTTAACCACAGAAGCCAAATTTCTACAACTATATTTAACAATTTTAAACCCTTATTACATTATTGCTTGGTCGCAAATCACTTTTGCAAATTGTTTAAATAGCTAAAAGGTCATAGCATCACTTTTGAAAATTTACTTTTTTAATACAAACTTTATAGCAAGAATAGTTGAAAAGTTTCCTTCACACAAAGCGGGCTATAAAAATGACAACAATTCCAATAAATCTTTTAACATCTTTTGTACAAGTATTCCGGAATACAACAAATGTCTAAGAGAGTATAGAACTTATTGAGAGGTATAAAATATCGAACCAAAGTAAATCTGTAGAATAAGACCACTTTGAACATTTTTAAGCTGGATTTTCTATTTATATGAAGCAATTATTTGGTCGAGAGATAAAAAGATAGTATGGGACACCAAAGATTAGGCAAACCAAAGAAACAAAAGAGGACAGAGTAGCCAGAGAGCTGAATAGAAGCACTGTGCTGGTATATGAATTTATTTTACAGTATATTATAAATTAACCGTGAGTATAACCCAAGGTTATACTCAGTTGACAGCATAGGAAGATAATATCAGGGAGCCAATGAGGTTAGTTATGGATGTTAAACTACCCCCAAAATTTCGAATCGGACCTACCTTTGTGGTAGGCTACCTTAATACTCTTTTCCCACGCTGTCAACTCATTATAATCGTGTGTTATACTATAATTATTAAAGAATAATATACTTTAAAAACAAGAACGATAGATTTAGGAAAACAATTAATAATAGTTATTAATTTCAATATTAAAATTTAAAATATTATTTTTATGTTTACCTGATAAAGCCTTAAACACCTCCCCAACTCCAGCTTGCTTTTTGGGGAGTATTGATCTAAAAAGCTGTATGTACAACTTTTTTGTACTTTTTATATCAAATAAATTATTTTGAATTTGAATAGACCTATCATCGCCGAAAATTAATAAATTAGGCGTTAATGTCGAATCGAATCTTCCAAAACAATAAATCAACAACAGGTATTAAGTCAATAACAAAAGTATAAGGATCGTCACACAACTCTGTACTGAGTCTATAAAATCTAACACAGCCTAACGAAGCACTTTCCTTAATAGCTCTTAACACTCTTTTGAAATTCGCTTGTCTTGGAATCAGTGGGCCGGATTTTTTTACGTTCTAACCTGTCTCTTAATAAATTGTTTTCTACAATAATTTATTACTAAAGATATAAATAATGAGGTTTCGGTTGAGATGTTTTTTTGACATAATACAAATTTTAAGGTAGACCTCTAAAACCCTAATAATTAGATTTCATTTTTTAAATGAGCAGTTTTTCCTCTCTTGAAAAAGCCTGAGTGACAAAAAGATTCTTTTCAGCTGTTATATCATTTTTTCTTATTTTAGCGAATTTTCATTATGAAAATGACGCTTATGAGGTTGTTCGGATGACGGAAGTTGAGGGTGGGAGTGAGTGGAATCGGTTCCTATTGGCTTCCTGATAACAAAAATATATGCCCGAAAAAAGTTTATATATATATGTATATATATATATATATATATATATATTATGTATATATATATTATGTATGTAAGAGTTTCTACCCTTTCGTATGGCGAACGATAACTCTCGAAGGCGTTGTCAAATTGAAACGAAACTTTGCAAATCGCGAGATGTTGTGGAGGTTACGAGGCCTATTGTTTATAAAAACATTATGACGTCATCAACCAAAGTTATGACGTCATGAAAAAAAAATTTTTTTGAAACTTGAAATGGCTTTAAAACAAGGTATTTCGTGTTTAGGTAGACGGCTAGCTGAATCGATTAAGACCAATTTCAGCTCAATCGAACCATCACAAATGGCGCAAATGGTATACATATATATATAATCTTGTATATATGTATACGTCTAGGTCAAAGAATCGTACGATATATCTTGGGTTCAGTAGTGTTAGAGGTTGGGGATATAGTATAAAAGAGGGGCCTCTACCTCTTGCTCCATCCTGGTAAGCCTGCTGTCCCAGAGAGACAGGACAAAAATGGCTTCCACTAAACCACGCCGAGCAAAGCAGGCCCGTAAAGCGGAAGAACCTCGAAGAAGTCTTTATATGGTCGAAGTCATTCTAAAACGATTGCGACCGGTTTCAGCTCAATCAGACAATCCTAAGATAGATGGTTCACTCCCGAGTGTAGTAGGAACACTCAATTGACAAGTTTGTGTTTATGATTTAAGTTGGGGGCCTCATCACTAGAGTCTTGAATAGCGCTAGTAGTAAAAATATATTTGCTCTATTCTCTACTAGATTGTGCTGTAGTATTTTTTAAAACAAACAGTTGCCAATCGTTTAGTAAAATAAAATAAAAGTAAACAAAGATCTATGATATGCTGTAGTATTCGCGATGTATTTTTGTTTAATAAAACTTGGGGGCATCATCACGCTAAGCAGCACCATCGTTTTCTTAAAAAAATAACAATAATTCATTTTTAGTTTTTTAGACTTAACATTTAAATTTGCTATCTGAGTATAACATCTCGGGTTGGCGCAAACGGATAAGTAAAGGAAACAAACAAAAATTGAAACTCTGACATTAGAGGTTCAAATCCAAGGGGGGACGACAGAATGGGGTGAAGTAAGAGTGAGAAATTAATTTTTCACTTTTTACCAATTTATACGAAATTCTTATAGAGCTTTCTTGGGATCACTCATCCATCGACTCCTCATGATTCTAGCGCTGAAAAGCGGATGGAAAGACTTGATTACCCTCAACAGCTCGTTGTTTGGTTGAATAAAAATAAATAAATAAAATGTCAGAAAAAAAATATGTGACAGTTTCACGCTGTCACCACTAGACTGAACTACTTGAGCCTCCTGCATCCCATCAACTATTTTTTTTTTAAATCTTTGAGTGAGCCATCTATGTTAATATTGTTTATCTATGATCCTAAGTGACGGAAACGGTATTTTTATTTAAAAACATAAATCATGAATATATTTTTGTTTATAATGTTGTTAGTTTTAAATTATAGCATACTATTAATAATAAAGTATTAATAAAATCTTAATTAGTAAAATCAAATTTGTGAGACAGCCTCTCAGGCCCGCGAAGCGGGCCTGTGTGGAGAGGCTGTGAAAATTCGCTAGGTACATGGCAAAATGCCATGTAACAAGAACAATAATGAAACAACACATCATAAAAAACAACAACAATGTGGCCGCGAAGCGGCCACAGGGAGGCCCCGGGCCGCGAAGCGCCCGGCGGGCCGACGCCGCGGAGCGGACGAGGCGCGAAGCGCCGAGGCCGCGTAGCGGCTACGGGCCGAAGGCCCGTATTATGTTATTACTTTATTCTGTGTATTTTCTTTTTAAATTAGATGTTTGTTATGAAGTATTTAGAGATTTATTACCTTTCCTCATTTACATCGTAGGTATACATATATAGAAAAGTATTGTTTGCAAAAAAAATCCGAAACCAAGATGTCACCTTATTCGTTTCAGCTATAAGCCTGAGTAGTTCTTATAAAGTTGTCTCTCTTCTTATGTGTTGTGGGTGTGACTTTTATCATCGCATCTCCCAGGTTTTTATGCTAGAAAGATGGAATCTGGTACTAAAATCGATCTTTAGGGCTAGTTTCGCTATCCGGAAAATATTTGGTTAAGATGACACTTACCCGCAATTGACTCATCAAAAGTTTCGAAGCTCCATACACCTGGAAAAGTTCGTCGATCGGTTTGAGGTTTGGGACGCATGCTGTCATATATAAGACTACCAGCATTATCAGCATTAGTTAAATTTATATCGAATGACTGGGAATGCGTTTTTTACATACTCGTATTGCTAAACATTTAAAAATAATCGAATTTAGCTGAACTATGGAACAAGTGTATCCCTTAACGCGATAAATAAGTTTTTTAAGTTTCGTTTCAATATGTAAAGTATATAAATGTTTTTTGGATAATTAAAGTAAAGGACCATCGAGCGAGGTCTATGTCTAAATGGGTGACCGTGTGGAATAAAACTAATGTAATTACTATCTATGGACGAGCGAAGCGAATTCGAAGTAGAGAGGATAAGCGTAGCGAATTCGATGTGGTGTGGGAAAGTTTTGAGGTACCCCGTACCTGATTTTTTTTTCAGCAGTATCGTAGATTTACAGAAAAAATTGAGTTCTAGGTACCTTGGAACTTTTTCCATTACATCGGATTTGCTACGCTCATCCTCCCTGCTTCGGACTCACTTCGCTAGTCCTCTAATATACAGTTCACCACATTTATACTGCAATATGCCTTTGGACTTGCTTCGCTTCTCTTTAGATAATAAATGCATCCGTATCATTCTCAGTGGTCACTCATACAACACTGACCACGCTCAATGCTCCTTATTTTTATGATCCAATAAAAATCATAGATGTAATTGACGTAATGAAACGAACTTAGTGTACTTTTTTTTAGGTAATGGTATACATTTGTACCAAATTTCAACTCATTTAAAACATGTCTCAATGTTTTACAATTTTTTAAAAACCTACACAAATCATTTAATAAAAATTGAACTAATGCTGATAAAGAGATGAAACTTGGCACATATATTAGGTTTAGACTTAAAGGTGTTGTACCATTCGGGGCTCAAAGGTGAAGCCTTATTAGTCTTATACATAGTCACATGAGTGGTAAATCTCAATCTGATCGCATCATTTTTCCGTTTTCTTTTTATTTTTCGAAATTTTGGAGTCATTATTGCGGGTTAAGACGTCATAAAAAATTATTTTCCGAATAGCATAACTACTGCGGTAGACTGATTTTTTACACAAAGTTTCAACTCTCTAGCATAAATGCACCGGGCGCTACGATAATAAGAGACACGCGCACACACACACACACACACACACACACATACAGATAGACAACTTTGCAAAACCCACTCAGGCGACCTTAATCATTTCGGTTTTATCCTGGTTTCGGATTTTTTTAAACACAATACTTTTTCTATATACTTACGTATAAATGAGGAAAAGTAAAAATATTGTAAATATTTTTCCTCATTAAAAATATTCTATTTACTCCCAAAAACCTAAGTTTATGTCTATTGATTGATTGGAACAATTAATTGATATATTAAATTCATTGCACTCTCTATTCTAAGAAGATGTCAAAATTGTTCTTTAACTAGATTATGGAATGCTTTACATTTTTTTTAAATATTTAGTCACAATAATTGATATATGCCTTGTAAATAAGATAACTGAGTTTAAAAATTTTATGAAATCTTTCAGTGATTTTGACTGGACATGGGATACTCATTGTAGATAGTCTACCTATAGGTTTAGACTTAAAGGTGTTGTACCATTTGGGGCTCAAAGGTGAAGCCTACCGTGTCACTTTCTAAAGCTCAGAGGCAGAATATTTTGCCCTGACTCACTTAATTTAACCCCAGAATAAATTACTGAAACAAATTTAAATTGATTTAATTGCCATTGAAACCGTAGAAAAGGTAATATTGTCAGAGAATAATCAAGCATCTATTCAAATTTCCTAATTACTCTCTTACATGAAAATATTGAAATACATATCAATGTCACATCA
Organism: Microvelia longipes; assembly: GCA_018340805.1. Lineage (NCBI taxonomy): Eukaryota > Metazoa > Arthropoda > Insecta > Hemiptera > Veliidae > Microvelia > Microvelia longipes. Next base: position 36,950,993 of record JACMZG010001913.1, read on the forward strand.
TGAAACATCATTTTACAAGAGTAGGGATATCAAAAAGACAAATTTAATTGAACTTTGTTACCTCAGTGAATCAAGAGACTGATTTCTTTATCAAGTCTCTAGTCACTTGCAAAAACGAATTGGGTATGGGGTACCTCGGAACTTTTCCTTATCCCAACCAATTCGCTACGCTCATCCTCCCTACTTCGGACTTGCTTTGCTTGTCCTCAGAATATACAATTTGACAAATTTATACTGCTGCATGTCTTCGGTGTCGATGCGCTCGTCCTTAGATAGTAAATGTTTCCGTTTCATTCTTAGCAGTCACCTTTACAGCACTGACCACGCTCAGTGCTGTATTACTTTTATAATCCCACAAAATCCAAGAAATACTTGTCGTAATAAAACAAAACTTAGTGAACTTATTTAGTCTGTAAAGTAGTACACTTCTACTAAATTTTAACTCAATTTGATTGTTCTCCGATTTTTACATTTTTTTAAATTCGTACACAAGTCGTTTGACAAAAACTGAACTAACGCTGATAATGCAAAGAAACTTCGCACAAATTTTAGTCTTATACATGGCTACATGCGTGCCAAATCTCAATTTGATCGCATGATTTTTCCGCGTTTTATTTTTTTTTTCAAAACTGTTGCTAAATCAATATTGCGGGTTAAGACGTCATAAAAAATTCCGAATAGCAAAACTACAGTGATAGACTGATTTTTATACAAAGTTTTAACTCACTACCATGAATATACTGGGAGCTACAAAAATAACAGACACACACACATATGTATTCACACACATACCGACAGACAACTTTGTGAAAACCACTCAGGAGGTCTTAAAACACCTGAATCTGATAAATCTGGTGACATCCCGTTTTCAGATTTATTCGCGACACAAAACTTTTCCTATACCTACGATATAATTAAGGAAAAGTAAAAATTGATAAATTCCGAAATATGTTTTTGCAAAATGTTCCATTTGAGTTTTATTTTTAACTTGATTCCTTCTTTATGTTTCTTTTATGATGTTTCTCTATCTAAAAAATATTTTTGGCGCGTGTAAAGTGTATGTATAATAATTGGCTGCACTGCATGACATGCCTGGATACCGTAGTTATCAGCAAGTTTTTTTGTCTCATATTAATTTTTTGTCACATATTAATTAAGAACTAATAAATGGTTTATTTATTTATTTATTTATTTATATTAATTTTTCGAATAATTTTTATTCATGTTATATCATTTTAAAAGTAAAGTCTGTTACATTTAATTCTGTTTTTTGTTATTATTTTTGTAAGATTCTTGAATATAATTTGATATTCTTGTCTTCACATTTAAAGGGATATGTGCGTCTGAGTTCCACCTCAATATAATGTGCTTTTTATATTTTTGCTTTTCTATTCTCTACGCAAAACCAACCCTTATTAGAAGAAGATGTATGCTTTGATAATTATCTTTTAAATCTTATTATTGACGTTCTAGAACGCATGACTCTACACTCCTTGATGTTGTTATTTAATTAAGTTATAAAACACAAGGTTTATTTCAATGTCTTTGACAACGTTGTTTTGAAAAAAAAAACATTGAGTTTTGTTTTAAGAATGATTTAAATTTATAATAGAAATTTAATTTAGCTGAGATATGAGACGCGGGATTTATTGTAACGGTATATTCTACGTAGACAAACTTTTCTATTATCTTTTCGCTTCTTAATTCTTATTTATTTATTTATTCCTTTCAATATTTTCATTTAATATAATAAAATCTTTATTGCAGCATCTTAGCTTTTAATATTTCTTTATACCTAAAACAAGTATAAAAGAGAATAAAGAAGCCGATGCGTACGATAAATTTCATTCCACGTAGTACAAAATCAACCTTAGGAAGACCCCGAACATCATTAAATACTAAAATTCTGTGACGTCATAAAGCCGGTTTGCTGAGTCAGCAATTTTTTTTTAAAATTTTTATTATTTATTATATTCATTTTATTTATTTATTATATTTTTATTTATTTATTTATTTATTTATTTATTTTATTTATTTTATTTATTTTTATTTATTTTATTATTTATTTTATTTATTTATTTTATTTATTTTATTATTTATTTATTTATTTTATTTTATTTATTTTATTTTTATTTTTTTATTTATTTATTTATTTTATTTTATTTATTTATTTTATTTATTTTATTTATTTTATTTATTTTATTTATTTTATTTATTTTATTTATTTTATTTTATTTATTATTTTATTTATTTATTTATTTTATTTATTTTATTTATTTTATTTATTTTATTTATTTATTTATTTTATTTATTTTATTTATTTATTTATTTTATTTATTTTATTTATTATTTTTTTATCTATTTTATCTATTTTATTTATTTTAATTATTTTATTTAATTTATTTATTTTATAAAATAAATAAGCTAGCATAATTTATAAGAAGTTTACATTTAAAACGTGAACTATTTAATATAATACGTAATTATTTTCAGTTGTAACAAGGATGTAACCTGGTTGCCCCTACCCTTTCCTTTTTCGAAAATTTTGTTTCACGATTCTTCATTTCCTTATCCTTTCCAGCCTCATTCACAGCTTTACCCAGAATATCTGGGTGACTCCGAGGCCTCAAATGTTTCCTCAGCCTCCTTGATCTTTGAGAATGATGCGTGTTTTAATTGTTGGCAATCGTGATATAACCTTTGCATAACCTTCCCCGTTCTTCCGTTTCTTCAGTTCCGTTTTTCGGCCCCGGTCCCTGTCGTTTTGTCTTGGTTTCTTTCTCTAAACAATTTTAGCCCTCCTATTTTATATTAAGATCTTTCTCATTTATTCTAATAATCCATTTTAGTGTTTACGCGTTAGATTTATTATTAATTTAGTCATTTTCCTCATTATAAGCTGGCTGTATCCGAGCTTGGTTCTTGCCATTCTGGGGTCTTCGGGGCGTCTTTTATATTTATTCCGGGCTCATTTACTAATTTCCTGATTGCTACATCTTTATGGGGTCGCAAGGAAGCCTAGTTCCACACTAGACAGCTTGTTTTAAATTGCTTCTATTATTTCTCAAAGTAAACTAATCTTCTTTAACGTAAAAGGATCAAGGAAAAGGAAGAAAAGTGTATTAAGCAAGGAAAGTAGGAAAACAAATATTACTTAGATACTTGCATTACTATGCATACAGCGTTACTTAAAGTATCAATACTGGGACTTAAACCCCTGCTTAAGGAAAACAAACTTATACAACACAACACATTAAACCCCTAAAACTAAACATGCTTTTATACACTTTAACTATACTCTTATATATCGATTTTATCATTATATAAAAGGAAATAAAAATATATACCAGGTACTTTATATGATATATATTTCGGTCTTAAGATTTTCCCCTTTTCCAAATGGTTTCCAGTTGAAATAACAGTTCTTTTATTATTACTTTCATGGAATGATTTACAAAATAAATTGTGTTATTTTTTTAAAAGTTTGTGAAGCTCTGTCATTATGCTTATTCATGTGATGTGAATTAGTATTTTTTTTTTTTGTAAATGTAGCTCAAATTAATTTTTTAACTTATTTATTACTTTTATGATCAATTTTTATTTTTTTAAAAAACACTATTAAACGTATTTTATCTTTAGCCATACATATCTTCCAGTTGAAATTCTTAGTCTTTATACGGTATTGATGCGAAGAAAATTGTACATGTCGTCTTTTATCTTTCATTTCTTTAAAGAACGGACAAAGAAAACTAACGGTAATATTAGAGTCCATTTGCTTTTACAAAATGTGTTTGAACTTTTCATATTATTTTATTCTCCTATTTATTTTTATTTTGTAAATTTTCCTATTTATTCCTGATAAAGAATAAAGCTCTTTTTGAATTCGTACCAATGCAAGATCATTTTCGGTATGAATGTTGGAATTGCTTTCAAATATCGAGATATTGTTAATATTGGGTTAAGGGGATGGTCCAGATTAATCTTTTATCAAAGATAAAAGATGGTGTATAAGGCAGAATCTGCAACAAAAATGGAAACAAAAGTCAATAATGCTATGTATGAATTAGAGTCTTGGATAAATAATATAATAAATTAAAATAAATAAATATATAATAAATTAAAATAAATAAATTAAAATTAAATGAAAAAAATACTGAGTATTTTGATACTGCACGGGGAAAAAATTGTAAATGACGACTATGTGTTTTATTACGGGGGGTGCAAATTAAATGAAACTAAAAATGCTAAATTATTGGGTCTTAATCTAGAAAAAAATCTAAAATGGAATAATCAAGTAAAAAATGTAAATAAAACATTAAACAGTAATTATTACTTCATTAAATATTTGGGTAATTACCTGAATGAAGAACAGCTAAAGAATATATACTTCGGCTGTGTACAGTTTAGATTGTATGGTGTGATTTTGTGGGCCAATTCTCCTCCAGCGAAGGAAACACTGTTGATTCAAAAGAAAATAATAAGAGCTATATGCAAAGTGAGCTCGAAAAAATCATGCAAACCTTTGTTTAAGAAATTAGAGATTTTAACATTACCTGCTTTCTATGTTTTGGAAAATTTAAAATTTGTTAAAACAAATTTAGCAATGTACCAAAAAGTTGGAGACAGTCATAACTATTGTACTAGAATAAACATTTTTTTTTTTTTAATTAACAAACATAGAACTAATTTTTATAAAAAGAGCAGTCATTATAATGGCATAATGTTTTATAACAAGTTACCTGATTACATTAAAAAAGAGAGTGATTTTGATGTGTTTGTAAAACAATGTAAAGATTTGTTACTGTCAAGTCCGTTGTATAGAATTAGCGATTTTATGAAATTATTTTAGTTATTCATGTGGTATGTTAAGTTATTGTGTTTATTGTTATTTATTTATTTACGAATGTGTGTAAGGATTATAAATGAAAACGAATGCAAATGTTTTCATTTTATTATTGTCAAGTATTATTAGAAGGTCCAATTTTATAAGAAATATTTAAATGTCTGACGTATTTACAATGTATGGAAAATTGTACTTAATGTAAATAAATAAAATCTTTATCTTTATCCTTATCTGATAAGGTAACTAAAATACGATTTTGTCTTTAGTCAATTAATGATTTCCAGATCAAAACTGATGTCATTTATTGTTACTATCTGAACTACTCTAATATGTGACAACTTACAGTCAGTAACTAAACTTTAGAAGTGAGAACTATGAGGTTCCGAATGATTTTAGTGTTAGAAAATAGCCTGTATATAATTTAAAGGAGAGAGATAAATATAAAGCCCTTGGAATATTAATGACTATGAACAACTAAGCCATTTTATTTATAGCCCTAGATAAACCTGTGTTTTAAGAAGACTTAAAATGCCCGTCCACAAAATTTGTAGTTGTGAACTATCCTGCTTTTGATAGGAGAACTAAGATGCTATTTCATATTTGGTCTAAGATAAATAAATAAATAAATGGTTTATTTACACTATTATAAATCATTTTTTTGAGCTGAATAATACAATAAAAAGTGTAAAACAGGATGGACTCTAGTGATCTTAGTTCTTCCGTCCATCCTAAAAAGTTCTAAATCTCTAGATGAAGCTATTGTGGTAATAGAACTAAGATTCCATTTGATTTGCAGTCCAATATCAAGTGTTTAAGAAAATATTACTGTTTTCTGCTTAATTCAAGACTTGCTTAGTTAAGATAAAGGTATGTTAGTAAGAGCACTAAGAAGTCCATTTAGTTTTCAGTCCAATGCTAAGTGTTGGAGAAAAGATAACAGTAGTCCTACTTTATTTAAAAAAATAAAAACAAATCTTTATTTGCATAAATACTAATACAAGTACAATGGCAAATCGTCAAATGTACAAAAATTAGAAGTAACATAAATTACTCAAACATAATTTTATTAGAGAAGTACTCATTAATACTATAAAAAGGCTGCTCTGTCAAGGCTTTTTTACGGCTTTTTTGAAATGATCTATTGGCAACTCTTGAATTTTTACATTTAAATGATTAAAAAGTTTAACCCCCAATACACTATGACCCACTTCTGACTTCTTAAGTCTATGAGTTGGTATTGTAAGTACATTTTTATTCTTTGTATTATATCTATGATAATCACTATTGGTTTTAAATTTATTTAAGTTCTTTTTAATAAAGAGCACAGAATTAAAAATAAATTTCTTTAATTCAAGACTAAGCTAAAGGTATGTTGGAAAAAGCACTAAGAATTCCATTTAGCTATCAGTCCAATGCCAGGTGTTAGAGAAAAATAAAAATTTCATTCTCAGCTCAAGATAAAATTAAGAGGCTTTCATTCTTTAATCAAAGATAAGATAATAATGACTTTGAAAGTGAGGTGCTATGTATGATGTGTTGTCTAAGAGTTTTTGCAGTTGTTTTAGTTGCTTTAACCAAAATAAAAAACAAAAAAAAAAATCGTTAAAGGTATGGTTGGCATGGCGGGAGTCTGATCCTCAGGAGTGTGTCCAAAATATATTTTTGAGAGGTTATATATATATATATATATATATATATATATATATATATATATATAATATATATATATATATATATATATATTATATATCAAACAACAAGAACTACTCAACTCAGGGATTCGGTCTGGTTAAAAATAAATAAAACTTCAATTTTTCATTTGTCGACGTTTCGAATACTAAGTTTATGTATTCATCTTCAGGACATCTATAACATAAAAATATGGGCCAAGATGTAAAGAAAGAAAAGTAAACAAGAACAAAAAAAAAGTGATAACAATTTTCTAGATTAAAAGAGCAAAAAAACAGAAAGAGAACTTACATGAATCGTGAAGTTACTTATATATATATATATATATATATATATATATATATATATATATATATAAACAAATCTTGTAAACACGCTAATTTCCAGATGAATAAATTTATACTAAACATGGTTTGAAATTAACTTTGGGGAGGACAGGACACGAACCTTTTTATTTTGAAACCCAAGTTGTTGTGACGTCATTGACAGTTTCCGTTCCAGAAATTTAAAATTAGACTGGCATCCAAAAGGCAATATATTAAATTGATACGGCTTTATCCTAGCCTAACAATTAGGTCGGATTGGAATAGTTTTTTTCTCAAATTTTTGATTCATCTTATGTTTGAATTCTAGAAAAAAATCCTTGAAAATATGTAAAACAGAATAAATAAAATCGATATAGTAGCAATAGTAGTTTGAGGAAGGGAGGAGTGACCTTCGATCTTTACTACGAAAGAAGGCGATTTTTTACATTTTACCTGCTCTCTTAGAGTCGTCGCCCAGGATTTTTCGCTTGGAACTAGACCCAGTGAGATTTCCATTTTTATACAGTTAAACCTTTCTCCACCACTTTTCACGGAGAAAAAATAGAAAAAAAATTTAATAAAAATGCGAGTATGTGTGTTGTAAGTCGGCACCATTATACTTCACTAAAATAATAACATTCATAAAAAATATTTTTATGTTTTACACAATTGCATACAATAGGAGATAATATGAAAAAAATATCACCAGTACGGGGTACTTCATAATTTGTTCCTCGTCACGTCGGATTCGCTACTTTCCGTAGCGAAGCGATTTTTGTGGTAATATAAAAATTTCCACATCTATGCTGCAACACGTCTTCGGACTCGCTTTCCTCGTCCTCAGAAATACAGTTCGCCATGTTTGTACCACAACATGCCTTTCGTCATCAAATAGTAAATGCATCCGTATCATCCCCAGCGGTCACTCATTCAGCACTGACCACACTCAATGCTCCTTAATTTTTTATGATCTAACAAAAATCATGAGCATACTTGTCGTATTGAAACGAAACTTAGTGTACTTATTTATTAGGTAATAATATACACTTGTACTAAATTTAAACTCGATCAAACCATTTCCCAATAATTTAGAATTTTTTAAAAACGTACGGAATAAAAAAAAATATTCTGACTCTTATACCTTGTAAGAAAACATAGACTCACTTTTCTACTTCTTTAACATCTCAACGGTTTTGCACTGATGATGGCCTCTAGTTAGGTTGAAAGAGCTTTGCCAATAAAGTTTTGTTTTGTGGAGAGACTTCTTTTCTTTTATTATTTATGATGGACTCCATTCACGCTTATTCTACTAGTATAGTGTACAGATGTTATTCAATGAAAATATAAGTAATGCTGATGAACTGAGATGAATGAAACTAATGAATGGAATGAAACTTTGCACATATGTCATTCTTATACAATTTCACATGCGGGCTAAATTTCAATCGTATTGCATCATTTTCTCGTGTTTCATATTTTTTCGAAATTTTCGCAGTCCTTAAAGCAAGTTAATGACGTCATAAAAATATTTTCCAATAACACAACTACAGCGGTAGACTGATTTTTGTACAAAATGTCAACTCTCTACCATAATTACCCTGAGCACACACACACATATACAGACAACTTTGAGAAAACCACTCAGGAGGCATTTAAAACGCCTGAAACAGATAATTCCGGTCTCATCCTAAAGAAGATTTAGGTCTTCCGGTGGTGACCGCGTCAATGTAGATGAAGAATCCGACGTTTCGCTTCCACTGTGGGAGGCATCTTCAGGGATGTAGGACATCATGGATAGAAACACAATGCTCTACAAAACTGAACTGAAGATGGAGACGATGCAGGCCCCTATGGACACCCCTACGCGACCTTCAAGTGCATTACGTCATACTGGACCGTCGAACCCTATTATCCCTTCTCATGGCTATAATCTTCGTCCTCGAAGACAAGGTCAGAGACAGGTATAAATAGGGCCCTGCATCGTCTCCATCTTCAGTTCAGTTTTGTAGAGCATTGTGTTTCTATCCATGATGTCCTACATCCCTGAAGATGCCTCCCACAGTGGAAGCGAAACGTCGGATTCTTCATCTACATTGACGCGGTCACCACCGGAAGACCTAAATCTTCATGACAATAACCGCGGAAGCCTACGCAGTTTATGGTCTCATCCTAGTTTCGGATTTTTTTTGCTAACACAATACTTTTCCTACATACCCATGGTATAAATGAGGAAATGTAAAAACTAATAACATAAAAATTTTGATGTATTTAATGATATATAAAGAAAATTGATGATATTACCTAAGACCTAAAAAGTGTATTATTTTACACAATTTTTTCAAATTATTCTTTGAATAATATTTTCTTATTTATGAAATGGAAACTGCATAAATCTATTTTGTTTAAAATATGTATTATGTCAATTTACTGTGAAGAAGTTGTGTAGCGATAAATCATATCTGTTGAGAAGGGTGTTTTCTGGAAATTTAGTAGATAATAATTTACTTTTTATATTGACTGGAAAATCATATTATTCGGGTGTTTTAAGTTTATTTTTATCTTTTAGAAAGTCACTCTTTCCTTTCTATAAGGTAAAGAATGTATTTCATGATTTGAATATTAAAAATTTATAAATAAAGATTTAAATTCTTACAAGATTCTAGATTTTGTGTGTCTTTTTGTTGTCTAAGTATATGTGTGTGTTTGGTAGAATTTAGACACATTGTTTTTTTGTGACCTATGAGTAAAAAAAATCAATTTGTCATCAATATTAAAAATTTCGAATAATACTATTTTATTTATGAAATGAAGAGATCTAATAGGTCTTTATAAAAGAAATTTTTTTTACTGTCTCTAATCACAGGGGCCCAAGTACTTTCACAAAAGTACAACTCTTGTAGTAACAAAACTTGTAAAAAACAACTTGTAATGACAAATTGACATGTGTTACCAAGGATACATTTGTAGATTTGTAGCATTTTTTTATTTAATAATAGTATATTATGCTACTAGGCAGCAAAATGGATTTTTGCAGACGAGTTTTATAAATTTGACCCCGAGCCGAAGGCGAGGGCGGGCTATGGGAATTACCTGCAGAGGCGTAAGCCGAGGCAGGTAATTAACCCATTTGACAGACGAGGTGAAGCCGAGGCTGGCAAATGGCGAATTAACTGCAGAGGCGTAAGCCGAGGCAGGTAATTAATTGCACGAGTCTGCAATGTTTCCTTTGCTGCATAGTAGCATATACTATTTTATCTACTAAAGGCAGAAAAAATACACAAGAGATTATTTTAAATACTTGCTGCGAGATTTCACAGGCAGTACAGACTGCTTTGAAGTAGATGCAACGCTGACAATATCAGGTGGAGTGTGGTCCAATAACTCGTCAATGTCAACAATGTTTGTATCTTTATTCACTTCACTGTTGTTCTCACTCATTATGTTTTAGTAACTTAACTTTAGTTTACAGATATAGTTTCTGATAACGTTCTATTTTTGTAACTTTATATATTTAAACTAAATATAACAACATGAAATACAAAATCTGACGACTTAAACATTAAAAATCTGTCGAATCATAAACAGCTAGTAAATAATTTAATTTAATGCCAAAATTATCAGTGTTGCCAATTTGTTTCCAAAACATTATATATTATTAGATAAACATATGTTAAATGTTAAACATTTAGTAATAATATCGTAATTTTAAGTAACAATAAAGAAAGTTACATACTAGAAATAAGCTAGAATAAATCATAGTTTACAAAATAAAACAATACCGAAATTCACGCAATAATTTGTAAAATAATAACCTCCGCTCATTCATTTTCCCGCCTAGGGAGTTTTGACTTGTTTCCCATGTTATTTAAATGAGCCATAACTCCCTAGTACTTTTTTCATTACTAAAACATTTTGCGTACTGTTTTGAAACATTTTGCGTACTGTTTTAAAATATTTCTCGTATTGTTTGACAGTGTAGGTAAAATGACATTTTGCAGCTTAAAAACAGTCCAGTAATGGCTAATTTTGCTGCCGTGAGTAGAAAAACAACATTTTCTTGTCTATAACAATTACTTGTAAAATTCACTTGTAAAATTTCTACCCAAGTCTGAACTTAGGTAGACTGAGTTACAACTTCATTTTATTAATTAAAACTTAGTTTTATTTAACGCAAACTTTTAGTTTATTAGTAATCTAGTGCTCAATATGAGTTTTTAAAACGTTTTTGTTTAAATATTACTTCTTGTATTCTAGAAATAATTGCATTCGAAATAATTTACTCATATGAATGAAACTGGGTTTTAATAATATTTAAACACATTGTTCACAAAAACTCTTGTGGGTTATAATAATTTGTAATGATATTCGTAAAACGCTTCATTTTGACACTTGTTGCTACAAATTGTTTTGTACGAGTATGAACAATAGTACAATAGTTTGTAAAATTTCTTGGGGAGATAATCAAATTTGATTAGAGTTTGACACAAATATGCTCCTTTCCTAGGAGATTTAGGAAAAAACTTGTAATAGTGTTTTTTAGCGAATTTCCTTTGGGAAAAAATTCGCTAATGGGATAGGCGTCATGGCGGAATTCGAACCTCGGACCACGACACAAATCCGTTTCAGAGGTCCCTAATGACGAAAAAAAAAATTTCGCGAGACTTTATATATATATATATATATATATATATATATATATATATATATATATATATATATATATAATATATATATATATATATATATATATATATAATATATATATATATATATATATATATATATATATATATATATATATATATATATATATATATATATATATATATATGTACTTCTAGACACTTTCTTGTAAACACTCTATCTTTCGAACGGATTAATATTTTTTAACCAAACTTGGTACAAAAATCAACCTTTGGGAGGACACGAACCCTATTGAAAACCAGGTTTTTGTGACGTCATTAACCCGGTTTGCTGAGTCAGCGAAATTTTCAAAAAATCAGCAAAATTCAGGGTTAATATTTTTCAGGTCAATATTTATGTCTTTTGAGACGTTGAATCGAATGAAACCGGTTCGAAGTCGATACGACCACTCTAAGTGAACTAAAAATCGAAAAAAACCATTGTAAATTACCAAAAACCAAAATTTAGGTCGATAAAATAAATTTCGAGTAGGGTGTCGTTTTCTATGTACTTTTGGGCGCTGAATCGAATGAAACCGGTCCGAAGACGATACGACAACTTTAAGTTACCACAAAGTCGAAAAAACCACAAAAAATATAGAAAAGCAACATTACGGACGTTGAAAATTAATTTCGAGTAGGGTGTCGTTTTCAATGTTTTTTGGGTCTCTGAGTTGAATGGCAGTGGTCCGGAGTCAATACGACCACTCAAACTCAGGGTACCTGGGTTCACATCCTGGAAGGGTCGATAATTTTTTATCGTTTTTTTTTTTACTAAATATAAGTTTACAACTCGAAAATAATTCTGGCGCGGTGGTCCGCATGTCGGGCGAATTTCCTTTGGATGCGACCACTCAAACCCAGAGTACCTGGGTTCAAATCCTAGTAGGGACAATAATTTTTTATCGTTTTTTTACCTAATATAAGTTTACAACTAAAAATAATTCTGGCGCGGTGGTCCGCATATCGGGCGAATTTCCTTTGGATGCGTGTTTCCGTGCTTTTTACATTATATAAGTTTACAACTAGTAAATAAATAATTCCGGCGCGGTGGTCCGCTGTCGGGCGAATTTCATTTAGAATGCGTGTTTCCGTGCTAAACAACCCATTTCTTGCTTATGCAAGAACCATGCCCATTGCGTGGTTCCGGTTCATGCTTTAGAACCTAAGCAGTTACTCAATTGTCAAGCACTGCTCGTAACTCATTTTGTCTGTATTTTCCAAAGGAAATGCGCTAAAACCTTTAAAGATAACTGACTAAGCTTAAAGATAAGAAACTAATCTTTAAACTAGTGCAAATAACAGTGCGAACTTTTAATTTTAGAGGCATAGTTTTGTACAACAACTGGATGATTACGCGCAATTTCCTTTGGAAAATACAGACAAAATGAGTTACGAGCAGTGCTTGACAATTGAGTAACTGCTTATGTTCTAAAGCATGAACCGGAACCACGCAATGGGCATGGTTCTTGCGTAAGCAAGAAATGGGTTGTTTAGCACAGAAACATGCATTCTAAATGAAATTCGCCCTACAGCGGACCACCGCGCCGGAATTATTTATTTAATAGTTGTAAACTTATATAATGTAAAAAGCACGGAAACACGCATCCAAAGGAAATTCGCCCGACATGCGGACCACCGCGCCAGAATTTTAATAAAATTTTATGAATATCGCTAATAATTACTAGTCTACACTTGTACATTAGTGAAACAAATTTCTTACAATTAGTAAACTTTTAGTTGTTGTTTTTTACTTGCAGTATACAACACTTCCACTTTCGTGAAACGGGGCCTAGATCTAACAATTTTTATGGGAATAATTTTAGTTGGGTGTAGTCACTTTATTAGAGAGATTAGAGAGATGTAACGGCCCAATCAACCTTTTTCCAGTTGTTTCATAATAGACATGATATAGAGCATAAATCAAGTGGACAAATTATCAAGAAAAATTAGTTCGATGTTATTACGTGATAAAAAAAGATACATTTTTACTTTTCATCATTTATACCGTTGGTATATGGGAAAAGTATTGTGTTTGCGAAATAATACGAACCCTTGATGTCACATGAATTATACGCTTCAGGTGTTTGCAAGACCTCCTAAGAGGTTTTTTACAAATTTGTCTCTCTGTATGAGTGTGTGTATGTGTAAGTGTGTGTCTGTTATCATCTTATATCCCAGTAAATTTATGCTAGAGAGTTGAAACTTAGTACGTAGTCTTTTTGTGCCACTCGGAAAAAATAATTAATAATAATTAACTTAAAATTTAGTACTAGCATATGCCTTTATGTTTTAAAGAATTTTACCAAATACAGTGTGTATATCTACGGTTTTTCATAGAATTTAGGCAGCATCGAGTGAGGTCAATGACTGGATGGGTGAGCTCTGGGGAATGAAACGAATGTACTTACTAATGACGTTAGTATTAGTACATTTAATACGTATCTAAAGATGTTATATTTACCGCAAGTAAAATAAGCAATTAAAGAATCATGAACCGTAAATTTTAGCTTATAAGTTTTTACTTCTTTTCGGTACTGTAATCCATTTTTTAAACTCTAATGAAAATATTAGGTGTATGATTTTTGTTTGCTAAATCAAAACTTCCTTCTAATATTTTAGATGTTAAGGAAACAAAATACGAAGTATTATTATTAAACTTAATTTTTAATAACAAAACTAAACATTTTTTAAATTGTTAAACTTCACAAGAAAAATTAATTTTGTTAAAATGTTATTAAAGTTATTTTTGTTGTAAAGAATGATAAGGAATATTAAACTCTTTTACATTCAGAAAGATGTTGAATATGATAAATTGAAAAACATGACATATTATGACTAAAGTTCATAAGTCATACATGTAAATGTATTTCATATAACTCATACATATATTACAAACATCTTTGAATAAAAAAAAATGACTTTTTTGAAAATTCAATTTTTGTCAAGCGTAATGATATTGATATATTAACAGGGCCCTAGAGCATTTATTTTTACTTTTCCTCATTTATATCGTAGGTAGATAGAAAAAGTATTGTGTTTGCGAAAAAATCGACTTACTGCATTGCATTTATTTATTTGCATATTCCCGAAGGCGAGCGACGCGAGTATGATGTTGTGAGGACGAGCGTAGCGAGATATGGCACAAACTCGCTGTATTTAAGACTTGGCATGAATGCATTCATATAAAATACAATTATTTAAGTTTTATCTGAGTATCAGAATTAGTTCAATGTTTGTATTTTTTTTTTTAAATTGTAAATAATGTCATCCGCTGAGTCAGACAAAGTTTCAAAAAATCAATAAAATCGATGTTATTATTTTCCACCGGGAAAAATGTCCTAATATATGGTTTTTTGTGTACGCCAAATAGAATGCATCTCTAATGACGATACGACCACTCTAAGTAATCAAGAATCGAAAAAACATTGTAAATTACTGGAAACCACAATTGCGTTCAATGAAAAATAAATTTCGGTTAGAGTGTCGTATTCAAAGTTTTTGGGGCGATGAATCGAATGAAACCGGACCAAAGTTGATTCGACTACTCTAAGTGACCAAAATGTCTAAAAAGCGGTAATTATTACCTAAAGTTTATGACTGGTAAACAATGTATTTCAAGTGGAAAATCAATTTTATTTTTTTTTTTGCCTGTGAATTAAATAAACATTGTCTAGAGTCGAAAGGAGCACTTACAGTACTCAAAGCCAGGGTACCTGGGACCAGAGTATCCTGGTAAGGACGATAATTTGTATCCTTTATTTTCATATTAAAAGTTTATAACTACAAAGTAATTCTGGCGTGGTAGTTTGCATGCCGGACGAATTTCCTTTAGAATGCGTGTTTCCGTGTTTTACAATCTATTTCTTGCTTAAGGCTCCAGTTTATACTTTATAACTTAATCAGTTACTCAATTATTAAGCCCTCTTTGTTACTCATTTTTTCTATACTTTTAAAGAAAATACGCTAAAACCTCTAAAGATAAAAACTAATTGAGCTTTAAACTAATGCGAATAATGGTGTGTTCTGCAAATTTAAAATTCTAAGGACGAGCGAAGTGAGCCCGAAGTAGTGAGGATAAGCCTTAGAAATTCCTATGGGATATGAAAAATTTTTTATGTTGCCTGTACTCGATTTTTTCTTTTGCTTTTAAAGGAAAATCTCGTTTATCCACCAATTTATCCAATTGGTCATAAAAAAGTTATGCTTGATGTCAATTCCGCACTATAACCTAACATGCCAAAAAAAATTAATTTCATTCATAAAAACCTCGCCAGTTGAATCACCTTATAAACTCTATCAGCTTGCGATTGAGTGTCTCAACAAACATACATTAAGAGCTTTTCCAGGCGTCATTTTTATACCTAGAATTTAATAGTTATTTGAGAATTTTGCTGACTCAGCAAAGTTAGTTTATGACGTCATTGATACTTTAAAACTTTATAGACTTTGATTCGAGACACTTTATAAAACTCTCAAAACTGATTTTTTTGCAATTACGGACTTCTGAAATTTATTTTGGACACACTCCCATTAGCGATTTTTTCCAAAGAAAATTCACTAAAACGTAATATTAAGTTTCATAAAGTACAAACACAGTGATTCCTGGAAAATCTACCGAGACGTAATTAATAAACAAGTTCATTGTTCTCCGTATATAGCTTGGTTTGATCAATTTTATAGAGGTAACAATAGACTTTCCTCACCAAAAATTCATGGAATTCTGGACTATGACGACTTGTAGTTACATGTATGTCTGGAAATAAAATTAATTAATATTCTGAGTAATAAATTTTGAGTTTTATAGGTAAAACAGATTATTGCGTTTTTCATTTTGTATTCTCACGATAGAAACGGTACAGTTCTCCTCCTAAACATGTCAGCATGACGTATGTTTTGCTCCTCTATACTAAGATGTATAATTAAGTGATCTTTACTTTGCTATAATTACACATTCCTCAGCATGCGCACTTTCTTGTTCTACCCATACCGTATCACATTTGTTCAACTCCTTAATTCTTGCATTTTGATCAGCACAATACTTCTGCTTTGACAGAGCAACCTTGTCACAACCTTTACCTGTTGCTTCATAAGGGTTAAACGTGTCTTGACTTGTTAGCAAAACATGATTTGTTGCATGTGGCATAGTTCAATATGTAAACAAAAACACACGGCTAAAATTAGTTGACAGCGTGAGAAAATAATGCGAGGAAGCCAATGAGGTTAGTCCTGAATGTTAAAACACGCCCTAAATTTCAAATCAGGCCAATCTTATTGGTTTCTCAACACTATTTTCCTGCGCTGTCAACTGATTTTAGCCGTGTGTTGTGCAATAATATAGATTGCTAGGTCCTATCATTTTCTTTTGACGCTTTGTGTCCCTTCTTAAATGATTTACTCGCCCTTTCTTTCTAGTTATTTGTTTGATAGTGACATAGTGCAGACTTTAGATGCATAAGTTTGTTGCTTTCGCCAAAGTCTCTATAAAAATCAAGGTTAAATGTTTACCATTATCTTTTATTATGACTTTAGGCAAACCAAAGTGAGCTAAAATATTGCCCTCTAACGGAACACTCTGCAGTTATGTTAGCCATTAAACATTTATTCAACTATTTTTTATAGCATCTATCGACAAAAAACTAATAAATTTGTAACACCCCTTTCCTAAAAATGTCAACAGGACTATTAACCTTCCCTTCCACAATAGCATGTACTCTTCATAGGATAAATCCATCTTCCTATTATACAACTCTTCAGGATCCTCTCATTTAAACGGCTATCCATTTTCTATAAACCCTAATATTATACTTAATTTTAAATTCTTATCTACGATTGATTCGTAATATTGACATTACATATCTGCCTACATTCACCAAATATGTTTTTACATTGCTGTTGAAGAATTTTTCCTACTTTCGTTATTAGTACCAAAAGTAAAAAAAAATGTATTCCTATCTAATTTTTGTAAACCTTTTTAAATTAAAGTTGGTACGAAAATCAACCCTGAGGAGATCTCTATTGAAAACCAGGTTGGTGGGACGTCACTAACATGGTTCGCTAAGTCTGTAAAATTCTGTAAAATTGTAAATTTTTCAAAATACAATGAAAATAATAATTTTTATGCATTTTAGGGGCGTTAAATCGAATTTAAAGCGGTCTTAAGTCGAAACAACCCAATAAATGACCAACAAATCGATAAACCGTGGTAAAAATCTGAATACTATAATACCCTCGATAAACACGATAAGTTGAGTTGGTGTTAGATTCTCTGAGACGTATAAAACCGATCCGAAGTCTATACGACCAATGTGACCAAAATTCTAGGTTATTAAGAGTTCCAGGCTCGATATCTGGGAGTTTATAACAACAGAATAATTTTATCGCGGAGGTCAACATGGCAGACATATGCGTAATTGTGCGTAACTATCCAATTATTCCTTAGGTTTTCAATTCAAGTTGTAGAATAACCATATTTTTCTAAGGAAATGTGCTTAAACCTTCTAAATTTAAGTATTCTCTATGCTTAAAATTAGTGCAAAAAATGGAGTGAACTGCTAATTTTAGAAAGATAAGCTTAAATTTGTGTAAACAATGGCAGCAATATGCGAATTTCCTTTAATGCTACCACTCAAACCGAAAACCTAATCAAAAATGGATTGTTACGCACAGATGCACGCATATCAAAGGAAATTCACTCGGCATGCGGACGAAACGTAAAAAGTGCTAATTTTATTTTTAAAATGACTTTCCGTCGTTTAGAAAGAAAGGAATAAACTTAATGAGCGAGAAATATTATTTAAGAATAGAAAGTTTTGAATTCATTCCAGTTCAAGTTTTCACCATCTAAGAGATAAGTAAAGTGAGTGCGAAGTAAAAAGGAAAAGTTATATGCTTTAAATTTAGTTTTTTCAGAGCAGAAGAAAAGCGCTCTAGCTCTACGGCTGCAATTTAGGTTAAGAATTGTATCTTGAAATATCGAGATCATTAATAATAGCACAATTTATAGAGCGAACATGAACAAAAGAATACTAAACCTGTTGAAACCAAAACATAAAAACCTCTCTAGTCTTTAATCAAAAAGCTGAAAAGCTTTGGAGACAATTTTTAAAATATTACCCTAAATAAATCGTTAGGAAAAACAGTACAAGGATTGCAGAGGGAGTTCTATCACTCTTGACGGTTTTAGCAAATAGCTTAGCACTATTTATCATTCTCAATAAAGCATCTCTTCAAAAGCTCGTAAAAATCCTAGTGTATTTTAGGAGTACAGCAGTTTCCTCGATCTACTAATTGGGGCAAAGTTTCGTTATAAAGAAAATTTTAATAGATGGAAATGTTCTTCTAACTTTAGCGTAATATGTTTCTGCTGAGAAGAGTACCAAAAAAAACTAACTCTAGATTTAATTACAATCTCGTGTTTTATCTGTTTTTACATCTTTTTTTAGATTTACGTAAGAGATAAAGTAACAATGATAGAACTAAAACGCAATATAAGCGAATTTTTTTAATTTAGAACTTTACCGTTTAACATATTTTTTTTTTTTTTTATTACTATATTTAACCTTTTCCTAAAATGTATCGGAAAGTATAAAGAACTGCTTCTAGCCTCTTTATATGACAGACCAGAGGGGAATAAGGCTGGGGTAAGATGATTGACGTATAAGGAGATTCAATTAGGTGTAAACAATCCAAACCAATTGGAAGTTATAGCCTGGCTTTTTTATGAATGACTTGTGACGTCATTGCAGGACTTAGTATAGGCGACTAACATTGCAAATTGTCAGACTATAACCTATCATTAAAATAAAAATTTGGGTGCATTCATAAACACCCTTCAATTAAATCTCATTAATAACTCCAGCTTGAAGCTGGGAAGCCAAGTGCCTCAAGATGAGACCTTGACTGAAGTTTGTAAACAACCGTTCCAGGATAGGTTCTACACGTTTCAAAGAGGGAGTTCTAGTGGGCGAACACCGAGCCCCAAGATAATATACAGTTATAACGTGATACATTTTTGATGTTATAAAACCAAACGCTGTCGGAAATCAAAACCTGAGTTTACTTATAAATTGCGTATGACGTCATTTCAGGAATCAGTATAGACAAGCTATATGTAAGCCGCATTGATTTTTGTTTATTCCTGCAATGACGTCACCACCGTACTATAGCCTAACATGAAAAACATAATCACCTTACTAACTCTATCAGCTTGTCTGAATCCAACACTCTTGACAGACCGCTATCTTCGTGTGAAATAAATTGTTCCCTCTTATTTATTAAAATTTCACCAACGTGAATAATTTCACCAAAAATATGCATTGATTACCACACTTTTTAATTTACACAGGTCTGTGTCACGCATAACTTCCGCTGTGTTTGTTCTAGACTGTGGGTTACTTATTTATTTTAATGTCCTGCTTAGAGAGTTCGAAATAATAAAGCTCAAGGTTTTTGCACCAGGACTTACTGACGATGTGCAAAACAAGTCCAAAGTAATGAGGAAACGTTCCGAACTTACGAATGACTATATCTGTTTTTCAAATGACTCTTCTATTAAAATTATTCCTGATTCCCTTTTGATATAAGTAAATAAAGCTAACATTAAAAAACCAACTACTAGGCTATTTACCGACATAAATCTAGGGCTATATAGCGACCTATATTTGCAAACTTATGAATTATTAATAAGGTCATTATATAGACGATTTCCCTGTTAGTTCATTCAAATACTAAAGTTCTATGTGTTTTTTATCAACTAGGAATTTTTAACGATTTACCCATTATATTACCGAAGTTTGAAAAACTTGTATAATTTTTAAGAACAAAATTTTATGAGGGACCTCTCTACGAATGTTATAATTGAACGTTCTGAATAAGGTGTCGGTCTAGTGTCACCGACTTTAGGACTTCATCTGGCTTTATAGGAAAATCCGAGAGTAGATGAAACCATAGACGAACCGAGTGGTGCCCTATTTTGTCGTTACTACTTGCATTATTGCCGTAGCCAAGGTAGGAATGTAAAGTCACCCTGAGTTCTTTAACACATGAAGACTTTGAATTATTTGCCTGTTATTCCATTTTTGTGCTGAATTCTTATTCAGTTCAAAAATGGAATTACAACATGTTGCTTTCAAAAATAAAACTTAAGATTTCCTATAGGCTTGATTCTTTTGTAGATAAATTATATTTATTAATAATATGGTTTTTTTCATTGATTAATTATTTAATTTGGCATGTTTTCAAATTTTCAAATTTCAACGTTTATATATATATATATATATATATATATATATATATTATATAATATTATATATATATATATGTGTGGTGTGTGTGAGTGTGCACTATGACTCTACCTCAGGGATTGCGGTCAGAAAAGAGACACATTTCAAACTTCAAATTAATTTCATCGACGTTTCGGCAGCTTTATTACGTAGCCATCTTTAATCTTCAGACTGTGACATACAATAATATGTGTTTTTTCTCTCTCTCGGTATTGTTGTATATCATACCATCATATTGTTTGTTATTGTTTTATTATATTTATATTATTGTTTTTTGCATGTTAAGCCAACCATGGAAGCTTTAATTGAGCCTGAAGCTATGTAAAAAAGATGCCGAAACGTCGGTGATATGAATTTGATTTTGATATTTTGGCCGCACTTTCATTAACGATTTTTCTTAACTAAAATTCGCTAATAGAGTTTGTTTAAAAGAACATCGAATTACCTTCCTTAAAAGAATAGAATGTTTAAAGCTCAAACCGTATATTACGTTAAAATTTGTAACATGGGATGAATATGTTAAAGTTTAAACATTTTATCTAAAACATTGGTCGGGGAAAAACCATAACCTCGGAAAAACTCCGTTTACTAGATAAAAACCCCTTACAACAAACAAGCGGCTAAAATAAAACTGAGAGAATATTTACCTCAATAGATTGTCCAGAGTTTAACTATGTATGAACAAAAGTTTGTATATATTGTAAAAATTCATGCACTTGCTTCTCTTGTAAATTTTGTATGAAATACTGAAGCATGAAAAATTTATTTAATACAAAAATACCTTTGTGTAACTTTCCGATAATAGAATTAGAAAGTTAGGCCTTTTTATTTCATTTTTTTTTAGAAAATTATGTTACGTACTAGTGAGGGGAAACATATTGTAGAAAGGGTGGATAAGATATTAACCCTGCTATAAATTTTAACCAAGAAGCATTTAAATATTTTTTTTTACTGTTTAGTAAAAATACATACAACCGTTAATATTAAAAAAACTACTCTATAGCGACTTGCACCAAAAAATCTATAATATAGTGATAATGAAGTTAGAGCCTTCGTCCTCCCTTCTTTTGGCCATTTCGTAGCATCATGATTGTTTTTCTATATGAGATTATTACTATATAGTCATGATTGTTTTTCTATAAGGCGCGGTCGAATATTTAGAACGTTGGAACACCAACAAACTTTTTTTATATTTTTTTTTCAAAAATTTCAGTAATTAGCTAGATTTGTGATAAATGAAGCCTATTTCCGTAATCTGCACGCTCTTTTGGTTAATCTCAAAGAGTATTTACATTCACTCAACGATTTATTTTTTAATCTAACTTGGTACATACATAACTACTGTTAGACGTCAATATTTTGTGTTATATTTTGACATGTCAACATTGACGTCTAACAGTAGTTATGTATGTACCAAATTAGATTAAAAAATAAATCGTTGAGTGAATGTAAATACTCTTTGAGATTAACCAAAAGCGTGCAAATTACGGAAATAGGCTTCATTTATCACAAATCGGCTAATTACTGAAAATTTTGAAAAAAAAAATTATAAAAAAAGTTAGTTGGTGATCCAACGTTCTAGATATTCGACCGCGCCTTTATAAGGCGACATATATATATGTCATCACATATATGTCATCACATATATTGACATATATACGTCAATATTGTCAATCAATAAAACAAAAACTAATACTGATAATACAAAGCAATGTCGTGTGTTTGTGAACCATACATAGCAGTATGTGTTTAAAAAGTTTCAGCCTAATATAAGCGCTTCATAAAGATTTGTGATTTTAAAAATATTTTTGGGGTCATATTTGTGATTAATGACGTCACAAATTTTAATAAACAATTAGGTTCAGGACAAATTTCATTTCGATCCAATAAAACGTTCGAAAGTTATCATGTCCCAATGAAACATCTAGGACACAAAAATCTCCTACATACATACATACATACATATATATAAATATATGTATATATATATATATATATTATATATATATATATATATATATATATATATATATATATTATATATACACATATATATATATATATATATATAATATATATATATATATATTATATATATATAATATATCCAATTCGATAAATGTTGGGTACCAAAAATTATTTGTGAAAGTATTTTTGTTTTAAATTAAACTTTAAAAATACGTAGGTGTGTACTATAAGCACATTTAAGCCTGCGAAAAATTGACATTTTAAGTTAATGCAGAAACAAAAAACTATTCTGGCAAATGAGGAAGCAATAACAAAACCTAACCAATAAAATTAAACAACAGAAGTTTGATCATTTTAATTTATCCAATATATCATGGTCAAATAATTAATTAAATTGTTGAACCTAATATAATGTTTCTCTTGTAAAGTATAATAAATTTTGATTAATATTGTTCTAAGTCTACAACTATAAAATGGACGGAGAAGTTATTTAGAGTTTCTATCAAAATTATATTCTGTAGTTCATCTATTCTAGCTTGTTTATAAATTGAACTCGTTTAAAAGTTTAATTATATCTAAATTACAATTTACCTTAATTAGAATTGTAGCTAATTAAAAGTTAGTTAAAGTTATTTATAGTTTAAGATAATATGGAATAAAATTATTACGAACTATAACTATTATCCTTTATACCTATTATGTCCATATATATTACCTGAATACAAAATTACATAGAGGAATTATATGTAATATAATTCATACAAGATAAAATTGTGGTAAAAGCTGAACATTTCCTTGACAAGATAAAGTATTTTCTGGTCATAAAATGCATTTAATTTTTTTTAAAAGGGTAAAGGTCGGGTACTGGGTTCCTCTGGACATTTTCTCTCCTTACAATGCGTTCTCTGAGCTTACTCTCGCCATTTGGGACTTACTTTGCTTGTAAAGGACCAAATACGGTAGACATACAAGCCGTTATATAATGAAACATTGGATATTTATTTTATATCACTTAATACGATTGTGGTGATTAAATAATTTTCTAATGTTTAGCGCTTTATAAAAAAAATCTATAGATGTCATTTCAAGAAAACTAAACTACTGCTTATAATGACATAGAACTTTAGCACATGTCTCAGTCTTATAAATTTGCCTAATTTAAAATTGATCGTATTGTGCCCTAGCAGTGGCCACAGTGAGGCCCCCGGTGCGCTATGCGCCGAGACTGCGTTGCGGCTGCGGGCCGAATACACGTATTTTTCTTTAATCAATATTTTAATTAAATGTTTGCTGAGTCATAAATGCCGTTTAATGTCTTAGAGAAATTAATTTTCAGATCGCATGACTAAACCTACAGATTAATTTTCCTTCTAAAGTTCAACCCTTTAGCATAAATTCATAGGCAGCAACAATGAGAACAGACACCCACGCGCTTAAAGACAACAAAATTAGTAAAAAGAACTAAGGAGGTCCTTAACATTTTAAACTGTTAAATTTTTTATTTCTTTTGCCAATAACTATAATATAATAAATATTATAAATTTATTTCCTTTAATTATCCATTATACTGTTATTATTATTATGATAAATCAAAGACGAAATTAGAAAATATGGGTTTAAAGCCGTAATTTAAGATTAAATGCGAATTATGTAAGTAGAAGTTATTTATGCAGTTTGGGAAGAAGAAAGTTTTACTAGTGAAACTTCAGTAGCTCTAATGC
>JACMZG010001913.1:36977984-37013381 GCA_018340805.1 Microvelia longipes
GCAAGTTGAAGAAGCAATCGAAGAATCAGCTACGTCGATACTAGCTGTTGACAGCAAGTATCGACGGTAGCTGATTCTTCGATTAACTATGATTTGTTTAACTTCTTTTTAAAGATCTTGTAAGGGACAATAGAAAGAATATGTTATAATAAGAGTCTAGGAGCTATAAAAGCACTGTGATTACACGCATTTAATGTTCTGCAGCTAGGCACAACTATCCTCTCACCGTCTAGACGTCTAGTCTGATATATATGTGTAAATAACGAAAAATTAAAAATATTTTTGTTAATTAATAAAATCTGTTAAAAATTTTACAACTTTTTTTACAAAAGCCATATTAAAATAAAAACCATTTTAAATTTTAAATGCGGAAAAATGTTTAGATTCATTTGAAATCATGTGTTAGAACAACAAATGTGCGACGTTTTATCTCGCTACCGGCATTAGTTCGATTATGAACTGAATATTTTGAAGTGATGATCAATTTTTCTAAATCATCGGTAAAGTTGAATAATTATTCAATTAATTTGACATTTGGCTCGAGCCTTTCCATTTATAGATTAAATAAGTATACTAAGTTTTTTCTATATGGATAAAATGTTTATGGTTTGTGTCTGATCATAAGTGTCGAGTCATTGACATTAAGGGTCTAATCATCGGGCGAGGTCAGTACCTGGATGGGTGACATTTGCGAATAAAACCAATGTTTTTAATGTCTGAAGACTTGTAAGATGAGGAGTATACGGATAAAATCTTTATTTGGGGTTCATGTCTAAAATGTTTGATCATAAGTGTAGTGTCATCATTGACATTGAGGGTCTAATCATCGGGCTAGGTCAGTACTTGGATGGGTGATATTTGGGAATAAAACCAATGTTTTTAATGTCTGAAGACTAGTAAGATGAGGATTAGTCTGAAGACGTACTAAAAATATAAAATAGATTAACTTTATATTCTGATGACAAGCGAAGTGATTCCGAAGTTTCGAAGAATAGAGTATAGTCAATCTGATATAAGGAGGAAAAGTCTGATAACTCTCTGAAAAGTTTCAAGATACATTGTACACGATTTTTCCCTACTTGAGTTGACGCCATATTAGATTAAACGTTAAAATTTCATAGTTTTTATATTATGTGAAACAAATATGAAAATATGAAATAATCAAATATAAAACAATCACAACATTAATGTTCCAAATAAAAATTTTAATGTTTAATCCAATATAACGGTAATTATTATGGCAAACTTTAATTATGATGTAGATACCAACAATTAATTTTATACCTTAAATTTTTAGCCGTTTAATAAATAATTATCTGTTTTTGAACCTTTCTCACATCCTGTATTATGAGACGGTTTTTGTCATATTTATCGATAGAGATATATTACTAGAGGGGCCCTATTGGTTGAATTTTGAAACATCGAAAAAGTAACCTGACCACATTCGATTATCATTATCATCCAATAAAAAAAAAACAGAACAAAAAAAACAGTAGTAAATTATATACTGAAACATGCCGTCCTCCTGTACACATCGACTACAGGTTTCAGGATCCCTGCGCGCATCATCATCAGAAAGTAGAATGTTTAAAATACAAATCACAACACAAACAATCTGTGGGAAGCCCAAAACAATTGATTAATTATAACCTCAACTCCCTCTTAGAGTAGGTTTCAATGAGGTTACACAGAGCCCCTGAGAGCCCCACTAAAATGTTTCAGGCCTCTCAATGTATTAAGATAGGCTATGCTCCCTCTAGTATATATCTCTATGTATTTATCGACAAAGTAATAAATATAAATGTTTCCTAATGTTCAAATGATTTAATGAATAGGATGTTATTTTCCAAATGTGTAATCACTTTTGGTGATTTTCGTATTTACAGGTTTATCAAATTTGACTAAATGATGTGTTAAATATTTGGTTAAGAAGTTCTTTTCAATTTAAAACAAGAATTTTTCAGAGCTTAGTGAAAACTACGTCTGTTAAAGGCTTTAAAATTTACATATTACTGCTTGGGGAATTGCAAATTGCTTTTTAAAAACTTTTCCTTAGGCTTTCCTTCGGATAAAATAAAAGTCCTTTAACTAATCTACCGATTATGTATGGCTAACATTATATACTTTATATAATAAAAATTTTATGTATTGATGCTTGTATATTTATGATCATAAACATTATATTAGTAACAGAGTACCACCCGAATCAAAATTATAATTTATGATAAAAAAAGTTAAGTAAAATTATTACGTGACTTAGTCTTTTTAAATACTAAAACCTTCGGCATTAAGTACGAAATACAGAGAGGAATTCAAAATGTAATTTGGCCATGTTCCGACTTTTTATCCGAATACCCCGTTTATTTTAATATATGTTGGAAAAGGCTGACATTGTATTATGTGGGACATAACGAGAGAAGATTTAGAAGGAAGTGATACCAAGACGAGGTAGCTAACTCTACCTTCAGCCCTTCAACGTAATTTCCTAACTTTTTGCCCTTAGATTTATAAGGGTCAACTGTAACAAGGTGTTTTATTAGCAAACCCTCGTTTCGTGACGATTGAACCAATGTTGAAAGTTCTTCATTACGAAAATGATTTTGTAATGAAGCACTCCCTTAAATTTCTTCTTGAAATTTGACACTGATCTCTTGTTTGGTGGGAAACTATTTTTTTTATTGTTTGTCAACTATTCAGGACCTAGAGATCATTAAAATAATTCTTGCGCGGTGGTTCTCATGCCTGGCGAATTTCCTATAGGTCATTCCATGTTAAATCAACACAAAAAATTCATTTTGGGCTCGATATCACCAATTTTAATAAAATTAGGCTGACTGGTAGGCACCATAGACAGAAGAAAAAAAAATCAGATTTTTAGCTTGTTTGACATATTGCCGCAGTGACGTGTTGAATTAGTAAAAAAATGTGATTTTCTACATTTCTTTGACTACAAAAATGGCTTTATCTAAGAGTCAGCGAAGGGTAATTTTTTTTATTTTTGTGGCGTTTGAAAGCTGAAACTTGATCCTTTCAAACAGATTCTACAAACTTTTTGATAATTGATTAAAAATTTTAATTATGTGCAAATATAACATAAATATGCTAATATCTCAAAAAGCCAATTTTTACAAGTTTAAAAAAAGAGCCCTGCTTGCGGACCCCTGCGCCAGAATTATATTGTAGTTATAAAGTTATTAAGTAAAAATATATTGATAAAAATGTTCCTCCGAAACCTAGATTCGAACGCGATTCTTGGTTGTTTTCAAATCTCAGATTTAATAGGTTTTGTTTGAGTAATTTAAGTACTCGGATCGACTACAGACTAGTTTCATTTTGCTTAGAGCCCCAAAAATAAGGAAAACAACACCCAACTTGACATTTGTTGTTTAACTTTCTTATTTTTAATTTTTCGATTATTTTAAAATTTGGAGTCTAATAATAAATAAATCTATAATTATTTTTAATTATTATATAATCTATATTAATAATTATTAATAAATTAATAAAATTTATCTATAATAAATAAATAATAAATATATGAAAATAAGTTAATCCAATTAAATGCCCCAACTCTGAAACAACTCTGCCTCTGAATAATTGCAATTTAAGATAGTAATGTTACTATCATTATATTGAATTTGACTGCATCTAATGAGGTGATACAAAAACATACAACAATATCATCCTTCATCAAATAAACATTTAAGGTTATTGTGTGCTGACAAACTTTAAATAATTAGTTTTTTTAATAATAAATAATTAGGTGACAATGAAAAGCGTACTCTGAACGCCAGAAGTTGCTATTTGGTGACACTCAACTTTGACCCCAAATTTCTCGACATGTCATGAAAACAAATTATTTAAATTAAAAATAAATAAAGTTTTATTATACATTTTTTATCAAATAAAAAATGCTAAACGCTCACCTTAGTTTTTTTTTACATTTTTTATCAGTGTTGTAGGTAGTGGTTTAATGTCACGTCACTAAATTTTATCGCTATTTTTAGGTTTATTTTAAATTTTATGCTATAGGGGTTGTAGTGGAGTTGGGAGTGCCTAGTCTCTGAAGAGCATGGGTGAGTGTAAGTACCGTTATGGTATATCAATACTAATGAGTTTTGCTAAACATAGTTGACACAATATAATTGTGCGAGAGATCCTTAGGAAATTATAACAAGCAAAATGCAATGCTACATCTAGGTACAGGGCCATCATTTGACATTAATTATCATTGATGTCTCGACATAAATTATTGTCCCACTATGTTTCGTTTGGTCTAACTCATCAGGTAAGGTGAGTGAGTTCAGGCTCTGTCGGCGCCTTGATGAGTTAGACGTAACGAAACAGAGTGGGACATGACATTATGTCGAGCCATCAATGATGACGAATGTCGAATGATGGAACAGTTCCCTGATGTGGCGTTACATTTTGTTTGTTACATTTCCTAGTTTCTCTCGCCTTATCGTAATAGTCATGTAACCAGGCCCCTTATCACTGTGCTCTCAAGTCCGACCTCTACTAATATAAATTTCTTTGTTTCGTAAATTGAGTAAGATTATATAATTTGTTTAGGGTCAAAAATCCGTTAATAAGTCTTTTTTAGTCTCGGATCATTTCCAAGACTTCCCCCTTAATTCCCAACTAAACATTTTAAAACATTCATTCAATTAAATAAAATTAAAGAATTTTATGGGTTGGAATCAGCAATGGATTCTGAAGAAAATCATAACTTTTAAGCAGTTTCTTAAACGCATAGGGGATTTGAAATATCCCTCATGCTTGGGACAAGCTAAGGATAATTACTTTCCCATGTAATATAAGCCCAACCAGACTGGGCTCTTAAATGCATAGTTTATCAAGCATTGATGATATACGTCAATCGTTCACTTTAAACTTATAACACAACAGACAAATATTGTACTCGTATTTGTTAATTTTTAATCAGCACAACAATATTAAACCTATTTTTATTGATATTTATTGGTTTTATATCCATTGATCGACTTTGGATGTCAGACATCATAAATTTTTAAGCTCTAGTAATAATACTCTAAGAAATTCCTAGTGCTTCCTATTTGACGCTCTTTTTGGGGAAAAGCCATTTTGTTCTCTTAAATAGATTATAGACGAAGAATACTCAATTTAAAGTTGGCGCCTTGAATGATATTTGGGGAACTTTGTTTATCTGGGTTAATTTTCTTTGGTTTTTAATCACAATTTTAGAAAATGAAAATGGGTAGACGCATTGAAATTTTATAATTCCTGTTGATTTAATTATCAAGTGTAGAGCATTGTCTTTGTAAATTAATGTTTTTATTTATTACTTCATTTAATTGCAAAGAGTTCCTTATAAGTTATGCACATAATGTCTAAATAAATCAGCTTTAACCGTTGTTGTATTTATGGCTGTCTTGTATAGTTTTGTGATATATGCCTATCTATGTCATCGTATCTTTCTTATTATTAGTTATTTTAGTTTCTATGTGTCTTTTAAGTAGGTGAAGCATTGTATTAGCAAAAATTGTACCATATATATTGTTACTTATCCTCATTTCTATTGTAGGTATAAGAAAATATTGTTTGCAAAAAAATCCGAACCAGGATAAAAAAAATACGTTTCGCAAAACTTATATATATATATATATATATATATATATATATATATATATATATATATGTCTATGTAATATATATATATATATATATAATATATATATATATATATATATAATATATATATTATAAACAAATCTTGTAAACTCGCTAACTTCCAGATGAATAAATTTATACTAAACTTGGTTTGAAATTAACTTTGGGGAGGACAGAACACGACCCTTTTTATTTTGAAACCCAAGTTATTGTGACGTCATTGACAGTTTCCGTTCCAGAAATTTAAAATTAGACATGTATTTCTAGACACTTTCTTGTAAACACTCTACCTTTCGAACGGATTTATATTTTTTAACCAAACTTGATCCAAAAATCAACCTTTCGTGAAGTCACGAACCCTATAGAAAACCAGGTTTTTTGTGACGTTATTAACCCAGTTTGCTGAGAAAGCGAAATTTCCAAAAAAATCGCCAAAATTCAGGGTTAATATGTTTTGCCGCGAAAAAGGTCAATAATTATGTTTTTTGAGACGCTGAATCTAATAAAACTGGTTCAAAGTCGATACATTTTATTACGAAATTATCAATTTTAAATCGAAAATCAAACAATAAGATTTATATTTTATTTATTCATATTTTAATATTTTTACCAACTATAAAGAATAATCATTATTTATAAAGAATAATCTTAAGATGAGATTACTTTTTTGTGATTCACAGAAAAAATGAAATATAATGCCCATCTTCCCGTAAACAACTGACATAAATAAAAGGGCAAATCTTTTGACCTGAGATAAAATAGAAAAACCAGGAAAAGACGTTTTCACTGGTTATTTACTGAAAAACTCACCTCTCATTTATCACATTCATCTCGCAAGAAAATGTAATTTATTATTCGCAGGAAGTTTCTAGAAAAAGCCACACAATCTTTTCATTCTTTCAGCCAGTCATATATAATTTATAATACTTTTTATTTATATTTGTTTTGTTTTGATGTAATGATGGTTAATATTCATCGTTGGGTACAACATGAGAAATTTGATTTTAAGTATTTATAACCCGGGAGTCTGGGGGTGGTTCTTTCTGTCATAAGATTTATGAACCAACCCATCGCTCATAGAATTCACAGGTCCATAGAGTAGAGCAAGAAAATCAACAATCCTGTGTTTTACTCCGAGATAAGACAGTATAATAATAATAATGATAATAATAATGGGAAATGGAGCAAGTTTTTGTGGTACCAATTATTTTATCAGCTACAGGAGTTATGCCTTATACACTTCATGACAGTTTGCATAAATTAGGTATAAGCCCTTTCATATACAGAACTTTACAGAAAGCTGCCATCATCAATACGTGCCACATCGTCAGAAACTTTCTATCGACTGACCTAGTGACTTAAGACGGAAAATAAACAAAATAAAAGATGTTTGACTTGGCTTTGCCCGTCAATTTATATATTTTTTAGCTGGTATTCTTTTACTGAGATAGAGAAAATCTAAAAACAAATAATACTAATAATAATAATGATAATAATAATAAAAATTGAAATTGAAAAAAGTGAAAGTCGTAGCAATAGTTTTATCATCAGAGGGAGTAGTAACTAAAAATTTTATAAATAACCTGGAATTATTAGGTCTACCCAAAGGTTTGCTAATACCATTACAACATGCAACAGTTCTCCAAACCTGCCATATAGCTAGTAAATTCCTGTCAGTGAAATAGCATGAATTTCCTCTCCACTAACATCTTTTACTAGTTATTTAAATAAGACCAAGAAAAATAAATAATATATATAATATTAAAATAATAATAATTATAATAATGATAATGTCTTTAGGCTTATTTTGGGCAATAGATGGCGCGGTTTTAGTGAGAGTAGTGGAGCAATTCCTAGTGGTAGTGGAATGCCTGTCAGTCCTCACACTCCAGCAGCATCAGCTTTTTTCATTTTTTTTTATAATAATAATGTCTGTTTAGAGCTTTGTGGCTCAACAGGGATAACCCCTGCGGGAATCACCTCAAGTGGTAGAGACAACGGTTACTCTCCAAGTTTATTCTAAAGTTGGCGACAATTTTTAGAACAATAATCTTATAGAAACTGAGAAAGTAACCTGGGATGCGAACCTCTAACCTCTGTGGTGTTAAAGGTTTGTTTAATAACTGATAAAATAGTGTCTATAAAGAGGATAGGAAATCAACTCAGTAAAATATTGTCACACAAAAACTCATTGTCGTAAGATGTCAAAATATTTATAAACAGTAGTGTACAATAAATGTAACTTTATCTGCTTGTATGAATTATGGCATCATAAATTCTTACTTGTTGTTAAGAAATGAAGATGGCAAGAATCACTTATACCATTGATTACTTACTACTTACTACTTGATGTTATTACTTCCCACAGTAATAACAATATTTTTAACAAGTCTTTTTAGTTATTTTATTATTTTTATGTTTTAGGTAAGTTTCGGGATAAAAAGTCAAGTATTTGACTCTCAAAACTCTGACTCTGTAAGTAAGCTCTGAATCTGTAATATTTTTAGAGGAATAATATGTAGTTACACTTATGAAAGGAGTCATAGCGGGAGTCTAACCTCGGACCACGACATAAATCCGTTTCAGAGGTCCCTCGTGACCAAAAAATTGGTTTCAACCAATCAACCTGATCTTTCAACACATACAATAGACTCTTCTATTGTAACCATTAATTAACCTAGAATTTAATTCTTAACAGTGCAATAACTATTTTGTTAATTACTTACAATAGACATTCAAAGAGAAATGTTTGATAAAAAAAAACTGGTAAAATCGGCTTTGCCCAAGAAGTAAATACTTTTACTTACACCACACTAACTCGCATGACTGCACTAGTATAAGTTGAATTAAAAAGTGCTATTAAAATGCAAGCCCCGAGTAGGGATTCGAACCAAGGATAGAAACCACAAACCCTGAACCAACCACTGTGCGAGAATTTTTAATGTATGATTTTATAGAGGCATAGCTTCTAATTTTATGAAAGCTTTGATCATAAAAAAATTGTCTGTGCAGTTCAAGACGTTACTAAAGACGTGATATCCGAGCCCACTTTTAACTCCAAGTCCTCCTGAAGTTCCCATCTTTGCTATTATGTTCCATATATTCTAAATATGTAAGCTTAAAACCTTGTGTTCGTTTCATGCATGTAATTATGTGTGAATAAATAAATGTCAGGTTTAATTTAATAATAATAATAATAATAATAAAGACCGTTTAGGAGCCTTGCAGTTTATCAGCGATAACCCCTGCGGGAATCACCTCAGGTGATATTGGCATCCGTTACTTTCTAAGTGTATTCTATTTGCCCATAATTAATATAAACAGTAAACTTATATAAACTAAGATACGAACCCTAAACCTCTGTTCAATATGTTTCCTAATTTATTTATACCCTATGCTTAAAAAAAAGTATTGTGTTTGCGAAATAATCCGAAAACGGGACGTCAACGGAATCATCCGTCAGGTGTTTTTAATTCCTCTTTTAATTCACATTGTCTGTCTGTCTGTATGCGTGTATACAGATAATGTGTGTATGAGTGTGTGGATGTGTCTGTCGTTGCTTGAAGTCTATTTATGCTAGAGATTTGAATATAGGTGCAGTAGTACTATTCATAAAAATATTATTATGACGTCATTAACCTGCAATAATAACTCCTAATTTAAAAAAAAAAACAGAAAGGCTGTACGCATATAGATATAATTAAGACAAAATTTGTATTAAGTTTCATCTCATTATCAGTTTTGGTTCATTTCGAAAAAATGGACTAATTTTGTACAACTTCAAACCAAATTTTTCTAAAAATATACCTTAAATTATGAAGAAAATAGCATCCAGATTCTGCCTATCCAGAGTGGAACCCTTTTAGCGAATTTTCATAATGAAAATGACGCTTATGAGGTTGTTCGGATGACGGAAGTTGAGGGTGGAGTGAGTGGAATCGTTCCTATTGCTTCCTGATAACAAAAATATATGTGTCCGAAAAAAAGTTTATATATATATGTATATATAATATATATATATATTATATGTATATATATATATATATATATATATAATATGTATATATATATATATATATATGTATGTAAGAGTTCTACCCTTTCGTATGGCGAACGATAACTCTCGAAGGCGTTCTCAAATTGAAACGAAACTTTGCAAATCGCGAGATGTTGAGAAGAGGTTACGAGGCCTATTGTTTATAAAAACATTAATGACGTCATCAACCAAAGTTAGACGTCAAATGAAAAAAAAATTTTTTGAAACTTAAAATGGCTTAAAACAAGGTATCTAGTATTTAGGTAGACGGCTAGCTGAATCGATTAAGACCAAAATTTCAGCTCAATCAAATCCATCACAAAGGCGCAATTGGTATACATATATATATATAAATCTTGTATATATGTATACGTCTAGGTCAAAGACCGTACGATATCTGTTGGGTCAGTAGTGTAGAGGTGGGGATATAGTATAAAAAGAGAGACCCTACCTCTTGCTCCATCATGGTAAGCCTACTGTCCCAAGAGAACAAGGCAAAAATGGCTTCCACTGAACACGCCGAGCTAAGCAGACCCATAAAGAGGAAGAACATCGAAGTAGTCTTTATATGGTCGAAGTTATTCAAAACGAATGCGACCAGTTTCAGCCTCAATCGGACAATCCTTAGTGACGCAAAACGGTATTTTATTTTAAATAATCATGAATAATTTTTTCAACCTTAAGATTTACTCAAAAAACAATTTGTTTACAAAAAAAAATTTGACATTTTTCTTTAAATTTTATAAACAATCATAAATGTAAGTAAGAGTTGAAGTTGTCTTTATATGGTCGAAGTCATTCTAAAACCATGCGACCGGCTTAAGCTCAATCAGACAAATCTTTAGTGACGGAAACGGTATTTTTATTAAAAAAACAAAATCATGATAATATATTTTGTTTAAATGCTTCTAATTTAATAGTATAGCATACTATTTAATAATAGAGTATTAATAAAATCTCAATTAGTAAAATCAAGTTTTGTGAAAGCCACTCAGGCCCGCGAAGCGGCCTGTGTGAAGAGGGCTGTGAAAATTCGCTAGATACATGGCAAAATGCATGTAACAAGAACAATAATGAAACAACACATAAATACAAAACACAACAATGTGCCGCAAAGCGGCCACAGGGAGGCCCCCGGCCGCGAAGCGCCCCGGTGGCCGACGCCGCGGAGCGGACGAGGCGCGAAGCGCCGAGGCCGCGTAGCGGCTACGGGCCGAAGGCCCGTATTTATGAATGTGCATGCTCAAAATTTTATGAAATCGCCCAAATTTAAGTTTTCTTAAAATAAGTGTTTCCCTGTGGGTGGAACATCAATTGTGCCCCAATTGTGACCCTGTGGGTGGAAATCAAAACATGCATAAAACATTTTTTAAAGGTGATCAAATTTCCAATAAAGCGAGTGTTCAATCATCAATAATGGAAAACTGCAACCAAAGTTATGGCTCTTTCAAAAACACCAAAAAATTGTTAATTTATGCAAAGTTGGGAATTTCTTTAAACAATTATTGACTTTTTGTGCATTTTTTGGCCATTTAACGAATGTCATAACTTTAGTTGCAGTTATCTGATTTTGAAGGAAAAACACTCGTTTTATAAGAAATTTTATTAGCTTTTTAGCTAAAAATCCTCTTCGTGTTTTTGCATGCGACCTACAGGGAACCACTTATTGCAGAAAACTGTAATTTGTGCCATTTTATAATATTTTAGGCGAGCGCATTCATATGAAGGACTCCACTCTGGATTGGCAGCCAAATTTTCTTTCTTCATAATTTAAGGTATATTTTCAGAAAAAAATTGGTTGGAAGTAGTACAAAATGAGTCACATTTTTTAGATCTGGCTCTTAGACTATTAACTTAACGTAAATAACTTAATACATTGAGATTCGTTTAAATACGACAAGCATATTTATATGGTTGTTCTTGGATCATAAAATTCTTGCAGCATCAAGCGTGGCCATTGCCTGAATAGGTGAACGCTGGGAATGAAACAAATGCATGAAATTAAATTTAAATTTAATTAATTAATTAATTTTTATTAATTAAAAAGTAAATTTTTCTTGAATGTGGATGAAGTTGGATGTAAATAATTTGTTGGATTAATTTAAATTGATTAGTTTGCAATAGTGGTGGTTATTTTTAATTGAAAGTGATTTTTTGGTGGTGGATATTTTTGGTTGAAACGGATTAGTTTTTGTTTTTGGTGATTATTTTTTGTAGAATTTGATTAATTTTTTTTTGGTGGTGATTATTTGTTAACTAAAAATAGTTTAATGTCCATAAAAGGCAAAAATCTAAAAAAAACTAATCGTAGGAGAGGGCAGAAAAAACCAATAAGGGGGCAGAAAAAACTAATATACCTCTAGAAAGAAAGTAGAGTAATATTTGTCTTTATATCCATTTTGTTTTTCATTTTATCACATTAGCGTATGTATACAGGAGAGGTATTCAGTTCGAGCTAAAAATTCGATAGGTTTACCTAAATTATTTTATTTTTTTATGGGGAGTCAAATATTGCAAAATTGAGAAATCAAATATATTATCAAGAATTTCTCAAAATATTTGACATGCCAGAGTTTTGAATTTTTATGGAAAAAGAATGTTCAGAATTTGTTTAAAAATTGAAAACTTGCTGTGAGATTTTTTTAAAGTAAAGTGGGAATGGTTGCGGCTTTCTGATAGATTAATTGGCACAACAGCTGACGTCCTTTATTTTTTTATCCATCATAAATTAAGGATTTGAATAAAGCAGATGACGTGCTCAGAAGATTTTCCATGTAAAAGTGACCCTGTCGAGGATAAAAAGCAGAGAAGAATCCATTAAAATACATACGTGTAAAACAAACTGCACATGTTTTTCCAAGCATGCTTACTATAATTACAATAGATGTTCATAACATCTATTCATAATATATTAGATGTTTGGACCTATTCCTCCTCAAAAGCTTTAATAATATTATTTTTTAATATTTTAATTAATGCTGACCTCTACGCCAGCATTTTTTACGTTACAATTGTAGTTTTAGTTTTTTTCAAACGATGGACCACCAAATCTGTGAAGGAAGGAAAATTTTTTTTGTGTGATTTCAAAATTACCAACAATTTGTACGTAATTACCATTTAAATATGGTGTAACTTTTAGATAAAACATGGTATACTCTTGTTATATTCTACGAAATTCATAACAACGTATTAGGTAGACTATTGTTTAACTCTCTGTACAATTATAATTTTACTATAAGGTAATATGCTATAACATCTATAACACAAACTAGAATTACATATACAAATATATATATATATATATATATATATATATATATATATATATATATATAATAAATTCGTTTATTTTATAGAATACAAAAAAAAAACATGCAAATTAATATAAATTAGTACTATAGTTATTGCAATAATTTTATTTTTTAACTTCTTTTGTAAAGCCGCGCAATAGCATAAGCTTGTGCGTATATATGCGTATATAATATATATATATATATTATATATATATATATATATATATATATATAAATATATATATATATATAAATACATATCTGTGTGAGAGCATATTTGTGAATGATTGTATGTGTGGTCGCGCTTGTTAATTTAGGTAATTACCAGTTTTAGGTAATTTAGGTAATTATAAGTAAATAAAACTGTTTTATTTTAAATGTTATATTATTAAACGTATATTTCATAGCTGGCTATAAAGTTTTTAAAGGCAGTAAAAGTTGAAATTAGTTTTGTACTCTCAAGTTAAGTTTCGTGGGATACCAATATCGTTTATTATGAGACGTATAATTTTGTTAATATGACAGCAATTTAAAAACTTATGAGGAATTTATATTACTTTTCCTTTTTATATAAAATATTATTTATCGTACATATAATTTTATACATTATATAATTAAAGTCTAAGTTTAAAACGCCTGAGGATCTGTTGTTAAAAAACTAAATAAATGTCGCAAAACCATAATAAACGTCTGTAAACTAATATGTTGTGTAAAACATATAAATAACTGAAAAAAGGAAAAATATGCAAGTATAAACATCATTAATTTTACCTAAAGAACAATAATTGTCCTTAATATAATCAATAATCACAATTATTGCGTCTTTTTTCAGTTCTGCTCGTTCCTAGAGGAGGAGCTAATAGTGATAGAAAAAATAAAGAGCGAAATAGTAACTATTGTGATAATAGAATCGAAATATTAAAAAAAAATCAGGTACGGTGTATTTTGTAATTTTTCCTATTTCCGGGCAGCACAAGTCTCGAGCAAAAAATAACCTGGGAGCTACGATAATAACTTACACTGACAAATACAGAAAGACAAACTGTAAAGCCACTAAGGAGGCAATTAAAATACATAAAACCTTTCATATGACATCCTGGTTTTGGATTTTTTTGAAAAAACGATACTTTTCCAATATACCTACGATATAAATGAGTGAAAGAAGAGACTATTTGACCGCTGATACAGCTCGACAGGATAAGGCAACTTTTTTAACAGGTAAGCAGGTATTCTTGTTTAATTCCAGGATGAAGTAGTTTTAAGAGTGGAAAGCCCTTACTTTCTGGATCGAAAGAGAGCAAGTGATAACTTTCCGATAAGGATGACTTTCTTTGATATCACCCACTACCTCCGTTGCTCACTTGCAGTGTAGATGTAGGTTAGTTTTGCTTGTTGTAGCAGTGCCCATTTGTATTGATGAGAAGCTAAGTAGAAATACAGGTCGAAAGGCGTCTGACGAAATCCTGATGATGACCTTTGTGATCCATTCTACCTCAGCGTTGATGGCGGGTGCGTGCTCTCTTAAGCTGGATAATAGCTTTAAAAATGACCATTTAAACGACCAAAGACCAGAGCTTCACCGTAAAGTCTGATGGAAGCACTTTCCACGCCACAGTCGAAGGCCAGCGAAGTATAATTATTGCAAATCAAGCCTGACTAAAAACTACAAAGCTATGAATGTTGCAGTTAAAAAAATCAGAACAAAAGTTTTGAAACCCAATGTTGAAAATAGTTTTTAAAAAGTTTCATAAAGGTTATTATTAATTATTATTTAGAGTTAAATTAACTTTGGCATATTTTTCGAAGAATCTGAAAGTTACGGAGTGTTTTTGTACTCTCAACTTTTTAATTATTTTATATTTCCCCTTACTCTGAGTTTTACTTCAATAATAACAATTTTAAAAATACTTTCAAATTGACTTTTTGGAACTTGCATTAGCTATTGAATTATATTCTCTATCCAATAGTTCTAGGCTCTTCATATGTAGGCTCACGTCTCTTTTACTTTTTTCTCACTTATACCTTATTATTATTATTATTATTAATGATTAATAATAATAATGATATTATTATTGCTGCGACTGAAGTCTATTGTACAATCCCTCAATTCGTCCAGGTGAGATAATCCTTTTTCCCGGACTATGTCTAGGATAGTCATGACCAGATTCATTGGTAGAGTCAAACTAGTGAGAGTGCTGCTACCAAAGTTGGAGAACCTTTGAAAGGCTAGGGCTTCACATATCAAAAGTATGTGAGGGGCAGTTTCGAATTCCAATTCACAAAGCCTACACATTGAGTTATCTTTAAAGATGCCAATGGTATGGAGGTGTTTTCGGAGGTGACAGTGACCAGTTAGTAGTCCAGTTACTGTTCTAAGGTCCCTTCTGCTTAGACTGAGGAGGTCTTCAGTTGCTTTAAGACTGGGTCCTTTTAACATAAGTTTACTGTGCCTCATGCCACAGGATTTGCTCTAATGGTGCAGGTGATTGGTTAAGAGCC
Source organism: Microvelia longipes (assembly GCA_018340805.1). Classification (NCBI taxonomy): domain Eukaryota; kingdom Metazoa; phylum Arthropoda; class Insecta; order Hemiptera; family Veliidae; genus Microvelia; species Microvelia longipes. Next base: position 36,993,462 of record JACMZG010001913.1, read on the forward strand.
AATTTTTAATTAAACCTTTGGGTATGGCTACTATGGGTTTAGGGCCTTACAGGAGTGGTCTCAACCCCCTTTTTTGCAAGGATGTCTGCTTGCTTATTACCTTCAATTCCCTTATGGCCAGGCACCCATCTGATTGCTACACCATTGTTGAGTGACAAGGTTAGAAGGTTTTGTAAGCACTCCCAGAAAAGCTTAGAGTTTGTCTGGTCATGACAGGAGCTCTACTCCTGTCATTACCAGTTATGACTGTTATACAACCAAAGAGTAAAACATTTTATAAACAACTCTACTCCTTTCATGACTGGGTTTGACTGTTAAATAACCACAAAGTAGAACAATTTATAAACAGCTATACCCCTGTCATGACCAGTTTTGACAGTTAGAGTAAACATTTTAAACAACTCTACTCCGTATGACCACTGTTATATAACCACAGAGTAGAAATTTAAACATTCTACTCCTGTCATGACCGGGTTTTACTGTTATATAACCACAGAGTAAAACATTTTATAAACAATTCTACTCCTGTCATGACCAGGTTTTACTGTTATATAACCACCAAGTAAAACATTTTATAAACAACTCTACTCCTGGCATGACCGGGACTTGCGGTTTTTGTAGCAATCCGTGTTACGAACACCATTGTATATATTATAATTAGATCATAATTGCTTTAAAATTAGATTATAAGCTTATAATTAAGCTTTCAAAAGGGTAACTTATATTCAGGATTTATTTTAGTGGGAGGGAGAACAACTAGGCTTAATGGATCAACTAGAATACTTCCTACCAGGAAATAATTAGAATAACCCTTCTCCGTCTTACGGCAACTTACTTCAACTTATTAAAAAAACTATATTATTTTTCATGAAGAAAGACAATTGTTTGATCTTACAGTAAGATCCCAACCCTCACCTCCCTGGTTGATTGATCTTACCCTTAATGGTTAGATTAATCAACTGTCATTCTTAAAAATAAAATAGTGTTTTAATAAGTTAAAGTAAGTTACATCAAGACGAAGAAGGATTATTCAAATAATTTCCAAGTAGGAAATATCCTGGTTGTTCCTTATACCTTCTTCTTCTGTAATAAATCCTGAATATAATCATATAATGTTGCCCTTCTGAACCCTTTTTCAAGCTTATAATCTAATTTTAATCTTTTACTCTTATTCTTATTATTTTATAAGAAATCTAATATCCTTGAAAATAATACAAACTTATCAGATTTTTTATATTTAACCCTTTGGGGGGTACCCTTACTGTTTTAAACAAGGATGTACTTTTCAAAACTTTCTATATTACTTTTCCTCATTAATACTGTACATATATAGGAAAAGTATTGTGTTTGCAAAGAAATCAAAACCGGGATGAAACTGGAATTATCCGTTTCAGTGTTTTTAAGGCAGGTGTTTTTAAGGCAGGTGTTTTTTAATCATAAAACACGGAAAAAATTTGTGATCTAATTGAAATTTAGCATGCATGTAGCCATGCATAAGACTAACATATGAGCCAAGTTTTATTTCATTATTAGCATTATTTTAGTTTTTATATAATGACTTGTAAAGGTTTTTAAAGTTTGATCAAAATCAGAAATTTATCCAATTGAGTTAAAATTCGGTGTAAGTGTATACCTTGACGTGATAAAAAGTAGCCTAAGTTTCGTTTCAATACAAGTATATCGACGATTTTTGTTGGATTATAAAAATTAAGCAGCATCGACCGTGTCTAGTTCTGTATGGGTGACCGCTAAGTAATAGTAAATACGGATGCATTTACTATCTGAAGACAAGCGAAGCGTGTCTTAACACATGTTGCTGTATAAATTGGCGAATTGTCGATTCTGAGGACGAGCGAAGCGAATGTGATGGGGTGAGGAAACGCATACCCCAATGTACTCCGAGCCCGATTCTTTCTTTCTACATCAAAACCCTAGGGCTGAGGTTATTAAAATTTCAGTTAAATTTCTGTAACACTATTATGTGGAAATTTTTTTTCAATTGACCATCAATTTTCGCTACAGCATAATTTTGAATATGTTATTCGACATAGATATAATGTAGAGCCAATAAGATCCTAATAGGTGAAGGAATGTTTCAAATAATATAATTATGTCGCTGAATACATTTCAGCAACAATTTGTAAAATACGAATCTTGGAAAATTCACAACAGTCTGTGAATTCTATTAATACGTTATACAAAATTACTCAAAATATTTCTAAAATTGGATGTATGCTTTAAATTTTTGAAAATCTCAAAATGTAAAATATACAAAAAGTTTCTTCATTGAAATACAAACTTTAAGGAAAACATAATAAAGCGTTATTAAAACCGGTGAAACTAATGTTAGTTTATATGGAACAAATGTTTTAAACTTTTGAAACTAATCGTGTATAAAATAGCTATGAAGACATATTAAGGTAGAAAAGTGAGTTTTTGCTACTTTTAGGTAGTTATGTTGATCTCAGTGGGCAAAATCGAATAAACTATACAATTTTAATTCCTGGGCTTTCCAAAAATATTCTTGTTGGTTCCCTAGCTTGCTGACGTGTACCACTCACGAGGGGATGTCGATTGAGTTCATTAATACACGGGACAAAAATGTTCTGCTCGTTGTAAGTTTAGGATTTCACCAACAACAAGGCAAAAAATAAAACCATAAATGGTTTGAACATTGAAATAGAATTAATTGTTTTACAATTTACGCGTGCGATATAGTTATTAACTTACCAAGGGAGGATAGTAACGTTTTGCTCCCTGATCAGTCAAGTTGGTTCCTGAGGCTAAAACCGAAGAAACCAACGAAGCCGTGAGCCTCCCTCGGCTCACGAGACGAAGCCGAGGGAGTTAACTATTTTTCGCAAGCAACGCTCTGTTTCCCCTATGGTAAATTTAAGTATCCGGAATTAAAAAAATAGTATAATAATAAACAGTGAGTGTTGAAATTACGGTATGCTTTCTTAAAGTTTCCTTTTGATTCATTAATAATGAATGATTATCAATAAAGGCATTTTTACATAATTCGCCTCATAAATGTTTTACCTAATTAAGAAATCAATCAAACTTGTGAATGAATCCAATAAAATAAAGATCAGCATTTTTAAGATTTTTAAAATTTTATTCCAGATGCTTACCCTGGGGCTTTTTAATATCAAATAAACATTTTATGGTTCTATGTTTATTAATCATGTTGATTATTTTTGTTAACTAATATGCTTATTTTATGACCACATATAATAAGCAAGTCATTTATAACAGACATTGACTATTAGGAAGGAGCAATATATATCTGTGGTGTACAACTCCTTGGTTCTTTTAATACTTGCTAAATAAATAACTAATATAATATATATATTATATTATATAATATAATATATATTATATATATATAATAATATATATATATATATATATATATAGTTGTTCTTTAATCACTTGCTAAATACATATTAATAACATATATATATATATATATAATATATATTATATATATATATATATATTATATATCTATTAAGTGAGTGAAGTAAGAAGAGGTAAAAAATGCCAATTCCCAGTGTAGCACATACTATTTTTTCGGGCGCAGTAATAGTGGGTATAATAGCATGTAATAGTAAATATATATAGCAATGCGTGTTATAGTAAATAGTATAATGTATAAAAATTACACTTCTTTTGATCGCCACGTTGGCCAAAAGTTTCCATCACTAGCCATCAAGTCTGAATCACTAGCCATGATTATTAAACCCTTGATAATTTAACCAGCACTTGAATATTAATTAACACTTAAACTTCACCAGCGAAAGTGAAAAACTACGAAACAGTCGCAGACAGTTTCTTATTGTCACCACGTCTAACTGTGGTGACAATTTCAATTTATTGTACAAATTTCAAACATTTCTATCTAAATTATAAATTTTTTTTCCCAAGGTCTAGGGTTCGCTTCTGCTCTCAAATTTAAATAAATAATTTTTAACGTTAGATAATATTTCGAGTTTAACAAATGCCAACTTCTCTAGATAGTTTCCTCTGGGGTCATCTTTAATGAGCTTTTAGCATTTTAAAAGCAGTATTATTAAATTTGGTAAGCTAAGTTTAATGTTGCACTATAATTGAACCACTCATTAAAGCTAAGAATAGCATTAAACTGACAAACCACACAATTATTTTGTTGTCCTAGTGTTGTCTTGTCTAAGGGAAATTTACTGAGACAGAATTAATTCAATTTAATTTTAATGCCTAGACAATTCAAATTTATTCTCTATAATTGCATAGCAGTTACGCAAAGTGCGTTACATTTAATGTAATGCATTGCTTGTTAAATTATAATGCCTCGTTTTATGAAAATATTTATTCTTTTTTATAAATCTATTAACGCCTTTATGATTAATTGAATCCGTTTACAGTCCTGAAATTCCTAATATGCCACCCATATCAAAAACGAATAAGTTCTAATAAAATTTGGTAGAAATTTCAGCGGATCCTTTCAGTACTTTGCGTCTAATTTCTTTAATAAGAAAGCAAAAATAAGCCACTAAAGAAGCAAAAAGTTTTGGGGATAAAGAAAAAATTAGTGAGTAAAGGTAAATGATAAAAAATTATTAGAAAATATAGAAGCGATAATTGTGTGTAAAGGCTCAAAAATTAGAAAATATAGTAGCGAAAATTAGTGAGTAAAGAATAAAAAAAATAGAAAATAGAGAACAAAAATTAGTGAGTAAAGGATAAAAAAATAGAAAATATAGAAACAAAAATTAATGAGTAAAGAAGCAAATATTTGAAAGAAAGAAAAAGGAAATAGTGAGTGGAAAAGGAAAAAATCAGTAAGTGAAGAAACTAACATTAGTAAGTGGAAAGAATAAATTAGCAAGTAACAATAATCAAATCAGTGAGTATAAAACCATAAATTAGTGGTTAAAGAAACAAAAAAATATTGCCTGGAAACTTTATATGTCATAGATATTCGAAAAAAAGAAATATAACGAAGAGTTAATAACAAAAAAAGAGTAATCATTTCATTTTTGAATTATAAAAAAGAACAATATTTTGCCAACTTGTAGGCGAGGAAAAGTGAATACAAGTGAATGTGATCTCGCGAAAAATTATACCTTTTGTTTTGTTATATATTTCAAAGAAAGCTTGGTTTTTATTTCCTCAGCCTTTTTTGACGATTTCTTTTAAAGAAATATGATATTTTTTATTCAAACCGTGAATAAATAATATTTATTTGTTTATTTTTTATTGAATATTAACTTATAAAAATAAATTTATTTTTATAAGTTATATATAAATTTACAATTGATATATAACAATATAAATTTCACACTTTTGGTTATTTTTTCCAACGAGGAAGTAATCTTATTTCTCTTTGGCCGATCCAGAAAAAAGGTAATAAATAAATATTATTGCTCGTCTAATTTGTATGCTTTTGATATAGTATAATATTTTTTTTATTCTGAATTATGTATATTTACTGAATACATTGAACAAACTCCCTCATAAAATTAAAGGATTGAATTATAATCCTGTAAATTTTATTAGGTTTTGATTAAAATTTGCGTATACAATATAAAATGTATATATATAAAATAATAATAATGCCCGTTTAGAGCCTTGTGGCTCATCAGGGATAACCCTGCGGAACCACCTCGGGTGGCAGTAGCAACCGTTACGCTCAAAGTAATTCTAAAGTTGGCGATAATTTATCTAACAATAATCTTCTATAAACTGAGAGCGTAACCTGGATGCGAACCCCAGACCTCCGTGGGTGTCAAAGGTCAATTTACGACTAACGCCTTAACGACCTCGGCCATGGAGGCGGCCGAGATCACAAAATGTATGGTCCAATGGTTCAATGGTCCGTCGTGTTCAGCACAATTAAGGTTACCTTTTGTAGGGTGTGGCAAAGGAGTGCACATAATTCTCAGTGTGGCTCTACATAAAGAATACAGTCCTGAAATTAAACATACAGCATCATGAGTCTTCTCGACCATTCACTGGGTTCAAGATACTCCAGCAACGAACCAGGCTCACGTAACACAACAGAAAGGCAAAAACAAAATGAACAATGAACAGACATGTATAGGGTCACCATTGAGATCCCTACAAACATAAATCCTGGACAAGGAAAGTAATTAAAACGATGTTAGACAATATTATAAACCCATATAATACCATTTAGATTTGTTAGGTTGGTAGGGAATGGTCAACAGTCCAACTCCTCTGTTGTGAAAGAATTACTGGAGGTATGCTTCTTCTATGCTATTTTGTATCTTAAGGCGGTGGGTAGAATAAGAGCACGTATACAGAATACTATGAGGAAATTTTCGGACTGAAATTTTTAATTTCCTTTTTAGAACAGAGGTATTTCTATTTTTATAGAATTTTTCTCCAAACTTTGGAATTAAACCATCTTAAAAATAAATATAATGTTTTAACCTCCACAACTATTTTAAATTAGATGTAGAAATATTAGAGTAAATCATACTTTATCGGCATTCAATAAACTCTGTCATGTTGTTAGCAGTATTTCAAGTGCTAACCCGAATATTTCGTGTTACTTCTCCAGTATGTTTTGTCGAGAAAATCCCTATTATCTCTTATTGAGGTTCTGTCATGTAACGTCTTTCTGATTTTGACGCCATTGAATTTGACAAGGCTGGAACGAAGAAAAAAATTATTGACGAAACCGACTTTACTCTAAAGATTTTTTCATTGCTTCTTTTGTCATCATCTTTTACGGGAAAACGGTAAATACTTTTTGTCTTCCGAGCTCACAACAAAATTAAAAGCGGATGATACTTTTAATTTTTAGGCGAGGAAGTAAAGTCAATTGCATGCATAGGGGTAGTTGAAATACACCAGTTAAGCCTATATATATTTTAAAAGAATTTAAAAATAAAGATTGGTAGTCTGTTATATAACAAGAGGAGCAGGCATCTTTGCCGCTCCCCGTTGTCGGTAGTGGGGGGGGGCAACTTCGGCTCTAGGGGCGGCTTTGCGCCCCCCGCGCCTCCCTGTGGCCTCGAAGCAGTCACATGGTTGTTGTGCTTTATTAGATTGTTATATTACTGGTTTGTATAAGTGGCATACTGCCAAAATATAAGCGAATTTTCATATTTATTAGTAAAAATACGTGTTTTGTTTAGATTATGTCAATCAATGATATAATGTATTGTTACGTATATATGACAATCAATAAAACTAGAACCTATTATAATTATACAATGATACTTCGTATGTTTGTGAACCATGCATAGGTGTACATGTGTAACCAATGCCATCTTAATCTAATCACTATTTTATGATTTTATTAAAATGAATGTGGTCATTTTTTTAGGTTAATGACGTCACAAATATTTCATAAACAATATGGTTCTGGACATTAACAAGGTTTATTTGTGTACCAAGTTTCATTTCAATACGAGAAAACGTTCGAAAGTTATCGTGAAACGCGTAGAGGACAAAAATATTGTACATAAATACACACAACACACACACACACACACACAGAGATATATCTATATATATATATATATATATATATTATATATATATATATATATGTGTGTGTGTGTGTGTAGTATGTATACGTATATATATATAATATATAATATAATATATATATTATATATATATATATATATATATTGTTAATAAGGAAGGCTTCCCTATTTAAAAATCTACTACCTCTTCTCTTAATGCCCCCCCAATCAAAAAGGCTTTTTCTTTTGAAAATTCAATAAATAAAACAAATCTCACCTAGCAAATATTAAGTGTCCGCATCACTGAAATGAAAAATTATATATATATATATATATATATATATTATATATATATATATATATATATATATATAAATATATATATATATATATATATATATATATATATTATATATATATAATATATATAATATACTATATATATATATATTTATATATATATATAATATATATATATAATATATATATATATATATATATATATATTATATATATATATATATATATATATTATATATATATATATAATATCTATATATATATATATATATATATATATCATCGGAAACTTAAGCACAGCAGCAAATGGAACAGGAAAATGAGCTGGCTGAGGTCCAAGGATTATAACCGAATTTAGTTTAGTTTGGTTTTTCGCAGTCTAACCCAAATAGGTTTTTGAACGAAGATGTAGGTTCTGGTAGAGGCTATATGTGGCCCATTTCTGGATGTAGCCAAATTCTGAGATTAGAGTGATTTCTTTTCATTTTAGCTCTTATTATAATTTCTTTTGTGAATGTAACTGTTTTGTAATTTGTTAAATGTTATGTTCCCGCGTTCCTAATATTTTTTTTTTGTAGAAAACCCCTATTAATTCTTTAATTTGTTATAACTCATTATTTTTGTTGTAATTAAATGTAACAGATTATTTATTAAGTAAAGGTACACTTTGGTACCGAATTTCCACCTAATTGGATTATTTCATATTTTTTTTTGAAGTCATATGATACAAATTTAACGTATGCTAAAGAAGAAACTTAGCATATATGTTAGTCATATACATGGCTACATGCGCTTCAAATCTCAATCTGATCGCATAATTATTCCGTGTTTTATGATTTTTCAAAATTGTTGCTGTGTTGTTATTGCGGGTTATTGTCATTATAACAAAGTTATTTTCTGGATTGCACTCTCTGGCGTTAATACACTAGAAGCTACTATGATAACGTTGGTGAAAAGGACCCAATAGTGTGGTCTACTCACCAGGACCTTGTTGGTGACCAATCTACTCACCAGGCTTACTCTTACTACTACTACTATTGAAACGTTGGTAAAAAAGGACCAAGGTTGGTCCTACTCACCAGGCTTGACCTCCCCCTCTTACTACACTACTACGTTGGTGACCCACTGGCTACTATGATACGTTGGTCCCAATGGTTGTTACTCACCAGAGATAACTTGTGAAAAGGACCCAATCTACTCACCAGGCTGACTCCCACTCTTACTACTACTACTATGATCGTTGTGTCCATACTCAGGCTTGACCTGACCTCCGTTGGTAAAAGGACCAATGGTGTGGTCACTCACCAGCTACCTCCCACCTTAACTACTATGTTGGTGAAAACCCCAATGGTGTGGTATACCCACTGACCCCCCACTCTACTACTACTATACTAATGAAACGTTTGACCCAATGGTTGGCCTACTCACCAGGCTGAACTCTTACTCTAGATAACGTTGGTGAAAAGGACCCAATGGTGGTCTACTCAGGCTTGACCTCCCCACTCTTACTACTATACTATGTACGTTGTGAAGGACCAATGGTGTGGTCTACCACCAAGGCTTGACACTCTTACTACTACTACTATGATAACGTTGGTGAAAAGGACCCAATGGTGTGGTCTACTCACCAGGCTTGACCTCCCCACTCTTACTACTACTACTATGATAACGTTGGTGAAAAGACCCAATGGTGTGGTCTACTCACCAGGCTTGACCTCCCACTCTTACTACTACTACTATGATAACGTTGGTGAAAAGGACCCAATGGTGTGGTCTACTCACCAGGCTTGACCTCCCCACTCTTACTACCTACTATAACTAGATACGTTGGTGAAAAGGACCCAATGTGTGGGTCTACTCACCAGGCTTGACCTCCCCACTCTTACTAACTACTATGATAACGTTGGTGAAAGGACCCAATGGGTGGTCTACTCACCAGGCTTGACCTCCCCACTCTTACTACTACTACTATGATAACGTTGGTGAAAAGGACCCAATGTGTGGTCTACTCACTCAGGCTTGACCTCTTCACTCTTACTACTCCTATTAACGTTGGTGGACCCAATGTGTGTCTACTCACCAGCTTGACCTCTCCCCTCTTACTACCTACTATGATAACGTTGGTGAAAGGACCCAATGGTGTGGTCTACTCACCAGGCTTGACCTCCCACTCTTACTACTACGTACTACATGATAACGTTGGTGAAAAGGACCCAATGGTGTGGTCTACTCACCAGGCTTGACCTCCCACTCTTACTACTACTACTATGATAACGTTGGTGAAAAGGACCCAATGGTGTGGTCTACTCACCAGGCTTGACCTCCCCACTCTTACTACTACTACTATGATAACGTTGGTGAAAAGGACCCAATGGTGTGGTCTACTCACAGGCTTGACCTCCCCACTCTTACTACTACTTAACGTTGTGAAAGGACCCAATGTGTCTATCACCAGAGACGTAAAAGGACCCAATGTGTGGTCTACTCACCAGGCTTGACCTCCCACTCTTACTACTACTACTATGATAACGTTGGTGAAAAGGACCCAATGGTGTGGTCTACTCACCAGGCTTGACCTCCCCACTCTTACTACTATGATAACGTTGGTGAAGAGGACCCAATGGTGTGGTCTACTCACCAGGTTTGACCTCCCCACTCTTACTACTACTACTATGATAACGTTGGTGAAAAGGACCCAATGGTGTGGTCTACTCACCAGGCTTGACCTCCCCACTCTTACTACTACTACTATGATAACGTTGGTGAAAAGGACCCAATGGTGTGGTCTACTCACCAGGCTTGACCTCCCCACTCTTACTACTACTACCGTTGGTGAAAAGGACCCAAATGGTGTGGTGGCTGACCCCACTCTTACTTCTACTACTATGATAACGTTGGTGAAAAGGACCCAATGGTGTGGTCTACTCACCAGGCTTGACCTCCCCACTCTTTTTTTTTTTTTTTTTATAATTCCTTTATTTAAATAATAAATAATTACAAAATCAAAAAATACAGAAAGGTTACCCACATAATAGGAAAAACTCCAGTGCTATGTGGGTATACATATTTAACTAAATATTCTTGTAATTATTGTTAATAATAATATTATAAAGCATGCAAATTGTTAAATTAAGATAAATAAAAGGATCACATGTAAAATAAAAATTGTGTTGTTAGTACATTAAGTTAAGTAAAAAATAAGAAAGATGATAAAACATTAAATTAAAGTTAATAACTATAAATAAATATAAAATTCTACTATTTTTAAGTTTTATACAAGATATATGACAATGCAAAAATATATTCAAGTAACGTTTTCACAACTCTATTAATTTTTTTTTCAATACATTTAATTGCTTTTGCGTGTCGAAGAAATGTTAATTTCAATGTAGAATCAAGGATAATTAATTTTAGGTAATATTTTTACTATTTTTGTTCAGGTTTTTATTTGACTTATCGTGCAAAATAAATTGTCTAAGATGTTTTTTAGTGAGTCAGGTTTGTTAGTAGGAGTGTTTTTAAACATGGTAAGTAGCTCTGGTGATAGTTTGTTTACTAGTACAGGTCCAGTGTAAGTCCAGTAGTTCTGTCTTGTTGAGGTGTTGGTTTTTGGAGTCAAGTACATCATTTTAGTCTGATTTCTCGTGCCTTTAGTACGATTAATTTCTATTAATTTGTGTCTGTTTTGAAAGTCATTAGTATAGAGTTTAGTCATATATTTGGTTAACAGTTAGTACGTTTAATTTTTCAAACAGGTCTTTGCTTGGTGAGCGTCGAGGTTTTTTTAGTATAGTTCTTAGTATGGCTTTTTGTTTGTACTGATACAGATTTTTTCAGAGTTTTTACTTGCAGATCCCCATGCTATTATGCCGTATTGTATGATAGAATTTGCAAGTCCGTAGTAAAGGTTTGTACGTTGCTGTAAAGTCAAGAATCCAGTAGTTCTAGAAAATATATAGATAAGTCGTCTGAGTCTCAGAGTAAGTTGTTCGATGTGTTTTTTCCATGTCAAGCAGTCGTCTATGATTATTCCAAGGTAGTTAGTGTGCTGAACTCTTTCTAAGGAAGGACAAGAGCAAGGTAAAGGGTAGGTACTGTGACATGTATTAGAATGTACTCGCAGTTTGGTCTGTGTTGGTTGTTTGTTCGCTTGTAGTGAGTAAGTCATGTATGACGTCTTTTAATGTTAGGGTAAGTAAGTTGTTGTCAAGCCAATTTATTTGTTGCATGTCTTTTCTAGTGTTGTCATAGTCTCCGTCCAGTCGTGTCCAGCAATATGCTATGAGTGCGTCATCTGCATACCAAATATTTTTGACTTCAGCCTGAGCTTAATAGTCCATCTATATATATAATGAAGAGCACCGGGCCTAAAACTGTTCCTTGCGTATCGAAAACTGTGAAGTCAAATCGGAACACAGGTGCCATTAACTTTGACCTATATTTCTTTGATATAAATAGTTTTTGAACCAATTGAGCACTGTGCCTTTTAGTCCCAACAGTTTTAGTTTTTTTATTAATAATTTGTGAGACACAGTGTCGAAGGCTTTAGCAAGATCCAAGTAAATAGCACCTGTTTCTTCCCTTTGTCTAGATTGTCAGTCAAGTAATCTACGAGTGTAGCAATAGCGTCCTGTGTCCCATATGTAGGTCGAAATCCAAACTGTGAGTCAGTCAGTAGTTTGTTGGTCTCTAGGTACTTTATTAGTTGCCCTTTTACCACCTTTTCTATTATTTTAGACAAGTTTGACACCATAGCTATCGGTCTGTAATTACAACTTTGCTGTGGGTCTCCTGCTTTATATACTGGGTTAATTATTGCCAGTTTCAGTGAGTCAGGAAATTGCCCAGAAGAAAAGCTTATATTAATTAGATGAGATATAGGTTTTATTACTAAAGTTTGGTGAGTTTTTAATATTTCAACAGTTATTTGGTCATGTCCTGGTCCACTATTGTTTTTCAGTTCAGTTATTGCTTGTAAAACATCGTTTTCAGTGTAAGTTAGTTCGTCCGTTGTTATTGTTTTTGATGTTTTGATGTTAGTTCCTTTGATATTTGTTTAGAATTTATGATTTTACTAGCATACTTTTCCCCAACCGTTGTAAAGAAAGACACCATTATGTCTGCTGCTCTATTAGGATCCTGTGTTGCGTCTATTGTTTCGTCCGTTGTATCGTCTGTAATATTCTTTATTAGAGTTTTATTCTTTAGTTTTTCCTATTGAATCATTTATGATTTCCAAATTTTTTTAGGGTCGTTTTCAGCGTTTAGTATTTTGTCTGTATAGTATTATTTTTACTTTTTTTATTATTTATGCATGTTCTTTTTGTATTTCTTAACCTGCTCAATTAGCTTTAAGTTAAAAGGTTGTTTTTTAATTTTCTCTCTAATTTTTCTTTATTCTGAACGAAACTAATAGAGCAGGAGACATCCAAGGCTGTAAAGGGATGTATTTTCTTGGTGTTTGTTTGTTTCACTTGTTTCAGTCGCGTCTTCAGTCATTTTTGCACTATTTTTATAAAGTTGTCCGTCGCTATATTAATTCTGTTTGGCTTGTCACGTCTGTCCATTGTTGTTGTTCTAGTAAAGTTCTTAGTTTATCTTTGTTAAGTTTTGTTTTTGTTAATTTTATTATATCTTTAGCTTTCTTAGTTTTATTTGTATGTTCTGTCTTAATGTTAAATAATATTGAGTAGTGGTCTGTTTGTGAGATTTCAGAATAGTATGACTGACTCTTTGGTTATTTTAGTAGAAACAAATAGGTGATCTATTGCAGTTCTAGTATCTACAGTTCTCTTGTTGGTTCGTTAACGAGTGATATTAGTTTATTCGTATACATTATGTTTAAGTACTCATTAGACTCTTTATCATTTAAATACTTGATGGTCTAAAATTTTAGATTGATATCACCCGTTAATATAACTTTTTTGTTTTTCATTTTTTTTAATACATTTTCAAGTTCCTCTAAAAAGGTTTTAACAGTTCCATTTGGAGATCTATATATGGAGATGAGTGCAGTTTGTGTTTTTTTAAATTGCATAATCATACAGTTTGAGTCAGTCATTTTATTTCTTCCGCCTCTAGATCAAGATATAAGTTATTTTCTATGTATAACAACGATACCACTATTTTGATTAAAATTATGTGACGTATGTATTTGGCGGTACCCATTCAAAGAGTATAGATACATTGGTAATTTTTGTATTCTAGCTTCAGTTAATATGATAACATGAGGATTTAGTTTAGCTGAGTTTAACAACAAAGTAAACTGATCTAGTTCCTATGTAAGTCCTAATGTTCATATGTATTACAGTCAGACCACTACTCAACTGTCGGACATGTCTAAAGTCGGTTAAGTCTATGTCAATAGTATTTCCTTGTTCTACATTAAATCAGTAGGGGGTTCTATAGTTAGTTAAGATAAATTTAATAGAGTTGTAATATAAATAGGTTATAGTCAGATAAAGATTGCAATTATAGTTTATAAGTAGTGATAATAATAATAATAATAATAATAATAATAATAATGAAAACGAGTAAGTATATATATAAATAAATAAACTTATAACTAAAAGTAAATACACGTGAACATCTAGTCAATTAGTAGCAAGAGGTTGACTTGGTGATGATGCGGTACTAGAGGCTGGTGTAGCAATAAGACGTAACAGATCCAATCATCTTCGTTTTTGATTATTGTTACTTTACTTTATCAGTCTGTCTTACAAAAATATTCCCATCTCTAGTCCAGACCATTTAAATTTTTTTTTCTGCAGCCACTGTTTTTGTGTCTCTTAGCAGTTGTTTACACCGGCGCTAGATGTTCGTTAATATAGATCCTGTTTGTTGTAAAAGACTGGTGTATTGATGAGCTCTAAGCTGCTTTCTCTTTAGCAAACTTTATCACTTATTCTTCAGGTACCTACTGGCTAGGTGGGCCACTATAGCAGGTTTCTCTGCCTTCAACAAAGGATTTGACCCTATGAGCGACTTGGATGTCGCCATCTCGTATCTCTAGCCCTAGTTCTCTTCCTATACATTCGACTATAAAATTACAGTTTTTCCTTGTAGTTGGAACACACGTATTCTCTATTTTGCAATTCTCGATCGCTGTTCTAAATGAAGAATTTTCACCTTATCCTCTACAGCTCTCTTTATAATATTTTTTCTATCCTCAAGTGAAGTAATTGAATCTCTTAAGTGTAATATTCTAAGACTACACCGTTAACTTTATCTATAGCTTCATTTGCTTTGAGGTAGCATTGGCGACGTCTCTTTTAAATACTTCAATATTTTCAGAGAATTTATTTAGTGTGCTTCAAAATTAGTTATTTCCCATTTCTTTTTTTTAATTGTATACGACGTTCCTGTGATCTAAATGAACAAGACATCCTCAGCAACATATTTGAAAAAAATAAGCCTATTGTTAAAGATAAAACACTAGAGCACTATCACTCTCAATTAAACCCCGATTTAAATTAGGACCTAGAAACAAAGATACTGTAATTTGGGTTTTAGAATGCGAGCCTGATATGAGGCGAGCACTTCTGAGTTCGGGCAAAGTTTTTATAGAATGACTTCTTGTCGTGTCAAGGACTTTATTGTCGCATCCAGATGTTCCGATGTCAGGAATACGGCCATGTAGCCAAATACTGCAAAAAAGATAGCGAAATTTGTCCGCACTGTGCAGGAGAACATGAAATAAAAAGTGTCAGAACTTAAATAAAAACCTTGTGCCATAACTGTAAATTACTTATAAAGACAGACAACCCCAATCATAGGGAACGGTTATACCATAGAGCAAACGACCCGAAGTGCCCTTGCCATGCAAATGCAATCCAAAAAGAAATTAAAAAAACCGATTATGGATTTAAAAAATTTATTTTTAAAAATAGCTAAAACAGCCCCTACGAACGAGGATAATATCAGTAAAGATAATATCTTTGTTCGTAGGGGCTTGGATTTGTGTAATTTTGTCGCCTAACGTCCGAAAAATTACACAATACAACAACTTATTTTTAAATAATTTATTAAACAGTATAACTAATTTAAGGGCACAACGGAAACAGTTAAAAGTAGAACATCGTTAATTATAACTTCACTAAATACGTTGACTTAAGTATATCATTTGCCACAAAAAAATAATAACTCCTTAAGATTATCTAAGGGGCTTTCTACTATACTTAAAACTAAGAAAATGAAAGAAAATGACTGGTTATCTCTAGAAAACTACTCTGACCTACAATCGCTAGACAAGATGTCCAAATCAGTTAAGCAGTAAAATTATAATATTACAAACAGATAAGGAAAACACTTTTAATCATTTAGCCTTACTTATAAAATCATTAAATGTATGGGCCGCATCAAACTATCCATTAGTTTAGGTATCGATATTATAGAGCCACTTATAGATATATCGGCTTTAGATTTATTAAGCTTAATAAACGCATCTATGAACCTTAAGTTTATTTTCTATTACAAAGGTTTTGACACCCTTAATTTCTTAAAATATATTGAAAAAGAGTGCAATAAACAATAATTTCATACAAGGCCTCCTTCCTGGCTCTAACAAGATAGAAAGTTTTACAAAATAGCATTGAATTACGAAATTTATTAAATCAAAAAGACAAACTAAATGCTGACATATACAAACAAATATATCAACTGTAATAAGCAAAAATATATTTGAATCCTCCAGAGCCTTTCGTGAAATAAGGTTTAAAGAAATGAACCTGTATGACAATAGCCGAAATACTTTCATATGGCCCACAAATAATCAGTATCGAATGGGTTTCAGCTTAGAAAAAAATGGTACTTATGTAAAATATATAACGAAAATCAAAGAAGATTTGAAACAAGCGATAGGTATATATTAGTAACTAAAGACACAGAGCTCATGCTTGATGCGGAATTAGTGACCAAAATTAATAAAATCAATATTACTAAATGTAAACTATCAAACGTTAAATGGATAAACGGAGTGCCCGGTTGCGGTAAAACGAGGTTTATAATGAGTCAGCACACCCCGGGAAAGGACTTGGTATTGACCCAAACCAGAGCCAATCTAAATGAAATTAGGCAAAATATAAAAAAAATTATAAATTAAAGGGAAAGGACAGAGTCTACAAGGATTACAGAACGGTGGCTTCTTTCGTAATAAATGGATCTGATAAGCATTACGACCGCGTCTTTATAGACGAAGCAATGCTCATGCATGCAGGTTACGTGGATTTATTGCTGAGCTCGCGAGAGCAAATGAAATAATCCTACTTGGCGATGAAAATCAATCCCATACATTGAAAGATCTTCTCTAACATCTGAGTGGTCTAAGATCTCACAGTTCTGTGATCCTTGTTTAACTCTCTCTACCACTAAGAGATGTCCTCAGGATGTGTGCTTCTTGTTGTCGAACCATTATAAAAATATTCAAACAACAAACCCGTGCGTACGATCCATCAGACCGATTATTAGTGATGCCAGTCAGTATCAACTTAAAGAAGACACGCTTATACTGACTTTTACACAAATTGAAAAAGATATGATGATAGATATTTTAAAAGGTAGATGTTATGGACCAATTCTAATTCATACCATTCACGAAGCTCAAGGACTGACGTCTAAACGTGTGGTGTTAGTTAGGATAAATTCAAAACCCTTAGACGTTTATAATAGTATTCCACATATAATTGTTGCACTTAGTAGACATACTTATAGCTTTAGATATCTAACGACAGATGAAACGGACTTAATTTCATTACTAACAAAGGAGATACTACAGACCAACGTCCCATACTATTAAAAACTATTTAATAACAAACGAGACGCATAACTTCAACAAAATAGTAGAAAATAAATATCCATAGATTTAACACCATGACAACTACAAATCAAATAATTTCGGATCCTAAAATGGACCATGAAACCGAAACAAAAGAACTAACTGATCTAAATCTGAAGTCACTGACTACAGGCACTAAATATTTTTTAAATTTATTGCATCTAAATATACGTAGTTTAGAAAAACACTATGACGAGCTATTAGTTCTGTTAGAAGGTATAAATGTAGAGGTACACATAATTTTACTGACTGAAACATGGTTAAGAGTTTTTCCTGAAAATTTTACAATACCCGGCTATAAACCTCTTCCGGTGGATGGTCAGTTTAACCGAGCTGACGGAATTGTAGCATTTGTAAAGAATAGTCTACAAATAATATCTAAACAAGAAAATCCCGTAGAGCAATGTACTAGTTTACTATTTAAAATTAGAGACGAACAAAATAAGGTACATACTGTGACTAATATACAGATTATGGGGATATAGCTTAGATTTGTTTAAACGCATCGTTATACGACCATTTACACAGCATGAGTAATGAAAACCATAGTGCTAGGGATTTTAATATCAATATTAAAGCTGACAATTATGATGCACATACTGAAGACTTTATCGATATGATGGCCCAATTGGCTATAATTCCAATATAAATTCCTACACCAGAATTCATAACAACAGTAAATCCTGTCTAGACCATATATGGACCAAACAAAAAGAAAAGCTACTTACCGTTGCGTATAGACTTAATAATAAAATAACAGATCACTTCCCAGTTGGAATTATTTATAAATATAATAACACATCATCAAAAAATAATTTAAATAACAGTAACACTTACGTAAGCAGAACTGACTTTCCAAGCCTGGTTAATGATATAAATAACCAAACTTGGGATAATATCTATAAAAATGACGACGCAAATGAAATAACATCTATGTTTGTAAATACTTTAAAAACCCACTATTGGAGACATACAAAAACTGTTAAATTAAATAGAAAATACAAAAAAAGAAAACCTTGGATAACGAATAGCATCATAGAAAGTATATTAATCCGTGACAAAATGGCTAGGCAAGTTGACAGTGACCCGGAAAATGCAGAATTGAAAACCGCTTATAAAAAATACAGAAATCAACTTAATAGAATTATAAAAACTGCTAAGAATCAATATCTAGAAGATGAAATTAAATTGGCTGGGCAAAATAATTTCAAAACATGGCAAATTATAATAGAACCTTAGGTAGAGAAAAATCTCAAACAGAAATCAAGGAACTAATTTTGCCAAGTGGTGAAAAAATAGTCAACAATAAAGATATTGCAAATAAACTAAATGAACATTTCTCAAGCATTGGTGAAACTTTAGCTGACGAACAGAAAAAATACTGCAACTGTAGCTCTGACTCGAGTACTGAAAATATACCTAGACTACCTGACTCTTTAGTTCTTTTACCTGTAACAGAAACTGAAATACTAAATCACATAAGGGAACTAAAAAAAACAAAGCTCCTGGTATAGATCAAATATCTGCAAAAAATAAAAAAGCATGCAAAGAAAATTTAGTCAAACCCTTAGTTTATATATTCAACACTGTTTCAGTTCGGGTATTTTTCCTAGTGTATTCAAAAACGCTGTCATCACTCCTCTGTTTAAGGAAGGATGTAAGTCTGACGTAATGAATTACAGACCAATATCTCTATTACCAGTAGGAGCAAAATTATTAGAGAAATGCATTGAAAGTAGAATCTCATCTTTTTTCGAAAAACATCAAATTCTCTCAAAATCTCAATTCGGTTTTCAAAACAATAAAAGTACTGACGACGCGATATGCACTAACTAAGTATATTACCTCAAAATTAGACAACAACAATAAAGTAATAGCAGTTTTTTTGGACTTAAAAAAAGGCATTTGACACAGTTGATCAGAAAAAATTAATAGAAAAACTTCAATATTATGGGATACGAGGGAAAGCCTTAGAATTACTTATTGACTATATTACAAACCGGCAACAACAGGTAAAGTTACTTAACGACTTAAGCTCTGTAGCCACGCTTCATACTGGAACACAACAAGGAACAGTGACGTCACCGAAGTTATTTCTGACTTACATCAATGATTTATACCTTATCCCTAATTTCTTAGGTGAAGTAATAGGTTTTGCTGATGATACGTGTTTATTGTTTTCATCAGACACACACAGCTGGCAAGAATTGACAATCAAAGTAGAACAACAGCTGGCCTTAGTAAGCAAATGGCTCCACACAACCTATTTTTCTAAACACCAAAAAAACCAAATTTATTACCTTC
>JACMZG010001913.1:37014304-37081367 GCA_018340805.1 Microvelia longipes
ACATGTATGTATGTTTGTATGTATATAAAATATGTTGAAAATGTTGGTTGCTTATAACTCGAAAACTACTAAAAGGATCTAGACCAAAGTTTTTACTTCAACAATATATCAATATAGACAAATCATATATCAGAATGTGTACCAATCTTGGGCCGATCTACCCGAATCGTAGATGGATGCCAGAACTGGTACCGGACAACAAGGACTGTAGTAACTAATGCAACTTTTGTTAAGCTTTACCTTGAATGATGATATGATGCTGATGCCTGCCGAGACCGGTCCGGGGTAGTAAGGCCATAATTTTAGTTCTCCCATAAACTATTTTTCACAATCAGAAAAATTGCCGCACACGAGTACAATAAAAGGGCAGCGGACATGATAGGTTAACACGTTTTTCTTCTTCTTCTTCACCCAGAAGGGTTCTCCGTCAAGGTTGCCAACAAGATAAGAAACATTAGATACAGATCTACAAATCGGGGGCAACTAAACTTAGACTCAACTAAACATACCGCCCACCTAGGAATATCATTCCTAAGCAAACAGCTCAGGCCTACCAGTCTTTTGAGGTTAAATACAATTTACTACCAAAGAGCAAAAACAAAAATACAACAAAAAAATTAACAAAAAAAATAAATTGTAAATCATAAAGTGTCGCAAAATAATAAATCAAACTAAAATGGGGTGCGACTCCCCTAACCGCCCACCTTCAACAAGTGAAGGGGAGTGGCAGAGTTTGACGACGGGTCTTATTAGAACTCCAGTAACTGTCTTCACTTCTGCCACTCTAACAATGGAATCCTTGCCGGGAAAAACTCTTTGGATTCGTCCAATGGCCCATTTGCCAGGGCTCAGATTATTGTCCTTAATGATGACCATTTGTCCTTCCGCCACGTTAGGTATTTCTTGATTCCACTTGTGTCTTTGTTGAAGGGTATTAACATAGGTTATCGACCATTGCTTCCAAAAGGATGTAATTAAGTGATTCAATAGCAACCAGCGATCTCTTAAATTACGAGGAACATCTGAAGTAACTGGCTCTGTAAGTATCCGCGGAGGGTCAGCCATTAGAAAACTACCTGGTGTCAGGGGCTGACAATCATTAACATCCGGACTCATCGGACACAAAGGCCGAGAGTTCAAAGTGGCTTCTATTTGAACTAGCACCGTATAAAACTCTTCATAGGTAAGTATTTGCTGGCCAATCACTCTAGACAGCAGGGTTTTAACCGACTTTATTCCAGCTTCCCAAATGCCACCCATGTGAGGACTGGCACTCGGAAGTGTTTTCCATGAGATGCCACGAGACGACATCAACAACCCAACGGCATTATCATACTTATCTGAAAGAGTCAAGTCTTCCCACTCTTTAAGCTTCCTCTTGGCACCTATAAAATTAGTGCCTCGATCGCTCCAGATTTCTTGAATGGCACCACGCCGAGCCATAAACCGCTTTAATGCCGCTAAAAAATCTGTCAGTTCTGCTCGTGCAGAGAGAGCACATATATATGCCTTGTAAGTGCGCGCGTTGCGCAGTCTTCCTAATTTAATTAGGAAGGGTCCTCCATAATCAACACCACATGTACTAAAAGGTTTTACATTTGACAGAAGGCGTGACGCCGGTAAATCCGACATAGATGGCTGAGCAGCCACTGGTTTAGCTCTATAACAGATAACACATTTAGACAGTTTATGTCTAATAACTTCACGTCCGTTAATTATCCAAAACTGCCTTTGAATTAAGCAATGCAAATTTAACGGTCCCGGGTGGAGGAATTTCCGATGGTAATATTCAATGATGAGATCTGTCAAATGGTGTTTCTTTGGCAACAACATGGGATGTTTTTGATCAAATTGTAACGAAGAGTTTGTCAACCTGCCGCCGACACGCAGGAGACCATCTCCGTCTATAAATGGATTGAGTTTTTTCAAACGGGTGAGTCGTTGGCCCTTTGTAATCTCTATCATATCGGAATGAAATTCGGAATGTTGGACCCATTTGACGCACATGTGTAAGGCTTCTGTCAAATCAGCCGTCATTAAAAATTTCTCATGGCGTCTAGCCGCCGGATGGCATAGATTATGTGCAAAGCGGCAGATCCATGCTACTGCCCGCCATAACTGAGAGAATAGAGAGAATCTGGCAAACAATTCTTCTGGCATGTTTAATTTATCCGGTAAATTTACGTATAACATAGCAATCTTTGTTTCTGTTTTCACTGCGTTATCTTCAGCATTAGGCCTATTTGGCATAATTGGCCAGATATCCGGTGGTCCGACTAACACTTAGGCCCGGTAAGCCATAAAGGATGATAAATTAACTCTTAGGTAACAGGCCCCTAGAGGCGCAATCCGCAGGGTTCGATTCTGATGGTACATACCGAAGGTCGCTGGGCGCGATACGTCCTTGAATAGAGCTTACCCTATTTGCCACAAAAGTATGCCATCTTGTAGGACAAGACTGAACCCAATGAACTACCACCATGGAGTCCGTCCAAGCAGTAACCGATGAGATAGAGCAGTGGGGTTCAAGCAATTTTTTAACTCTCTGTAGCAGCCTGGATAACAATTCTAACCCACAGAGTTCCAACCTGGGTAAGGTTGTTATTTGTACCGGAGCTACTTTCGACTTCGCCATGACCAGATTGACCCGTACTCCATCAGGGTGATTTGTCCGAACATAAACCACTCCAGCATATCCTTTCTGCGAACTGTCACTAAACCCATGCAACTGTACGTCAGTAGCACCATCAAGATGTAACGAGCGAGGTAACCTCAAATTTTCCAGCATTGGAAGATCTCGGTGAAAAGTTTCCCACTGCTCGCAAATTGCTGGAGCAGGAACATCATCCCAGTCAAGACCCAATTGCCACAATTCTCTAATAAGACATTTGCCAACAAAAATAACTGGGCATATTAATCCCAAAGGATCATATAACTTGGCGACCTCCGATAATATCATCCGTTTACTAACAACATTGTGGCCACACTTAGTGTGAAATGTAAAACTGTCCACTGCTGGGTTCCAGACCAAACCCAGGATTTTAGTTGCGACATCCTCATCCTCACTAAAAGAAAAACAATCAGAAGTCAGAGCCCGATGTTCTGGGGGTATAGTCTCCAATGCCTCCGGTCGATTACTCATCCATTTTCGAAGTTCAAAACCTCCTTTACCTGCAATTAGAACCAGTTCTCTTAGCAGTGAAACCGCATCTCCGATGGTTTTGACTGAAACAACCACATCATCCATATATACCTTAACAATGCTTCCGATGCTGCCGGGTGATTGTTCCGTTCTTCCATTGCTAACTGACGCAAAGATCTTATAGCTAGATAAGGTGAAGCCGATACACCATATGTCACTGTAGTAAGACAATATTCCGAAACTGGATCTTCTACATTGAACCTCCACAGGATTCTTTGGTAATTCTGATGCTCTTCAGCCACTTGGATGTTCCGATACATTTGACGAATATCACAAACCACAACTACATCGTGTAATCTCAGTCCAATCAAGATGTCTACAATGTCAGCTTGAAGTTTTGGACCCTTATATAGAATCTGGTTTAGCGCAGGACCGCCCACCGTTGGCATCGAAGCATCAAATACAACTCTAAACTTGTGAGTATCTACATCTAAACTCCGAAATATGCAATGGTGTGGTATATAATACACCATGTTCAAAGATGCTGCACCCGACACCTTCCTCATGTGGCCCTGTTCCAGGTAGTCACTCATAAAATTATTATAAAGAGCCCGCATCTTGTCATTTCTTGCTAAGCGACGTTCAAGATGAAGCAGCCTTTTTGTAGCGGCCAAACGACTGTCTCCCAACACCGATGGTGATTCTCGAAAGGGGAGTTGCACACAAAAACGACCATTTGCCAAACGCTTAAAGGTAGTTTCGTAATGAAGTTCACACTCTTGATCATCTTTTCCCAGTGGAGGTTTGGTTGAAACTTCTTCTATTTCCCAAAATTTTTTCATAAGGAAATTAATGTCTTTAATTTCTTCTGAAACTGACACATGAAAAGCATGCACTCTTTGAGGTAGCTTGCCCACTCTTCCTATTAAGCAATAGCCCCATATGGATTTGATTGCAACCGGAGAACCCTTGGGCCCGACTATTATGGGCCGATCATAACATGACCATACCATTCAGCCCTAGTAATATATCAACTTCACTAGGGGTGCAGTATTCCGGATCTGCTAACTGTAATTGTTCTATGTGCTCCCAGTTGCCAGAGTAGCATGGCATAGAAGGGCTCTTAGAAATCCGATCTATCACAAGCGCGTCCGTTTTTACTTGCAATGTATCTACCGGTTTAAAGATACAATGCGTTTTGCCCTTAGTCTCACCGAGTGTTGCATTACCTAACCCATAAACCGACACATCCGCCTTGGAAATGGTGAGGTTAAGACGATTGACACAGTTGGTTGTTATAAATGTTCCCTCACTACACGAGTCAAGAAGTACCTTTACTGGCTGATATTTACCCGTGCCGTCTTGTATATGTGCACGCACTGTCGCTAGGAGAATGACTCCCTCTTTTGAGTTACATTTGTTTTGCACTGCGGCAACAAATGTATTATTTCCGGCCGCCGGGTCGCCCTCATTCTTATCCGTCTGAGCTGGTGGTGCAGCGCAGTCTTTGGTTTGATTGCTAGCTCCGCCTGAGTGGTTGCTGTCATGTCTTCTCCCATTGTAAAGGAGGACATGATGCGGCCTAGAACAAATAGAACATCCTGTTCGTTGAGGGCACTGAGGGGAAATGTGATCCGATTTCAAACATTTCCAACAAAGTTTATTCCTAATCACAATTTGAATCCGATCCGAGACTGCCTTTTTCTTGAAGGTATAACAGCGATCCACTCCATGAACTACATAATCGCTTAGTCAGCATAAATAAAACCGGGACTGCCACTGTTCCACGTTGTGACCTGATGCTGTCAGTGCTCCAGTGATCTCCGCAATCTCCACACTAAATTCTCTAACCTTTGTAGCTTCCCGAACAATCCTACTTGGGCTAAACAGAACCTCTAAATAAGAGTTAGTCTGCGTATGAGTGTTATCATACACTGCTTTTAGATTGTCCCAACAAACTGAATAGTTGGCCCCCGTTAATGGCAAGGAGCTAACTCGGGACAATGCTTCACCCTTTAATGCCGATCTAAGATAAACATGGCGTTGTATATCAGTTAATGAATGATTGTTATGGACTGCGGCCACAAAGAAGTCCGAAAAACAAGGCCAGTCTTTGGCTTTACCATCAAATTCTATAAGTTGTAATTTAGGTAATTGGATATTTAGGGAATGAGTACCTGCCTGAGTACTTACATTAAATGACATTTCGTTGACATTGTCCGGGCTAGCCTCCAGCAGCACTGCTTTGATATTAAAATAACAGGCATCAAATTTAGCAGCCGCATCCTCCCATATATCCTCTTCTTCTATGCGTGGAAACTGCTTTGCATTGTAGGAATTAATCTTCTTAATAGCCTCATGAAAACCTTCAAAGATGGTCTCTATTTTCTGTCATTGCCTTTAACAAAGCTAAACTCTTTTTATCATTCCGATCAGTTTCAACTTTCACCGCAGTTTCATTCATTTTTTCCATTTTCCGACTATATATTTTTACTTGAAATTTGACATCATCTATAACCCCCATGATGACGAATATTTAATATGTATATTATTTAAAACAAGTTAAATCCGTACACAAACTGATTAATTTAATCTGGAAATACCGAAATGAAGTAAAGATAAAATAAATTAGTCTCGAAAATTGTCAGAACAAATAATTACTTTCCGCACTCAAACAATATAATTGGCAATAGCCTTAAAAATTTAATCTAAATACAAACAAAAGAATTGAATCTCTCCGGAAAATTACTGGTGATAAAAAAAATAAATAATAAAATATAATTATTCCACTCCAAAAAATAATGAAAAAAAAATTACCACTATAAAGTCAACAAAATCAATTAGCAACTAAATTATATTGAAATTAACTATACTAAATTTTAAAGCAATTACACAAATTCTTAATTGCTATTACCAAAAAACAATCTAGTCTTCAGAAGAAAATTCCTAATAACCAAAAAAAACTTCAAAAATTAAACCGAACCTATATAATAAAATTCACAAGTTAATGTCTATAAATCAGAAAAGTACAAAAGAAACTAAGAATAACTAGTGCCCGCTCTATTTCTATAATATCCATGAGTTAGTTTACGGACATCTTGTAAATCACATCTACTCCCCATAAAAACTCCATGGACCGGGAAATATGAAAATATATAACCAAAAATTACGCTAACTTCATAGGCACTTGTAAAATAGACTTAAACATAACTTTTCAATAATAAATATAAATATAATTTCAACATTTAGCACGTAAATAAGTGAAAATACAAACAAATAATTAAAACAAACTTCAAATTGTTTCCCGTCTTCCGAACTTTATCTTCATTCGCGATTGTATTAATACCATACAAATTTTAATGAAATAATAATTATCATAAATTTTTACAATAAAAGAAAACTATAATAAAACAAAACCTCAAAAGACTGATTATTTGGAATATAAAACAAATAAGTTGCTGGCGTTCCGGGGACAGGCCAATAAGGTAACCAGCACTTTTTCACCGCCGAACTTTGGTGATATTAATCGAAATAAACTATTCACAATGAGCCAAATCCATCCCAGGCTCGCAAGGACCATAAAAATGTACCAATCTTGGGCCGATCTACCCGAATCGTAGATGGATGCCAGAACTGGTACCGGACAACAAGGACTGTAGTAACTAATGCAACTTTTGTTAAGCTTTACCTTGAATGATGATATGATGCTGATGCCTGCCGAGACCGGTCCGGGGTAGTAAGGCCATAATTTTAGTTCTCCCATAAACTATTTTTCACAATCAGAAAATTGCCGCACACGAGTACAATAAAAGGGCAGCGGACATGATAGGTTAACACGTTTTTCTTCTTCTTCTTCACCCAGAAGGGTTCTCCGTCAAGGTTGCCAACAAGATAAGAAACATTAGATACAGATCTACAAATCGGGGGCAACTAAACTTAGACTCAACTAAACAGGAACTGATGACGACTGTTAACGGTTGACAGTCGGCTTTGTTATTAGTAATTATAATGAGTGGAGAGACGGAAACTTGTTTAGTTTTATTTCTTCTAATCTTAGCACTCCACAGCTCGATCCATCATAAAAACTTAAAACTGTATTCTTCTAGATCTTTAGAAATCCATAAAATTTCGATCGCGTTTTTTTAACGACTGAAGTTTAGAGAAAACAGAAAAATCATTGTTAAATCGTGATAATTGTAGATAATCAAAGCAACTAATAAGAACTAATACAAGTGGAACATGGAAAATCAAAAAAGGTACATGGTACGCCTACTGGTTCCAAAGGTACAAACATTTAACCATTCTTCTTAAATATATTCCTGTTTGTCCAAGATTTAAAAAAACAACGATGACACAATAATGCACATCCTAGGCGCATGGGAATCCAATAGCAGCCTAAGTTTCAAAATATTTGGCTCAGACATTCTGCCAGAAGAAACCATTGATATTTTTTTTAATAACATCAGGGAGATAGGTATAAAGATCCCATTTAATAGGACAGTGTACACTTAAAGTCGTAAATAAAATTAACTATTTTCTTTAGCCTTAAAAAAATCTAAAAATCTTGACACTAAACCTTAGCAGTTAAACCCCTAAACGTAAAAAATAATAATATAACCTTTACACCCAGAACCCGCGTATCAGATCAACCTGATTGAGGTTTTCCTGTGGTTTCTCTCAATTTTCGAGGCAAATGCCAGGGTTTAAATCGTCAAAAGTCAGACTGCAGAGGCAACCCTTTTTGAAACTTCTGCTAACTACCTTTACAATATAATTCTATTCGGACCATCATTAAAAATATCTTTTGACAATATTAAAAAAATAAAATACCAAACCAAAAAAAAATATATATATAAAAATTATCTTAACCAATCAAATCCCCTCACACTCCAAAAAAATTATAAAAATTTATACCTCAAAAATAACAAAAAATAAAATAAAAATGGCACAAATTACCCTAAGTCAATAAATAAAATATGTATCCGGTTTACACAAAATAAATATTGTATACTTTTGCCAATGAAGAACTTGTTTATAAAAATAGGATAGTAATTAGAAAAATACAGAAAACCATTTTCACCGGAAGACCTAAAACTTCATAGGAAAATACGGGCCTTTGGTCTGTCGCATCTGTGCGGTCTCGGTTCTTAGGGTCGCTTAGTGGCCATGGTTTTTACGGTCGCTTAGCGGCCATGGCCTTTACGGTCGCTTAGCGGCCATGGCCTTTAGGGTCGCTTAGCGGCCACATTAAGTCTCTCCTCGAAACAAAACTTCATTGACACAGCACTTTAAATAAAACTAGGGGCTATAATCAGTGCAAAACCTAACAAACAAGAAAAACAGAATACGTATAACAAAACATTAATAACCAACTGAAGGAGAAAAGTATAAGGTAACAAAATTAAAAAAATCTAAGATGAAATAAAAGATTAAATAAATAAATTTGAGAGCTGTGGTCCAAAGGGTAAATAAATAAAAACTACGTTCTTGGTGGAGACGTTTTCGACCCCTACTGGTCATAATCATTCATCTGTAATATATTAAAATAACATCCAATAATTGATAGAAAAATAATAAATAAGAATACAACATCTACAGAAAAAAAGTTAAAAATAAGTACTTACAGTTAAAACATAAAGTAAAAGAAGGTTCATAATCACCCCTAAGGGGAAAAGTCAAGAAATTCAAAAGGTATCACCTCATCATCCAAGTCAAGCAAAGAAACTACAAAAACAGAAAAAAATAAAGGGAAAATAAGGGTCAAGCAAGAGAAGTAAAAAACAGTAAGAGTAAGAAAATTCAAAAGAAATTAACAAACCTGATAAAATATATACAGGGAACAGCTAGTAGTAAAAGCAGAGAAAGTGAACATATAAGTAAGTATGCAGGCAAAAAAGAAGTCTTTTGAATTTTCTTACTCTTACTGTTTTTTACTTCTCTTGCTTGACCCTTATTTTCCCTTTATTTTTTTCTGTTTTTGTAGTTTCTTTGCTTGACTTGGATGATGAGGTGATACCTTTTGAATTTCTTGACTTTTCCCCTTAGGGGTGATTATGAACCTTCTTTTACTTTATGTTTTAACTGTAAGTACTTATTTTTAACTTTTTTCTGTAGATGTTGTATTCTTATTTATTACTTTTTCTATCAATTTATTGGATGTTATTTTTAATATATTACAGATGAATGATTATGACCAGTAGGGTCGAAACGTCTCCACCAAGAACGTAGTTTTAGCGAATTTCCCTTTGAAAATTCGCCTAATGGGATAGGCGTCATGGCGGAATTTCGAACCTCGGACCACGACACAAATCCGTTTCAGAGTCCCTTATGACGAAAAAATACTTTTTTTGAAACTTTATATATATATTTATATATATATATATATATATAATATTATATGTATATATATATATATATATATATTATATATATATATATTTATATATATATATTATTATATATATATATATATATATATATATATATGTATTTCTATATGTATTTCTAGACACTTTCTTGTAAACACTCTATCTTTCGAACGGATTAATATTTTTTAACCAAACTTAGTACAAAAATCAACCTTCGGGAGGACACGAACCCTATTAAAAACCAGGTTTTTGTGACGTCATTAACCCGGTTTGCTGAGTCAGCGAAATTTTCAAAAAAATCGGCAAATTCAGGGTTAATATTTTTTGCCGCAAAAAAAGGTCAATATTTATTTTTTTTTGAGACGTTAAATCGAATGAAACCGGTCTGAAGTCGATACGATCACTATAAGTGACCTAAAAAATCGAAAAAACCATTCTAAATTCCCGAAAACAAAAATTTAGGTCGATAAAAATAAATTTCGAGTAGGGTGTCGTTTTCAATGTAATTTTGGGCGCGGAATCGAATGAAACCAGTCCGAAGTCGATACGACCACTTTAAGTTACCAAAAAGTCGAAAAAACCACAAAAATTATAGAAAACCAAAATTACGGTCGTTGAAAATTAAATTTCGAGTAGGGTGTCGTTTTCAATGTTTTTTTGGGCCTCTGAGATGAAATGCAGTGGTCCGGAGTCAATACAACCACTCAAACTCAGGGTACCTGGGTTCACATCCTGGAAGGGTCGATCATTTTTTATCGTTTTTTTACCTTATATAAGTTTACAACTAGGAAATAATTCTGGCGCGGTGGTCCGCATGTCGGGCGAATTTCCTTTGATGCGTATTTCCGTGCTTTTTATATAAGTTACAACTACTAAATAAATAATTCCGGCGCGGTGGTCCGCTGTCGGGCGAATTTCATTTAGAATACGTGTTTCCGTGCTAAACAACCATTTTCTTGCTTATGCAAGAACCATGCCCATTGCGTGGTTCCGGTTCATGCTTTAGAACCTAAGCAGTTACTCAATTGTCAAGCACTGCTCGTAACTCATTTTGTCTGTATTTTCCAAAGGAAATGCGCTAAACCTTTAAAGATAACTGACTAAGCTTAAAGATAAGTAACTAAGCTTTAAACTAGTGCAAATAATAGAGCGTACTTCTAATTTTAGAGGCATAGTTTTGTGCACCAACTGGATAGTTATGCGCATTTCCTTTGGAAAATACAGACAAAATGAGTTACGAGCAGTGCTTGACAATTGAGTAACTGCTTAGGTTCTAAAGCATGAACCGGAACCACGCAATGGGCATGGTTCTTGCATAAGCAAGAAAATGGTTGTTTAGCACGGAAACACGTATTCTAAATGAAATTCGCCCGACAGCGGACCACCGCGCCGGAATTATTTATTTAGTAGTTGTAAACTTATATAAAAAGCACGGAAACACGCATCAAAGGAAATTCGCCCGACATGCGGACCACCGCGCCAGAATTATTTATTTATTTACCCTTTGGACCACAGCTCTCAAACCTATTCGACACAGGGTACAAACGTTTAGTTTTTTATAAATAAATAAAAAAAAATTTAACAAACAAAAAAGTTTTGTTACATGGAGTGACTTATTTTTTCATTTTTATAATAGACTCTATGGATATATTTAAGATACTACGTATATTTTTATGTATTTTGTCATGTTTATGTTTCTCGTATGCCTCTCGTTTTTTATTAATGTTCTTTCTTACTTAATTTTTACAATTATCTAATAAACTTTTTTTAAGTTAGCTACACCCCTTAATTTAACATTTAGTTTAAACAGTGTTATTTTTTCATATTTTAAAATCTCAATATTAATATCCTAAACATTAACTTAACTTGGATTTACATTAGATTAGTTGTTTCAAAATTTATATTATTATATTTAAAATTACTTTAAAAAATATATTTAAGATTATTTAAAAATACTGAATCTACAAAACATACAGAAATGGCTCACATTATTGTGTACTGAATTATGCAAGCGAATTATTATAAATTTTCCTTTTCATGTATTACTGGTAAAGAGCTTCTATTTGTAGGTGTTTTTCATGTTTATTTTTAAAAGCACACAACATAAATATATGTTTAAAACCTTTCCTCTTTGATTTAGGTTGGTATATTCTGTTTTTGTTGTGATACTTTGAATAGGGTTTTCTTTCCAATGCTATAATATCTCTTTATTTTGATTTAGAGTATTTTTATGTTTTCTAGAGATATATTCTGATTTGGAAATATGGGTTTCCATGTTAAAGCAGATACAGTATTTATTTATAATTAAGTCCATCACTATTTATTATTATTGTTTAATTCTTTTCATTATTTTGTCAGCAATTTTGCTAGATTTATAAATGGGACGGGTTATTACCAATTCACCATCTTTAAATATTAGGTCATTAGTTGTTTTGACGGAGATTTTGTAGAATAAACTCACCTTTAATTTAAAATAAAACACACTAGAATAAAAAAACAAGTAATATATTGTCAACCACAAAAGTATAAAAAAATTAAATCTGATCGGTTTCGACTTTCGTCGAAACCGACTTTCGACGTCATCATCAGAGCTGTTTACAGACTGAGTCTCAGGTTTCAGTATGTAAACAGCTCTGATGATGACGTAAAGTCGAAACCGGTCAGTTATACTTTTTTATGCTATTGTAGTTAACAATATATTAATTGTTTTTGATTTTAGTGTTTTTTCATTATTAAAAATCATTTACATGTTACACTATATGGGTGTCCTAATATATTCTTTTGATGCAAATATGTCGTCATTTGATAAAAGAAAGTCAATATAGTCTTTTTGTAGTTATGTCGTCATTTGATAAAAGAAAAGTCAATATAGTCTTTGTTGTAGTTATGTCGTCATTTGATAAAAGAAAGTCAATATAGTCTTTGTTGTAGTTATGTCGTCATTTGATAAAAGAAAAGTCAGTATAGTCTTTTGTTGTAGTTATGTCGTCATTTGATAAAAGGAAAGTCAATGTCTTTTGTTGCAGTCGTTTTTTGTTTGCAGTTAATTCCATAATTAGCGTTTTTCTTACTATTACTTTATCTCTGCGGTTTTGTACAATGTTTTGTGGTTTAAAAAAATCTCCAACTGTATGACATGTTTCTAGAATTATTAATTTTTGCATTCTAATATATTTCTAGGTAGTTGATCGTTGTTTTCCGTTTTGATAACAGTAATATAGGATTGGGAACTTCTGGGATAGTAATAATATGTATTGAAACATATAGTGGAAAAGTTATGAGGTTGCAAAAAATCCGTAACCGGGATTTCAACTGTTTAAACATATAGTGGAAAAGTTATGAGGTTGCAAAAAAAATCCGAAACCGGGATTTCAACTATTGAAACATATAGTGGAAAAGTTATGAGGTTGCAAAAAAATCCGTAACCGGGATTTCAACTATTGAAACATATAGTGGAAAAGTTATGAGGTTGCAAAAAAAATCCGAAACCGGGATTTCAACTGTACTATTGTATTAAGCGCTTTCAAGACCATCCAAGCACTTTATACCAATCAAAACGGTAGCACTAGAGGAGTTCATCGTATAATGATAAATAAAAGAGTCTCTCCACTAAATTAGTTTATTAAAAAACAAAGCCGGCTTTCAACTCCAAAAGGTCATCATCAACAAAACTGAGTTTTGTCATAAACAAAACTCATCCGGTTTGCGCATCTTTGCTCCAGAATTATTTCATATTTAATGGACCGAATATAAAAATTCTATGCATCCTTTTGTAATTCCTACTTTATGGACCATAGTTATGGTCCATTCAATATCCGAAACTATTTATGTAGAAATGCATTAACTTTATTCTTCTTTTTATGCAAAACATTTAGTTTATTGTTTTCATTAAATTAATTTGGCAATATTAAAAAGAACCCCTGCATTTAGATAATTGTACCCCATCCTTTATTCTATAAAACCAGATAAAAAGGAAACACGTTGTTCCATTAGGTTCCAGATCTCATATTATACCAGAAAATACATTTGGCATTATTCATCGTTATCCTTTTTTACAGCCTTACAATTTTACCATAAGAAATAATGGTCAATCCTTTCTTCTCTTTTTAAGTTCTTTCATAACAACATTAGGCATTGAATTTTTATTTCAAAAATATCCATTCTGTCTTAATCAGTGTTTTTCTATGACTCCATCTTTAAGTAATATGTATTATGCAGTATTATATCCTTAGAGTGAGCGTGGATGGAGTCCATTGTAAATAATAAAAGAAAAGAAGTCTCTCCACAAAATAAAACTTCATTGGAAAGCGCTTTCAACTGATGATGGCCTCTAGTCAGGTTGAAAGCGCTTTGCCAATAGTTTTTTTTTTGTGGAGAGACTCCTTTTCTTTCATTATTAATGCAGTATTAGATTACAAAAAACTGATGACAGGTAACTAGTAGAATTTACCGTTATTTTTAGCATTTTTTTCCTCAGCAAATTAGATAAAGTCATGGGCTAAGTCTAACATCGGACTAAAGTAATATATAAACCAAGTAGAGAACCAAACCGTTCTCTTATACTTAAAATAATATTTTAAAGAACATACAGACGACAATGTATTGCCTTAAATATAGCTTTAAATTACTACTGCTTTGATCATATTCAAACATTTTAGGTGATAGTAGTTAAATTGCCAATTTCATTTTTAGGATAATTTTTCAGGATTTCACCTAAATTATCCGTTTCTGTTGTTTGTATGACCTTCTTAATAATTTTCACGAAGTTGTCTGTCACTTTGTGTGTTTGCTACTTATTATATTTATGGTAGAGAGTTGAAACTTGCTAAATAAATTAATTATTAGGTCTAATACTTTTATCCGAAAAATATTTTTATGACGTCATTAACCCACACTTATAGTAAGCAAATAAGTTATGCAGCATCGATCAGGTCAGTGTCTGGATTAAAACAAATGTATTTACTGTCTGAGGACAAGCGAAGCGAGTCCCAAGTAGTGAGGATGAGCGTAGCGAATTTTCGTAGCGATTGAAAATTCGGAAGTACCTCATACTCGATTTTTTTATTTGATTTTGTTAAGTTTTTACTTCAAGGCTTCTTTCGTATTGTTTTATTTAGCCCTAATACCATGTAATAATGTTACATGCCTATGTTTGGAATAAAGCCAGGGTTTTAAGAAAACAAATCTGTTGAAAAGCTCTCATTGAAATAGGTTTCGTGCAAACGATTTGCAGGATGTATATAGATGTATCCGGGCGTCTTTTTCTTTTCACTTTCTTGAATTAAATAAATACTTTATATACTTGCTAAAAGGAAAAAAGAAGATGCCTTATTCGTATTACATTGTATGACCTTGAAACAAATTCCTTTATTTTATACTAGGCTTACAGTACATAGGCCTTATGACCTTGAAACAAGTTCCCTTATTATATACCATACTAGCTTAATGAAAGCAAGGTCAATACACAGTATCTAATCTTTCGTAAGTTACGGCCATTTCTAATGTAAAAATAAATTCACAATATAGTAAATCATAAAAATTAATTAAGTAAACAAAAACAAACCATCAATACCATATTACCTTCCTCTCAAACCTCAACACTTATCGGCCTTAAGCTAATCAGGAGCTGAGCAGCTTCTTATCCCTGATCTCCACAACATAAGATAACGTACCAGTTCTTTTAATAACTGTCCTCTGGCTATAATCCTTCCCAACATTTCCTAAAACCCATACCCTATCCCCTTCCTCAAATTCTATTTTCTTTCTTTTCCTATCGTGATATACCTTTCGCTTTGCAGCTGCCTCATCTATCGCCTGCCTCCCCATAGTTTTCACTGGCAACTCTGTGTAAGCTGTGAGCTTTCCTGTTTACTGGAGTCTCGGTGCCTCTATCTTCTTACTAATAGTTTCAACATTGGCAGTAACAGACACCCAGGATCGTATAACATAGGTACTTGCACTTTGTTAATGTAAATATTACCAGCATTACCTCATTAGCAGCTTCCAAAATGCTCCCAAATGTTCTAACTTCCCCATACCCTTTAGTCTATCACTTTTGTTATCCTGATCTGAACTATTGATATCCTGTTCCCTATTTCTATGGTTCAGCCTCCTAACATACTTATTTTGATTCTCTATATTAGCTCTTCCTTTTACTATAAAAACTTTAGCTGAATAAATTTCCTATTCACACGCTAAGCATTTCTTTCCCTTAACTTAATAATCCCTTCCCCTTCCTAATACCCGCAACTAAAACAACCTTCTACCCCTAACTCATGTAAATCTTTAGGTTACTACGTCTTAGTGCCACTGATGGTGATCCTGGTTTTGACTCCGTTTTACTAGTTTGTACTCTGTTAATATTATCTTGCTTAGCATGTCAGTTCTAGCATTCGGCTCTGCTTCGCCATCGTTAGCTTGCTCTAGCGATAAGACTGTTTCCAAGACGTTTTGTAAGGTTGTACAATTCTTAGGATGCAATTTTATAACCTCTCTTTGCCACTTAGCAACCGTATAAGTCTCTCATAATTGAACCCTATAAGAAACTGATTTCTGAGCCGCTCGTCAAGGGACCTTCCAAACTCGCAATGAAGTGCCGAACTTCTTAGTGTAGCTATACATTTTTCTATGAACTTTTCTTCTTTGCATTGTTGCAGAGCAATTTTTTCCTTTTGGCAAAAATAAATGTTGGTTTTATACAAAACTCAGCTAAAACCTGTTTTACCATCCATTTCAACGTCAATAAATTTATCTAAAATAAATTTAAATCCTTCCGGTCCAACTTGGCTCATTAGTAGCTTTCGTTTGATGTCATCTTCGTCCAATCAATTCAAGCCATGTATACCGCTTTCCAGCTCAAATCTCTTTAAATAATAGTCCCACGACTCAATAGATTGATCAAATTTGTTAAACGAAATTTAGATATAATATTGTCTTTTCTTATACCTAAAGCTCTCTGCTTCTCTGTCTCTTCATCTGACCCTCCTGCTCCTGTTTTACTCACTCATACCCTCGTCACCAAATTTAGTATCTATACTAGTAAAAAATGTCTTTACTATGTTTCACCCATTTCTAATGTAAAAATAAATTTACAATGAAATAAATCATAAAAAAATTAAAAATAAACTAAGCAAACTTAAACAACCCTTAAATATCATAAACATGTCTTTAGGGTTTGTGACCTAATAAACTTGAAACAAATTTATTTTATTTTTAGGCATAACCTTAAAAATCTAAAGGTAAGCTCAAGGTGCTTTTGAGGATAAATATATAATATGTCATTCTTTTCTCTTTCTTAGTGAGAAAAATATTAAATTCCAGAAAAATGTTAAAATTTTTAAAAATGAAATAAAAATTGGGTATAGAGCATCTCGGGAATTTTTCTCATT
Source organism: Microvelia longipes (assembly GCA_018340805.1). NCBI lineage: Eukaryota > Metazoa > Arthropoda > Insecta > Hemiptera > Veliidae > Microvelia > Microvelia longipes. Next base: position 37,031,203 of record JACMZG010001913.1, read on the forward strand.
ACATCAGATTAATGCTCATCCCTACATGATTCATTTTTAGTTTTATACTATTTTTAAAAAAACTTCAAGAAGTCAGTCTATAAAAATTAATACTGATAATAGGATGAAATTTGACACTATTCTTGCATTTACATATGACTACAATAATGCTAAATTATAAAACCCATAAAAATATCATCCGCGCTTTTTAAATTATATATGTTTTGCTATAAAACATATATAGTCATAATTGCAAGTGTTCATTGGTAAACTTGACTTTATAAAGTCATTAGACTTTATAAAAAAATATTTTCTGGTAGCGCATCTAGATTTGGTACTGATTGATTTTGGTACCAAGTTTTGCATTTCTAGCATAAACACACTAAGAGTTACAATAATAACAAACCTACACACTTACATACATTCTTACAGCTTAGTAAAACCCCTCAGGATGTTTCAAAACACCTAAAACGGATAATTCAGTTGAATATCAGGTTTCAGATTACTAGAACAAAGACAATACTTCTCTATTATACCTACTTGATATTGGATTGTCCTAATATTTGGTACTCATCTTAAAAAAATCTGTTGATGGTACCTAGGAGCTTTTCCTCACCACGTCGATTATGCAAAGCATCCTGATTCGTCTGATGATTTCTTAAATGTAGATTTAATATTGAAATATTATATATTTTAATATTGAAATATTATATATTTTAATATTTTCTCTAAATTCATTAAATCTGAATTTTGATAAAATTAAGTTTTTAACTGAATTTCTTATCTTTATAACTATTATATTTATTTTTTTAAACAAGTTCTTCACTGGCAAAAGTTTCCTTTTATTCAACTATTATATTAATATATTTTTTTATAATTATAATTATTATTTGTACACATTTATTATTATTATTTTAAATTATTTCTAAATCGATTTACGTATTTTTTTCTGTATATAAAAATATCTATAAGTATGTAATTCAACTATTTATTTATTCATGAAGCTATAAATATATATAGTTACTTTGCATATCTTTTTACTACTTAAAGATTCAAAATTTTATTACATATTGGCCCTGCTAAAATTTTAGTAGATAACACTTGTATATTATATAGAGCATGTGACAAAAAAAAAACATTTTAGGTAGGGTTACTACCTTAAAAAAAATCGTTTTGCACGTCCTCAGACGGTAAATACATTGGTTTTATCCCCAGCGGACACTCGTCCAGGCACTGTCCACGCTCGATTCTACCTAACGTTTATCCAACACAAACCTTTAATATACTTGCTGTAATGAAACGAAACTCATTATCATCAGCATTAGTTAAATGTTTATCAAATACCTTGTATACGTTTTTAAAAAAAAGTTAAAATAGATTACATTAAAATACCTACACACATTTTATTATATATATATATATATATATAATATATATAATATAATATATATATTATATATATATATATTATATTTATATGTGTATGTATATATATATGTGGTGTGTGTGTGTGTGCATGTATATGTATAAATAATATATATATTAATAATATATATTTATATATATGTTTTTTTTTTGTTTTTGTATTTAGCATGTTAAAAAAAATTTTCTAAAAAATGTTTTATTTTGTATGCTTTAAAAATTTTTTTTTATGTATGTATGTATAAATATATATAATAATATATATATATTATATTATATATATTATATATATATATATATATTATATTACTATCTATCACTCACCATATGTGCCAACGTGTCATAGTATATGCATTGACGTAGACGCAATGACGCAACCCCAAAGGCATCAGGACATACAACTCATTATACCGTAGAGAAATTCGCTAGCAACCAAAATCTATAACACCTTTCTTTACTTCACTCTCTATTTATTTGTTTAAATACAGTATGTTTCTCACTAATGTCAGGGTGTTTCTAAACATAGAAATCCTTTTAGAGCTATATCAAACATGTCCGGAGAGTTATCAGAAAAACTATGATGATAACTGAACCCATAGCATTAGTTCCATGGCACATAATATAAATAAACCTTCACCTGTTCATTATCAAACCACCGACTACAACAAACTGTCGTTACATTCAGGTATCTATAATGTAAAATACCTATTATATATTTGACGTAAAAATTTCACTAAAAAAAATGTTTAGTAATTTGCATATTGAGTGAATTTTAACATGAAAGTTTTGAGCGGATTTCAAACACGATAATGCTAGTTATGTGATAAGTTGCATAAAAAGAGCGGGATTAATTGTGGGAATTGAATCCAGCAAATCCCAAATTTTAAATATAAATAAAACGCTTGTTACAAAATTGTTAATTATCGAGAAACTAAGACTGACCCTGATTACAATAAGCCCGAGATAAAAAATAGACATACATAAATATAAAGATAGAATTTAAAAAATCATGCTTGTTTTTTAAATTACATGCTAACGAATATCAACTTGTAGTGGTCTCAATAAGACGCTATAACAAAAATGTTTACATATAATGAATATAAATTAAAAATTTGAAAAAAAAAAATAAAAATACAAACATAATCTGGTAATTCCTCAACGCATAAATGACAAACAAATAATGAGAAAATATAGATAAATAATCAAAATTAGTATCTTGATTGATTTTTGAATACACACACACAAATAAATATATATATATATATATATATATATATATATATATATAATATATATATATATATATATAATATATATATATATGTATATTGAAAGATAGATAGATTATTTATAACTATTATGATTTTTAGCTCTTTAGGTAGACACAATATTTTTAGGCGAGTGAATCGAGCCTGAAGAACACCCTAAATTTTAATATCAAGACGTAAGGAAAAGTTTTGAAGTAAGGAAAAGTATCAAAGTACGGGAAAGTATCGAAGTAAGGAAAAGTATTGAAGTAAGGAAAAGTATTGAAGCAAAGGAAAGTATCGAAGTAAGGAAAAGTATTGAAGTTAGGAAAAGTATCGATGTAAAGGAAAGTATCGAAGTAAGGAAAAGTGTTGAAGTAAGGAAAAGTATCGAAGTAAAGGAAAGTATCGAAGTAAGGAAAAGTATCGAAGTAAAGGAAAGGTATCGAAGTACGAAGTAAAGGAAGTATCGAAGTAAGGAAAAGTATCGACGAAGTTATCGAATAAGTATCGAAGTAAAGGAAAGTATCGAAGTAAGGAGAAGTATCGAAGTAAGGGAAAGTATCGAAGTTAGGGAAAGTATCGTTTTGTTAAACTATTTGTCTAGTCTGCACTTATACGGTAAGAATTATTAATATTAAATAATCAACTACACTTAACCATTGTTCGAATTAAAATGAAATCTACTCCAAAAGTTATTCTACTGAATAAAGTGTATGCTAATTATTTAATCATTTTTCTAAACTAACTTTTTAATGCTTAGTTTTAGTGATATATTTGCATAAAAATAGTTTCTGTACCATCTGTCTCCGGAAAATTTATTTGAAGTAGAAACGTATTAGACTTGAAAACTTAAAGTAGAATCAGAAATATTTCACTATTACCCCGGGAAAACCGTCAGGTATAATTTTCACCTAGTTTTAGTTGTTCTTGTATTTTAGAAAAGTTGAATTAGACAAGAAATAGAGGAAGTTGAAGTAGCTGGGTTAAAATTTTATTTCTGGCTTTATTCTTAGCAGGTAAACGAGATAAGTTGTTTATGAAATTAAACAACTTTGGTTTTACTAAAAGTTTTCCTTATTGTAAAATCTGTTATCCTTCTTATAACAAATGTAATTTATGATATCCTCTATCCTAAAGGAAAGAAAACATTGAAATATCAAAGAATATGACATTTTGCAATAGCAAAGAATATGACATTTTGCAATATCAAAGAATATGACATTTTTCAATATCAAAGAACATGACATTTTGCAATATCAAAGAATATGACATTTCGCAATATCAAAGAATATGACATTTTGCAATATCAAAGAATATGACATTTTATGCAATATCAAAGAATATGACATTTTCGCAATATCAAAAATATCAAATATCAAAGAATATGACATACAAAGCAATATCAAAGAATATGACAAATTCAATATGACATTGCAATATCAAAGAATGGACATTTTGCAATATCAAAGAATATGGACATTTTTGCAATATCAAAGAATATGATTTTGCAATATCAAAGAATATGATAATTTGCAATATCAAAGAATATGACATTTTGCAAATCAAAATATGACATTTGCAATATCAAAAGAATATGACATTTGCAATATTAATAATATGACACTCATTTACAACTCTATAAAATGGATACATATAATTTTTACTTTTCCTCATTTATAAAATATGTATGTAGCAAAAGTATTGTGTTTGCGAAAAAAAAATGCAAAACCGGGATGTCACCAGAATTATCCGTGTCACATGTTTTTAAGACCTCCTAAGTGGTTTTCTCAAAGCTATCTATATGTGTGTGTGTGTCTGTTATCATCGTAGTTTCCAATGAATTTATGCTAGAGGGTTGAAACTTAGTGCGAAGATCGGTCTAAAGGTGTAGTTGAGCTATCCAAAAAATATTTTTATGTTCATAACTTTAGTGAGCGCCGTGGAATGGTCTACAATATTAACAACACCAACTTAATAATAAGCTTTAATTTAACTCTGAGCAGAGCCGGCTTCGGCTATAATGCCATTACAGTGCCTAAACAAGTAACAATCATAAAATTAACAAAATAATTTTTCCCTTAATATTTATTATTATTTATTATTGTTATTTCTTATTTATTATTTTATTATTATTTTATTTATTATTTATTTTATTATTATTTATTTATTTATTATTTATTTATATTATTATTTATTTATTTATTTATTTTTTATTTATGGACTCTTTTCGCTTTAACCTTATTTTAAATTTTTAACTTTGTATTTTATTTTTTGGACTTTTTATTTACTGCGTTAAGATTAGGTTATTATATTATTTATTTGTTAAGTTATGATTGTTACTTGTTTAGCACTGTAGATGGCATTATAGCCGAAAGCCGGCTCTGATCAGAGTTAAATTAAAGCTTATTGGTGGAAATACGAAGTTGGTGTTGTTAATATTTTATGTAATTTTTACAAAATTAAGTTAAAATTTAGTAAAACCTTAAAAAGTCTAAACCTTTACGTATTAAATAAGTTCACTATGTTTGTTTTCTATACGACAAATATATCAAACGTGGTCAGTGCCTGTATGGGTGACCGCTCAGGTGTAATAACAATCTGAAGACGAGCTAAGCGCGTCCGAAGTAGCTAGATGCACCTTACTTAATCTGGTTCTCGAAGGATGAATATTGATGGGTCAAAAGGCCCTAAAACAAGCATTTTATTTTATTTTAACGCTACTTAAGAACACCATTTAACTGCCTCCGTAGCTGCGGTCGTATAGTGCTAGACTTCGGCACCGATGGTCTGGGGTTCACAGCCCGGGCTATGCTCCCATTTTTTATGAATAGAAATTGTTGTAAAAACATTTCGCCTACTTTAGCTTTACTTTGAGCATAGTAGATGTGACCCACCCGAGGTTGCTCCCGCAGGGCGAATATCCTGAAGGGCCGAAAGGCCCTAAAACGGGCATTATTATTATTATTATAACACCATTTAACTGGCTTTGTATCATTAATGTAGTTCTATTGTATTCACGGTTCTGCAGTAGTATTATTGTAAATTTAAAGCGTGTTAATAATTGGCTCATTAGAGCTTGCTGCCCATCAGGGATAAAACCTACGGGATCGACCTGAGGTGGCAGATTTAACCATTAAGCTCCATGTTTATTCTAAAATTGGCAGTAATTCATTTAAACAATAATCTTAAATAAACCTCTGAGCGTCAACCACAAAGGGGGCATTATTATTATTATTCTAAATTTAAAACATATTAGTCCTTTAAAGCAATGTTAAAGACAAACACTAAACCATCAAAACCTGTAAATCACTGTAATGAATGGTAACGAAATTACATAACAAAAATTATTTATTAATATTCAGTTAACAATTAAAGGAAATATGAAAACCACATAAGGTATAATACAAAAATTGTATCAGGTTGGTCCTGGATAAGTCTTGTATCTCAATCATAAATAATATAATTCAAGGACATTAAATACTGCGTATGAAGTCTACACAAGTCATATATTCATAGCAATACAAATGACAGATAGGTTTGGTCCTTTACCATAACTACGCATTGTATCTTCCTTGTTTCCTTTCACAATATCCTGCATTTTGATTAAACAAATTTTAAGTGTTATTCCAAGAGGAAAGTTTGACTAAAGATAACAATACAAGGTCCTTGTGTAGCTTGACTGGGGTCCTTCTTTACAATAGGGCAGCTTTACGAGGCAATATTCAAATATATATTTCCCTAAAGACAAACTCCTCTCAATGTTAAATTAGCACTAGCGAAAACCTTATTTATCAGTTTCATGGGGGTTTTTCGTTTGCATTTTCTCTTCAGTGTTGACATAAGAGTCTACTTAGCTATTTATTAGTTTTTGGTATTTCTTTTTTGTTTTAGTTTATTCTAGTAAATATGAAAAATACTTGTACCTGCGTTAGATTTAATAAAGGTAACTCGGCTAGATAAGTATCATTTAAATATACCTATTAAGACATTACTTTTTGAAAGGTGTTTTTATTCGTCACTTAGAGTTAAATAATAATCTAATATTTATAGATCAAGAGCCCAGAGGTGTTTTGTTAATAAAAAGTGCAATGGCTGGAACCGGTCTCAATTTTTCGTAAGTACCTTCCTGAACAAGGATCTGCAATTCTGCCGACTCGTATCGGATGGGTGTCCCAGGCAGAACGCACTTTACATGTCAAAATTACCACCGAAGTTAATAAAAAAGTGAAATGGCTGGAAACGGGTTTAATTTTTCTTAAATACCTTCCTGAACAAGGATCTGCAATTCTGCCGACTCGTATCGGATGGGCGTCCCAGGCAGAACGCACTTTACATGTCAAATTTACCACCAAAGTTAATAAAAAAGTGAAATGGCTGGAAACGGGTTTAATTTTTCTTAAATACCTTCCTGAACAAGGATCTGCAATTCTACCGACTCGTATCGGATGGGTGTCCCAGGCAGAACGCACTTTACAGGTCAAATTTACCACCCAAGTTAACAAACAGTGTAATGGCTGGAACCGGTCTCAATTTTTCATAAATACCTTCCTGAACTAGGATCTGCAATTCTGCCGACTCGTATCGGATGGGTGTCCCAGGCAGAACCTTTGACCCCTAAAGTGCGTTCTGTCTGGGACACCCATCCGATACGAGTCGGCAGAATTGCAGATCCTTGTTCAGGAAGGTATTTACGAAAAATTGAGACCGGTTCCAGCCATTACACTTTTTATTAACAAAACACCCCTGGGCTCTTGGACTATTAGATTGATATAAAAATAATAACCATTTATTGAATAAATAACCAAGATACATATAACTTAACGTGAAAGATACAAAGGTACATTCAAATCAGCCGGAGCTGTGGTTTTACCTTATAGATTGCTATGATATGATGCTAACATTCGAGTACAGGGAACATGGGAACTTTTTTTCCAAACACATCGAATTTCCTAGGCTCATCCTTCTACTTTGGACATAATTTGCTCGTAAAAATAATCAAATTTGAACTGCATCACGTCTTTGGACTCGCTTCGCATTTACTTTGATAGTAAATATATTCGTTTTAATTCCAGCAATTACCCATCTAGTCCAAGAGCCAGGCCTAAAAAATGTGACTCATTTTGTACTACATTAAACAATTTCTTTCTGAAAATATACCTTAAATTATGAACTAAAATCATAATCTGCCTAGGCAGAGTGAAGCCCTTCATACGAATGCGCTCGCTCAAAATATTAGAAAATTCTCACCAATTCCAGTTTTCTTGCAATAAGTGGTTCCCTGTAGGTCGTGTGCAAAACATGAAGACAACATTTTTTATCTACTCCTTGTAATGTAAGTTCTAATACAGCCTTGTTATCTCACACTGTAAATGAACTTTTACTCCCTAGGGAGGAAAAGTGAAAGTGTTGCCAACTTGACAGAATTTTTTAGTAAACTTTTTAGGAATTTTAGGAAAGTTTTAGGATTTATTTCGGTGTTATGTTGGTGCTACGGGTAGAATATACAATATACACACGCTAATGTTTAAATTACAAATATAGTATTACTCATTATTCTATTGACAGCTTACAATAAAATAATGTGAAGATAGTGTCTTTATTCTCTCTTCATCAGAGTAATTGACATGGTAAGAATAAACTAAACTAACACAATAACAATTAAGGAGCTGAAGAATATATTAATAGTTGTTAGTATTAGTTCTCTAGTCGTAGATAAAATTTAATATGCAACAAGGGATGAAAGTTTTCAGCTCTCGTATTATCTCCCTTGTCAAGCCTCGGGAGCTAACTAGTTTATCTCCCTCGACCTACCTGCCTCGTGAGCTAATGAAGTTTCCTCCTTCGGCGCTGCCTTAGGACGAAATTTTAACTTGAGCTGTAAAACTTACTTTCATCCCTTGTTGCATACATAACTATTACAGCTAATAAAATTTGCTAAAAAACGAGTGTTTTTGTCAAAATTGGATAAATACGTGGCAAAATGCCATGTAACAAGAAACGATAGTGAAACCATACATAATACAAAACAACAACAATGTGACCGCAAAGCGATCACTGGGAGGCCCCCGGGCCGCGTAGCGGCTACGGGCCGAAAGCCCGTATTTTCTTCATAATTTTTAGGTATAATTTCAGAACAAATTGGTTAAGAGTAGTACAAAATGAGTCACATTTTTTCAGGCCGGCTCTTGGACTTATCTGACTATCCTCGCTCGATACTGCGAGGTTATGTTAGTTTTACTTTTATAATTCAACAAAGCCGTAGATAAACTTGCCGCATCAAAACAAAATTATCAATTTTCAACTAATTTTTTTAAAAAACATATACGATTCATAATTTAAAAAAAAACTTATCACATGTGTTAGTCTTATATATGATTACAACTACAGTCGTGTCAAATCTCAACTCAATTAAAAATTTCCAGCGTTTTATGAATTTTTAAAATGTTCGCTGAGTCATTATTAGACCAAAAAATTAAAGTTAAGTTCCTTTTTCCTTAATGTTGGGGTTTGACAATTACTACATTCATTGGACAAATTAGAATATGAGATAGTATATGATTTTGAATGAGTGGATTTGATCAACACCAGTGGAGTTGATCATAATAAAAGAAATGAAGAAAAGAGTTTCTCCAAAAAATTATTAATTTATCCAAAGCGCTTTCAACCTAACATGAGGTCATCATTAGTGCCTGTACAAATAAGTAAAAACATTTAAACATTTGCTAATTAAAAACAGTTAAACATTTATTTATATCACAAAACAGTAAAGACCAGTAAAATAAATAAAATATTTATCAAATGAAATTACCAGTGGTAATTAAAGAAAAGCTCTGAAGCTCTGAGAAAGACGGAGAAAAACGGAAAAATTAAATAGAATTAGTGATATTCTTTCTCCTCTTTTTCGACTCGACGATGTCGGTGAGTCGTGATAGACTGATTGGAGGCGGGGGCGGTAATCTTTAGGAGAGCCAGTAGAAGGGGCAATCCATCCCTCCTCTTTTATTCGAGTTAAGTCTTCCTACTGCTTTCTTTTATTATTTGTACAAGCACTGATGATGGCGTTTTAAACAAAGTAATAATTTTATGGAGGGACTCTTTTTTTTGTTTCTTTCATCATGAAAAATTCCACTGGTGCTCATTCAAATTTCATATTATAATTTTTCCAATAATCCTCGAAGGCTCTTTAGTAATCGTATAAAAATAAAACATATGTTTAATATAATATTTAATATAAATATAACATATTTATACACTGATAAATATCATAAAACTAAAAACATGATGTAACATTACATCGCTCGTAAACTAAAGGATATAAATATTGAACAACCTTTTTCATATTAGTACTAGTAATTTTGTATAATTCCGTTTTTAACCACTACTAACGAATTCTAAAATTAATTACAAAACACTTTGTTCTTCTCCTATTAATTAATTCTACTTACTGCTTAATTCCACAAAACATTACAAAGACTTTACTTATATAATTAATACAATTTTAATATTAATATATTTCGTATCAAATAGAATACTTTTTATGTTTTATTAGTTTTGAATTCTCTTAGTTATTCGTTATTTTGATTTTAACGAATATTTTTGTAAATTTGTTGAATTTAAATTTTGTTTTAAAGTCGCTCATAAGCGGAGTTGTACAATGGAAGTGTTACCAATCCCCTTTCAGGGTCACAATAAGATTTTAAAGTTATAATATAATATATAATATATATATATATATAAATATATATATAAATATATATATATTATATATAAATATATATATAATAATATATAATATATAAACCCGATATATGAGTTTTGGCTGATTTACAAACAGTCTAAGCATAGATGAGTTTTTAAACATGTCTTAAATTTTAATAATGTAAAATGTTTACACATCATGTTTAAAACATTCAAGTAAAAAATGTACGGACATTTGCAGTTAAATTTAGTTATTATATTAAATAAGGACGCTGCCTCCGTGCCCGTGATCGTAAAAGGCTTCGATTTCGGCCCCGGAGGTCCGGGTTCGCAGCCCGGGCGCCTAAGATTTTATAATAGATTTGTATAAAAAGATTTTGCTAATTAATTAATTCTTAGAGTGTAGTAGATCAACCACCTGAGTGGTTCCGCAGGGTGAATACCCTGATGGGCCGAAACGGCCCATAAACGGGCATTTATTTATATTTCTAAGGACGAGCGATGCGAGTCCGAAGTAGTGAAGATGAGCGTAGTGAATCCAAAGAGGTAAGAAAATTTTTTAAATTCCCCTGATTTCCTACCCCTGATTTTTTTCTCAAAAGAAAATAAAATACCTGAAACTAGAGCCTTCCTATCAATCAATTCCATCGATCATATATCAATGGATTTAGTGAGAAACCGTTCCGAGGTAACTCGTACCCGATTTTTTCATGTGTTTGAGATGAAACATGAAAGCATTACTGGTAATGTGAGTTTATCGACTTTCCTTATAAGTTATAAATCTTCAAGGAGATCAAGAGATACACTTATTTACTTCTTAGCAAAGTTGTTCTGTCGTTTATAAACTTTTTTATGAAATTCTAAAGATAATTTAAATAAAATAAAACTTAAATTAAGAAAAGAGTGATACAAGTTGTAAATTTAAAAAGGAAAAAATACTAAAAGAATTAAGTAAATAATTAAAAGTAAAATAAAATATACTTTTCATTTCCAGTGCCTTTCAAGAATAAAAAATTAATACAAAAAAACCTTGATGAATTTCACGGGATATGTCTTTTAAAAAGGATACTTTTTTCACGCTCTGATAAAGAAGTTATTTTATATTACAAACTTTTCTACTTATGCAAACGAGAAAGTAATAAAAGGCAAACGATTTGTTCTGTTTACGCTTCAAATAAAATAGGTTTAATCTCGGATTCCTTTAATTTAAAATTTTTACATTTAATTTATTTAAACAATTAATTTTGAGATTTAGAAAGGAGGAAAGACAGGGGTTGAAAATAATAAAATAATAGGCTACTGAAAAGAAATACGCTTACAAAATGTATAAAGTTAAAGGTGTTTTAACAAAGAATCGTGAGAAGCCAAAAATGTTGGCTTGGAGGTCCCTATTCTAAGCAATTCTTTTAAATGATTGCTTCTGTTCTTAACAATCAAGCATTTCCTGCTTGAAATTCCGGTTCGCACTAAATAAATGAAGCACTAGTATTACTCCTTGTTGCTCAGTTCTTCCATACTACTAAAAAATAAACGAAAGAAGCGCATTCTAGTTGTGACATAGTGAAACTACCAAATTATATACTAGCGCACCTGTTAACTGGCTACGGAACTAATCGTTATCATCCAAAATAATAAATTTCAGTACAATCTTTCTTTATATCTTTACCATCTTTATAGGCCATATTCTTTGACCTATCACACCATTCTCCATTTAGATTAATTCCTTTCTATCCGTAGCCAAATTATTGTTTTGACATTCAATGGTGTTCAAAAAATGCTTAGCTGAGCCTCGTCACACAGTCTGACGTCCCAAACTTTTAATATTCTTTGTTACCCGACCCAACTTGTAATTTAGTATCACTAAACTTATTCTTAAAAACAAATTAGATGTATTCCTCTTTAATTTAATCACTTTAAAAAATCAATCATCTCGTCAAAAAAAATATTGTCGCATGCTTTTAAAAAATCTATAAACATTTTTATGAAACTCTTAAGCAGTTCTTATAAGTAGCTTAAGTATTAAAATGTTATCAAACGTTGAGTGTTGTTCCTAAAACCTAATTGATTAGGCGATAGTATTAGCTGAATTTCATGGCTCATTTTTTGTAAATATCGTCGAAAAAAACTCAAACATTAATATAAAACCGATTACAAGCTAATATCCCAATAGTTGTGTATGTCTTATTTATCACCATTTTTATAAAACAAAATAAATTTTGCATTCAACCACGTTTTATGGGTTTTCTTTTTTCTTTAAACATAAGTTAAAAAGGACGTCCAAGTACTCCACAATTGTTTTTCCTCCTTTTTTATCGTTCTTTTAGATATATGATCTTCTCCAACTGCTTTTCCATTCTTCAGTTCTTATTGAATTTTCTATTTAAATTTTTATTATATTTAAAACATCACCATTTTCTATTTCCTAAATTTAATATTTTCTTTACTACATTTATTTTCTACTATTAGAATTTCTATTATTTCTTTTGGTTTAGCGAATTTTCATAATGAAAATAGCGCTTATTTTAATGTGATAATATACTTTTTATAAAACAGATTTTTTTTATCTAATTGGTATTATTGTACTTTGTAATGGTCTTTGAGTATATATATATAATATAATATATATATATATATATATATATATATATATATATATAATTATCAAAGACATATATATATATATATATATATATATATATATATATATTATATATATATATATATTATATATATATAATATATAAATATATTATATATAGATCGAGAAGACATTAATCTAAAAATAAATCCGGGTGAACCTGACAATGATAATTAGGAAACTAGAAATATTGGATATAAAGATAAACAAACTTGTTATAGAAGCAAGCTGCCTGTTTGGCAGGAATTCCGATTCCTTTACAGTAAATATAAACAATCAGGGTAAACATGACCGGCCTGAAGGTAGTGGCATCGAGTGGCTCCAAACAACGATAAATAAAATTTAAACCCAAGAACAGTTTGGGGACAGTGAATTTAGTATCGCTCATGATTTCGCTTTAATCTTGTCAAGTCACTGAAAAGTTGTGATGATCAATCAAATCAAAACTAATAAGTTTGCTTAGATCCCTAGTTTCATGTTAAAACTGTATCGTTCGCTTACATATAAAGTTAGTCAAGAATAACCAATAAAGAAATGGATAACTCACCTTGACTTCGTCATGTAATTAATCAAATAGTTTGTAAACAGCTGTATTGCCTGAAGTATAGTCTGAGTTATGAGAGTGACGTCGATTTTTGTACCAAGATTGGTCATTAAGAATGTCAAGTAAGTTCAAACAAATTAACAGAACTAAATGAAGCAACCTTAGGGTGCATTCGCGATGCTCGAGAGCTCAGAGCGTTCTGAACAAGAGGTGTATTTTAGTTACCATGATTGTGCTCAGAGGCGTGGCAAGGAGGAGGAGCCAAAAGAAGCAGGAAGCCAGGATAGTAGTGGTGGGACTGATCCTACTAATCGTGCTTTCGGCAGGTTCAGTTCGATCACTTCTCCCCACTCCTATTCAATTAAAACCTTCTTAGCGGGAAATACAAAATTTTATCTCACCTTCATATTCACATGTACAGTGCTGTGCTGTTTCTGTGTTGTGTTTCTGCTGTTTTGTGCTGCTTATCTTTATTTATACGTTTTACTATTAATTAAATGATTAAATTTTTGAAAAAATGACAACAACGGTAACATAACCTAATAACTGTACACACAAGCCTGAATAAAACGCGTTCGCGAGACCAAGTGTGGTCAGTACGATGGTGGGGGAATTTTCGTCCCTACCATCCCCTCCACCACTGAACACACTGACCGAGCGCTTTGAGCGCTCGAGCGTTCGCGAATGCACCCTTAGTGGGGTCCAAGAGCACTCAAGAATTTATGGCAACAAACGAGCAGATAAGCTGTCTCATGACGAAGCAGAAATACATCATACTGGATCGGAACCTGCAAACTATCAGTTCAATCCTGAGCATATTTTTTAGCAAGAGATTTAAATCTTGGTAAACATCTATATACATACCTACATATATACAAACATGCAACACACACATACACACACCACACACACACACACACACACACACACACATTATATATATATATATATATATATTATATATATATATATAAATATAACAAATCATAAGATTAATGTAAAACAATTCAAATAACTTACTAATAGTTAAAAATATAAAAGGAAAGGATAAGTAGCTCAAGCTTTCACCATGCAGCTACGTCAGGAGTGTAGCACGTACTGGTGGTAGAAAAGGGTTGATGTGCGTTCCTAAAGTAGTCAGACTGCAATGCGGTGCGGTGGTAAAACCGTACACTTTCCTTTCTTTCTATAGTTTATATTTGTATATTTTTTTCCAATATTCCTTCTATATTTATATCCTTTCTATAGTAGTATAATTCGTCATACTACTTACTTCACCACGTCATAGGGGTTCAGAAAAAAATCCATAAACAGATAAATCGGGTGGAACATCAGTTCTAATTTTAAGTTTACCTCTTGTATTTTTAAATCTATTTTAGTAGACGAGTTATTGGCCAGCAAAGCAAAAAGACATTTAATAATAATACTATTTTTTCCAGCATGAATTTCGTGAACAAATATAAAAACAAATTAGAAAATTTCTCTGGATTAAAAAATATCTATTTAATATAAAATGGATTTGTAATATATTTTAAGAGCAGTAATTCAAATAATTCTATTCCAACTAGATCTGGTTTAAATGGTAATAATTAATTCCAGTTTATTGATTTTAAATAAATAAAACCCTTTATTATCTTCCTTCACGGTTGCCTTTTATTTTTACCATGTAATATATATAACCCAACCTACATTTAATCCATTTAGCCAACCTTTATAAATTCCATTTGATAAAAATGTTAATGAAATCCCCAATAAAAGAAACGAAGATCTGAGAGACGTTAATTTAAAGGCAAAAAGTTAATACGTTGCTTTGTGAAGAGTTGGCATTTCAGATTACTTACACGTTAAAACTAATCTACATAATTCTCTAGAATATAATCTTTAGCCTATAACAAGTTTTCTAGCTCGATGAATATTGATGAAGTTTAAGGAATCCATTAGATTGTCCACTTCTGGGTTCCATTAACTTGCTCTTTAAAAGAGTTTCCTATCGTTTTATAAACCATTTACTGTCGTTTAATTTTACAAAACTTGGCAGTTGGATGTTATGTCAACTATTAATTTCAAAACTTCACGCCATTGAATAATTATTTTTTAATGTTCATCTGAGTTTTAATTAGCTGAAATAAAAGTAATTATAAGGTTGTTGATTAGTTTTGTAATGTATTAAAGATTAAGAAGTCAATGGGTTTTGCAAAATCACCAATGGATCATTATTATCCTTAATGGGTTTTATGCATAAAATGTCACTTAGGCATTTTTTCTAATCTTTTGTAGAGATTTTATGTGTACCATTTTGTAATCTTTTCACCAGATATCAGTGCATTCTAGTTTTATATGTCAGCTAATTGAATTGGTAATCTATTTATATAATATATATTATATATATATATATAATATATATATATATATATATATATACATATATATATAGATTACTTCACTCCCGCTCAGGATTTGCCCTTTATCTCATTTAGTAGCGTCTACAGCTTTAACACGAAGGTTACGAGCTGTGTTTGTGAAATAATTTAAAACTTTGACTTTTTAATGTAAAAGTTTTAGACCTTCGACTACTTCGACCTTCGTTTTAGTCGACTACTCTCTGTTTACGAAAGACAGCAACAGTTCTTATAATTCTGTCTAGATTATATGAAATATACATACACTTGAAATTAAAAGGATAGAACACTATCTTAGGGAGCTGGCAAAAAGAGCCCGACAACGTAACCTACTTGCCTGGTAGTTACTACCACTCCCCCACATTACTACTACTACTACTAGTTGAGAGAGGGAAAGCGCTAATATGACCTTACGGGCTAAGCGTTATAAAACTTGTAGAAAATCAACTACAGGGTACCTCGAAATGTTTTCTCATCATATTGGATTTTCTACGCTCATCTGTCATTAGTATATGACTAAATACGGGCCGAAAATATAGATAAATTTAGACCAACATTTTCCGCGTCGTTTTTAAACGAAACTTAGTGAAGTTATTTATTAGTTAATGGTATACACTTGTACCAAATGTCAACTCAATCGGAGCATTTTCTAATTTTTTATGATTTTTTAAAAAGACAAAGTAAAGTACCACAAGTCATTCAATAAAATTGAACTAAGCTGATAATGGATGAAACTTAGCACATATGTTAGTCTTTTACATAGTCACATGCGTGCCAAATCTTAATCCGATCGCATCATTTTTTCGCGTTTATGATTTCTCGAAATTTTGCTGTCATTATCGTTGGTTATGACGTCTTTAAAAAATATTCTACATTCATAACTACAGCCGTAGTATGATTTTTGTACAAAAATTCAACTTTCTGCATACACTCACAACCAGACAGACAACTTTGAGAAAACCACTCAGGAGGCCTTAAAAACACCTGAAACGGATAATCCCGGTTTTATATTGGTTTCGGATTTTTGCAGACTTAAAACTTTCCTATACGTAAATGAGAAAAAGTAAAAATTAAAGAAATATTAGGAAATATTAAAACAAAAGAAATAAAGAATAACTTTATTCATCTAAATGAAATATTTCTCTGTTGATGGAATTAGAAAGAAAATAATAAAATAAATTAGCTTGAGATAAAGTTGTAAATAAGATAATTCTCTCCTTGTTGGTTTCAAGGGAATCATTAGATAAGATTAATTTACACAATTAACATTATGCCGTCGTAATTAACATTATGAGTCGTAATTAACATTATGTAATTAACATTACATGAGTCGCAATTATGCCGTCGTAGCGTAAACATCTAGTAATAGTTCTAGTTTTAGTGTAGTTTATATTTTTTTTATATAATGTTTTTCTTTTTTCACACGTTTAAAATTTTTTTCTTTTTATCTTTTGACAGAAAATACTTTTTAAATAATCTAAATACTATCACGATAATACATGTATCGGGATTAGTTGGATTTGACGGTTTAATCCTGAATTTGAGGAGAGTGATTTGTTCGGTGTCAACCCAGGAGCCGAAAATGCAGTGGGCAACGCGCACAATGGCCATCATCAGGTCAGTAACCACCAGGCAGATACGAACAATTTTCAGAGGTACCCAACATCATTTCGAAACCTTTTATTGGACAAAAAGTGGTGATATCCAGAAATAACGGCCAGAAACAAGAAGCCTACGTCACTAAAATAAGTGTATTGCAAAACAATTCCACTACACTGCAGAATGGAAATTCTCTAGTAGATGTTGAATGGATAGAAAGTGACGGCTCCGTGAAAGGCAAGAAAAATGTGGATATCAGCACTTTGCAAACTGACCCCCAGTCCTCGAATACTCTTAAAACACAAAACGCTGAGGTAATCATTTCTAATGTAAACAATGAGATTGATCCATCAACATCTACCGGTTCTATTAACAACTCAGAACAAAGTGAATTACCCCCAGCGTCCAACAATGTAGTATGTGATATTTGCGGACAGTCTTTTAAGAATAAGCGAGGCCTTAGCATTCATTTCAATAAAAAACATCCAGTGGAAGCAAACACAGCTAAGTTAAACGGTCTAATTTCTAACCAAGCCCACTCTAGTAAAACTGTTGATCCTACTATTAAAAATAAAATTGACTCATGGGACAAACAATTAAATCCATTTTAAAATCTAATGACGACTTTGATCCTGTACTCTTCGATAACGTGACTAATGGCTTTTGACGTTTTTAAAAAGAAGCGAATGCTGAGCTGCCTGGACCAAAACATCCTGCTCAACGGTATTTCAAATTACGTAAAAAGGATAAAACGAACAATAAAGGAAAAGGAGCCGGAAAAGTTTCTAATCCTCAGAGAAGCAATAAGAAGGACAGAGAACGGAGACAAGAGCAGTATCAGTATGAGGTAGCTCAGTATTATTATTACAACAGACGTAAAAAAGTTGTCCAAACTATTATGACTGCCGATAAACCCAAACAGTGCCCTATTGACATCAAGCAAGTAGAAGATCACTACAGACCTATATTTGAATATTCCAATAATCGCGTACGTGAATCTTACGAGCAAACCGTTCCTCAAGAAAATAGCTTCTGTGAGCCTGAAATCAATACACAAAGCTATAAAATCAACTTCGTTAGACACGTGTCCTGGTCCTGATTTTTATAAGGACAATAAAACGGCTTGAGGTGGCCCATATTATACAAACCATAATCGATATTTTTCTGAAATATTCATATTTGCCTGATGCGTTTAGAAGAGGTCGTACAGTACTTATTTACAAAGGTAAAGGCAGAAGTGATGATGTGGCGTCATGGAGGCCCATTACAATGTACTCTATCTTGAGAAGATTAATAGAAAAGGTACTTGATGGCGAACTTCGACAGCAAGTAACTTTTCATTCTTGTCAGAGAGGTTTTGTGAAGGGTCTTCCTGGTTGTCATATCAACTCTCGGCTCATTGATGCTGTTTTAAAACACGCTAAACAAAATGGTAATGATAGTGCTGTCGCTTTTCTGGATGTTACCGGTGCTTTTGATAATCATCTTCATGTAATAAACACTTTAAAGGCTAGAGGCGTTTCCGACAATCTGATAAAATGTATAGAAGCCCTACTGTGCTTTAACCTAATAAGAATACGCGTCGGTTTTCACGACACTGACGATATACGTGTTGAGACAGGCGTTCCACAAGGAGGACCTCTATCTGCTACTCTTTTTAACCTGGCTATAGATCACATCTATAGAGAGTTTTGTGACCCCCAGTTCTCAAACCAATACGGTTATGGCCTCAATCCAGGTCAGGAAAAATACTTCTATCGGGGTTCGCCGACGACCAAGCTGTCACCGCCTCCAGTGTTAGTGCAGCAGAAAGAGTTATTAACAGTATAGCAAGTAGATTCAAGGAAATTGGCTTAAATATCAACCCGGCTAAGAGTACGTGCATTATTTTATCTAAAGGTAAACTAATAAGCTCCAGATTAAATCTAGAAGACGGAAGCTATATAACATCTAATAGCGATAACGAAATTATTAAATATTTAGGATGTAGTTTTACAGGTGAGATTGTTAATGATGACGCTGCAATAGAGAAACTGAATACCAACCTGAACAGTCTAGTCACTTCTAATCTGCTAAAACCTGACCAGAAACTCAACATATTAAACCAGTATATTTTTCCAACGCTTACGTACCCTCTTCAAACTGCTCCTCTGACTAAACTTCGTCCGGCTTTTCTCGAAGGTGTTGATGTCATGATCCGGAGAAGTACCAAAGCAATCGTAGGACTACCAGCCAACACTTCTACAACTATGCTGTATGCGCCTCGCCGTTATCGAGGATTAGGTATTCTTCGTTGTTCGTGGGAAGCTCCGTTACAACATATGAGTATATTGCAAAAATTAAGAGACGTCGATGAAGTGCAATTACAAGGTATACTCGATTATGACGCCGAACTGTCTGATTGTGCTGATCGTCTTGGTCTTGAACTTCAAGATCTAAACGGTCGAATTAGTATAAAAAATATTCGACAATCCCTTCGCGAAAAATCGTTTGAAGAGTGGTCAAAGTGTAAGTGGCAAGGAATCGGAGTGTGCCACTTTAAGGAAAACACCAAAGCTAACGAATTCATTAGTAATAGGCAAATCCTTACAGGTTCCGAGTGGACCAACGCGATCAAATTGAATATCAACTATGCCCCTCTACGTGGTGTACCGACTACAGGCAGCAAGTATACAGGAGACGTGGGACCCCTCTGTCGCAAATGCAGCAGAGAGACTGAAACACCAGCACATGTGCTGGTAATTGTCCTAACAACATGCTTCTTGTTACTCGCCGCCACCATAATGTCAAACACACCATCATTGACTTGTTAAGAGAAAAAGGTTACACTTGTTGAGGAAGTCTTCGGCGTTGATACAAATGGTTCCACGAGGTACGCAGACATTATAGCCTTTAATAAAAACAGTAAGGAAGCTTTGGTGATTGACCCTACAGTGAGGTACGAGACTAACGATCCTTTACAAGGTGAGAAAGTCCACGAGGAAAAGAAACAGATTTACGAAAAGTGTTTAGATTATTATAAAGAGAAATATAGAGACCAACAGGGCGACAGAGAGTTCCGAGTAATAGGACTATGGTTTTGCTCGAGAGGTGCTTTCCTACAATAACATCAAAATTCTTCGACGATATGGGAATTGACCCCAAAAAACTGACGCAAATATCTGAGAATATTATTTTAGATTCGTTAGGCATAATTAATAACCATGTGTATAATTAACTTATCTAGTTTTAGATATAATGTACAAATTTAATTTTCTGTTTGTTTAACCTAATAATTTATTTTATGTTTTAATTTTTTTTACTATAGTTTTACTTATTTCATTGTTAATTGTCATGTTTAATGTGATTGATTAGTACGCTGTGTGTTTTAGCAACTCATTGTATATGAGCAGCCCCACTATGTATTTTTTTTTGTAAATATATTGTGTTTCTCTCTATAATTTACATTTAAATTTGTAGAGATTAATTTAAATTGTCATGGCACAAAATATATTAAATAAGTTAAACCCTTATACGCATTTGCATAAACATAACAACACACTCGGCAAAATTAATGTCAGTCAATGAGGTTGAAGCCATAATGTATTAGAAGTTTTTACTGCCTAAAGAAGGAACTTCTTAACTGCCTTAGCCGACGAGTAATAAATTATATATATGTGTATATATATATATATATATATATATATATATATATATATATATATATATATATTTAAATAATATATTATATATATATAAATAATATATATATTATATATATATATATATTATATATATATATATATATATATATATATATATATATATATATATATATATATATATATAATATATATATATATATATATATATATATAATATATATAATATATATATATATATATATATATATATATATTATATTATATATATATATATATATATCAGTTTTATATATGTATGTATTTCTAGCGAATGTTTGTAAACACGCTATCTCATAAATATCTTTTTATCAGACTGAAAATCTGGCGTTTTTATTTTTTAAAAAATCAACCTGGAAGGACACGATCTCCATTGAAAAGAAGGTGTTGTGACACAGTTTGCTGATCAGCAAAGTTTTTAAAATCATCGTAAATACTAATCTTTATTTTCGCCGCGAAAAGGTCTTTTTTATGTTTTTAACGCACTGAATCGATTGATCCCGGTACGGAGTCAATACGACAACACTAAAAAAACCGTTGAAAATAACTGGAAACCTGAATAAATGTAAAACAATAATTTTTGTAGTAGAGTGTTGTTTTCGATGTTTTTAAGACAGTCCGGAGTCGATAAAACTACTGAAATCTAAGGTTGCCCGGTTCGAATCTTGGAACAAGAGCTAATTTTAAATTGTTATATTTACTGAACTAAAGTTCAAAATAATTCTGGCGCTGAGGTCCGCAAGCCAGGTGAATTTTCCTTGAAATGCGCACTTTCTTAATTATTTCAAGTAAGTGCAAATAATGCTATGACGGATAAGGTATACTGTATTATTTTTAAAACAAGCAACCTTACAAGTAATGCTGAGTTTTGCGCTAAATTTCATAAATTTCTTTACAGTTCTCGCCTGAAACCTGGCATATCTCTGAGAGCTGACGGTATTAATATATTAAGATATTTAATATTATTAAGATTTAATTTAATATTCAAGACATATTAAAAATTAATAGCGCATGAATAGGCATGACTAATAACCATTATACATGGCATTAATCACATAATTCATTATGACTAAACCATATTATGTTTTTAAAGTGGTATGTGTATCATATATATCCCCAGTAATGTGTTATAAATTTGCACATTTTTAAAATTATGATACTAAATTGAATAATATAATAATAGAGGTCAGTTTAAACGAAAAGCTTTACAACAAAAAATGGAGGAAAGTTGGTTGAAGTATTATAACCGGCATTATTTATTAGAATAGCTTGAAAATACTGAAATGGGCTTTAATAAAACTAGACCTATATAAATAGACAACCTTAATAGACCTATATAGGAAACCCAGGATAAATTTAATTGAGAGTTTCCTTAAAAGCATTCTGTCCCTTCCTTAAAACTTCCCCTCCTTTACTATCAACAAAAAGCCCTAAAACTTAATCCAGGTTCCCAAACTTTCTATTAACTGTGTCTCTGTCAATAGTCGTTCTCATTAGTAAGAAAATCATCAATTTGGTGGATAAAAGTGACAGTTCACTTCTGAAATTATACCTTTAGGAATATTAATTCTGTCAGAAGCAGAAGGTCAATAAAGGATACCTTTTCTTCCATCTCTAGAGAGTTAATCCCTAAAGTCTTTTCGGTTTATATTCAAACGGCTCTACTTCTAACGGCCTTTTAGTCTAAACCATTAAAATAGTTCTTTGGGAATTTCTTTTTACCGTTTTTTTGTTTCTTTTTGTTTTTTCATATTATTGAAAGCACTAAATTTAAAGGTACGAGTAATTATACGTTGTAGTCTTGGTCCATTTATGCATGTTTAAATGTTCTGACTAACCATTTCAAAACATGCAATTATTTTCTGTTGGATATCCTTATAATAATCATTTAGGTATTTCACCAATATCAGTAAGACGAACGTTTCAGTATCTCCAAAGAGCTGGTTCTTTCGCAATTAAGTATGTATACCAAGTATTGATTGAATTTCCGAGATACCTCCATGTGGAAGGCTATCAAACATGCTTTGAACCAGATTTATTTTCATCTTAAGAAGAGTTAACAACAAAATGAGACCAAATATTCATCAAATTTGTAGCAAAAAAAACAAAATGAATGGATTCCAACATATTTCTGAAAGATTGCCTCATCTGTTTAGAAAGGTAGACTAAAACAAATAAGACAAATATTATACTTTAATTTATCAAGAAAAGTATATGGTAATATGTTTTTGCTGAATATATTATTTCAATTTCTCTTTTCGTCAGCTCTATCAAATATATAAACCCCATCGTGCATCTCTAACATTCCAGAACCTTAAAGCTTTACCGAGCTTACGACAAAATTCTTTATCTTTTTATCTATCTGAATATACCTAACTCCTATTTTATTGAAGTTATAACATTTTCTAAGTACATACGCAACTCGTTTATAAAAAACCTCGTGTTCAAATCATACTTTCTTTAACCTTAAGTCAGTTCAAGCAAATATAACCAAGGCTCAATCTTCAGAAATAGCGTACAATTTACAAACATTCTACCAAAATTAATTAAAAACAATGTTTCTACTTATCACATGAAAACGTTTATTGGGATGGGTTCTGATATTTTATAATTTAATTAAAATTATCTGCTTAATACAACCTTTTATTATGTAAAGTAAATTAATATCATAAAAATTACTAGTTTTTTACTTAAAAAAAGGAAATAGATCTTCCTTGAATCATTTTGTGGGCTAACTTTAAAGTATGTTTATGTTAAGAAAGTCAACATTTTTGGTTGAGTTTGATGAATATTTGTTCATGCATAGTTGTAAATAAGGTAATTAAAAATCCCTTCAGGGCCAAGTTTCGAGAAAGCCTTCCAATCAATCTAATGAGAACATATACATTCCCTTTTGAGTTTATTTTAATAAATTTCTATATCAATTCCCTTTGATTATTTGTTATTTATCTTCGATAGTGGTTGTCTTTAAATACTAACAAAAGTTAAAAATGTAAATTAATTTTTGGTATAATAATAAAAATTAAATATAATATAAATTATTTTCTGGTCGTGGCAATAGTTCATTAAAAGAATAAGTATCGTGGTAGTTTTATGTCTTATAACCATAATAATATTTGGTTTTATTCCTTCATATGTTTATGTTTTTATTTATTTTTAAACTCACTAAAACACATTGAAACGTGAATAACATTGCTTTAAGTTGACATACATGATAAAGTATAAACCTTAAATAGTAGAAAATAAGTTTTAAGAGAATAAAATTTAAGAGATGATAATAAAATTTGAAAAATTAAACTTGGACTACACAAGTTAAAAAGAACACCCAACAAGACCTCACTCAATTTTTTAAGAAAATTTTACTTAATTAATCGATATTAAAATAATGTATTTATACTTTAAACCAATAAATTACGAAGATGTTCAATAGTACTAAATTTCAACATGATTAAATGATGTTGAGACCTTAAACACTGTTCTAATAAAGTATGTTGTTTAATAATTAAATATAACTTGAGACTTCTTATTACCTAGCACTTTATTATTATTTAATTAAAATATTCATTTTTTACTGTCTTATAATTACGATTTGTCAAATATGCATCACCAAAGATCAATTTAAACCTGTATAAAATTTTTGTTTATTAGGAACTATCCGTATCGTCATAAAACAGTAATTTTCTAGATAGCACAGTTAGTCCTTACGATTGGGTTTTACAGTCTTCAATCACAACCATATACTCACTTAGATAATGACACACACGTAAAAGCACACATAAACACACATTTAGAAAGATAACCTTGTAAAACCAGGTCTTAAAATAACCTGAATGTATAATCGAAATCTCGGTTTCGCATTTTTAATGTAAATACAGTACTGTTTCATTATTTAAACCAGCCATCCTTTTCGATACGATAGTATGTTAGGTAAGAAAATACTATATATTTAGCGAAAAACTATATCAATTAATCATGAGACTGTTTTATTAAGGACAAATAGTGCAGTAAATTTTAAACCCTATCAAATCTGCCCCTATTTTTTTTCAAACTGCAATGGAAGAAAGTACTAATGTTTTTTCCTCTATGCCGAATACTAAAAATCCCATTCTGGCGAGGTTGAATTTTATTTCCATTTATTATAACGAAATACTCACAAAGCTAATTTAGTTTATAGATCAATGATAATAATATAATAATATTTGTATTTAGATTTTGCAATAAGGTATCTTAAAGTGTGAGAAAAAATACGATTATATTAAAAAAATATAAGTGCCCAGGAAATTAATTTTACATATTTATTTACAAAAAGATAAAGCATTTTAATCGGTATGACTTTGTTGTATCTGTTGTATCGATTGAACACATTGTAATCGAAATATATTATTTGTAATAATAATATCAAGTTATAAATTTATTGCAAGTGCTTTCAAAAAATAAATTAAAAATACTTTGCCAGGCATGGCACAAAACCATAAAAATATTACTGTAAAAATATTAAAATTAAAATATTTATGTATGAATAGGAATATGTGAATTATTAATTTTATTTTTTAATAATGCGTTTCAAATATTATGTTATGCGCAATATGTTTGTGTTTACGCAAAAAGCGACACGGTAATGTATATCATTTCATCCTCAAAGGCCTTTAAAAACGTCTGACATTTGCTGGGTTATCATACAAGATCCATGCGGCCTCTTAGCTATGGAGAAAAAAGTAAGTCGTTTAATATTGAAACTTTTTTTTAATAAGTTCTTTTAGTATCAAAATTTATTAAATTAAGGTTATAACTTTCCAAGATATTCGTAACTAAAGAAACGTTTAATATTTAATTACATCAGCAAGTAAGTGTTTAAGATAAATTTAAAATCCTATGCGAACTAATTCAGAAAATTAACCATATAACGCTCGACCTTATTAAAATTGTGATTAAACCTTATGTCAAGGGGATTTAACTTAGGGATAATTAAAGAAATATTACCGCTAGCTATTGAATCAAATGATACAGGAAATACTTATTCCTGTTTACTAATGCACAAACAACCCTATGGCCATATCAAGCAACCTAGTTTTTTTTTATTACTTTGTATTTTAAAATAATTGCGATGTTTTTATATTTTATGCCATATAATTTGTTACATTTAACTTTTTTTTTGTAAAACGTCACACTTCAACATTTAACTTTAAGTATCGCATCAATAAATAAATATATCTTCCTGCCAATAAATTAATTAAAGCTTAAATAACCATCAAACTGGTTCTACTTGCTCTTTATGCTTATTGACATCTAACAATATGCCTTACGGTAAAAATAGTAAAACCCTTGAGAGATATAGTCGTCCATAAAATTCATAAAATCAATCGTCAAAAACTTCTAGGTGGTAAAAGGTATTAGGGCGAATTCTAGTGGATCAATTTCCTTCATAAAGAGGTATATTTGCGTTAAATTTAGATATGTAAAAACGATTTATCAAACGTTTTAATGTCTCAGCAAAAATATTAGTGGAAGCCTTTAATTAAGTTTTACCACAAGACCCTGAGTATCAAGGTTTATCCCTCTAGCCTGAACACAGTGGCACTACGTGTGAGACAGACAAACACACGCTATCATATAAACACAGACAGCATGATAAAAGCCACTCAAAACGTCATTCAACATTATTTTTGAACGTCTGCCATTTTGATTAGATTGAGTAGTTTTTGAATGAATTAAAAGAGGAATGTATGGAACCTTGCCTAAATCCCACTAACACCTCTCGAAAATTCCATTAAAATCCGACAGTCTAAATCCTGCGGTTACAAAAATTAGCATTTTTAATTATATTTTTACTGGACATGTTGTAAAACTCCATGATTATTCAGATAGATGAAGATAGATAAACGAAACATTCCTAATTAAATAAATTCACAACAATTATTACTGTTTAGAACGTACGATAACTTCGAGTTATGAAACTTCAAAGCTATGGGTACAGATATCGAAAAGTTACTGACGACAGTAATGTATAAATTTTGAAAGCTAATTTAAAAACATAAAAAAATTTGGTTGTGCTAAATTAAATTTTATTTATTAAAATATATTTTTTTGCATAAAACGATTTTAAAATGTGTTGCTATAAATTAAAATACCCAAGGATTGTAGTACAAGCATTCAATTGAGAATCAATTATTGAATTGCAATCCTTCATCAGCGATAAAATGACTCATTACAGTGTACTTAAATAATCTACTATAAATGTGTTAAATAGTACCTTCACAAAATAAAAATAAATTCAATTGTAACCGTGCGCCGGAGCGTTCTCGCCCTTGGGCGTTACCAGAAGCTCCGATCGGGACGAAGAAGGGAATCCTTCTGTGCCGGGTCAATTGCACAGGCGTCCCGAGTTACAAGGCGGCAAGGCAGAACGGGAATGAGCAAATAATAAACTATTTGTTTTAAATCTTTGTTAGTTTTATTTATACAAGTAACACCTTAATTTCACCTTAATTTCATCTCACCGTGTAAACATCCTGTAAACCAGACCAGGGATCTGGTAGTGCTAAAGTCTGTATTAATACTTTAATATTTTAGTTTTTATGTAATTTTTATACATAGTAATTTTTTATATATCTTTATTAATGGATTGTACATAAATTTAACATTGTTTGTAGGATAGGGTCTAACATGGTCTAACGATTTTACAGGTTGCCGCCATAACCTCGGCGAATGCTTATTACTAGCTAACCTAATTCTTAAAACTATGAATATATATATGAAGGGAGGATATAATATCAATGCTGTATGACCATAGCATAGGGTTAAGGCAGGTCTTTGTATCTCTCACCGTAGAGATTTGCAGAGGGCTTACTTACCAAAGAAAAAAATTAATCATATATAATTAGGCTTAGATATACTAATCTTATGGCAGTCCTATTATACCATTGCTATTTTTGTGTATTGTATTTTGTTGTTTATTACTGCAATTTTGGTATTTTTTTTTACAGGTTTTTCTTATTGCCCTACATGTAAGGGAATCATAATTGAGACGATTGATGCTTTTTCTCTCTTGTTCCCATAAGGACGGTTGCTTTCTGGTTATACAATACCGGGGAGGGGGCAGGTCACCACTGGCATACCCCAGAATTCGGCTCAAGGTTTCCCATACACGGTATTGGATAGGGTTCTAGTGAGAGGGTAGAGGTTATGGAGTATCGAGTGAGGTGGGATGTACTGTCTCGCAACATTCTTCCCCTTCCTCTCTATATACTGCCGGGGTTCTATCCTTTCACCTCACATTATTAATCAAAGGCGCCCTACACTAGGCCACCCCTCAGGGAGGCGGCTGTACCCGCCCTGAACAGCATGGTCCCATGCAGTTCAGCGCGGCATCATTTTCGTCGGCGGGAGGTAGTGTAGTAAAGCGAAATTGAAATTAAAGGTTTTAAATTTCATAGTTTGGTCATCTTAATATTTCAGTTTAGTTTCATATATTAAACATATATGATAATAAGATGAATAAGTTTTAGTTCAAAATATTAAAGTATTAATACAGACTTTAGCACTACCAGATCCCTGGTCTGGTTTACAGGATGTTTACACAAAGCCGCCTTTTAGAGCGGCCTACTTCAGAGACCATACCGCCTAGTTGACAGTAGATGCAGAATTATTGGCTTTTTAAGAGCAAATATGGTAAGATTAGCACATAGTCAAGTACCGTGGGACCTTGCCACAAGCCAGGGTTCTGGGGGCCCTCATGGGGGGTAGCACGTCATTAAGGGGTGCAAGTATTGGTGTGTCTTTAACACACCAATACTCAGGGGGGACATGAGGGAGAACTATAAGAACTCATGTCCCCACCACTAGGGGGGTAATTGAGAGTTGGCCAGAGAGTTGGTCAGAGATTTGGTCAGAGATTCGGTCAGAGAGTTAATTAAGAGTCGGAGAGATATTGTAATTGTCATTATTAGATTATTGTGATTAGTGAACCACCGTTGCTTAGAGATGTGGTTCCTGATCCCAGTTTGGATTATCTTATTCAGCAGTAAGTAAGATCATTATATTTTCAGTCCCACTGTTAAGGTTTTTGTAAAAGATTCCAAGGTTAGGTTTACACTCTGTACAACCTCTCAATTAAAGTATTAACCAAACCAAAAACCAAGAGAGAGAAAGTTTCAATGGTAAATAGTGTTAAGGAAAATTAATCTAGAAATTAAGGTGTTACTTGTATAAATAAAACTAACAAAGATTTAAAACAAATAGTTTATTATTTGCTCATTCCCGTTCTGCCTTGCCGCCTTGTAACTCGGGACGCCTGTGCAATTGACCCGGCACAGAAGGATTCCCTTCTTCGTCCCGATCGGAGCTTCTGGTATACGCCCAGGGCGAGAACGCTCCGCGCACGTTACAACTGGTGTCAGGTGTGGGGTAGTGTTTCCTCCGTCAGGGGAAACCACTTAAGAAGGGAAAATAGGGAAAACTCCAAAAAAGAAAACCCCTAAAAAGAAACACATGGCGGGCAAGGTGAGGCAGGACCGGCCAATGAGCAAAAAGGTTCCGATGATACAGGGCCACAGACTTAAACGTAGGAAATTTAGGAGCAGGGGAACCAGGGCCAGGCAGGGTCAGGGGAGCTCTAATCAGGAAGCGAAAGTTACGTTGACAGTTAGAGTCGAACATGAACGAGCTAACGCTGAAGTTAGAGAGATATAGGGGGAAATTCTCCGTTGCGAAATGAAAATACGGCACTATTAGCGCAGACGGAAACCTATAAATCGGTAGTAGGAAACTTACCACCTACCCAACCAAGACCATCCCAGAGAGATCTGTTGCTCCCCTAAAAAGGATCTAACTACAAATGTTAATCCGTCCTTTTAATGGAACGGACGTTACATACTCTATTTCAGATTTATTATTTAAAAAGGGCTGCCGATTCTGGCAACTGGAGCAGGGCTGATATAATTATGGTGCCCACAATAAGTTAGAAGGGTGGGCTAAAGCCGCACTTGCACCACCCTGATCTGGATAACGACCCTGCCCCTCTAACCACTCTGAGGATATTCTTAAAAAACGGTTTGCGGACCACAAACCAGATTATTACCTGAGACTCCTAAATTCGTGCTCTCAAGAGTCCGGAGAAAGTGTATTAGGGTTTGCTGATCGAGTTACTCGATTAGGTTATAAGGCCGTCCCGGTACCGGAACAAGTTCCCGCACTAGAGGCGGATTGGACTTATAAATTAAGGAATACTGTAATCCTGGCGGCCTTCATTAAGGGACTATCAGGGGAACCAGGGCGGACAGTTGAACTACAATCCGCCCGCCAATATGGAAGTGGCCAAGGAACGTGCCTCAACAATCGAGGCCGCCGTAAAGGAAGCCGAAAAGAAAGGTACAGAAAAAGGTCTCAATCAAGGCCGTATATGTCCCCTCAACCCCGAGAAAAACCTTCTCGAAAGGTGGGCCCCAAAAGGTGCCACAACGGCCAATAGAGAGACCACAAAGCCTCCCACTAGACAGGAAATCGCTGACTATCAGGCCCGGTCTAGGATCGAGCCGAGAGGCAGGCCGTCATATACGTTTTAAAGATACCGGAGCGTTCCAGGTCCCCGTCTCCAGGCCCCTCCACAACCAACAAAGTTCTAAGTGGGATAAATTCCACTATAACCCAAAATATAGGTCGTGGAGGTATACATACAAATTAGACGGGTATGAGTCCAAAGATCCACCACACGGCAAAATGTTGTTGAAAAAAACCGGTTGAACAATCGATGCATGTCGGACAGGTTAAACAAGGTACCGGTGGATTTTTACCAGGTAAGGTTGGGAACAAAACTAGTGAATCTAGGGATGAAAGGCGTAAAAACTTAGGTAGTAAACATCTAGAGTAAAAATCTAGGGTCCGATGAAAAATCTAAGGAAATTAAGGGAATCAAGGGAATACTTAAGGATAAATCCGAAAACACCCCGGAAAAACCAAAATTTAAACGCGTTAGGTTCAAGGTTAAAAACTCCCCGAGCGGGATTCGAACCCAAGATCTTTTAGTCGGAGAAAAGATTTAACCCGGAAGAAACAAGTAGGTCAACATTCCAATGAAGGTTATACCCAATTGCGTTCTAGATTGCAATGTGTAGGAAAGAGTGCAAAGAGTGAAGTAGAAGACCGTAAGAAACAGATGCCCCGAGAGCGTCAAAACACATGGCCGCAACCCCTTCAGGATCTTTAAAACATAAACCATTAAAGAAGCCGGTACAACCTCGTTTCATTCACATGNGATCTTTAAAACATAAACCCATTAAAGAAGCCGGTACAACCTCGTTTTACTCACATGACTCTTTACCTAGTCAGAGGTGCGGATCAGATGATAATCAGCTGACAGATAAACTAAATACTGTTTTGACATTAAGGAAGTTTCTATACCTCCATTAGCTGAGTCATTAATACCTGTAAGGGTACCGAAAGTAGGTGAGGGACCCGTGTATTTTCAACCAACCTTTTCTTGTAACGGTGTACGGTTAGGTCGATCTATTCATGATCCTAGGGTGGCTCAAGAAACATATGTTAGAGCAATAAACCTTAATCCTTATGCCATTGAATTACAGAAAAATACCCCTTTAGGTCATTGTGACGATGAGTTTGAAGTGCTTGAACACTTAGAAACAGGAACTTTAGAAAATGCCTCAGACGAAAAATGGGAAAAGGAATTAGATAATAAGCTAGGACACCTCAATGTAAAGGATAGGAATGAATTAAAAAGGGTCTTGCGGAAATACAAAACAGTGCTTAGTGGCGAGTTAGATAAATTAGGATGCACATATCCGGTCAGACAACGAATCATAACCGAAACGGAAGTCCCAATAAAACAAAGAGCTTATAAGGTTCCACATGCTTTAAGACAGGAGCTTAAATCTCAGTTAGATGAGTTATTAGACAAAGATATAATTAGGGAAAGCACCTCCCCGTGGCAAGCACCTATAATTTTGGTGAAAAAGAAAACTCCTGATAACACTGTCGCATATCGAATGTGTTGCGATTATAGGGCATTAAACAAAATTACCAAAGTTCCCAACTACCCATTACCAAATTACGGACATACTTGATCAGTTAGGGTCGATGAAGATTTTTACTAAAATCGATTTAAAGTCGGGCTACCATCAGTTATTCATCGAGGAATCGGACAAAGCTAAAACTGGTTTCACAACACCTTTTGGTTTCTTTGAGTATAATAGAGTACCATTCGGTTTGGCTGGCGCACCTGCATTTTTCATGCAGTGCATGGATCATATTTTAGCAAGCTTAAAGAACACTGAATGTTTTGTATATTTGGATGACGTCATAGTGTTCTCAAAAAATATTAAAGATCACTGTAAAAGACTAGATAATGTCCTTAAGCGGTTCCACGAGGTTAATTTAAAAGTAAATCTAGGGAAAAGTGAATTTGCTCAGGATAAGATATCCTATTTAGGACATGTAATAACGGGAAACGGCGTGAGTCCCGATCCTGAAAAAGTAAAACAGGTACGAGAGTTTCCGCGTCCCACCAATGTTAAAGGCACGGTCGTTCCTAGGCTTAGCGGGGTTTTACAGAAGGCATATTGAAAACTTTTCAGGTATAGCAAAACCTTTAACCGAATTAACAAAAAAGCATGCTCGATATACATGGGATGAGAAAGCGGAAGAGGCTTTTCAAAAACTCAAAGACGAGTTAAGTACCGAACCGTTATTAATCTTTCCGAATTTCAACAAACCATTTTCTTGTCATGTGACGCTTCAAGTTATGCCTTAGGAGCAATACTGTCACAGTTAGATGAAAACGGATTAGAAAAACCTATAGCATATGCAAGTAGGTTGTTAAACAGCGCTGAAATGAATTATAGTGCTATGGAGAGGGAATTGCTAGGAATGATTTATGCGGTAAAGCAGTTTAGGTGCTATGTTTATGGTAGGGAATTTACATTATGTACTGATCACGCCGCGCTAACGTGGTTAGTAAATCAAAAGGAACCAACGCCTCGTATTGCGCGATGGATTATAACCTTAATGGAATACAGGTTCAAGGTAAAACATGTACCTGGACGTAAAATGGGTCATGTTGACGCATTAAGTAGGATAAATTTAGTTATACCAGGAATGCCGTGGACTAGGGATCAGATAAAACTAGCAAAACAGCGATCCCAATTGCTAAAATATCTGAGAAATCCTCATATCGTGGCTAAGGATAAAGACGGTTTACTGTTTCAGTATGGCGGAAAACAACCCAGACTATTAGTACCTAAGCCCATGATCAGCACGGTGCTGCGTCATTCACACGATAGCCCTCTGGCGGGTCATGCAGGTATTGAAAGGAGCAAAGCGTTAATTAAACAAACATATTACTGGCCGGGTTGGACCGTGATGTAGTAAATTATGTACAAACTTGTAAATCTTGTAATCAAAGAAAAGTCCTTCCGAAAGAAATCGTAGATTGGGGGAAGTATTAAAAGCGACAACTCCTTTTGAAAATGTTTATATAGACATTGTAGGACCGTTACCGCAGACTAAGAGAGGAAACCGATATTACCTCAGCATGGTGGACGATTTTACTAGGTACGTTGAGGTGTGTGCAATACCCAACGTTACAACTGAAACCGTGGCGTTAGCCTGTATTACAAAAATATTTGCTCGACACGGGGCTCCGTTGAGACTATCAACGGACCAAGGGACTTGCTTTACGTCCGAACTGTTTAAGGAAATGTGTAAGTTACTGGGAATCAATAAAATGCAAACAGTTGCTTATAACCCAAAGGCTAACCAGTTGAGCGAGTGCATAGGACATTAAATGAATCACTGGCGCATTTTGTAAAAGCCAGTGGATCTAATTGGGATGTAATGCTGCCAATAGTGGCAGGATCCCTTAACTCTATCCCGCACGGCAGTACTAAGTATTCGGCTAATTACCTTCTGTACGGTCGCGAAGTGCGACCAGTATTTGAGTGTGATATATCTTACTTAGCAAATACTGACCGGAGCAAGTCCACAGTTCGTGAAGCGATTGATAAAATACAAGAGCAACTCGAAACTGCTCACGCGGTAGCAATAGAAAACAGTAAAAAGGCCCATAATAAAAATAAACAGTATTATGACAGAGGTAAGCAACCAACTAATTTCCAAGTGGGAGATTTGGTGTATGTCAAACGTATGACGGTACCCACAGGAGTAGCTAAAAAGTTCTTTAAGGCATGGATGGGTCCATATAGGATAATTAAGACACTATCGGATTGGGTTTATCAGGTAGAGGTTTCGCCCGGAAATACTATAATAATCAATCGGGAAAGAATGAAACCGGCTATTCAGAATCAGGATCATTACTTGCGCAAACGACTCAGGGGAAACAATTCTAAATCTAAGGAGGAAGGGGAAACCAAAGATCTTCACAAAAAGGAAATAAATGAACTGGCACCGTCCAGTGTAGATAACAGTACTAGGCAAAAGGAAATGCAAGAATTCTGGTTACATTATAATTTAGGAAAAAACTCTGAGGATGAAGAGGTTAACGATGCTGGCAGTCAAAATGACTCATTTAATAACTCGCAGTTAGATGACTCCTTTGCCTGGTCTCGTACCCCAATTGGGTCCTCGACCGTGCGAATACCTCCGAGTCCAAGTCGACAGAGTTTTCACGGAGAGATTAGCGGGGAAACAACCGATAGTTTTCCCTCGGTACACGAAGAGGACTCTTCCTATAATCCGGAAGAATCAGGGGGATCGGAAGCACCGGTCCAGGTAAGGTCACCGTATCAATTGCGCCCTAGGAACTGAAACTTCACAAGAAGATAAAAGGCAATAATACGGGATTAAATTTACGGTAATAAAATAGGGTAAGGACGGTAGTGTTAAGGTAGGGTTTAAAAAAAAAACGGAAAGAATCACGTGATTAGGTTTAAATATAT
Organism: Microvelia longipes; assembly: GCA_018340805.1. Lineage (NCBI taxonomy): Eukaryota > Metazoa > Arthropoda > Insecta > Hemiptera > Veliidae > Microvelia > Microvelia longipes. The sequence continues at coordinate 37,066,316 of JACMZG010001913.1, forward strand.
GTTTGTATCTCGATAAATAAATTAAACTTATAGGTTCGGGATATCGAGTATTTAAAAAAATAAAGTTTTAAGGTAAGGTAAAAGGTAAAGGTTATGGGCAAGAATTGTATAAGGAAGGATACCCCAATTCGCGTTTTTTTGACAGTTCAATGGAATATGGAGGGAGAGCAAAGAGGCAGCCGTGACGTCACACGTGTAACCGATATAAACAAACCACTAGCCTCGTTCACTTCTAAAGCATTCTTTATTTATTTATAAAATAATAATGCAATATCGGATGTTTATTAGCCGATTTTTACAGCTCCACATAATAATTATACGGTTACAAATTGGAAATAACAATTTTAAATGAAAGAATAAACAAAAATTCAAATAATAAAAGAAAAATACTAAAATATAAAAAGGTTACAAATTAAACATTATATATGAAAGTAAAAAAACGTTAAGGTTGAATTGCATACATATATATACATATATATATTAACATATATATATATATATATATATATATATATATATATATATATATATATATATATATATATATATATATATATATATATATATAATATATATATATTATATAATTTGAGAACATTCATATGAGTTACCTGCGTAAATTCACACATATCAAGGAGGTTTACAAGAGCCCAGTCCAGATTTTATTTAAAAAAATTAAATGATGTTTTTGAAAGTATACTAGTGGAAAAGAAAGAACTTCAAAAAGAAGTTGGTGTTGTGAAGCTTTTATGTAAAAAAGGCAAAAAACACCTGAATTGTATGAGAGGTCATACAAACTTTTATGAAACAGAGACTATTTATTAAATTAATTACGATAATCTAAGAAACCTGCAATTAAAACAAGCTGCCAGAGCTAGAATTAAGCTTTCTAGAATCACTACATAAACTTGAGTATTATTACTTAATTTTTATTATGTAATATTAATTGTAATAAAAAAAATTGTCAAAATACATGTAGTAGTTTTTATTTTGGTTTCTTATCCACAACAAAATATACTTATATATATATATATATATATATATATATATATATATATATATATATATATATATATATATATATATATATATATATATATATATATACTCATTTGCTAATTTATAATAAGAATTAGGGCCATTTTCCGGATAGCACAACTAGACCTAAAGATTTGATTTTTTGTACCGAGTTTTAAGTCTCTAGTATAAATACTCTGGAGCTACGATGATAACATATACACATCCAGACAAACAACTTAGTGAAAACCTCTTAAGAGGTCTTAAAAACACCTTAAACGGATAATTCCGGTTTCGGAATTTTCGAACACAATAATTTTCATATATTCCCATGGTGTGAATGAAGTAAGTTTAAAACTATAATTGTCGTGAAAAAATAACAATTTTATGGAAAACTCTAAAAACATGTATATATGTTTTTTAATATATGACTTATTGTAGTTTATTATTCACTTTTATTATTTGCAAATTTGTATATTTACAATGCAGATATAAAATATGCGATTATAATGTTAGAAAAGTAAAAAGATATTTCACTAAAAGGAAAAATGATAGTTAAGCTATTACTCTTTAAAAATGTTACACGTGGTGGACGTCACAAAAGAGTGGGAATCTTGACTGCCACGCCCCACAATAAAAATTGGGTATCCTTTCTAGTCTTTAATTCTGGGGTTATGGTACTTAGGTTATAGGTACATAGTAAATATGTTACCGGACACACACATATACACACACACACACACTTGACACATTAACCCTGTAAGGTCGGAATCTTCAAACTTAAGTACAATAAGGAAGTAGAATGTATACAGATTTTCCTACTACAGAAAGGCTCATATCAAAGACTTACTGAATATGTAATATAACTAATATATGTACTTTAATATGTAATATTTCTGTTAATTTGAATATTAGTAATTATTGTTTAGAAAAACTAATTACATTAATATAAAATAATAACTATTATTGGTAATTAATCTTTAATGTGTAAGGTGTATAAATAGGTAAATATTTTAAAAGAGTGATCCATTTCTGTGAACCATGTAAATAAAAAAAAAAAAAAAGGGTTTATAAAATAAAAGACCCGTCAAGAAAGGCCTTCATGTTCCGGGAGTTTGCCAGATGCCCTCTTGTATTACAACTTCAAGTGATTTTAACTTTTAACGTTAAGATAGGTCAAGAATGTCTCAATACCAGAGCTTTTACTTATTACGTTTCTAATCAGCTGCTTAACAGCTGGGTGGCCTGATCACCCACCCCCCTGTTGATCCGCGAAAAATAAATACAATCTATAAATTTAAGCAATTAACAAGATAATATTATTATAATTAGGTCATAATCTATAGTTCAAAAATTCAATACATAGAAAGGAACTAATAGATTTTTCGAATTAATTTCAGATTCCTGTGAGGCAGGATTTTTATTCGTTAATGAAGGCAAGGTAGCCTTAACCGGACATTCTTGGAGTATCGCTTGGGAAATAGATGTTCCCGGCTTGCGTAAAAAAACCGATAAACTCTATCAAACTGCTTCTACGGCTCATGATACCCTTCATGCATATGACAACCCTTTAGGACGTTTACCTGCGTCTTGGAGATTTGAGCTTTCTAAGGTTTTAAGTATTATAAACGAAAGTATCAAGGTTTGTCAAGACTTACCCTTTCAAGCCCCTTATAGGCATCACATTGAGGACATGGCTTTAACTCCTTTTACATATGACTCTGGTTCAGTACGAGCGAGGCGAACAGCAATAATACCTTATATTGGGGCAGCCGTGTTAGGGGGCCTAACAGGCGCTGCATTTTCCTCACTTGGTTTCGGTGGCAATTCTGATAATGTAGAAAGGTTAAGAAACCATATAACGGAATTGCAAGTGAGTAGGGAGGAAGTTTTCCACTTTTTGGAATCCCAACTTACTGTTACTAGGGCTCTTAATAAGAGATTAAGTGAAAACGAAGAGCGTATCGCTACGCTCATAGGATTATTGCAACATTATATGCTACAAGCAGATAAAAGGGAATTAGAATTAAGGGATGAACTGGAATATTTAAATCAATGAACGGAAATGTTTCTTCTTTTCTTAGGTCTCTAGAATTAGCTACATTAACAAATTTATTAGATTTAAATAAGTTAGCTTTAGCCATTGACACTGCTCTCTCAGGTAGGCCATCAGCCTTGGCGTTACCGCCATCCCTTTTAATACCCTTATTGCATAAAATCAGATTAAATTAACAGATGGTACTGAATTCTTTGGTGATCGAACTTTCGGCCGGTTTGGACCAGGTTTATCATTTGAGCAGGACCACAGTCGTAGCATCATCTAAGGGATTATTTATATTGTTGACGCTACCTCTGGCTCTAAGGGAGCAGTTGTATGATCTATACCGGATCCATGAATTTCCGGTCTATGATAAGGTAACAGGAGAGACAGTGGTACTCCAACATGAAACGGAGTATATTTTGATAAACGAGGATAAACGTAGTTATGCATTACTGAACTACGCTACTCTTGCTTCTTGTTTAACAGGACACCCGATAGTCTGTCCACCTACGGTAGTAGTTATGGAAAGGTCTCAGCCAACATGTGAGAGTGCTGTGTTCTTTAACCAAACACAAGTACCTCACCTGTGTCACCGCCGCATAGCACCACCTGACTTTCGACCAGTATGGATATACGACAAAACCAATAAGTCGTGGGTTTCAGTGTGCCTCAAGAAACTCCGGTTTACCTGAGATGCACGGGTAAGGACGGAGTGTACGCTGTTACCCGCACGGCTTGGAGGCAAGGGCGTTTATTTTTAGTAAATAAATGTCACGTCAGGACAGCAGGATACAGTCTACTACCCCGGGACTCCCATATCACCCTACTACAACTGGAAGCTAATAAGGTGGAACTGGCATTACCTCGGCTCCTGTTACCAACGAAACTATACATTGGACCTCACCAGAGACTTCGGCTCTGGTTGTCTCTACACTCCAACGGTTACGCGACGAAGCGAAATCCGCCGGTGTCGACCGTCCGGACGTCGCATTGACCTTGCTACTCGGAAGTTAAGGCCGCGCACGCACGCGCTAAAACGGTTCGCGAGATCTCCACCCATGTCTATTTCCACGACGGTGATACTATTCTTGACGTTATGCGCGGTTGCCCTATATGCCTACTGGCGCAGGAGAGCAATCCGCCGCGGTCAACAAGATGACAGGGATCCTTCAATGTCGCGCGAAGCAACACCCCTTCCACCCTGGGTGCCAACGGAGGCGTTGAATCGTCACTTTCGGCGCACTAGTGGTTTATTCTCACCCCCATGGAACCTCCACCTCCACCACCAAATTCGTTTGTTGAGTTACGTCTCAGACCTCATTCAGAGGCTACGGACCAAACCCCAGCGATGGTGAAGTCTATAACAAACCCACAGGTTATCTATGACGTTCCAAAATTTCCCCGTATAGCGGAGCAAACAGAGGGATCGTCTTCGCAGGAGGAGTCTTAAGTACTACCCTTAGTAATAATTAAAGGACTAATTATTCCATTAACTATTTTAAATTTCTATTATATATTTGTTCAGGCTTTCTGGAAATTTCACCTCTTAAATTTGTTTACCTTTTATTTTCATATTCTTTATTTTGTCTACTTAGAAGTTTTATCTTATTATTTAATATTTTCTATGATTTTTTCTTTATACCTGGGTCTGGGGGGTCAGAGCTTGTTATGATTTTTCTTTACCTATCTAACTCTATCTAACCTTTGGGTTTTAATGCCATACTGAATCTATTTATCTCACTCACATCCTCAATCCCTTTTATAGCTTTCCAGTTACTTATCCATTTAGCCCTTACCTTACCCCTTCTCTCTCCTCTTGTAAGTTAGGGATTTTTTTTCCTTTCTGCATATCAGTTAGTTGCCTGTGTAAACTCATTGTGACCTACACCTAACAATTATTGTAACTTTTATAGTTAATATCGTAACAAACTAACATAATTAATTTAACTGTAACTTCAATCTTATGGTCACTAGTTTTGTTGTGTTTTTTTATAGTTCAAGTGAACTTATTAACCAACGTTTAAACTTTAATTAACTTTAACTTTTGCCTTAACGTTTGAGGTTATTTTTTTGTGCTGTGCACATGGTGATGCTAACTCAATATTCTGGTTGCATCTTACCAAACAATCATCATTTTCAATGAACTTTCTCTATCATTGTCTTTGGACATTCTACCAAAATTAACTTCAGTTTAATAAAGTTGTTATCAACTACTAAACTTCTCTCAAAGGATTTTGGATTACTCTGAATACAAGTAAGGCTGTTCTTATTTCTTAGAAGTCTCACTCATCATTCTGGACTTATTCATCTTAGCTAATCATAATCATACCTTTTGATACATTGGAGTATATGAATACAACTTTACTCTATATTTTCTCTTAAATAATTTAAAATTCAACTTATGTAAAATAAAATTATAGAGCTCTGATATTTGGGATACCCCCCCCCTTTTAACCTAATATAAATTTTAATTTATGTTTTATATAAATATATATTTTTTAAATTAAACGATTAATGTATATTACTGATTAGACTTTATGAAGACTTATAATAATTTGCTTTGACTTCGTACTAATTTAATGATCTACAATTTAAATATCTTTCGTAATATTTTTTTTGGATATTTCAAATAGTCTTTTGTCTGTTCTTTTAAACATTTATTATAAATCTTCATTTAGATATTTAAGACATTTAGATATTTGCTTTTGAAAATAAGCTTAAGTCTATACCTCCCATTTCTGGGGTTGTTTCTTTTAATTATTTTATTTAAATTAATTTACTTTTTTATTTTATGTGGGGTTTTAGTTTGCCTTTTTTTGCTTACTTTTATTTGACTTCGTTGGTCAAACTTAAACTTATTTTCACTTACCTTTTTTAATATTTTTGGATGTTTACTTTTGATTTAAACTTGATTTTTTTTATGTTTGTTGCCATTATTTACTGCTAAGTAAACACTTAATTTTAAATCTGCATTTTCTTGACTTCACCCTAACTTTTTTAGTTCTAAGATTATATTTTTCAGAGTTGAGACAAGGCCAGGTACTTAAGATATTAATTTGTACCTCCTATGCTTAACATAAGCTTTTTTTTTTTTTTTTTTTTTTTTTTTTTTTTTTTTAAATTAATTAATGGTTTAATTAATTAGTTAATTGAATTTTCTTTTAATTTTAGTAATATCTTTATCTTTTGTGCAGATTAAGTGTTAAATGTTTGCTTGTGTTTTAAACATTTATTTACATTAACATTTGTTACTTATTATTTTTTATTTAGATTTTGAAATCTGTATCTGATCCTATTATCCCTTTTAATTTCCTCATACTTTACCTGAACACCTCCCTTCTTGGTATCTTTACAATTGGTTTCCTTAACTTTTTGCTGATATATTATTCTGGATTATTTTTTTGATATAACTATTACTTCTTTAACCTTTCTGTGAATGAATTTATGTCATTTATACCTTCACTTCATTCATATTATCTTATTTTCTGATTTTATTTTTAATCTTTACCTGCTTTATATTTTATACAGCTTAGGGGGAAATATTTTAAGCTTCCTGATAATTTTATTTTATACTTTGAATTTATCTTTCTATTGTTGCTTACTGGCAATATTTGAATACTTTTTATTCACTATAAAATTTATTATAACTTATCATCTATTGATTTAAACTTTAATTATTATCAACCTTTGCAATTATTATTGCCTATTATATCAATATTTTTAAATTATACTTTTACTATAAAGTATCTTACTTTCTTTTCTGTTGAACTTTTATTGATTTTATCTCTAATACTTCATCATGCCTTCCGACGAGTCTCCAACGTTACCTAATTTTGGTCAAAAGGCAAAAGCCTTGAAATCTAAACTTAAAGCATGTCGTGAAGAGATTAAGGAAATCTATGACTTTGCTGTCATAGCTACAGATTCAGCCGAAGATAAAAACATGTTTGAAGGTATGACTCAAAGAGTTAATCCTATTTTTGACTCTTTTAATTCTTATTATGGACAACTCTGTGAGTTATACGCTGTACGAGGACAGGCTGATGAGTTCCCTAGTACTCAAGAGTCTGAAGACAACAAACTATTTAGAACTCATTATTACTATGTAAAGGGTAAAACAGCTACTCGTAACCAGGAACTCCAGACTAATTGGAACACTGCTGCTGTCTCCGAGCTAGCCGCAGCGCTAAGAGAGGCTACTTCTGCTAATGCTACATTATCTATAAACAAAGGAAATCTTCCTAAATTAAAAATACCTACTTTTGATGGTACATTCAGCACTTGGGCTATGTTCAGAGACACATATAAGAGTATGGTTCACAATGATGAAAGCTATAGTGACATAGTCAAGTTTCACTATTTGCTTGGATCTCTTAAGGGTCATCCTCTAAATCTAATTAAACACATAGCAGTTTCGGATGCTAATTATGACCAGGCGTGGGAACTTCTTGTCAAGCACTATGACAATCCTAGAAAGTTAGCATCTTCTTACATCAGTCAACTTTTAAACTATAAACCTCCTTCCAACAAGTCTCGGATTGAATTACTGAAATCTTTCTTATTAACTGTATCTGAAAGTGTTACAGCTCTGGAAACTTTAACAATACCTAACAGATTTGACTTCGTCATGCTGGAACTTTGCATCAGAAATTTAGATAAAGATTTAAGAGAAGACTTTGAAGTTGAACACTCAAACAATCCTTATCCAACCTTTTCTAATTTAAAGGATTATGTAGAAAAGAGATATCTTGCTCTTGATATGGCAGCCGATCATAATTATGCTTCAGGACAAAGTTCATCTAATAATAGACACCCAAAGTTCTCTCCTGATAAGTATAAAGCTAACAAGTCTAACTTAAACAAGTCTAATTCCAACAAAGCTGTTCTCCTTACCAGTGCAGATAAATCTAATAACCCTCACACACCTGATAGCAGCAAATCAACTCATCATCCATCAAATAACTTATGTTCTATCTGTAATCAAGAGCACTTTTTGAGGGACTGTGGCAAATTTTAAAAATGCTACACCTACTCAACGCCTCAAAATGCTTAATAATAAGCAGTGGAAGGGGTGTAAGAACTGCCTTAACCCCCACCACCGTACATCTGAGTGTACATCTAAGTATTTGTGTTTCCACTGTAAAGCTCGGCACAATACAATGCTACATTTACCTCAAACAACTAAATCATCTAATGTAACTTCGTCCTCAGACTCTCAACGTTCTAACAGGCCATCATCAGCTACAATAGCTACCAATACAGACAACGTAGCTGGTTGTACTCAGACTTCAAGGTGTGACGTCTTGCTGGGTACTGCTTGTGCTCTCATCAAAACTAGTTCTGGTGAATATGTTCCCATCAGACTAGTGTTAGACTCTTGTAGTCAAATAATTTTGATATCTGAACAGTGTGCTTCTAAATTAGGATTTGTACCTGAAGGGTCAAAACAAAATATTACTGGCGTTGGTTCCAACCAAGCTCTAATTTCTAAGGGTAAAATACCCTGCTCTATAAAACCTACTGCTTCAGATGGTCGTGAACTTCATACCTATGCTGAAGTTGTACCATCTATTATGTTTAATTTACCTCAGCGACCCTTACCTGTTGAAATAAGGAACCAGTTTAACTCTTACCATTTAGCTGATCCTGAATTTTGGAAACCTGGTGCAGTTGACATGTTAGTTGGAGCTAGTCTCTACGGTCGTATTATTACAGGTGCGCCTATTACTCTTTCAGATAATCAACCTCAACTTATCCCGACCATTTTTGGTCATATTATTATCGGTGAACTTAATTGCAACCTACTCTTCCCACAGGATTCATCTATTGCCTCTTTGTTGACTACTTCTGACATTAATAAAACTATAATTAAATTTTGGGAGACAGAGGAAGTTATTTCTGACATACCTAAGTTGTCCCCAAAGGAACAAGAGTGTGAAGACCATTTTGTACTTACTCACTCACGCTTACCATCAGGAAAATATTCGGTTCGCTTACCTTTTGCTGTTTCACCTCCACCTGAGTTTTCCGGATCTAAACATCAAGCTTTAACTCGTTTCTACAATCTGGAACAAAAATTAAGAAAAGATGAAACACTTAAAAAAGATTATCATCAGTTTATGCAAGAATACATTGACATGGGTCATATGATACCTGCTACTGAGGAAGGTGTATACTTCATACCACACCATCCCGTCTATAAGGGTAACTTGGACAAGCGTAAACTTCGCGTGGTGTTTGACGCCTCTGCTAGGGGTGCCAAAGGATCTCTTAATAATTATCTCCATGTTGGGCTGAAGTTGCAAGGTGATATAAGTGATATTACTCTTCGGTTTCGTCGCCATCCAGTAGCTTTTACCTGTGACATAGTAAAGATGTTTAGAATGATCGAGGTTCATCCATCAGATCGAAAATATCAACAAATTATGTGGAGATTCGATCCATCTGAACCAACTCAAACTTATGAGTTAACAACAGTAACCTATGGAGTCACCAGTTCACCTTATCACTCTATTAGAGTTCTAAAGCAACTTTGTGTGGATGAAGGTGAGCCCTATCCTCTGGCTGTCTCAGCAATTGAGAAAGACGCATACGTAGATGATATTGCTACGGGGTCATCATCAGTGGCGTCAGCTCAACAACTGAAACATCAACTTATCCAACTTCTCAATAAGGGTGGTTTTCACTTGAGCAAATGGATGAGCAACTTTCCATCGCTTATTCAAGATGAAGACCAAGCTTCTGGGGTCGTACCATTATCAGAGGAGCATGACTCATCAGTTAAAATTCTTGGTCTGGTATGGGACCCTCAAAAAGACGAATTAGCATACTCAATTTCAGAACCAGAGCTGAAATTCACCAAAAGAGCTATACTGTCAGGCATTGGAAAACTTTATGACCCATTAGGTTATTTAAGTCCAGTTATTTTTATGGCGAAGACCATCCTTCAAGAGACCTGGAAGGCTTCTATCGGTTGGGACGAAGACATTCCAGAACCCTTGAAGAAACTCTGGACTGATTTTATATCAGAACTTCATCATCTATCTCTCATCAGAATACCTAGGTTCCTAAACCACGATAACAATTCTAAGTTACAGCTATTTGGGTTCTGTGACGCATCATCAAAAGGCTTTTGTGCCTGCATCTATCTACATGTTCAACGAACTGACGGATCTTCAACTATTTATCTTCTCAAAGGAAAGACTCGTTTAGCACCCATCAAAGCTCTAACTATACCAAGGCTAGAGCTCTGCTCTGCCTTGTTACTATCAAAACTTTATCAATCTATCAAACACTTTTGTGGACTTTTAAAAGTAACCAAGATTACCTTTTTCACAGACGCCTCAACTGTTCTTGCATGGTTAAAGACACCAGCTCACTCTCTCAAAATATTTGTCGCACATCGCGTTCTTCGTATTCTCGAAATAGTAGAGCCAGATGTTTGGCGATATATTCCTACTTGTGATAACCCAGCAGACTGTGGCTCACGTGGGCTCCTGCCATCTAAGTTAGTCGATCATCCCTTATGGTGGTCAGGACCTTCGTGGCTGCATCTTCCTGAAGATCAATGGCCTACTACACTTTTAAACATCAACTTAGACAACTTACCTGAAGTAAAACCTGCTTCTGTAGCTTTGCTTTCTATATCTTCTATATCACCGGAGTTCTTTGATATTGTAGATCGATTTAGTTTTCTAACAAAACTTATTAGAGTATTTGCTCTAATTAATCGTCTTAGTGCTAGATGTCGCAAATGTACTGACTATAACTATTCTGGTTTAGTGTCTCATGAAGAGTTTCTTGAAGTGGAGACTAGATTAATTCGTATTCACCAACATCATTTCTACCCTGAAGCCTTCGGCGATAATACTACCGGATCAGCACTGCTTTCTTCTCTAGGAGCTTTTGTAGATCAAAAGGGATTGCTGAAGGTGGGCGGTAGAATCACTGAATCTAACTTACCTTGAGCAACGCCATCCTATCTTACTACCAAGAAGATGTAACTTCACAACTTTAATCGTCGACTATTATCATAATACATGTTTTCACATTGGAACTCAAGCTCTTCAGACCATCATTAATCAGAAATTCTGGATACCTGCATTGAAGAACCTCCTGAAACAAAGAAAGAAATCATGTCTTACATGCATAAGATATTCTAAAAAATCTAAACCACCACAAATGGGGAACTTACCTTCTAGTAGATTTTGTTGAAGATCGTCCCTTTTATCACACTGGAGTTGACTTCGCGGGCCCTTTCATATGCCGTGAATCGCGACGTAGAAATGCTCCAACCAGCAAGGCTTATCTTTGCCTGTTTTGTGTGCTTCTCAACCAAGGCACTACACCTTGAGTTAGTTCCTTCCCTTAAGACTGAAGGATTCTTAGATGCTCTAGATAGGTTTGTGTCAAGAAGAGGAGTACCTGCTAAAATCTTTTCTGATCAAGGAACCAATTTCCTTGGTGCTTCTAACTACTTCAAGGAACTATTCGAATGGTTGAAGGCCAAAGAAACCCAAGCCTCCATCATCAACCACAGCAACCTCAAGGGTATATCTTGGTCATTTAACCCTCCTCACAGCCCACACTTCGGTGGGCTATGGGAAGCAGGAGTTAAAAGCGTCAAGAGCTTACTCAGGAAGATGTTTGGAGATCAACCTTTCACCGAAGGAGAACTTAACACTGCGTTCACTAAAGTAGAGGCTTGTTAAACTCCCGGCCATTGTGTCAGCGTTCTTCTGACCCAAATGACCTGAGACCTCTTACACCCAATGATTTTCTCATTCATCAAGGGTCAACCATTTCATCTATCTCAGCTCTACCTGAAGAGGATCTAAAAGAATTCCTGACAACCGACTCTCCAAGTGGCAGCGCATCCGACAACGCGTACAGTTCTTCTGGAAGAGATGGCGTCAAGAATATCTCCATACCTTACAGCAGAGACACAAATGGACCAAATTCTTACCTAACTTCAAGGTCGGAGATTTAGTTCTCATGACTGATACTAACTTCTCACCCCAGGATTGGCCTGTAGGAAGGATAACAGAGGTGCATCCTGGAAAGGATAACATCGTACGTGTTGTTACCTTGAGAACAATTAAAGGGACATACAAGCGTCCAGTTGTGAACTTAATTTCACTGGAAGATGCTGTAAATCCATCTCAACCTTCTGCATCGACTACAACTACTTCTCCTGACTCTGCTTCTCCAAATTCAGCTTAGGTGAAATTTGGCGGGCGGTATGTTCAGGCTTTCTGGAAATTTCACCTCTTAAATTTTTTACCTTTTATTTTCATATTCTTTATTTTGTCTACTTAGAAGTTTTATCTTATTATTTAATATTTTCTATGATTTTTTCTTTATACCTGGGTCTGGGGGGTCAGAGCTTGTTATGATTTTTCTTTACCTATCTAACTCTATCTAACCTTTGGGTTTTAATGCCATACTGAATCTATTTATCTCACTCACATCCTCAATCCCTTTTATAGCTTTCCAGTTACTTATCCATTTAGCCCTTACCTTACCCCTTCTCTCTCCTCTTGTAAGTTAGGGATTTTTTTCCTTTCTGCATATCTTTTAGTTGCCTGTGTAAACTCATTGTGACCTACACCTAACAATTATTGTAACTTTTATAGTTAATATCGTAACAAACTAACATAATTAATTTAACTGTAACTTCAATCTTATGGTCACTAGTTTTGTTGTGTTTTTTTATAGTTCAAGTGAACTTATTAACCAACGTTTAAACTTTAATTAACTTTAACTTTTGCTATAACGTTTAAGGTTATTTTTTGTGCTGTGCACATGGTGATGCTAACTCAATATTCTGGTTGCATCTTACCAAACAATCATCATTTTCAATGAACTTTCTCTATCATTGTCTTTGGACATTCTACCAAAATTAACTTCAGTTTAATAAAGTTGTTATCAACTACTAAACTTCTCTCAAAGGATTTTGGATTACTCTGAATACAAGTAAGACTGTTCTTATTTCTTAGAAGTCTCACTCATCATTCTGGACTTATTCATCTTAGCTAATCATAATCATACCTTTTGATACATTGGAGTATATGAATACAACTTTACTCTATATTTTCTCTTAAATAATTTAAAATTCAACTTATGTAAAATAAAATTATAGAGCTCTGATATTTGGGATACCCCCCCCTTTTAACCTAATATAAATTTTAATTTATGTTTTATATAAATATATATTTTTTTTAAATTAAACGATTAATGTATATTACTGATTAGACTTTATGAAGACTTATAATAATTTGCTTTGACTTCGTACTAATTTAATGATCTACAATTTAAATATCTTCGTAATATTTTTTGGATATTTCAAATAGTCTTTTGTCTGTTCTTTTAAACATTTATTATAAATCTTCATTTAGATATTTAAGATATTTAGATATTTGCTTTTGAAAATAAGCTTAAGTCTATACCTCCCATTTCTGGGGTTGTTTCTTTGTATTATTTTATTTAAATTAATTTACTTTTTATTTTATGGGTTTTAGTTTGCCTTTTTTTGCTTACTTTCATTTGACTTCGTTGGTCAAACTTAAACTTATTTTCACTTACCTTTTTTAATATTTTGGATGTTTACTTTTGATTTAAAAAACTTGATTTTTATTTATGTTTGTTGCCATTATTTACTGCTAAGTAAACACTTAATTTTAAATCTGCATTTTCTTGACTTCACCCTAACTTTTTTAGTTCTAAGATTTATATTTTTCAGAGTTGAGACAAGGCCAGTACTTAAGATATTATTTGTACCTCCTATGCTTAACAATATTTAACATTTTAGTTTTTATGTAATTTATATATATAGTAATTTTTTTTTTATATATTTTTATTAATAGATGTACATAAATTTTACATTGTTTGTAGGATAGGGTCTAACATGGTCTAACGATTTTACAAGTTGCCGCCATAACCACGGCGAATGCTTATTACTAGCTAACCTAATTCTTAAAACTATAAATATTATATATATGAAGGAGGATATAATATCAATGCTGTATGACCATAGCATAGGGTTAAGGCAGGTCTTTGTATCTCTCACCGTAGAGATTTGCGGAGGGCTTACTTACCAAAGAAAATTAATCATATATAATTAGGCTTAGATATACTAATCTTATGGCAGTCCTATTATACCATTGCTATTTTGTGTATTGTATTTTGATGTTTATTACTACAAATTTTGGTTTTTTTTTTTTACAGGTTTTTCTTTATTGCCCTACATGTATGGGAATCATAATTGAGACGATTGATGCTTTTTCTCTCTTGTTCCCATAAGGACGGGTTGCTTTCTGGTTATACATACCGGGAGGGGGGCAGGTCACCACTGGCATACCCCAGAATTCGGCTCAAGGTTTCCCATACCACGGTATTGGATAGGGTTCTAGTGAGAGGGTAGAGCGGTATGGAGTATCGAGTGAGGTGGGGATGTACTGTCTCGCAACATTCTTCCCCTTCCTCTCTATATACTGCCGGGGTTCTATCCTTTCACCTCACATTATTAATCAAAGGCGCCCTACACTAGGCCACCCCTCAGGGAGGCGGCTGTACCCGCGATGTCGCCCTGAACAGCATGGTCACATGCAGTTCAGCGCGGCATCATTTTCGTCGGCGGGAGGTAGTGTAGTAAAGCGAAATTGAAATTAAAGGTTTGAAATTTCATAGTTTGGTCATCTTAATATTTCAGTTTAGTTTCATATAAGTTTTAGTTCAAAATATTAAAGTATTAATACAGACTTTAGCACTACCAGATCCCTGGTCTGGTTTACAGGATGTTTACACAAAGCCGCCTTTTAGAGCGGCCTACTTCAGAGACCATACCGCCTAGTTGACAGTAGATGCAGAATTTATTGGCTTTTTAAGAGCAAATATGGTAAGATTAGCACATAGTCAAGTACCGTGGGACCTTGCCACAAACCAGGGTTCTGGGGCCCTCATGGGGGGTTGCACGTCATTAAGGGGTACAAGTAT
>JACMZG010001913.1:37082367-37104867 GCA_018340805.1 Microvelia longipes
TATCTATGACGTTCCAAAATTTTCTTCGTATAGCGGAGCAAACAGAGGATCGTATTCGGCAGGAGGAGTCTTTAAGTATACCCTTGTAATAATTAATAGACTAATTATTCCAATTAACTATTTTAATTTCTTATTATTATTTAACATTTTTAGTTTTATGTAATTTTTATATATAGTTAATTTTTATATATTCTTTATTAATGATTGTACAAATTTACATGTTTGGGATGGTGTCTAACATGGTTTAACGATGTTTACAGGTTGCCGCCATAACCCTCGGCGAATGCTTATTACGCAAACCTTAATCTTAAAACTATAATAATATATTATGAAGGAGGATATAATATAATGCTGATTTTATACCATCTAGGGTTAAGGCAGTCTTTGTATCTCTCACCGTTAGATTACATCACCTGAGGATAACAATGTTAACATTCGCTAATTCTAGAGACCTAAGAAAAGAAGAAACATTTCCGTGAACCTCAAATTTATGATTTAAATATTCCAGTTCATCCCTTAATTCTAATTCCCTTTTATCTGCTTGTAGCATATAATGTTGCAATAATCCTATGAGCGTAGCGATACGCTCTTCGTTTTCACTTAATCTCTATTAAGAGCCCTAGTAACAGTAAGTTGGGATTCCAAAAAGTGGAAAACTTCCTCCCTACTCACTTGCAATTGCGTTATATGGTTTCTTAACCTTTCTACATTATCAGAATTGCCACCGAAACCAAGTGAGGAAAATGCAGCGCCTGTTAGGCCCCCTAACACGGCTGCCCCAATATATAAGGTATTATTGCTGTTCGCCCTCGCTCGTACTGAACCAGAGTCATATGTAAAAGGAGTTAAAGCCATGTCCTCAATGTGATGCCTATAAGGGGCTTGAAAGGGTAAGTCTTGACAAACCTTGATACTTTCGTTTATAATACTTAAAACCTTGGAAAGCTCAAATCTCCAAGACGCAGGTAAACGTCCTAAAGGGTTGTCATATGCATGAAGGGTATCATGAGCCCGTAGAAGCAGTTTGATAGAGGTTATCGGTTTTTTTACGCAAGCCGGAACATCTATTTCCCAAGCGATACTCCAAGAATGTCCGGTTAAGGCTACCTTGCCTTCATTAACGAATAAAAATCCTGCCTCACAGGAATCTGAAATTAATTCGAAAAAATCTATTAGTTCCTTCTAAGTATTGAATTTCGAACTATAGATTATCCTAATTATATTAATATTATCTTGTTAATTACTAAATTTATGATTGTATTTATTTTTCGCGGATCAACAGGGGTGGGTGATCAGGCCACCCAGCTGTTAAGCAGCTGATTAGAAACGTAATAAGTAAAAGCTCTGGTATTGAGACATTCTTGACCTATCTTAACGTTAAAAGTTAAAATCACTTGAAGTTGTAATACAAGAGGGCATCTGGCAAACTCCCGGAACATGAAGGCCTTTTTGACGGTTCTTTCATGTTTATAAACCTTTTTTTTTTTTTTTTTATTTACATGGTTCACAGAAATGGATCACTCTTTTAAAATATTTACCTATTTATACACCTATTATTAAAGATTAATTACCAATAATAGTTATTATTTATATTAATAATTAGTTTTTAAATAATTACTAATATTCAAATTAACAGAAATATTACATATTACAAAGTACATATATTAGTTATACTACATATTCAGTAAGTCTTTGATATGAGCCTTTCTGTAGTAGGAAAATCTATATACATTCTACTTCCTTATTCTACTTAAGTTTGAAGATTCCGACCTTACAGGGTTAATGTGTCAGGTGTGTGTGTGTGTGTGTGTGTGTGTGTGTGTGTATGTGTGTGTGTGTTCCTTCTGAGAGCACTCTCAGTATCCCGTCCGTGTAACATATGTTTTACTATGTACCTATAACCTAAGTACCCATAACCTTTACCTTTTGCCTTACCTTAAAACTTTATTTTTTTAATTACTCGATATCCCGAACCTATAAGTTTAATTTATTTATCGAGATATATACATATATTTAAACCTAATCACGTGATTCTTTGCCGTTTCCGTTTTTTTTTTTTTTTAAACCCTACCGTCCTTACCCTATTTTATTACCGTAAATTTAATAGTTTGAAATCCTATCTTATCCCGTCCTTTTATCTTCTTTTGTGAAGTTTCAGTTCCTAGGGCGCAATTGATACGGTGACCTTACCTGGACCGGTGCTTCCGATCCCCCTGATTCTTCCGGATTATAGGAAGAATCCTCTTCGTGTCCGAGGGAAAACTATCGGTTGTTTCCCCGCTAGTCTCTCCGTGAAAACTCTGTCGACTTGGACTCGGAGGTATTCGCACGGTCGAGGACCCAATTGGGGTACGGACCAGGCAAAGGAGTCATCTAACTGCGAGTATTAAATGAGTCATTTTGACTGCCAGCATCGTTAACCTCTTCATCCTCAGAGTTTTTTCCTAAATTATAATGTAACCAGAATTCTTGCATTTCCTTTTGCCTAGTACTGTTATCTACACTGGACGGTGCCAGTTCATTTATTTCCTTTTTTTTGCGAAGATCTTTGTTTCCCTTCCTCCTTAGATTTAGAATTGTTTCCCCTGAGTCGTTTGCGCAAGTAATGATCCTGATTCTGAATAGCCGGTTTCATTCTTTCCCGATTGATTATTATAGTATTTCCGGGCGAAACCTCTACCTGATAAACCCAATCCGATAGTGTCTTAATTATCCTATATGGACCCATCCATGCCTTAAAGAACTTTTTAGCTACTCCTGTGGGTACCGTCATACGTTTGACATACACCAAATCTCCCACTTGGAAATTAATTGGTTGCTTACCTCTGTCATAATACTGTTTATTTTTATGGGCCTTTTTACTGTTTTTCTACCTACCGCGTGAGCAGTTTCGAGTTGCTCTTGTATTTTATCAATCGCTTCACGAACTGTGGATTTGCTCCGGTCAGTATTTGCTAAGTAAGATATTCACACTCAAATACTGGTCGCACTTCGCGACCGTACAGAAGGTAATTAGCCGAATACTTAGTACTGCCGTGCGGGATAGAGTTAAGGGATCCTGCCACTATTGGCAGCATTACATCCCAATTAGATCCACTGGCTTTTACAAAATGCGCCAGTGATTCATTTAATGTCCTTGCACTCGCTCAACTGGGTTAGCCTTTGGGTTATAAGCAACTGTTTGCATTTTATTTGATTCCCAGTAACTTACACATTTCCTTAAACAGTTCGGACGTAAAGCAAGTCCCTTGGTCCGTTGATAGTCTCAACGGAGCCCCGTGTCGAGCGAATATTTTTGTAATACAGGCTAACGCCACGGTTTCAGTTGTAACGTTGGGTTGCACACCTCAACGTACCTAGTAAAATCGTCCACCATGCTGGTAATATCGGTTTCCTCTCTTAGTCTGCGGTAACGGTCCTACAATGTCTATATAAACATTTTCAAAAGGAGTTGTCGCTTTTAATACTTCCCCAATCTACGATTTCTTTCGGAAGGACTTTTTCTTTGATTACAAGATTTACAAGTTTGTACATAATTTACTACATCACGGTCCAACCCCGGCCAGTAATATGTTTGTTTAATTAACGCTTTGCTCCTTTCAATACCTGCATGACCCGCCAGAGGGCTATCGTGTGAATGACGCAACACCGTGCTGATCATGGCTTAGGTACTAATAGTCTGGGTTGTTTTCCGCCATACTGAAAACAGTAAACCGTCTTTATCCTTAGCCACGATATGAGGTTTCTCTCCAGATATTTTAGCAATTGGGATCGCTGTTTTGAGCTAGTCTTATCTGATCCCTAGTCCACGGCATTCCTGGTATAACTAAATTTATTCTACTTAATGCGTCAACATGACCCATTTTACGTCCGGGTACATGTTTTACCTTGAACCTGTATTCCATTAGGTTATAATCCATCGCGCAATACGAGGCGTTGTTCCTTTTGATTTACTAACCACGTTAGCGCGGCGTGATCAGTACATAATGTAAATTCCCTACCATAAACATAGCACCTAAACTGCTTTACCGCATAAATCATTCCTAGCAATTCCCTCTCCATAGCACTATAATTCATTTCAGCGCTGTTTAACAACCTACTTGCATATGCTATAGGTTTTTCTAATCCGTTTTCATCTAACTGTGACAGTATTGCTCCTAAGGCATAACTTGAAGCGTCACATGACAAGATAAATGGTTTGTTGAAATTCGGAAAGATTAATAACGGTTCGGTACTTAACTCGTCTTTGAGTTTTTGAAAAGCCTCTTCCGCTTTCTCATCCATGTATATCGAGCATGCTTTTTGTTAATTCGGTTAAAGGTTTTGCTATACCTGAAAAGTTTTCAATATGCCTTCTGTAAAACCCCGCTAAGCCTAGGAACGACCGTATGCCTTTAACATTGGTGGGACGCGGAAACTCTCGTACCTGTTTTACTTTTTCAGGATCGGGACTCACGCCGTTTCCCGTTATTACATGTCCTAAATAGGATATCTTATCCTGAGCGAATTCACTTTTCCCTAGATTTACTTTTAAATTAACCTCGTGGAACCGCTTAAGGACATTATCTAGTCTTTTACAGTGATCTTTAATATTTTTTGAGAACACTATGACGTCATCCAAATATACAAAACATTCAGTGTTCTTTAAGCTTGCTAAAATATGATCCATGCACTGCATGAAAAATGCAGGTGCGCCAGCCAAACCGAATGGTACTCTATTATACTCAAAGAAACCAAAAGGTGTTGTGAAACCAGTTTTAGCTTTGTCCGATTCCTCGATGAATAACTGATGGTAGCCCGACTTTAAATCGATTTTAGTAAAAATCTTCATCGACCCTAACTGATCAAGTATGTCCGTAAATATGGGTAATTGGGAACTTTGGTAATTTTGTTTAATGCCCTATAATCGCAACACATTCGATATGCGACAGTGTTATCAGGAGTTTTCTTTTTCACCAAAATTATAGGTGCTTGCCACGGGGAGGTGCTTTCCCTAATTATATCTTTGTCTAATAACTCATCTAACTGAGATTTAAGCTCCTGTCTTAAAGCATGTGGAACCTTATAAGCTCTTTTTTTATTGGGACTTCCGTTTCGGTTATATTCGTTGTTGACCGGTATGTGCATCCTAATTTATCTAACTCGCCACTAAGCACGGTTTTGTATTTCCGCAAGACCCTTTTTAATTCATTCCTATCCTTTACATTGAGGTTCCTAGCTTATTATCTAATTCTTTTCCCATTTTTCGTCTGAGGCATTTTCTAAAGTTCCGGTTTCTAAGTGTTCAAGCACTTCAAACTCATCGTCACAATGACCTAAAGGGGTATTTTTCTGTAATTCAATGGCATAAGGATTAAGGTTTATTGCTCTAACATATGTTTCTTGAGCCACCCTAGGATCATGAATAGATCGACCTAACCGTACACCGTTACAAGAAAAGGTTGGTTGAAAATACACGGGTCCTCACCTACTTTCGGTACCCTTACAGGTATTAATGACTCAGCTAATGGAGGTATAGAAACTTCCTTAATGTCAAAACAGTATTTAGTTTTTCTGTCAGCTGATTATCATCTGATCCGCACTTCTGACTAGATAAAGAGTCATGTGAATGAAACGAGGTTGTACCGGCTTCTTTAATTGGTTTATGTTTTAAAGATCCTGAAGTGGTTGCGGCCATGTGTTTTGACGCTCTCGGGGCATCTGGTTTCTTACGGTCTTCTACTTCACTCTTTGCACTCTTTCCTACACATTGCAATCTAGAACGCAATTGGGTATAACCTTCATTGGAATGTTGACCTACTTGTTTCTTCCGGGTTAAATCTTTTCTCCGACTAAAAGATCTTGGGTTCGAATCCCGCTCGGGAGGTTTTTAACCTTGAACCTAACGCGTTTTAAATTTTGGTTTTTCCGGGGTGTTTTCGGATTTATCCTTAAGTATTCCCTTGATTCCCTTAATTTCCTTAGATTTTTCATCGGACCCTAGATTTTTACTGGACCCTAGATGTTTATCTAACCCTAAGATTTTATGCTTTTCATTCCTAGATTCACTAGTTTGTTCCCCAACCTTACCTGGTAAAATCCCACCGGTACCTTGTTCAACCTGTCCGACATGCATCGATTGTTCAACCGGTTTTTTCAACAACATTTTGCCGTGTGGTGGATCTTTGGACTCATACCCGTCTAATTTGTATGTATACCTCGCAAAATTTAGTATTAGTCCTAACTTTTTCATGGCATCTAACCCTAGAATTCCTTCACCACAGTTACTTAAATTTCCGATATAAAATTTTGAATAATCGTTGCAGTCCTATCTTTACCTCCAAAACCTGTATCCCATAAATTGAGATTGCCGCTCCTGTGATTCCATAAATTGGGCGATCAGATTTAGTTAAAGGAACTCCGGGATAGGTTTAGTTAGTACCGATACCCCGCCCCTGAGTCGCAAAGTAAAGTGCGCTCTAGTCCATTTACAAATGCTTTTACAACTAACATTTGTAATTTTTCAAATCTGTCGGGAGCTATCCCCTTCGTCACCGGGACATCTACTCTAAAGGAATATAGGTTTCTGAGGAACTCCGGGGGATTACTTACTCCCAGTTGCCGTCGGTTGCGCGAAATTCCTCTTCGTAACCCCCCGGTACAGCGTTTTTTGCTGGACTTTTCCCCCCCCTGGTTCACCGACCTGGCCCTAGAAGCTTGGGGCCGTTTAGGGCAGTTCCTTTTAAAATGAGAATTAGCCCCACAATAAAAACAGAGCCTTTCTTTCTCACACTGGTCATCCCACGAAAGCAACCGTAACATTTGACACCTAACCTGATAACCTGTGGGTGGGTTATAGACTTCACCAACCGTACATTTTGTTAATGTACCTATATTTTGGTTATAGTGGAATGTCCCACTTAGGATTTTTCTGGTTGTGGAGGGCCTGGAGACTGGGACCTGGAACGCTCCGGTATCCTAAAACGTATATGACGGGCCTGCCTCTCGGCTTCGATCCTAGACCGGGCCTGATAGTCAGCGATTTCCTGTCTAGTGGGAGGCTTTGTGGTCTCTCTATTGGGCCGTTGTGGTACCTTTTGGGGCCCACCTTTCGAGAAGGTTTTTCTCGGGGTTGAGGGGACATATACGGCCTTGATTGAGACCTTTTCTGTACCTTTCTTTTCGGCTTCCTTTACGGCGGCCTCGATTGTTGAGGCTCGTTCCTTGGCCACTTCCATATTGGCGGGCGGATTGTAGTTCAACTGTCGCCCTGGTTCCCCTGACAGTCCCTTAATAAAGGCCGCCAGGATTACAGTATTCCTTAATTTATAAGTCCAATCCGCCTCTAGTGCGGGAACTTGTTCCGGTACCGGGACGGCCTTATAACCTAATCGAGTAACTCGATCAGCAAACCCTAATACACTTTCTCCGGACTCTTGAGAGCACGAATTTAGGAGTCTCAGGTAATAATCTGGTTTGTGGTCCGCAAACCGTTTTTTAAGAATATCCTCCAGAGTGGTTAGAGGGCAGGGTCGTTATCCAGATCAGGGTGTGCATTAAGTGCGGCTTTAGCCCACCCTTCTAACTTATTGTGGGCCACCATAATTATATCCGCCCTGCTCCAGTTGCCAGAATCGGCAGCCCTTTTTAAATTGGCTAATGAACTCTGAAATAGAGTATGTAACGTCCGTTCCATTAAAAGGACGGATTAACATTTGTAGCGTTAGATCCTTTTAGGGGAGCAACAGATCTCTCTTGGGATGGTCTTGGTTGGGTAGGTGGTAAGTTTCCTACTACCGATTTATAGGTTTCCGTCTGCGCTAATAGTGCCGTATTTTCATTTCGCAAACGGAGAATTTCCCCCCTATATCTCTCTAACTTCAGCGTTAGCTCGTTCATGTTCGACTCTAACTGTGTCAACGTAACTTTCGCTTCCTGATTAGAGCTCCCCTGACCCTCGCCTGGCCCTGGTTCCCTGCTCCTAAATTTCCTACGTTTAAGTCTTGGCCCCTGTATCATCGGAACCTTTTTGCTCATTGGCCGGTCCGCCTCACCTTGACCGCCATGTGTTTCTTTTTAGGGTTTTCTTTTTTGGAGTTTTCCCTATTTTCCCTTCTTAAGTGGTTTCCCCTGACGGAGGAAACACTACCCCACACCTGACACAGTTGTAACCGTGCGCCGGAGCGTTCTCGCCCTTGGGCGTTACCAGAAGCTCCGATCGGGACGAAGAAGGGAATCCTCTGTGCCGGGTCAATTGCACAGGCGTCCCGAGTTACAAGGCGGCAAGGCAGAACGGGAATGAGCAAATAATAAACTATTTGTTTAAAATCTTTGTTAGTTTTATTTATACAAGTAACACCTTAATTTCTAGATTAATTTTCCTTAACACTATTTACCATTGAAACTTTCTCTCTCTTGGTTTTTGGTTTGGTTAATACTTTAATTGAGAGGTTGTACAGAGTGTACAACCTAACCTTGGAATCTTTTACAAAACCTTAACAATGGGACTGAAAATATAATGATCTTACTTACTGCTGAATAAGATAATCCAAACTGGGATCAGGAAACATCTCTAAGCAACGGTTGATCACTAATCACAATAATCTAATAATGACAATTACAATATCACTCCGACTCTTAATTAACTCTCTGACCGAATCTCTGAATCTCTGACCAACTCTCTGGCCAACTCAATTACCCCCTAGTGGTGGGGACATGAGTTCTTATAGTTCTCCCTCATGTCCCCCCTGAGTATTGGTGTGTTAAAGACACACCAATACTTGCACCCCTTAATGACGTGCTACCCCCCATGAGGGCCCCCAGAACCCTGGCTTGTGGCAAGGTCCCACGGTACTTGACTATGTGCTAATCTTACCATATTTGCTCTTAAAAAGCCAATAAATTCTGCATCTACTGTCAACTAGGCGGTATGGTCTCTGAAGTAGGCCGCTCTAAAAGGCGGCTTTGTGTAAACATCCTGTAAACCAGACCAGGGATCTGGTAGTGCTAAAGTCTGTATTAATACTTTAATATTTTGAACTAAAACTTATATGAAACTAAACTGAAATATTAAGATGACCAAACTATGAAATTTAAAACCTTTAATTTCAATTTCGCTTTACTACACAATATTTACATTTATGAAACATGTCTATGCAATGAACATGAGATTTCATATCTGTTGACAAAAATACAATATATTTGTACCTTATTTTTCATTAACTTAAAAGGAAATACTTTTTCGTTCTATTTCGTTTTATTTCTTTTTATGTTTTTTTTTAACTATAACTTGCAATTGGAAAAAAGGAAAAAAAGATCAAAAAAACATTTCTCTTATGGAATAATGATAAAAGAGAGGAAATTGAAAAAACCGTACGACAGAAATATTTACACTATAGAATCATTTTCTTTTTAAATTGTAAAAATATGAATTTTGTTTGAAAAAAAAGAAATAAAATGATCAATCAATCACCAGTGAATTAGCGTCTAGAGTGAATGTGGCTAAAATACTGAAATAAATATAAGAGAAAACCTTGCGGGAGAAAAAGTAATTAATCATTTTTATATTAATCCTCTCGATCTCTTACACATTTTCAATTGAAAAAAAATTAGTGAAATGCTTTTTTGTTTATTTAACTCTTAAGGGTTTAGTAACAATATGCGTGTTTCTTAAAATATATTGAAAATATACGAGGATTAAAAGTACAATCTTTTATACGAATCTATAACAGTTAACACTATAACACTCACAGTTTGTGTGAAATATACACACTCATAATTCCTTTTAACGAATCCTAGCATTCTTCTTCACGGCTTCTGTAATAGGAATTTACAGTTTGTCGTGTGAAGCACACAGTTTGAGTTAAATATGCAGTTTAAAAAAATTTACTTTCATTTTTATGTATTCAGAATTGTATTTTTATTATTTATTCAAACTTTATATTAAACGGATGTAATTTGTAAACTAGATAAAAAATAAATTATAGAATTAGAAACATTTTCCTTATAATAATAAGGGTTGCCCCATAGCAAGAGAAGCCAGCAGTACAAAGATAGAAATATTCTTGGTTCCAATACAAATATTAAAAAAACAAGACTTCCTTCGAATTTCTACAACTCTAATCATAAATAATAATGAGACAAAATAACTAGACATGTTTATATCAATAGTGAGTTTGAGGCAAAATAATGTATTAGATTCATTCAAAATTTATAAATTTATCTAATGAGGTGGCAAATACATTAGTAATTTTGTGTAAAACCATTTATTCGTATGCTTAGCAAATTGTGCTTAGAGAACTACTTACTGTTCTCAAATCACTTAATTTTAACCAATAATGCAAACTCTAACCATTTTACGGGCCAGGTATTCCACTATTTGATTGTATTCCAGGGATGTGAGTAATCCAATGTTAAGTGACGTCAACATATCACAAAGGAAGCATTATTATTAAAGGTCATAAAATCCCTTAAGCTACAAACCCAACTACATGTTAACCTTTTGACAAACTCTTTATTTATTGACAAACACATACACATTACACAGACATAATATATATATATATAATATATTTTATATATATATATAATAACGGCTTGAAAATTTTGTTAATATATATTAATAATAATGATAGATAGATAATATAATAAAAAAAAAAATAAAAAAAAAAAAATACAGAAGATAATAAACAAAACAAAATTAACAACAAAGATATAAAAAGTTGAAAAAAAAAAAAAAACATGAAAAGATGAATAAGATGGAATTTGACATTATAATGGGTATAATAAAACTAAATAAATGGTGCTAAAATTCATGTTTACCAATTATTTTTAGTCTTTTATGAAATGAGAACTTTGTGTTTACTCATATTATATAAATATATTTAATATATTTGATCAATGTTTAAATTACCTAAAAAATAAAAAGATTATAACAAAATAAAAGAATAAATAACAGAAATATAATAAATACATAATAATACATAAATACATCATATACAATAAATACAATACATCACAGATATGATATAGATGATAGTATATATATAAAAATAATAACATAACGCATAAAATATAAGAATAAAAAAAAAAAGGTATAATTTAATTTTTAAACAATATTGATTCCATAAATTAATATATATACTTAATTATTTATTTTATCAAAATAAATGAAAATGTGTGTCACTAACACAACAAATATAATCTCATATATCTAAAGCCAAATAAGATAATAAAATAACACTGTAGAAAAGAATAAAAACTAATAGAGCAGTAGTCTCTAAGACGATTATATACACATATAATATAGTAGTATAATAAACTAAATTTTATACCAATAAATGCGATGTTCTGGGAATAGATAGAATTGATCTTTATTACGACCAGCGATTGGAGGTTCAACTTTTCGAGATTATCGTATGACTATAAGATTTTATTTAAAATGGTAAACAGATTTATATAATATTAAGTGTTAAGACTGGTTTGATAATTATGTTTTTTATGATCATTGTATTATGAGAGAGTGTATGTTATAAATATGTTATAAATGAATATTTATTTATTCTCTAATGTAATCAGTGAGGAGGATAAATTTATGATAGTGTCTCTATATTTACAATATAAGTTTTGTTGTTGGTGGTCGTTGGGCTATCATCTATCACGGATACTATTTAATGATCGATAGTCTAACAATAGAGAGTTAATTAAAGTGTACAAAGCGAGGTCACTTTTTGGATGGATGCGAATCCACATTGTTTTTCGGTTTGATCAAAGTACCAGGATAGGAGAGTTTTATGTAAAGTCGAGTCGTAAGTGTGAATATATAGTAGACAGTGAGAGTAGTCATTTTTAGCAGGTTTGGGTATATAGCTAATCGGTCTCTCAGGCCATGACGAGAGTCGAAACGTAATAGAATGAGTAAATGAGCTGAGGAGTTCGGACTCAAATTCTGAGAAATACGAGTATATGCACAGCTGTGAGAAGGTTCGTCGAGATCAACATAATAGTGGTCGTAATATTATTTGAGAGCTCTTTATTGGATAGTGTACGTCTTGAGAGCATCATCAGTTTGGGTTCTTGCAAAGAGTGCTCTCTGAGTGTTAACTTGCACTATTGAGTACTCTCGTGCATAATGTAGTTATTGATAGGTTATAATTTAGAATAATCTCAGTAGCGGTACTACGGACTATCCCAGTCAGCTATGTCTCTCCTATATATATGTTAACAGTTATATAAATTGAAATTTGAATATATCCGTGTTAAGAAGCTCTCTGAGATGAGTAATAATTTTAACTCTCATAAAATTTTATTTAAGTATTCTAATGTCAAGGCATATATATTATTGGATGTATGATATTTTGTGAAATTTCGCTGTAAAGGTTATCTTAGATTTTATTTCGTGATTTAGTTCACGAGATGACGTTAGTGGTTTTATTTAAGTTATCTATTATCCTGTGTTCACTTAGTGCTCTAGTGAAGTTGTATTATTCTTCTATGTTGTGTGAGTTTGTGTGTAAAACCATATTAATCTTGAGATAGGAAATAGATATTTTAAACATGAAAACTTTTTCTTTATAGTCAATTTCGAGTAATAACAGTTTTTTTCCTTATTAAAGATTATATTATAACGTTTTATAACTTTTAAACCCTATAAATCAAGTTAAATAAATAACTCATAGCTATGCTGAATAGTATATATAATGAATTTAAAATTTTTTAGTTTAGTGTTAGTTACTATTGTATGTGACTATATAAACATCATTTCGTTCCATAATAAGGAACTAATCGTTCAAAATATCAGATACATATCATATTTTATGATGTACTCACATCTCCACGTTGTCATAAGTTTTAAAGAAAACTTATCTATCACAGTCTTTAATACGTAACTAACCGTTCATAAGCTATGACCGTATTATACGACATACCTTGATAAAGTAATTTTTTAGTACTTTCTCATGAGGTTGTATATTAGGAATTTAGTAATATTTTTGGCTGTAGCTTTTTATTATCGATACATATTGATAGGATAAAAGAGGTTTGGATTTCTTATAACACTATGTGATTTTAATGCATTCGATCGTACCACTAAAATTGTATTAATTTACTGCTTCACACATAATAGTGTTTTTATTCTTTTTTTACATGCGTACTGGATTTGATGTAAAAAATAATAATCACGAGAAAAAAAAAGCGATGAGAATAGAATGTCAAACTGAAATTTAATTCCAGCGGTGTTTAAGATTGTTGTTTAAGGCCTCCTAATGGTTTTCAGAAAATTTCTGTGTCCTCGGTGCAGATGTTTTCGTGTCCATATCATCGGAGTTTGATAGCGCTACTCGGCTCATTCTATTTTCCTACTGCTCTTAAATATCTAGTCCTGCGTACAACTATCCTTCACGGTCTATAAGTGAGCATTTATTGTCCGTTAAAATTATATACTATATCGTATTTGAGTAACGATCGTGGTCTATTGTAACTCGTCTCTCTCAGCTATCGCTCTAATCCCCTAGAATTAGTTCAATAATACAATATAACGCGTTTTTATACACCTCGTGCCACCAAATGACTGCAAACAGCTCTATTTTTTCATCTGAATATGAAGATCTCACGTATATGGCCCTAATTCTATATTTTTAATATAAATTACGTGATCATTTACTCACCAAAAATTAATAGGAAATATATGCTGAGTATAAAAATTAAACAGAAAAACTATTACGCTAGTGAACTATTTTAATTTATACGTTTTAGTCGGATGTCCACTACATATCTTTGTAACCACAATGTGTATCCGAATATATTACATTTTCCTGAAACATTACTTTATAATATTTACATTTATACCATACACCATTATATAAACTATTCATTTTCACATCCAAGTACTATGTACTCATTCAAACTGAACTCTTAGAGTTTGATCGTATAACAAACTATATAGAGTAGGCTTATAAAATATGATTAGATCTTTATAACATAGAGACTATATATAATAGATCGAGCGCATAGTGCATCGGGTATTCGTACACTCCGCATTTAGTGGCCGATGATAGACAATATTCTCTCTTGGGGCTACTGTTTATGGTTATGTAGAGACCTTATTGGAGCATATTCGCTACTTCCTGAAGAGTGAATAAGGGGGGTTGTTTAACGGTCTTGTATTATTTGATGGAACTAAATTCTTAATTCTCTCGTCTTAGTCCCGAAGTACACAGTTTTTGACGTTGAGTTGGAATGTGCTAGTGTGTTTAAGAGTCTACTTGCCTCACTATAAAGATGTTGATGAGGTATAATAGGTTTTCATTTCCTGTACTGAATTAGATTTCCTTTACTGTATATACTTAAGACGTGTATGGATCAGGCTTACATGTCTATCTTTTGCTCATTTACAATACAAATTTTCACTCTAATTTAACCATAGTAACATCAGCATGTGTACAATATATTCGATGTAATCGAAAATATTCTCACTGTGTTACTTTTATCTATAAAGGACAAAGCAAGAGCAAGTTTCTTACATAATTATATAGTCAAGGAATATAAAAATATCTTTTATTATAGTATCAGATTGGTACTACTACCTTATCAATTCCGACTAATAACGAGTTTTTCGTATACTGATTTTTACTTGTAAGGCATGTAAGGATTTTTTATGGGTACATGATGTGTATTCTACTATTATTACTTAGAGAGCCCTATAAATATTATTAATAACTTTTGAAACTATGTCTCTCTCGAGGAAAAAGAGCCTATACGCTCACTTAGACAAGACTTTTATAGTTAGTTTTCTCTACAAATAGATATGCAAAAGATCAAGGCAGCTACAAATTCATGTTTCTATTCAAGACATCCTCATAATATATTAAAATTTAATCTATATCATTATATCGTCCTTAGATTATTAAATACATGCACTGTATAACTAAGGTAAAAGTTTCATACAATGTCTCGTTAGGGGATGTGGTACGTTGAAAAAACCAATTTGAATATTTACATTCGGATATAAATTAATCACTTTTGAAGGAGTTTTAATGACGTGTCAGCGAGAGCCCGCCTCGAATGATGCCCTGCAAGAGATGTGTATCATAAGGCAACTCCTCTCTATAATAGTTCAATATATGAGAAAGATAGAATAATATTGCTGTTATCTTATTTATATAAGCCACGATATTTTATTAAGCTAAGCCGTTTAAACATTTATAGGCCTTGTTAAAAGTATCTTAATACATCGCAAAATAAGATGGCCATATAAACCTTTGTAAACATTTTGCTAGGAAAGCGAGAATTTTTAATTAAAATAGTCATACGCTTTAAGCGGATCACATCGGATAATCAGATGAGGTCTATGTAATTCATCATAAAAATATATTATCTAGGTATAGTCATACGCTATGCTTACTTTACTTAAATCTTCGTTTTCAGTATCATATCATATTTTCTCAAAAGTTTCTTATTAGTTTGTAATAACTTTCGAAATTGATGAATTAGATGAGTTTTATAAACTATAAAGGAATTTACTATATACATTAATGAAAATAAATATAGAATATATAGAATAAAAAAAATAAGATGTATTATTTATAGAAGAAGTTTTTAGAGTTGAAAAAATACCTCTAATTAGATGAAAAATATTTATAGCATACGATTTTGTAAACGTCTTTCTTCATATTTCATGTTTCTCGAGAGTATGAGATCAACGAGAAAATAACTTAGTTTTAAATTATGTTTTGATACAGAATTATATTTTCCGAAGATATAGATCAAATAGAGTCAGTTATTTATCTGTTAAGTTAATTCTATATATCTATAAAAATATATAGACTTAATACAAGACTATCTTAACGATACTTTATCTATACATATAAACACAACCCAGTGTATTCTTTTATATAACGGAGAGTAATTTACAACTAAACAGTTATATCGAGATTACTTTTGAGCAGAACTAAATAAATATAGACATAAAAATAACTTTACTAAAGTATAATCTACAGTTAAATATATAATTTATTTCTGAGGGTTTTTGTCATTTTGTTCTGTCGGAATTAATAGTTATTCTAGTTTCTGGATTGGGCATAGTGACAGGGGGAGTATGGGCCCGACCGGATACGCCCCCCCCGCCGGGGCAGGAGTATTGAGCTGAAATTGATATATTATAACGGTTGACTTTGCTAGCGTTTGATCAGAAAGAATACATAGAGTGTGGAATTAATTTGGGTACTTTAATAATTATTCTATATATTCTCTCAAAAGAGCTAGTTATTAGTAAGTGAGTTTTTTTATATTTATTTACTTTGTGTTCCAAGCCTTACTATCTGACAGCTCCAATTTCAATTTAAAATCATACACAAAAGGAATACTCTAAAGATATTTTATATTATACGAGAATTTATCTCTGGATTTTCACACTTAAGTTTTGTCACAAAGGTGCAATATAAATAACAAACTTTTTTCTTTTAATATAACCTAAAAAATTACATTAATCATGAAATGCTGTCTGAGGATGAACTACCTGCAGTGGCCGACAATAAAAATCACAGCAAATAACTGAAAGACTCGATTACTTCTTATTCCTTCTAGCGAGCATCCGTGTATATTACACACACCAGCAATTACGTCTTTCTCTTTTCAATATTTTTAATACGTGATATCGTTCTACTAACCATTACTATTTTCTGTAGGCATTATAAATAAAGTGTCTTGGCCACTCTCTCACAGGATAAGATCCTCCTGGCGTTGATACGCGCGGAACTTCACGCCCGTGAATATTATTTGTTATCATTGTGTTAGTTAAGATGCGGCTGTTTTTCCCTGTGTGGTGATCTATTCACACACTTAAAGCTGCCTATCTTGCTTGTCTTATGTACTCAGAGTGTACTGATGCCTATGTGCGTGTGTTTTCTCATGCGTTTTATAGATATACCGTCTATAGGCAGTTACTACAGCTCAATTGTTACTTATGCATAGCAGTTTGACCTTGTAGAAATGCCTATAATTCTAGTCTCTGTTATATGTGCTTTAGTCTGCTAAGGGACTATCCTGAATCAGCAAAATATTAAGTCTATTATCCTCAATGGATGTTGTACAAAACTTATGGGCCTTTCTCACGATAATAGAAAATGTATTCACACATACGTTTTATATATTTATTTGACTAACATTTGATAATTAATAAGAGTTGTACTAAGATGTAATTATTCTCTACTGTATAAAATGTTTTTTTGATAGTGCAAATAACTTTTAATATATAATTATGGGCTTATCCACCTTAGTTTAGTTGTATAAATTATGATACTACTTACTAAACTCATGAAAGTTTTATATCATAATATTTAAATTAATATATGTTAATTATCATCTCACTGTGTATTGTAGTGAGTTTTAAAGTACTCTAAGCCTATATACATAACAGATATTATATGTAAATGGACTTTAAAACTTCTCTGAGAATTATTTAGTCATAGTTCTCAGATTTCATGCACGAGGCTACTCTAGGTATTATTTATGAGTAAGGTAATAATATATATAAAGTTTCACTCAATAACAAATTCTGACTGATACCATTTTTCCTTTCACTTAAGGACGCTGTGATGGGGAACGCGGATTAAAGCCTCTCTCCGGGTCCGAGGTTGCTCAAGTCATCTGGCCGCCTCGTGTGACTTATCCATGTAGGCGTCAAAGCGGAAGGTACTGTTAATATTACAAAGGTACATATTTTCACCCTAAATGAAAAACACTGGGTATAGGCTAAATTTAGGGACTCACTCAACTGAGATAGTTGATATCAAGTTGGATTGATAAATTGTTTGAGCTTCTCAAATCGTGCTCTTGCCATGTAATTTAGAGGACTTTTTGTGTATGGCGTAAATTAGGTCGGAAAATATTTCACAGTTCCTTACAAGTATTGTTTCAGCTAATAACATGTGCTGATATACTATATGTAGATATCACAGTGTGAAAATATAGTTAACCTTTCCGTATTGCTTGAAATAGAAGACGCTAATAGTAAATGAAGGAACCATAGTACTAGGACCAATATTCGATACGACAGAATTCTTCAGCGTGTGTGCGTGAGGTTATGATAAAATATACCTACACTTGAAATTAAAGGGAGTAAACACTATCTTAGGAACTGGTAAAAAGGACCAACGACGTGGCCTACTGGACGGTAGTACTACTACTACTACTAAGTAATATCTTGGTGAATTGACATCTTGACCGATCGATTAAATGTGAAAGCTTAGACAGAGCCGATAGGTGTTATTGCTAATAAATTTAGCATTATCTCGGTAATAACTGAAAAGGCAAGATTATATAATGGACAAACTAAATGTTGATTGTAATATTGTATTTATTCATTGGCTACGTGTAACAAAATTACTCAAAGGAGTCAATGACAGGAATGTGTAATTATTAACATATTCATGGGATATTAAATTATTACGAAAATGTATCAGGGTTCATGGCAACCGAAAAATATGGTATATTTATACAGAAAACTTCAGTTTATTGCATGAAATAAATTCAGGGGTCTATTGAACAACATGTGGAAGAAGTACATCGACGAATCTGTCCATAATTCAACATCGATCGTCTCACGCTATCAATATCCTCTTTTTTGCATGGGTATCCTTTTCCAGGGTCTGAATTAATTCAGTATAAATTAAGGATTGAATGAACTGTTTCATGATGTTATTTCTTAATGATAAAAAAATGACGAGGGATCATTATTTGTAAGCACGACATATGAAAGTCAATTTTTAATTATCCAAGTCAAAAGAAAATTTTAAAAGAGAAAATTTATTTTATTGATAAGTTATTTATAGATTTTAATTTATAGACACTAAAGAATATCGAATGCATGTACAATATTTTTTAGCCGTTTTAGGTATTGTATACTAACGAGTCTCACTCTTAATAAAAAATATTTAAATCTTATAAGATACTATAAAAAAATAAAATAGCCGTCCCCTTCACACTCTATCGATTTAAATGGTATAATCATTTTTAATCCCACTATCCTTTTGCGTTTATCTAAGATCAAAATGCTGCTTAAAAATTCTTTTAAAAGGTATATCGTACTACAATTAAAGCTTTAAACTACTAAATTGAAGTGATGACTCGTACATTATTCTAGTC
The DNA here is from genome assembly GCA_018340805.1 of Microvelia longipes. Classification (NCBI taxonomy): domain Eukaryota; kingdom Metazoa; phylum Arthropoda; class Insecta; order Hemiptera; family Veliidae; genus Microvelia; species Microvelia longipes. The sequence continues at coordinate 37,101,487 of JACMZG010001913.1, forward strand.
CATATGGCTAAAGGCACGACTATGTGTATTATATAACTAACATGATAATAATAAGCGCTTGAACTGAGTTCAGTTCAGGCCAATGTTAATGACGTAAACATATCACAAAGGAAGCATTATTATTAGATCAAATCCCTTAAAGCTACAAAACGTCCTGCAATCTACATAGTAATATATTATAGATCAATAAACTTACAATTTAAATAATCTAATTTTAAATTATTGAAATATATAATCTAAAACAATAAAATTTACTAAACATTTTAACAAGCTATACATATTGTATGTTATCACAAATTGATCATATATATTATTTAATTATATATATATAATAGGCTTATAATATATATATATATTATCTATATATATATATTAGATTATTAATCTAAAAAATTTGTATAAGAGTTTGTGTATCTGCATAGAAGTTATACTTAACACAAAAGTATTTTTGGTGCTATTTTTCGATATTAATAAATAGAAATCTTATTAATCTCTACAATTGATATCGTAAGGCCAAAGTATTTTTAAAACAATCGTCTTGAATAACTAGACGTATAACGTAAAAGAACCGATTTTTTCCATTGTATTAAGTATACTTAAAATTCTAATTATATTAGAATAGAGATTCACGGAGAAAGGTGTGAAATTTTAAGAAAAGCTAACATATGAGGAAAGATTTGAGACCAACGATAAATGATGAATTATCACATAATCAATATATAATAATAATAATTACTCCTTTCAAATAAGTATCTTCTTTTTTTATAAATATCAGAGATCATTTTGTGTCGTTTTGTAAAATATAAAGCTCACGCGAAGACCGGAATGATACGGTTACCCATAGGATGTGATACACTGAATACTATTAATCCAGTTTTAAGATGTTTTAAGGGCACGCATAGCCCTAGCTATACAAATAACATGTAGTTTTCAGAAAAATTTTCTTGTGTGTAGAACGCTAACATTCGTTTGGGCTTCAGGGGCCAGAGAGTAAACTTAAGGTTATTAAAATCATTGTTTCGGCATTCCCGCACGCGTGCTTATTGTTTTGTTGTTTCGATATGTGAGTTAGAGTTTTTACCTGTCGTCTTATTTTTGTATGTTAAAACTCTTTTATGTATACAATACATCAGTCTATAGGTTTTGATATATCTGTATTGTTGTGCTGTCTGTTAAAACAATTCTACATAACGTTTTTAACCCGCAAAATGACTGGGCATATAATTTATAAAATACGTATTACTGGATGATTTGATGCATTAACTATCGTGATATTAGCGGATTTAAGAGATCACGTATAAAAAAGATGATAAAAAAGATGTCAAGTTTAATAATTATCGTAGATTTTTCAAAATTTGCAATAATTCAGTCCAAACATAGTGACGGTATCCCTCATAATTTATCTTACTAAATAAATACTACCCATGTTTAATCATATTTATCATAGTATCGTCAATGACTTGTGTTTGTATTCGGTTAAAAATTAAGGTACAGCACCTAATTTAGAAGCTGTATTATTAAATAGATGTACTTCATAGTGCACAGGAATACACTTATGATGGTTTTTTGATTGTAGACTCCTGCCTCGAATGAGTCGGATGTGATATATTTATTACCAGTATTATTTATATTATATCACTGAGGTTATTATTTACTCTGTGAGCGTAGACGAGTATAGTTTAACGACTTGTATATTTCTGAGGACATTAGCGAGTCCGAAGTAGGGAGGATGAGTGCTATTAAGTCGATGTATGAGAGAAAAGATTCTCGATAGGTATATCTAACATTATTAGGACATCATTATACTTCTAAGAGTTAACAATAAATTAACACTTTAATTATATATAATTTGACATAAGGGTTTATATAACTACTATAACTGATTCCTCTGAGACGCCTTAACGTTGTAATAAGCGTCACGTACTCAGTTTATTTGTTAGGGTGCTGTAAACTTTCTCAAATTCTATTATTCGAGTAGACGGTTTCACCGTTGCTAAACAATCTATTTTCCTTTGCGTTACTGCTTAAGATAACCGTATAAATATCCTCATATATAAGTATTGGTATACGTCTAATTTGAATCGTATATAGCACTCTTAAAGCAGTTAACTCTTCAGCTCTAAATAAATTGTTCAGAGTCACTGCTCGTATATAAACTTTCTATTATAAGGATGCTCCATGCATTTGTATCAAGGAAATATCCATGTGTATTGAATGAATAGCCTCTAAAATTTAAGGATGGTTCAAATACCGAACAATATGCCATCTATGCATATACTAAGATGAGAGTACACACATATTTATATTATTTCCAACTATTTAATCTTAGTATAACTAGTGAGATGCATATTTTAAAAGTATAGTTGATCATTGTACGAGATGGGAATATATATAATAAACCTGGAAAACTACAAATAAGAAAGAAAAAATTGTTAAATCTCAAAAAATTTAAAATATATTAATAAATTCATAATAAGAAATATGATAAGATAATAAAAATATAATCGAATCAATTATTGAAATAATATAAATTATGGTATTAAATAATATAAAAGCTGAAATAAATTAATTAAAAATATTTAAAAGTTAATTCATAACTCAGAAATAAGTTAAATTGTGTTTTGAAGTATCATGTATAAATAAGAATCCTCATGGAAGATGTCGACGGATGTTGAAATTTGTAAAGTTTGGAAATCCGCGAAGGTGTGTCACTCCATAAAGTGGCCGGCACCGATGTTTCTCGAGACCCCTAATATCTGACACATATATAGTATTGGGATGTGAATATCTCATGTGAGAGTATTGTCGCTCAAAATCAGAAATCAATACGTAAGACAGATGTTTGCTTGTATCCTTTGCACTTGTTAATTACTACTCGCGCTTGTGGATAAGTTGGATATGAAGAAATGTCCTTTTACTAACGAATTAAATCTCCTTTGTAAAGAGTTAATTTGAGCATAGGAGTACACATACACTAAGATAATAAATTCAAACTCCTTCTTCACAAAACGAGATCTATTGATTAGTGTAATAACAGTGCTGATGCACTGCTTTAAGCGTTTACACTTTTAAATATATCGAGTATACCTCTTATTATATAACGTAAGCATTTAACACCTCGGTATATAAGCTGAATCCTCATTCTGTTACGGTCATCTCCTTTAATTCGTGTAGCCTTGTGCGGAGAAATTCAAAGGGAAGTGTTGTTTTATGATAGCCCTTCAGAGCAAAAGACCAGGTTAACCTCGCTCTCTGTAATTACTAAACCTAGTGACAGTCTCGAGAAAAACTGTCCTCACTCTGCCTGACTGCTTGCTTCTCGTGCTGTTTAACATTCGCACGTGTCCTGCATATTATATATTCGATCCGTATTGACTCTAT
>JACMZG010001913.1:37107367-37124867 GCA_018340805.1 Microvelia longipes
CACAGATAGTAAATGCATTCGTATGATCGTTAGTGGTCACCCATACAACACTGACCACGCTCAATGCTTCTTAATTTTTATGATCCAACAAAAATCATGGATACACCTGTTGTATTAAAACAAAAACTTAGTAACCTTATTTATTAGGTAATGGTATACACTTGTATCAAATTTCAACTCGATAAGATGATTTTCCAATTTTATACGATTTTTTAAAAAACTTAAACAAGTCATTCAATAAAAATTGAACTAATGTCACCAAATGTTTACTGCAGTAAGTTTTCAGACTCGCTTCGCACACAACTTGAGTTAAATAATAGTTTTCGTATCAACTCAGTATCAACTCTCCAGCATAAATACTCTAGGCACTACGATGATAACAGACACCTACATGCAGAAAGACGACTTTGCAGTCTGTGTTGTCACATCTGCATACAACAGTAATCTGTTCTTTTTTCAGCGGTCAGCTATCTAGGTACTGACCTTGCTGGATTCTGCTTAACGTTTATGATCAAACAAAACCCATAGAAGTAACGGTGTTGAAATGGAACTTAGTATACTTTTTTATGATGTAAAGGGACACTTTTGTACCAAACTTCAACTTATTATTTTTTTTTATTTTCCATAATTAAAATAAAAAAGGTCGATTAAAATTAACCTAATGCTTATAATAAAGAAAAAGTATGAAAAAATAAGATATTATTATTTCATAATAATGAAATAATAATATCTTATTATTTAAATATTATTAATAAAAATAAATATTTAAATTATTATTATATTAAAAAAAATATATTATTATTTAGTAAAAATAATAAGATAAAAAATCTATCATTTTTTATCTTATTTCTTTAAGGTTTTCAAACATTTAAGGGTTTGAATTATAATAAGATAAAAATAAGGATGTGAAGTAGAGTATATAAAGGAAGGTTTAGACCAGACAAATTATAGAATCATTTATAATATACATTACTTATCCTCATTTAAACCGTAGGTATATTGGAATAGCATTGTGTTTACAAAAAAAAATCCGGAACCGAGATGAAACTGGATTAACCGTTTTAGGTATTTTAAAGACCTCCTGAATGATTACAAATATAAAATATTTATTTATTTATTGTTTCTAAAACAGACCTATACTTTATGCTAATTATGCACAAAATCTTAAAAAATACATCCATAATTTTATACATAACCTAAGAAAGTTTTGTTTAAAAGAAGAATATTAAAGACGCAAGTGCTTCATTAATATTCGCGGCTTTGATTCAGTGTTTCCAATTATTCACAAAGCTTGGCTAAAATTTTTCGGGTTAATGTAATTTATCGGCCTTTGACTTTTAACAAAATATTTTCAGTAACAAAAATAATTTAATGAAGTAATATTAACATAAATTCATTTAAAAAGTAATAATTATTTTCCATTTTAAATAAAAGATAAAATTACGTAAACATTTGACGTAATAACAAACCAGTAAAATGTTGTTTGTAATAATTTTTTAAAAAGGGGCCTTTATTATATTATAAAATAATTAAATTGAATTTTATATTATTTTTACCATTTTATCGGTGAACAAATTCAACTCCTTATTTTATCGATTTTTAAAAACATCTGTTCCTGACTCTGCAAAGTGAGATAATTACGTCATAACTACGAATAACCCGCTAGGTTGATTAGAGCTATGTTTGTTTAAAAAAATATCAATACGTTCAAAATTCTTGCAAACCTTTTTAGCAATCTTTAAAGAAAAAATGAGCTTAAGAGGTGGAATCATAGAGGAGGGATTTGAGGATATAGATTTTTTGGAAGGGGGACCCACAGATCAAGAGTGTATTATATATATACATTATATATATTAATATATATATAATATATATATATATATATATATATATATATATATATATATATATAATATATATATTATATATATTTATATATATATTATATATATATATTATATATATATGTATATATATTGTGTGTGTGATGTATGTGCGAGACGTTTCTTTGGGACACGATAACTTTCGAACGCGAAATGAAACTTGGTACGAAAATCATCACTTCTTTAGATAGTTACTCCCTTTTTGGGAAGTAATATACTGTTTTTTATCTATGTGACCTTCTTCAGATTGTTACACCCCTTTAACAGATCAGACTGGTTACTGCCTTTTTTGATTACTCCCCTTAGTTTTTTAATTTTATTACTAATCTTTATATATTTTACAAGTAATATTTTCCTCAGAGGAAAAGCATTGTATTTGCGAAAAATAAAAAATCAAGATTTCACCTGAATTATTAGTTTTAGTTGTTTCAAGACCTTCTGTGTGGTTTTCAACAAAGTAGTATGTCTGTACGTGGATGTGTGTGTCTTTTATCCTCTTAGCTTCTAGTGTATTTATGCCAGAGAGTTGAAACTGAGATGGTACAAAGATCAATCTTTAAATCAAATAGTGTTATCCAGAATATAATTTATTATGACGTTATTCACCGACAATAATGGCTTACCAAATATTTCGAAAATTTGACAAACGCAAAAAATGTTTCGACGTATGTCAAATATAGCATGCATGAAGACATATATAAGAAAAGCGTATGTGTGGAAAATTCCATTTCAATATCAGCTTTAGTTCTATTTTTATTAAATGACTTGAAAATGTTTTTAAATTGTAAAAAAATAATCTAATTTAGTTGAACTTTTTTTTACAAATATTTCACTTTATGTATCCCATTAAAATATCGTTTAAATATTATCCCTTTAAGTATAAGTTACTAAGTTTGTTTCAATATGGCAACTATATCTATAGTTTCTGTTGAAATAAAACAAAATAAATACATTTTATTTGCATTAAGTACAATTTTAAAGTACAATGGCAACATGTCAATAATCATAATTTACAATAATAATTTTTACAAAAAATATTATTGGAACAGTGTTACAAAAACAATAAAACAAGTTGTTTAAATGTGTAAAGAATTTAAAATTAAATCTCAGTAATTATTAGTGATAATAAATTACAAAATAATAAAGCAATTGTGCCAATTTATTCAAATTTTATTAAAAAGAATTTATCAATTGAGTACAAGGGATTATTCAACATACTTTTTTTAATTTTGTTTGAAAACGGTTTCTTATTTAAAGTTGTTATCGAGTCAAGTAAGTGATCAAATATTTTTAGTCCAAAATATGTAATGTTAACTCGCTCGCTTATCTTCAGAATCATAAAAGATAAGCAGCATCGAGCGAGGTCAGTGCCTGGATGGATGACTGCTGGGAATAAACAATTGTATATACTATCTGAAGACAAGTAAAGTGAATAAGAAGACGATTGCAGTTTAAACTTGGCACTTTATTTATTCTGGAGAAAGTGAGCGTATCCGAATTGAGGGGGATAATCGTAGCGAATATGGTGAGAAATGTTCCGGTGTGTATTTTACCCGATTTATTTGTAAATCGTGGTCATATAATAATAATATTGTTATTTTAGTGACTTCTTGTCAGAAAATGATGTTCACAAAAAGCTAATAAAAGTTTAATAAAACCATGGTTTATATTAACCAATAAAAACCAAAGATAGATGACTGTCAAATTACCCAACAAATAAAAGCACTACCAATAGAATGTAACAAGAACAATAAGATAAAGACGTTACGCTGGTCTAAGACAAAGATAAAAAAAGTAATTAGGACCCAATATCGATTGATTTATGAGAGTACTTAGTAAAGAGAATCTTTTGAAGAGAAACATGAGCTAAACTCAAGAGACTTCAAGAGAACAACAGGGTATAGACTCCTTCGAAAACAGACCCAATTTATAACTAAGGGACTTTAGTTACGTTGATCAAATATCACGATTAAGAGCTTCTTTATTGTTACAATTCTTAATAGTGGAATCTAAACAAATATATATGTTCACCTTTAAAAGGCATAAATAAAAAAGTTAAAAAGGAACAATTTAAACAGTTAAAACTAGAAAAGAACTTAACTAACTCACGTAATTAATACACAGTGTTTATAATTTTAGGTTTGATAAAATACAATTTATTAATATTTTACAGTTAAAATCGATTTCAGAGATCGAGATACTTTATAAGGTTTATTTTTAAGAAAAAGGAAAATAAAAGAGAACTAAAAACGATAAGAAGAGAGATAAAAATATTTAGGGTTATAATAGAAAATGTAGGAAACAGGAAGTTAAGATAACAGCTAAATGTTATTGTACGAGTAGAGAAAATATAGAACACTTTTGTACAGATTTTGAGATTATTGAAATGATTGTTATGATTATAATATTACTAGTATTACTCCATTTTGGATAAGTTACTAAGTTACAATCTTATCTCTAAAAACGACAAAGTTTCTCAAACCTGTATTTGATTTCAGAGGGTTTTAAATAACAATGTATCTTCATCAGTATCAAAAGGCTAATCTTTAATCTATACACTTGAATATTTCAATCAATTTATTTAATAAATATAATTATAAAAAAAATAATCTGCCACCATAACCATATCCGCGATCGTTTAGTACTCGACTTCGGCACCGGAGGTCCGGGGTATGAATAAAATTTGATGTAAAAAGATTTCGCCAACTTTATCTTTAATTTGAGCATAGTAGATGTACCCACCTGAGGTGGTTCCCGCAGGGAAAATACCCTGAAGGGTCGAAGGCCCTAAAACGGGCATTATTATATATAATAAAAAAATATATATATTTAGGAGCAGTTCTTTTTATTTAGGTGTTGTTTATTCGCATATTGCTTCAAACTGGATTGCTAACCCAAATTAGTTTTACTATACAAGACGGACGAAACATCTTCCCTCTGCTCTTCTTAAATTTTTAATCAGCAGACATAAATTATTGAAAATCGGGGTACTTTTCTTGTGCAAAGATAAAATATTTCTCGGGTGTCTTGATCAACACTAAATTTTTCGAAAAATAGAATAAAGCAAATTAAAAGGTACACTTTTATTAGCCTTTTTGGGTTCGATATTTTTGCCTAAGCCGCTATTTTGGCGGAAATAGGTACCCAAAGTTTCAAAATTAAACGTTTCAACAAAACTTATAGCTGTAGTATTTACCAGAGACTATAGATACTTAAACAGTAAGACTGTCCACTAAATGGTGGGAAAATTTGTATTCCAGTCGACGCTAGCGCCGCGGCAGACCTACTTTTTAACTGAGTAGGCGTCGCTTAATTTCCCGCTTTTTGCCCACAGTCAGTTTGAAATTAAATTTTTATACTTTGTATAGTTATACTTTTAACTAGCCGTACCGCTTCGCACGACCGTCATCGTCTTTAAACTTACAAAGAACGCTTCTGAATACTTTTAAGTTTTACATTCAAGTAATTTATTAATGTAATTGAATCAATCAGGTAATAGTGGCTAAAGTTTACACGCACTAGAAGATAGATCTTGGCATTTAATGCAGCCTGTATATTAATTACATCGGCAAGATGCTGCGAACATGTGATTAAATGTAACGAGATGGCAACAGTGGTGTGAGCATACACTTAAGGCCTTCTCAGTAGTTTTCACAAAGTTTTCAGTCTGTATGAACGTGTGTCTGGTATCATTGTAGCTCCCAGTGTATTTATGCAAAAGAGTTGGAACTTTAACCTAAAATCAGTCTATGGGTGTAGTTGTGCTATCCGGAAAATATTGTTCTATGACGTCATTTGTCAAATCATTCGATGTAACTTAAAACGCGGAAAAATTATAATATCAGATTAAGATTTGGCACGGATGTACCAATAAAGACTAACATATGTGCCAAGTTTGATCTCATTATTAGCATAAGTTCATTTTGTTCATATGACTTGGGTATAATTTGTAAGAAATTGGAAACAAATCTAATAGAGTTGAAATATGGTAAAAGTGTACCCCTTTAGTTTAGTACTTAGTGTACCACTAAGTACACTAAGTTTAATATACATAACTGCTCTGTGGAGTAATCCAAGTATAGGTAAATAAATAGTCTCTCCACTAAAATGTATGTTAAAAAGTGTATTAGAGAGTTAACTTTCTGCCGCAAAGATTAACTTGTTACAGAGTTAACTTTGTGCACTATAAAGATTGGAAAGTGATCGTTTCTAACGATCGTTCTTAGCATTCCAAAGAATGACTGATGATGGTCGGATGCGGCAGAAAGTTAACTCTCTAATACATTTTTTAACATACATTTTATTGGAGAGACTATTTATTTACCTATACACTAAGTTACGTTTCAATACTTTCAATGCCTTTAATTGTATGATTATAATATTGTTTATATACTTTAAAAAAAAGGAATTTATTAAAAAAAAAATACGACAAGTATATTAATGATTTTTGTTAGACCATAAAAGTTAAGTAGCATCATGCGTTGTCAGTTCATGGATGGGTGACCGATGTATATGGAACCGATAAATTAACTATCTGAGGACGATCTAAGTGAGGCCGAAGACGTGTTGCAGTATAAATTTAACGACTTGTATAATTTGAGGACGAGCGAAGAGAGTTCGAAACAGGGAGGTTGAGCGTAGCGAATCCGATGGGATGAGGAATGTGGTACCCCGTACCTGATATTTTTAATAAATTTAATATTAGAAAACAAACGACTAACATAATAAAAAATAAATTGTGTCACTACTTATCCAAGGGAAAATAAAAAAAAAAAAATGTCTTATTATTTTTATAAGCAAGAAAGTAAAACACTAAAAAGAGATATTAACATTAAATTAGCGCCACTTTACGCTTGAAGCACTTTAACAGGATTAAAAGACACTTTTTAAATGAAACTTGGCCCTGGCTTTTATTGCTTAAAACTAATTTCATTTTTATCGATATCACAATGCTTCCTTTTATTATAATATGAATAAAAATATTAAAGGAAGGAAATATTTAAAAGGCTTTCTTGGAAGCTAAAGAAGTTTTTAGCTTTGGCTTTAATCCTCATGAAAATAAATTAGCACCACTTTGCGCTCATTTTTAGTCTGTTTATTTTTATTATAAATTTATTAAATAATCAGAACAACATTTAATGAGGCTTAACATCATCTCTTGATAAATATCAAGAGATTAATCCAAATTAATCCAAATGGATTAATTTGGTGGCACGGCAGTGCCCTAGCTAAAAGTCTTGTAGGCGTACACTTCTCTTGAAAACGCTAGATCAAATGGTAATATGATATGCTTAATTTTTTTTAACCTATTGACAGGAAAGCCTTGATACATAGTTGAAAATTCTTTTAACAATTTCTTTTTGAAATAATTGCCTAAGGGATAAGAGTAGGCAGAAGTCGAAGTTGAATATTATATATTATATTATATATTATATATATATATATATATATTATATTTATATATATATATAGATATACATATATTATTATATAGTATACACACATTATATATATATATATATATATATATATATATATATTATATATATATTATATATATATACACACAACACCTCCAGGCAGCACTGTCTAACAACGGCTACAAGAAAGAGGACATCAACAGGACCATCCGTCGTTACGAACAGTCATCAACCAGCGAGAAAGAGAGACAAGAACACAGGAGGAAAGCATATCTACCATATGTCAAAGGATCTACGGATAGAATCAGCAAGGGTGTTTTCAGTACCTGTTCCACTACCAGAAATATCCTTGGAAGTGTTAAAGATTCCATTCCAAAGAAAACTAGCGGTGTCTATAAGAACCCTTGTAGCTGTGGAAAAGTCTACATTGGATTTATCATCTACATTGACGCGGTCACCACCGGAAGACCTAAATCTTCATGGCAATAACCGCGGAAGCTACGAAATTTATTATAATATATATATATATATATATATATATATATATTATATATTTATATATTATATATATATAATATATATATATATAATATATTGTGTCTGCATTTCTCAAAGTCTCTTAATCGGATTAATATTTTTTCAATTGCTTTTTGAGGATGACACGAACCCTATTGAAAACCAGTTTAATGTGACGTCATCGACTCGGTTTGCTAAGTCAACAAAATTTAAAAAATTAGTCAATTTTTAAATAAACTTGGTCTGGATTTAACTCGACCTTTCAAAGTGACTAAAGGGTAAAAAAGCGGTGGGAAATAACCTGAAATCGAAAAACACAATAGGTAATCTTATACTGTCGATTATATGGTCGTCTTTAACATTTGGGCTTTGAGTAGAATATAACTGTTCAGAGTCGATCCAACTGCTTAAAGAACTTGGACAAGTACTGAAAACGTGCGAAGCGAGTCAGAAGAGGTTAGAGGTAGCAGAATAAACTTAACGACTCGTATATTCTGACGACGAGCGATGCGAGCCCGAAGCAGGGAGGATGAGCTTTGCGAATCCGATATGATGAAAAAGTTACGAGGTACCCTGTACCCGATTTTATTTATATTTTTTCATACTTTCATATATTTCATTCATCTTTTCCTCATCTTTCATATATATTCTTTTATATACCTTCTCCGTAATAAATAAGCGTGTATGCCAATTGTTATGATAATCTGTCAAACGATATCAAAGTTGTCGTGGAGCAAATAAAAATTCATGTTTACATAAATAGAGAGATTACAATGCTTTATATAAATTGTACAAACACAATAATGAAGTCTTTATAATCTTTTCAACAGAATTTTATTCATTTTCTTATTCATCTTACATAGTACTTTCACTAAGAACTGTTATTTTTCTCTTTACATTTTTATGATTTTAACATAGTTTGATAAATTTTATTATGACGAGAACAAGACGAAGGAATAAATCGTAAAATAAATAGAATAGCTTAGGATACTAGAATGAGGTTGTAAAATCAAGAAGGTCTGAACACAGTAAGGTCGAAAGGCAATAAGTTCCTTTAGGTCCTTTTCTATAAAAATTGTGGCGCGGTGGTCCTCAACCCGGGCGAATTTCCATTGGAATAATTGCTCCTTTGCCCACCAATCCAGTTCTTGCTCAGGTTAAGGGTTTATGCTTTGCATTTGGAACAGTAGCACTTTTACTTGTTCTTCGATTTACATGGAATTTTTAAAAGGATAGCCGCATTTTATACTATAAGTTGTTCAAAACTATGGTCGCTCTTGTATAATCAATACTGAATTATATTTTAGACAGTCATACAGAGCTGAAAGTTTATGCTCTTCTACAAAATGTTTTAGTGCATTTCCTTTGAAAATCCCATGTAAAGGACCCCGCAAAATCCTTATGAAAAATGGCTCTCGGCTAAATTCGCTGAAACTTTGCATAAATACTAAACTTAACATGCTGATTAAAAGTGTCAATGGGCACAACGCTCTATCTTCAACCCTTAGCCTTGTAAGGCCCCTTATAATAACAATATCAGTGTATATCCATATACAAACTGGCTCTCGGTCAAATTCGCTGAAACTTGGCATAAATACGGTACTTAACATACTGATCAAAAGTGTCAATAGGCAAACGCTCTACTTTCAACCTCTGGCCTTGTAAGGCCCCTTATATTAACAATATCAGAGTACATATTATATTTTTATAGAAAATTTCCCTCAGTCAAATTCGTTGATTCAACGAATTTGGGGGTGATTTAACTCACCCTGATGAGGTGAGTTTAAGGGTCCTTACAAGGCTAAGGGTTAAAGATAGAGCATTGTGCCCATTGACACTTTTGATCAACATGTTAAGTTTAGAATGTATGCAAAGTTTCAGCGACTTTAGCCGAAAGCCAGTTTTCATAAGGATTTTGCGGGGTCATTTTCTCCGGAGTAGTTTTATTCTACTCAGAGCCTCAAAAATATTGAAATCAACACTCTAATCAATATTTGTCGTCTACCTACCGTGCGAGTATTTTTGACTTTCTGTTTTCACCGAAGTTTCTTCGTTTTTTCGGATAATTTGAGTGACCGTATCAACTCCGGGATACGACTGTTTTGATGAGCAAAAGCGAACTAACCCGGTAGTTCGCTTTTGCTCCCCCAAAACACTCTATTTATCAAAAACATTGCAAATGAGTCCCTACTTGAAAATCATTTTTTATCCACTGTTATTTTACAAAAAAATCTAGTCATTTACCATGGTTTTTCGACTTTTAGGTCAATTAGAGAGGTCGTTAAAAATTTTAACCTTAAATTTTACCGAGTTTTTAAAATGTTTGATGATTCAATAGATTGGGTTAATGAACCTCCCCTAGTTTGATTAAATTATCGAATTTGAAAATATTATTCCGTTTGAAAGGTAGCGTATATTTACAAGAAATATATCAATATATAGTTTCGTGAAACGTATTTTTCATGTTTAGAGACCTCTGAAACGGGAATTTGACCACATTCCGAAATTCGACTCCCGCCATGACGCCTATACTATTGCGAATTTTACTAAAGGTAATTCGCAAGGTTTTCGCTAAATGGAAGTTTTTTCTTTAATAATATAACATAAATTTAAAGTATATATTTGTTTGTAATAAAACCAATAAATATATTTAACAAATTTACGAGCTATAGCCTTGTACAAATTTAAAATAAAAATGTGCTTATATTTTTACAAGATGTGTATAAGATAGGGGGGACTGAATAGAACCATATATTGCATAAAAGAAAAGGGACCAAGATTAAACCTTTATTTATTGCAAAGCAGTTAAACCCATAAAACATGAACTTAGTGACCCACGGGTAATGGGTATGTTGAAGGCCACAGACAAATCAACTTGTTTTATAGCGTTATAAAAAGAGGCAGCCAAATATAAAACAAAGGTTGTCTAACCCATTGATTTTTACAATAATGCGTCCTCCTTAGCGGCCAGCAGACCGAATTTTAATATCTCGAGAACTAAGGTAGCAACAGGAGATTTTGATGTTCTCTGATCACTTTAAAGGCTTTTACTTAAAAAGCTCTTTGGAGGCCTGATGTGTCAGACGCTTCTACCTTTATTACTTTCCTTTGAATCATTGAAAGAAAGGCACGTTAATGCTGCTAAAAGAGCGGTAGGGGAGAACAATGCTGTGCAATCACCCCTCCCCTCTTTTATTGCTGTACTTTTCCTTTTGTTTCATAATAGTCCAAGAGCCACGCCTAAAATAATAATGTGACTCATTTTATACTACTTCAAACCAAATTTTTGACCAAATATACCTTAAATTTTGAAGGAAACCCATAATCTGCTTATCCAGAGTAGAGCCCTTCATATGAATACACTCGCTCAAAATATAAGAAAATCGCTAAAATTCCAGTTTTCTTGCAATAAGGGGTTTCTTGTGCAAAACATGAAGAAAAAAATTGTTTAAAGCTGATAAAATTTCCTACAAAACGAATGTTTTTTAATCAAAATCGGATAACTGCAACTAAAGTTATGATATTTGTAAAATGACCAAAAAATTGCACAAAAAGCCAATGTATTTTCAAAGAAATTCGCTGACTTCGTATAAATTAACCATTCTTTTGGTGTTTTTTTAAATAGCCATAAATTTAGTTGTAGTCATCCAATTTTGAATATTAAAGACTCGTTTTATAGAAATCAGCTTTAGAAAATGATCTTTTTATGTTTTGCACATGACCTACAGAGAAACTTTATTGCAAACTGAAATTTTGTGTGACTTTCTAAAATTTTGACCGAGTGCAGTCATATAGGGCTCCTTTCTTTATAGGCAGACTATGTTTTTTCATCATAATTTAAGGTATATTTTCAGAAAAATTTGGTTTGAAGTAGTACAAAATGAATCATATTTTTTCAGTTCCGGCTCTTGGACTATAAAATTTAGGTCTTCCGGTGGTGATCGCGTCAATGTAGATGAAGAATCCGACGTTTTGTTTTCACTGTGGGAGGCATCACCAGGCATGTAGGACATCATTGATAAAAACACAATGCTCTACAAACTCTTTTTTGTTCAGTTTTGTTTTGTTTTTCTCTACAAAACACCATTGTTGTTCTATCCATGATGTCCTACAGTGGAAGCGAAACGTCGGATTCTTTATCTACATTGACACGGTCACCACCGGAAGACCTAAATCTTCATGAAAATAACCGCGGAAGCATACGCGGTTTATTTTGTTTCATACTTCTCTTGATATAGTGCAAAAATGAATAAAGTGTTTATTTATTTAAACGATGAGTAATAGACCGATAGACTCTTAAATATATTTGAGGCAAAATTTTAATATCCAAGTTTCCTAAGTATATTAGCAAAAGCCCTGCCTGCATCGATCATAAGAAAATCGAACATGCATAAACACATCTACACGAACAGATGTTTTAAAGACCGTCTTAATGGTTAACAAACAACTGGGTAAACCAAGTTGTTTTGTTTTTACTGGTGTGTGTGTGTTTGATATCATCGTAGATCTCAGTGTATATTTCTAGCAAAGTTGACACTTGATACAAAATTCAATCTTTAGGTCTAGTTGCGCTGTGAGGAAAATAAGTTTTTACGACTTCATTAACCACCATTAATGACGTTTTTTAAAAAAACCATTAAAATGATTTTTCACATGTCTGTACATACACAAGCATATACAGCTTAGTAGTAATAATAACTCAGGAGATTTTAAAAACGCTTGAAACGAATAATTGAGTTTAAATATGAGTTTTACATTATACCTTTGGTATAAGTGAAGAAAAGCAAAAAGAAAAAACTTTTCTTTTGCTACTTACCCCTTTTCTTCTGTCACTTTGAAAATTTAATTTAGAACCTCTATATTGGGAAACATTTTATTTGGAAAGCTCTTGAAAACAGGGAAGAATTGGCTGCAAACCAGAGCTTTATATCATAACCAGTTTTCATTCCTTTACTTCATTCTAGTTTTTGCGGTCAGGTGAAAATTATGGAAATTGAATTTTGATGTTTAATTACCGCCAAACTAAATTTTTCAGAAAAAAAATCTACATATTATATCATATTGAACATATATTTTGTCTTGTATATGAGAAAATTATTAAATTCCAAAGTTACTATTTATTTTTTATTATGACTAACCCCTTAGTGTAATATAAATTTCCTCCATAGATATATTGAGTTAGCACTAAACCCGAAACCGGAATTTCAACTAAATTATCCATTTCAGGTGTTATTAAATCTCCTGACTGGTTTTCACAAAATTATCTCTCTGTATATACATATATCTGTGTGTGTGGTGTATGTGTGTATAATCGCGTGAGTGAATCTGTTATCATCAGATAAAATTGTATCAATATATCAAATCAATTTGATGATTCTTAGAATTTTCACGACTTCGAAAAAAACGGACACACGTCATTTGATAAAATCTGAACTATTTCTGTTAATTAGGTGAGACTTTGTACATGTGTTAGTCTTTTATATAACTACATTCGTGTTAATTTCAAATGAATGGAAACATTTTTCAGCTTTTACAAATTTTCATTAATTTGCTGAGTCATTTCTGCCAGTTATTGACGACATGAAAATATTTTCTGGGTAGCACTAAAGCGTAAGATTGATTTGACATTTTATTATGATGTTTCAGGCCTCGTAAAACCTATGCCCTTTCTAGTATTTATCTCTATGCTTTATAATAGTGAATATATCCAAATATATCGAGAACTGTAGCCAAAGATTGAGGTCATGGAGGGGTGGAGTGAGGGGAGATAGATTGTTTAAAGGGGAGGTCTCCTTGATCAAATAAGATAATAATTATAAATAATAAATAAATAATTATATTCTTATAATTTTACACAAAGGTAATATGCTTAACACAAAACTAGAATTCCATATACACATATATATAATATATATATATATATATATATATTTATATATATATATATATATATAATATATATATATATATATATATATTATATATATATATATATATATATATATAATATATATATATGAGTTATATATATGAGTTTCTCTTGGCCTGTTGAAGGGTGTAGACGCACTCGAAAGCTTGCAAGTGAGTTTTTTTCCTTTAAATGTCGTACTATTTAGTTTTTATCTTTAATTTATTGGTATATATATATAATTTATATATATATATATATATATATATAATATATATATATATATAATATATATATATTATATAATATATATATATATTATATATAAATAATTACGATAAAACAGATAAAGAATGACAGTAAAAACTAGTATATTTTGCAACGTTTCGTTGTAACAACTTCGTCAGGCAAGAGAGAAAGAAGACTGAGCGGTAAACCGTTGAGATTGAGGCACGTGAGTAGGTCTGGAAGAGGGTTTTTATAGTATATATATATATATATATATATATATATATATATATATATATATATATATATATAGATAGATAGATATATAATTTCAAGAAAGAAGACTGAGTGGTAACCGTTGAGATTGAGGCACGTGAGTAGGTCTGGAAGGGTGTATATATTATATATTATTATATTATATATATATATAATATATATAATATATAGAGAGAGGGAGAGAGAGAGAGAGACCGAAGGCTTTTTTTTTTTATATGACGGTAGCAACAAACCTTAATTTCATAACTCTTAATATTTACGGAAATGATCAGCTGTTTCCGAATTTTTAACACACCCTATATGTAATAGTTTCGAAGAATTTGACTTAAAAGGTGAATTACCTATTAATCAAAGATTAAGCTAAAATCAACCATTTACAATTGAATTAAAGTTTAGACAATATTTACTCTGTGATATCACTTAAATCAAGAAATTTTAATAAAGCATTTACTCAAGTATATTTGTCTTTTAACTATACATTAGGTCTAACTAACGTTTCTCTGTATCAACGCGAGAGGAACAAACACATTAAATTGATTATTAACGCATTAGTTACATATTTTGATTTACATAACTTAATATAAAGGTAATTATTGAGCCCTAGGGTACTTCGTAGATAACTACAACAGATAATAATTAAATTCCTGTCTGATAATATTAGCTTTTGAATTTACAAATACCTAAAATCGAATTATTATACGAGACAATAACTAATTTATGTACTATGAATCACTCAATTTAACATTAACCCATAAAATAAGATAAGATGGTGCAGAGATCGGGAGCCTGAAGCTCTTTGAGAGTTAATGCATCGCTACGAAAAATTTTGTAAGAACTGACAAATAACATATGCAAAATGCTTTCCCAATTCGTCCGGCATTATAAAACAAAAATTCACAATTTGTAAATTCACAAGACGTAATGTTCTTTTCTATAGGTTGCTTTGCTCGTTTTTAAGTGCCAGGCTCAAAATTAGAACATACAAAAGAAAAAAAAACACTGTCTGTTTGTCTATCCAGAGTGTTGGACTTTATACAACTTCTCCCGTTCAAAAGTTTGGAGAATTGTTAAAATTTTGAATTTGAAGGTTCAAGGCTCCCTTATGGTCATATAAGAATACAGGAAAAATTTCTAAAAAGATGAGCGTTTATTCTTTAAAGTCTGATAACCACAACCAAAATTATAACTTTCGAAAAGCACTCACAAATTTGTATTTAAAAAGATATAGGAAAAATTAGGACTCTTTTCAACGTTTCCCGAACGTCATAGTTTACTAAAATAATTAATGGAAACTTCAGTACTTTAAAATTTATAATATAAATTATCAAAAAACTTACGCCCAGAAATCCTGAGCTTCCTTAAAAAAGAAATCTCCTGAAATTGACAAAAAACGAAAGAGTTCGTAATCGTACAATTGCAATTTATACAAACTAAAAGCTCATAACAGTCCAAAAAGCTCTGAAGTTATAACTTATGGAGGATTTTTTTTAACTTTATCGATTATTGTCTACAATAAATGTATTTGACATAGTGCTCATATATTATTAAAGTGACTTGGCAGGTTTGATTGGAGGAATCATGCATTGGTGATAATCTTTGGTGAAAACGAAAAACACATAGTCAATACATCCATAACAAAATGATCTTTATGTTTTAAAATGAGCATTAGTGGAGTCCATCGTAAAAGACCGAAAGAATAGAAAGTCTCTCCAAAGTTTAAGATGTTTATTTACAATAAAGCAGAAGCGCTTTCAACCTAACAAGAGGTCATCTCACTGACTGGTAGGAAACTAAGCACCAGACTTTCTGAACACCTTAAACGTACTTTCTGCAAGTATTACATACACTTCATCACTGTAAAACACGTGAATGCTCAGCATAAAGCTTGAATATTACATTACGGAGATAAAGGTCGTAAGTTGAACTTTTTGGAAAACTTAGAGATATTTAGAAGTCAGGACACTGTTGGTGATTTAAATTTAAACGAGAGAGTGGAGAGAACGCCGCACCCTAAACCAACCAGTATGTGTCTTGTTACAAGCCTACTCAAACCTCTATCTTAATTTTGTTTAACTAATAATTCTATCTTTTATTCTCTACTCAACGGTAAATTTATTTATTAATATTTTAACTAATTTTGTTCTTATTTGTATTGTATTTTTTATTTTTTTTCTTTCTAAGTAGGGTTTTTAATTTTTTTTTCTTATTTGTTTAATAGCACTGATGATGACCTCTTGTTAGGTCGAAAGCGCTCTGCTTTATTGTAAATAAATATCTTGAACTGTGGAGAGTCTTTGTATTCTTTCGTTCTTTAAAATGATCTTTTTTATGTTCCGCACCTCGAAAATCTTATGCCGTACAATAAAGGATTTTAGTTCCTACCATACCCAGGCCGACTTTGAAAAATTAAAAAGGATGCATGGGTAATGCTCTATGGTATTGTGAAATCATATCGCATTGTTACATTCATAACTTCATTTATGTTAAATTTTATTAGACAAAACTAATTTACGACAGATTTAATTTAAAATTAAACAAACTTAGGTTAAATTCATAATTATTAGGTTTTGTTAAATTTGCGAGAAATCCGAATTATTTGGTTTATTGATTATTAATTACTAATTTCCTGTCAAATCATCAAACTCTGTGGAAATTAAATCCTCTTATAGATAGCGAATAGGCAGCGAGCTATTGTGCTTTTACAAGACAACGGGTTTATTATAAAAGGAAAATTTAATCAGATTATATTGTTCAATATATTATCAAAATATTAAATAGAATTCCGCTCTAGTAGTGTTTTATTAGACATCATGTAATCCAGGTTGTTGCATCAAATATTAAGATGAGAAATATTGAAAGCACTACATCTTTAGATTAGATGACCCTTTTGTTGTATATTCATAAATCACAGCATAATAATTGACTTAATTAATAAATGACAAAGGTAAAGAACACAGAAGTGCCTTGAAAGCTAAGATGTAACCAGTTCTAAGTACTCCGTAATGAAACACGGGAATTGAATAGTAGATTGGTAAATTAAGGCAGTAATAATTAAAAACTTTATTGAAGGACCGAAAAAAAAAAGAATTTTAAAATAAATAAATAAATAAATATTGAAATAATAAAAGAAAAAATATAATTATACAGGGTGTTTCATATAAAGTGTCCACCAGAAAAGGAGGTGATAGTACTCCTCAAAAGGAACAAAAAATGTCCTATAATATAAACCCCGATCTCTAACTCTTTTCCCACAAGGCCAAATTTAATAT
>JACMZG010001913.1:37127367-37157367 GCA_018340805.1 Microvelia longipes
AGAAAGAAATAGCAGCGCTAGAGAAGTATATATCAAATTAGAGATAAAAACTTAACTTAGGCTTAATATAAGCTTCAAACGTAAGCATTTAATTATAATCGAAAGCTTCGATTGTATGTTCATGAAAGCTTCAAAAATACTAAAGGCAATACTTGAGAGCCTTTTATAATGTTGATCCATTAGATATTAGATGAATAATAGCGCTATATCACATTTTTGTATTATTATTATTATTGTGTTCATTCATATTTTTGCAGTAAACGTCATATTTTTAACAGTTGTAAACAAACCTTTTTTTATTATCACCACTTCCACGCTGTTAGAAATTAATGAAATGATTATATTCGATGTAAACAAACCAAACGCATTCGGAGGTTATAACCTGACGTTTTTATGAATGACGCGTGACGTCATTGCAGGAATCGGTATAGGCGGTCAACATTGAAAATTTACTATTTATTCCTGCAATGACGTAAATTCCAAGTATAACCTAAAAAAAAATTGATTTAATCAATAAAAAACAATAATAAATTACCGGAAACCAAAATTAAGGTCGATGAAAATTAAATTTTGAGTAAGGGGTCGTTAACTATGTATTTTGAGGCACTGAATCAAATAAAACCGATCCGAAGTCTATATGACCACTTTAAGTGATGAATAAACCGTAATAACTTACCTTCGAAAAAATTAAATTTCAAGTAGGGTGTCGTTTTCTGTGTATTTTAAGCTTTGAATGAAAATAGTTTTAGTCGGTTAATTGAGAATGGTCAGGAGTCGTCACGAGCAGTCAATGCCAGAGTGCCTGCGACCTGGGTGCGAATCCTGGTAGGAACGATAATTTTGTATCGTTCACCTTACATTATGAAGTTTACAACTACAAAATGATTCTGGCGCAGTGGACGCATGTTGGACAAATTTCCTTTGGGAGGCGAGTTTCCGTGCTTTACAATTTATTTCTTGCTTAAGGTTATGATTTATGCTTCATAACTTGACCATTTACTCAATTATCAAGCACTACTCGTAACTATTTTTTTCTGTATTTTTCAAAGAAAATTTGCTTACACTTTTATGAAAGAACGCCAACTGAAAATTAAGCTAGTTAAAATAATGGTGTGCACTGCCAATTTTAGGGGAATAGTTAAGTATAACCAACTATATAATAATTATGCGCATACTTATCTTTCAGCTTAATCAGTTATCTTTAAAGGTTTTAGCGTATTTCCTTTGAAAAATACAGAAAAAATAGTTACGAGTAGTGCTTGATAATTTGAGTAACTGCTCAAATTATAAAGCATAAACGGGATCCTTAAGCAAGAAATGGATTGTTAAGCACGGAAACACGCATTACAAATGAAATTCGTCCAACAGCGGACCACCAGAGTTTTTATACTTTATTTGCTGACATGTCGTCTGTAAAAAACCTATCAGAAGATAAATCTTACTGTCCGGCAAAATTTTAAAATGCAAAAGTCAAAATTTTCAAAATAGTGGTCGATAGGAAAGTGAAATTTAATTGAATTTACTTATCAATGTAAATTCGTGACAAATTGAACATGATTGGTCGAATTCATGAAGACAGTAACGTAGGTTTACGTGGATTATTTGATCCTAAATGTCTTTCGGGCAGCACAACTATACTATAAGACTGATATTTGTACCAAGTTTCAACTCTCAAGGTCAAAAGGTAGCAAATTATTTATTAAATTAAGATAATTTTAAAACACAAACACCAATAATAATTAAAAACCAAAATTTTAAAAATTGAAAAAAGCTTTCAATTTTTGTACACCCATTATCGTAAGTACATAGAGAAAGTATTGCTCTGCCGAAAAATTATCCGTTTTAGGCGTTCTGGATCCGTGGGTGGTTTTCATAATAATGCGTGTGTGTAGATGTTTGTCATTCGCGCAAAAATTCCTCTGTGATCATGCTATAAAGTTGAAACATGGCAAAAATCAACCTTCACATCTAGATGAGTTGCCAGAAAAAGACACAATTAGACTTTGTTAACCAATCCGTTGAATCACCAAAAATGTTTTAAATTTGTGTATAGTTAAGCGAAACCGGAAGTGCGCGGACATGTTCCGAGGTACCTTTATCTGTTTTTTCTCAAAGAAGTAGTTGCCCTTTAAATTAATTATGTTTGTAAAATTAAAATAATTTACTAGCTTTTAAAAAACTTACGTGCAAATTTTGCAAGAATGAGAGTTCAACGCTCTAACATTTTCCTTTAAATTTTCTGAAACATTAAAAAAACAAGACTATTACTTTCTGTTACTATTACTATTATTTACTATACATTAGTATAGTGCTTACTATACATATTACTTACTATACATTAGTATAGTACTTGCTATACATATTACTTACTATACATTAGTATAGTACTTACTATACATATGACTTACTATACATTAGTATATTGCTTACTATACATATTACTTACTATACATATGACTTACTATACATTAGTATAGTACTTACTATACATTAGTAAGTAATATTTTCTTTTTTACTGAAGGATGCATGTTTAGGCAACTGAGCAATTTCGTAAAGGCTATTAGACAACGCGCTTAACTTAAAATATTTCGAGAGAGAGTAGAAATATAATGTATGCAATATTCTTCAAATTTTAGGGACAGTGATTTCAGTATATTTCTCGATAACATACAATTATCAACTTAACATTATAACAATTGATTTCCTACATGGCTTTTCAGAATGAAAAATAAGGTGAAATATTATCATGGTACAAAAAATCATCTTAAGATATAAACTATGTCAAACATTAATTCTGACGCTGAAGTCTGCATGCCGGATGAATTCACCTAGAAATAATTGCTTTGGTATATCATTTTTATACTACCGAGTTTTGCAAAACATGAATAGTTGACACAATATAATTGTGCGAGAGACACCAAGGAAATGTAACAAGCAAAATGCAATGCTACATCTGGGAACTTATGTTTTGCTTGCCATGCATGATGGCGGTAAGAGAGCACCGCTCGTCTCTGGTAAGTACTTCATATTATATTCTTCGGAATTAATTGAAAGTCAGAGTGAGTTCAGGCTCTGTCGGCGCCCTGATGAGTTAGACCTAACGAAACATGACATTATGTCGAGCTACCAATGATGACGAATGTCGAATGATTGATCAGTTCCCAGATGTAGCATTGCATTTTGCTTGTTACGTTTCCTTGGTGTCTCTCACACAATTATATTGTGTCAATTGCTTTGGTACTTAACAATTTATTTCTTTCTCAATATTTCGGTTTATGCTGTATTAATACAACAGTAGACATACTAATTGTTACTCATTTGTTTCCGGATTTTATCCCTTTGGTTATAAGGATATAAGTAGTAATTCTACTACATAAGTTATAAGCTCAAACTAAACATGACCAAAACATTGACTGTTAAGGACGGAAGCAACCAATACAATGGAAATTCGCAGGCGAAACTCTGCGAAATAGTTTTGTAAATCAAATGGATTCTTTACCCTGTATTTGTATCTGCCTCCGTGGCCGTGATCGTAAAGGCGTTCGATTTCGGCACCGGAGGTCCGGGGTTCGCAGCCCAGGCTATGCTCTAAGATTTTATGAATAGTATTTGTATTAAAAAAATTTCGCCAACTTTAATTAATTAATTAATTCTTAGAGTGTAGTAGATGCTACCCACCTGGGGTTGTTCCCGCAGGTTGAAATACCCTGATGGGCCGAAAGGCCTAAAACGGGCATTTCATTTATTTTTATTCTTTTACCCTGTACCTAAACGAACACATATTAACCAATCTGCGCCTGAAAACTTATTTAATGTAAAAGTGATAAAAGATATTATATAGCAATACCAAGATTAAATTCGAGTACCCTGGCTTTTATTCAATTAACTTAAGAATTTATTTTTTTAACGCCCGATTATATATATAATATATATAATATATATATATATATATATATATATATATATATATATATATATATATATATTATATATATATATATATATATATATATATATACCTGAGTTTGTGTGTTTATGCAATTTTATAAAGATTCTACTCTATAGTAAAATTAATAAAAAAAAAAATGTTAACTGTTTCTATAATTTGTCTGGTCCAAACCTTCCTTTATATATTCTACTTTAAATTCTCAAAGTCCTGGTCTTAAAGTCAATACTTAAAATGGAAGTATGGTCTACTTAAGACGTCTAGTTAGTTCAAGATGTTTCAAGTCTTTGCTATGATAACTTTAAATAAAGATTTCTATTTGATGACTTCAAACTTTATTATATTACTTAAAACTATATTTTTTAAAGAAAATAAATGTTTAAACATCTTTAAATATTATAAGCTACAACCCAAATTAAATAATAACCTATTAACAACACTCTTTGTATAGTTAAATATAAAACACACACTTTAATACATTTAGTAATCCCTAATTATTTCAAATTATCTATTGACATATATTACAGAATAGAAATAAAACTCAAAAATAAACAGTAGCCTACTTATGCATCGTTAACTTTCTCCACCCAATAACTCTTTGCCCTTTTAGACATAGCTTAGTATCTGATTTAAAACAAGAACATTAAAGGCACTTTAAAACTTTATTTTATCACATATTCTTTAAGGTTAACAACTATTAATGATTATACTGAATAAAGTTAGCTGGGATTCCGATAGCACTGGTCGTTAGAGAGTCAAGCCTCTCTAGGTCACCTGGGCTCTAGATCAAGGTACTCAGGTTCAAATCACAGCCACGCCACTTACTTTTCACAAAAAATAGCGAATCTACTGATGCTATCTTCTCCTCAAAATAATAATAGCTACTTATTTATTGTTGGTTTATCTGAAAGTCTAGGACCATGTTTTTCTCATATTTTAAGGATTTGATGTTTGTGTATCTAAAAGTCTAGGACTATGACTTTTAAAAGCGCCGTGGAGTACTTTTCAATAAATAACACCAACAACCACATGTCTCCACTAAACATTATCTATTAAAAATAAATTGACAGAGCCGGCTTTCGGCAAGTAGCCATCAACAGTGCCTAAAACAAGCGAAAATCATAAACTTAAAAATATACAAAATAAAAAGAAACAAGTCGTCAAGTCGTACAAAATAAAAAGAAACAAGTCGAAAAAATAAAACAAAAAATTAATTACCGGTGAGATGTAGAAGGGAGGATCTCGCCCAGTGAATGGTAGCGGACTGGTTGAGGGCGGGTAGAAGTGATCAGGGCTTGGATAATCACTGATCCCCCTCCGTCAGTCTTATCTTTAAGAAAAGCATCACCACTTTATTTGAGGGCTCTTCTAATTTCTAAATTCTGTAACAAATTAAGATTGGCGAATTAAGTTTCTATACTCATACAGCTCAAGAAGTCATGGAAAAGAGGAACACAAGGTTGGTTTCCTTAATTTTGAAAATAAAGGTGCCAAACTTAATTCGTTAGAGATTTAGTAATTAGAAGAGCCCTCAAAGAAGACGGTGATAATTGTCTTAATGATAGGACTGACGGTGGGGGATCAGTGATTATCCAAGCCCTGATTAATTCTACCTGCCCTCAACTAGTCCGCTACCAGTCACTGGACGAAATCCTCCCTTCTACATCTCACCGGTAACTTTTTGTTTTATTTTTATCGACTTGCTTCTTTTAATTTTGTTAATTTTTACTATTTATTTTTGTCTGTGGAATTTAGTTTTTATTCCGTAACCTTTTTATTTTGTATTCTTTTAAGTTTATTATTTTCGCTTGTTTTAGGCACTGTTGCCGAAAGCCGGCACTATTTGCCGAAAGCCGGCTCTGTCAATTTTTTTTTAATAGATAATGTTTAGTGGAGAGACGTGGTTGTTGGTGTTATTTATTCTAGGACTATGTTTTCTCTATATTTTTAAGGATTTAATATTGGTGTATCTGAAAGTCTAGGACCATGATTTCCCATATTTTAAGGATTTGATGTTGGTGTATCTAAAAGCCTAGGACTATGATTTCTCTATATTTTTAAATATTTCATGTTGGTGTATCTAAACGTCTAAGACCATGTTTTCTCTATGTTTTTAAGGATTTAATGTTGGTGTATCTGAAAGTCTAGGACCATGATTTCCCATATCTTTAAGGATATAATGTACGCGTATCTAGAAGCCTAGGACTATGATTTCTCTATATTTTAAGGACTTAATTTTAGTGAATCTCAAAGTCTAGGTCCATGTTTTTCTCATATGTTTAAGGATTTAATGCCTGTGCAACTGAATTTTTTCACCCCGGTCTGTAATATAACCTTAAAAGCATATTTTTTCTTTTGGTTTTTTAATTCTTAGGTCACCTGGTATAATAATATGAATTTTTAACCAAATGTTTTTATTTATTAAGAGTATTTTAAGGAAATTCATAGATGCCGGTCCATAAACAAATATGTTTTTAACATCCACATATCTTATTTTCAAGAAACTTTTCCTTCTGTTTTATAAAACAAAAAAGTAAAACTATTAAAAAAACACCCAGAAGACAAACTACAGAAATGAATGAATAAACCATTAAGGGACAGAAAACTAAAACAGTATCTTGTACTATAATGCTACAAAAAACAGAAATAGGAAAAAAGTGGAATGGTAAAAAGAAACGGTTAAGGTGTTTTTTTTAGAAATCTTAAATGTTTTATTTTTGTCTGCTTTGTCTTCAATTTTGTTTCGTCTGTTTTGGTTATTTATGTTTATAAATAAAATTCTATTAAATAATAATGTAATTTAAATTAATTTATGATATAAATATTATCATAGTAAAAATGTGTTATTATACATTAAGATTATTAAAATATTAAATTTAGTGTTTTGTATAAAACTTGACTTAAGCTAAGAAATGTTTTCATATAAAGCTAACATTAGGATCCTCTATGAAACAGTTTTTAACAAACTATTGTCTTTTTGAACCATCCTTAGAAAGGAAATGAAAAAGCACAAGAAAAGTGATATTAAACAAAAGCCACAAATGACGAAAAAGAAGAAAACTTCTCTGTGGAAAAAAAGAAAATTTCATTGTGACTCTAATAATAAATGCATTGTCTTAATTTTTTTTAAAAATGTTTCGCTTCTCCTTAAAGGATGACATTCTGCACGTGCTTTAAAATATGGAGCTCTTAATTTTGAACGAATTTCTAGAGAAAAAATGAGCTGATGAGATTTGGCTCACGAAAAAAAGAGGTGTTAATAATTTCTAAAAGAAGAGGCTCACATATTAAGAATATTTAATATTCAAAGTAAATAAACTTTTATCATTTGATACTACCGAGTTTTGCAAAACATGAATAGTTGACACAATATAATTGTGCGAGAGACACCAAGGAAATGTAACAAGCAAAATGCAATGCTACATCTGGGAACTGTTCCATCATTCGACATTCGTCATCATTGATGGCTCGACATAATGTCATGTCCCACTCTGTTTCGTTACGTCTAACTCATCAGGGCGCCGACAGAGCCTGAACTCACTCTGACCTTCAATTAATTCCGAAGAATATAATGGAACATTACCTTGGTGTCTCTCGCACAATTATATTGTGTCAACTATTCATGTTTTGCAAAACTCGGTAGTATCAAATGATATAGGTTTTGCTTGCCATGCATGATGGCGGTAAGAGAGCACCGCTCGTCTCTGGTAAGTACTTCACATTATATTCTTCGGAATTAATTGAAGGTCAGAGTGAGTTCAGGCTCTGTCGGCGCCCTGATGAGTTAGACGTAACGAAACAGAGTGGGACATGACATTATGTCGAGCCATCAATGTCGAATGATGGAACAGTTCCCAGATGTAGCATTGCATTTTGCTTGTTACATTTCCTTGGTGTCTCTCGCACAATTATATTGTGTGAAATAAACTTTATTTAACAAAATAACATCAAATCGTACAAGTTAATTGTCAATATAATAAAATATTAACAGCTCTAAAATATATTAAAAATAATTCTATTAAATTCTAAAACATTAAATGAGTTGCTTGGTGTTAATAGTTTTAATTTATTTTTTATAGTATATATTTATTAGAGGTTGTTTCATAAAACTCCTTTATACCGAAAATAACATTTCTGATGCATCAATATTAAATTTTTAAAAATAAGTCATAAACTTTCATCATTGGTCTCTATCCTCAGAAAATCAACTCTTGCGAATTTATATAACATTTATATTTTAGTAACCTAAATATGGTATTATTATTCAAAACGGTAGCACTAGAGGAGTTCATCGTATAATGATAAATAAAAGTCTCTCCACTTAATTACATGATTAAAAACACATTTTTAATAAATTATTTGAGTGGAGAGACTCTTTTATTTATCATTATACGATGAACTCCACTAGCGCTACCGTTTTGAATGATATGTTGGCTAGTCGAGCTAGTAACAGCGCAAAAGACCGAACAAGCACTGATGATGACCTTTTTGGAGTTGAAAGCCCGCTTTGTTTTTTAATAAAGTAATTAAGTGGAGAGACTCTTTTATTTATCATTATACGATGAACTCCTCTAGCTCTACTGTTTTGAATAATATGTTGGCTAGTCGAGCCAAGAACAGCGCAAAAGACCGAACAAGCACTAATGATGACCTTTTTAGGGTTGAAATCCGGCTTTGCTTCTTAATAAAGTATTTAAATAGAGAGACTATTTTATTTATCATTATTTAAATATGGTGATTTTGTCACCACTTTTGGTAAATTTAAAAGTAAAATTAATCCATGCTGTAGTTTTGCTTTTATATCATTATATTCTAGTAATTATTTTTATCAAGCTAATATTTTACTTTAGAGCTAGAGTCAAATATTGTAGCTAAAGCTAGAATTTTGCTTAAGCAATAAATAAATAAAAGTGAAAACACGTCTTTCTTTTTTGTCACTTAAAGAAAAGCGCAGTTAATAATTATTACTGGTATAACTGACTATTATTTACAGTAATTTAAAGCTCTTATTATTTTTTCTTTTAAAATTTTAAAGGTCATTTCCCCCTAATTGTTTCTGGTTTGTAACGAGGAATGATGATGTACTGCTTGGGTTATGAAGTATAAAAGAAAATTTTAAGGGAGATGTGGGCTTATGAGAAAGAAGCAAGCGTTTCAAAGCAAAATTCGCCCGGCTCGCGGACCTCCACGCCAGATGATGTTATAAACATCTTATAACAGCTTTGTATATATAACTATTAAATATTTTAAGTTAGTACCAAGATTTGAATTTGGGTACCTTGGCTTTATGTAAACGACCCCCACACGAAATTTATTCCCTACCGATCGTACTTTAGGTTTTCCTATTTACAACGGTTTCCGGTAACTTAGAGTGGTCGTATCAACTTCGGACATCGCCTCAAATAACATCCAAATCGACGCCATAAATCCATAGTTTTTAACCACCGTATTTTAGGTTTCCAATTATTTACCACGGATTTTTCGATTTTATAGCTAATGTCTTAAAAGAATTTAAAACTTTTTTACTGGCTTTTTTACTTTTAAAACTTTGCTGACGTCAGACAATCGGGTGACGTCACAAGAACTTAGTAAAAAGTGTTTGTTCTCCAAAAGGCTGATTTTTGTACTGTTTGATTGTTATACTAAGTTTGACCTCTGAAACGGATTCTGGACACACTCCTGCCATGCTAGCCATCTAATTAACTTTTTTTTAAAGGAATTTCCCATTATTATAAATATATTTCTAAGAAACAAAAGAAATCTTTTATTAAGAAATACAAACCATTGAAGAAAAATATTAGAAACCCCGTATTTCAGAAGCATAAAAGTTTTAAAATTTGTAACAGCTGGTCTGGCTTCTAAAACAATACCTAGCATAACACCATAACACTAGTAGGTTCAATAAAAATATTATAAAACATATCGATCTTAAAGCATACCTTTAAGTCGTATAATTTTAATCCTGTAGATTAAACAGCATTGAACACTCAAATTTAGTGTACCAAACACCAATTTTGGTAGGGGGTACGCCAAACCATTTTCTCACCATTTCAAATTCGCTACGCTCAATCTAAGAATATTTGAAGAAATGCCCAATTTACTTGCTTAGCTTGTCCTTATACAGTAAAGATCAGTTTTCATTATTCAAGCGGTCATCCATCTAAGTACTGACCTCGTTCGATGGTGCTAACAATTAGTGATCTGAAAAATACCGTAAATATGCTAGCCATATCGAAATACGAAAATAATTTACGAACAAATTGCGCATTTGTTTTTTCCTGACTTTAAGAGTTTCTTTGAAATCCAGAACAATACACTTGTAACAAATTTCAATTCTATATTGGATTTTTTTTTTTTTTTTTTACGGTTTAACCCGTAGGGTCATTTAGCGTTTTCCCCTCACTCAAATCTCTATTAACTACTTAACCCCTGAGTTTGTACACATCTAATCATCTAGGAAGCACCCCCTCCGTAGTACATGGTAGCACATATAACCAGTTCACAGTGTGTCTAGTTTATCCAGCTCAACCAGACTCTATCCAAACTCACTGCTCTGGCTAGTATCTGCGACTAGTTCACAGTGTGCCTAGTTCATCTAGACCAGCTAGAATCTGGCTAGGCTCACCGCTCTGGCTAGCGCCGACTACTAGTTCACTGTGTGCTTGTTTCATCTAGTCTTACTAGCTCCCCTGATCACATTAGTCTCACTTGACTAACTTTAATTAGACTCACTTGACCTCGTCCTTCCAGTCTCACCAATCTCATCAGTTCCACTAGCATCACCAGACTCTAGCTAGGCTCACCGCTCTGGCTAGTCCAGCGCCACCCGACAAAGAACTCTAGCACCCAGATGTCAGTGTGTACAAACTCATTCTATAGCCCTGACCTGAAAGTCAAAGCTCCGCAGTGCCATTAGAAGACGTCTGTCTTCAAGAACCGAGCACTTTGTTCCTAGTCACTTACGTTACTCGTGTCGCCGCCATCACTTTCACTGACTAAGTTTTCGGACATACAAAGGCTCAGTATATCTTTCCGACCTCCATCTCCCCCAGCCCGTAGAACATTAACTTTTCGTGAGCTGGAGACAACGGAAACGTGGATCCAGACTTGTCTCAGATGAAACTAGATCCAACCCCGCATTTGCGTATTAGTAGCCAAGGAAACCACGTAAAACCTTGGCTGGGTTGGCCGGCCTTGAATTCAAGACCTCCCGAGTGTACAGTACAAGGGATAACCTCATATTTAAGTCCTCCCCCGGCTGGATTTGAACCCTCGACCTCCAGGTCGAAAGGCGAGCGCATTACCACTGAGCTACCGGACTCGGTTATATTGGATTATTTTTCAATTTAAAAGAAAAAACTAATGCTCATTAAAGAATGAAACTTAGCTCATTTGTTACTCATAAACAGAACTGCATCTGTGCCGAATTTCAAATCAAGCAAACATTTCGAAATTTTTGCTAAATCATTATTGCCGGATAATGATGTCAAATATTTTTAAAATACCACAACTAGACCTAAAGATTGATTATTGTATCAAGTTTCAACTCTCTAACACACATACATGAGAGCTACGATGATATCAGACACTTATACACACTCACACAAGTTTCCACTTTAGCATTCACCGTCAAATCCTCTCAAAATCAACAGAAGGCAAAAGGTTTAAGAGAACAATAACAAGATTTTGCGGCTGCTTTAGAAGATGGAGAGATATAAAATAGTTTTTATTAAATATCTGTCAAGAAAATCCGTGCATCTGTCTTTATTAAAAGATTGTTTCATTTCTTCTCATGATATGTAGCCATCATATGAGATGAGAAAGAAAATTAAAGAAATTTCGAGGTTAATATCATAAAATGATTATTCTTTTGATCTATTTGAAACGAATTTAACAATATAATAGAGTAAGGTTTAACTTGAAAGAGAAATAAAAAACGTAAACAATAACTTATGTTGTGAAAAGAGGTGGACAAGACCAACAAGCATTGAGACTTAGTGTCCTTTTAACTTATTATAAGTTATAACTTAAAACTTATCAAATTATTGTTTTCTTCTCTCTCACATGACTATTCCGTACTCCCATGCAAACTATTGTCAACGCACTTTGATTTTTAATCAATTATCGCGTTAAAACGTAACTGTGTTTCTTATTTCTATTTTACACACAAAAATAATTTTCCGACTTGAAAGCAAGAAGAGTTTTTTTGGATAAACAATATTTATATTAATATTTTTTTATTTAAAATTGTATATCAAAGATATAAAGATAAAATAATTATATAAAAAGATATCAATAAAAAGATATCAAAACTCGCCAATTAGTACTCATTACGATTCTAAATTTAAAAACATTTCAAATAATAGCTAATAAAATTTAAATAAAATAATGTAATCACCATTATTATATCTAGTAAACTTTAGCTTTAAATTGAATTAATAAAAAAGCTTTATTTTTGCTATAAACATTACAACAAAACAGTACAAATGGAAAATAATTAAGCAAAATGCATAAGTGCCATAATGTATAACAGCCAAATTGATCGCTTTAGCAGTAAAATACAGTTAATTCATATCGAAGACATAACAAGATATTACTTCAAAACTTGAAATCTGGGAGAAATTTTTCAGAGGTCCAGAGATCCGTGTACTAATAAAATGTCCGTCGAAGAAGCAAAATCTCCTCTTTCTACACTCTGTGAAAGTACCTGATGTAAATGCAGGTATATATCTAAAGTACTTAGATATGTAAATGCACAACTTTGTTTAGACAAATTCTTTAAGACAACGACAGCTCTGAACACAAGAAAATAATAGGCATAATAAATCAAGGCAGCTACTAAAGACGATTGTGATTTTACTCTACTACAGGTATAAAATTTACAACAAATCTAAAGCCTAATAAATCACCTGGCTTAAACGGACCTACTAGTGAAATTATACCTATTTTCTTCCAGCATTATCCTCTATCATTTACAACCATTTATAAGTTGTCTTCACCTAGATATTTTCCTATCTTGTTGAAAAATTTCTAAAATTGTTTCTTGGCAAGACAGGTAAGAAAAGAAAAACTCAGATGATCCTTTTAAGCTTCGTCCTATAAGTCTGTTGTCGGTTGCAGTGTTTTGGAACGCGTTACTGCTGACAGAATTATATTTCTAGATCCTAGAATTAGAAGAAGGGATAATTTACAGCCCGAACGAGTTGGTTCCAACCAACAAAGCAGTATTATAGACGTTCTCAAAACAGGACTATATACGCTATAAAAGCAGTTAATACACGCTCTTAAAGTAGCTCTATAGACTCTTTCAACGCAGTACTATTGACGCTCCCAAAGCAGATG
This sequence comes from Microvelia longipes, assembly GCA_018340805.1. Taxonomy (NCBI): domain Eukaryota; kingdom Metazoa; phylum Arthropoda; class Insecta; order Hemiptera; family Veliidae; genus Microvelia; species Microvelia longipes. The sequence continues at coordinate 37,140,656 of JACMZG010001913.1, forward strand.
CTCTTAACGCAGTACTATAGACGGTACCTAGAAAAAATACCGAGATATCCCATACCCGCTTATCACAATATAAGTTTTTATACACTATATTTTTATACAATATGTTTATATACAAATAGAATTAAGTGAACACATGCAAGCGCAAAAAAGTAGCCTGTAAACAATAAAACAGGGGCAACACTGAGGCATCTAAGATAAATACATATGGTAAGTCCCTAAAAATACCATCTATGAAATGTCTGCGCAGCGTTCCTTAGCCCAAAACACATGCGTGTGAACTCAAAAAGGCCAAATGGCGTTATAACCGCAGTACATGTTCTTTGTCTACAGGTATTAGATAGTAAGCGCACGCCAAATCAATGGTAGAAAATATTTTCTGTCCATGTAGATTGTTGTTGAAGTCCATTAGATTGGGAACAGAATACCTATCAGGTTTGGTATTTGCATTTAGCGCCTAGTTAGTCTCCACATGGCCTAATGCGACCTCGTTTCTTAGCAACAATATGCAGAGGGCTAGACCACCCGCTATTAGAGTGCCGGCAGATACCATCAGCCATCATTAGCCAAAACTCTTCATTCGCAAAGTTATATTTATCAAGAGCTAGCTGTCTTGCTTGAGAAAAGATAGGTACCTCGGTGGTCTCAATATAATGCTTGACATTATGTATAGGCTCGTGTAGAAGAGCGGAAGGTCGAGTAACCCCTGATTGCTTTAGTAGTATGACAGCATCCGAAATGCTGGAGGGTACTGCCAAATAGAAGAAGGAATAATATTAGAAACTATACCCTTAGATGTTAAGCCCGTAATCTTGCCCACTAGTTATTGACTGCGTAGATCGACAATAATGTTGTTGTGAAACAACAGATCAGTACCGATAATTGGCTGCTTAACATCCGCCAGCATAAATTTCCAAGTCAAAGGTCGTAACATAATACGTGATCTATTAGCTGCAATATGGTGATATGGTGATTCTACGAGAGGGCGCAGACAGAGCCTAAACTGATGAGTTAGACGTAACGAAACAGAGTGGGTCATGACATTATGTTGAGCCATCAATGATGACGAACAGTTCCCAGATGTAGCATTGCATTTTGCTTGTTACATTTCCTAGGTGTCTCTCGCACAATTATATTGTGTCAACTATTCATGTTTTACAAAACTCGGTAGTATCAAATGATACAATACTTCTGCCCTGTACCTATAGTATAAAGTATAAATGAGGAAGAGTAAAATATTTGGATTTGTATTTCGAATTAATTGAGAATTACTAACTTTTAATTAATCAGACAATAGATAATTTCAATGAGGTACTAATACTATTTTTGAAAAGATATGTAGATGATCTTTCAAATCCTAAAAATGTTTCAACTAAACCCATAAGGAAAGAAAGTTAAATAGCATGTAATGTTGATATAAAGTTTGAATTGTTGTATGTTTGTTGAGAGTTGTGGTTTAGCATGTTTTATTCATACTGTTGAGGAGAAACCAAGAGAAACAAAGTTTGTAAAGAGTATAGCAAAACTCTTGATGTAGTACTAGAACTTTTTATACTTCTGAAAATTCTTGCGCGATGGTCCATTTCTTGCATTAAGGTTCCGGAATGCTTTATAACTTACTCAATTATTTAATACGTTTAATTGAGTATTTACTCAATTATCAAGTACTACTTGTGAGTAATGTTTACTTTTCTTCATTTATACAGACAATAAAAAGCGCGAGAGGTGTCTTAACAAATACTAATATGTTATAATGAGGTCTTAACTAATAGATAATATAACTCTTATTACCACTCCTTCACTATATCATATATTCATTATACAATAATATAAATTTACTTACTACAATTGAAACTATAACTGACATGTAAGTGTCAATGTCTAACGTAATATTAACTTATACTTATAGATATATTAACTTATTACTGGAGATACTAGCTACAAAAATGTATTCTAGAACGAAAGTAAATTAATAAATAAAAATTAACAATAACGAAATAATAATGAAAAAATGACAAGGGGATACACACGAAACAAAAATGTTACAAACTCAGATACATAAATATAAAATAAATCGATGAAATCCACTGAATTTAGAAATAAAAATTAAAGTACATTAATATTATAGTCCAAGAGCCGGATCTTAAAAAAAATGAGACTCATTTGTACTGCTCCTAACGAACTTTTTCTGAAAATATACCTTAAATTATGAAGGAAAAGTATACTCTGGCTTTTCAGAGTATGAGTTTCCCTTTATATGAAAGCGCTCGCTCGAAATATTATCGGAATCATTATTGGTAATTAATTGCCATTAGTTATATATAATTAAATAATTCATTTATTTGACGTCATTAACCTGCAATAATGACACTAAAATCAACAACTTATTGGATCAAGATTCGATAAGTTTAAGCGAGTTGAAAAAAAATCCATGAATAAATAACTAAAAACGGTATTATCAGCATTAGAGAACGATCTTATAATTATACAAAAGTAATATCATGCATAACATATACACAACACTGGTACAAAGCGTCTAAATGAAAATTATTTAATCGATAAACTGATTCAAGATAACATAGCGGACGTGAAGTGTCCATATGGAGGTATAGGGCCCGTATTCAAAGACGTCTTCCTAACATTTTCCTAACATTCTCCTTGTTTCTTAAGGAGAATGTTAGGAAAATGTAAGGAAAATGTTAGGAAGATATCTTTGAATACGGGCCTAGGACCACTAAGCGACCTTCAATGTTGACGCTGCAGAGCGGTCAAAAAGCCAAAGATTTCTTGTTTGGTCAAGTGGATAAGTTCTGTTCGATTTTAGACAGCTATCAAACAGTTACATTATAGGAGCCAATTCATTCTTTAAGAAGCGAAAGTGCCACCCAATAACGAAAAATTTAAAAGTGATGAAATAATGTTTGGTCATTATACCTTATTAGCATACTCTGTATGAATATAATACATAGCATTATTTTCTCAATTGATTTTATGCGCCTGTCATACTAAAAGAAGGTCTACCTGTCATAGATAAGTTTGAAGCGTAAACGGGAAACTTAACAACAATTTCCATCTTTTACTTACTTCTAATCTCTCATTGAGATTAGATCTGTGTAATTTTTTCCTGTGTTACTTTTTTTCGGCTGTATTTTTTCCATGTATTTTATCCTTGTACTTTTTTTTCCTGTAATTTTTTTCGTGGAATTTTTTCCGTGTGTTTTTCCCCATGTATTTATTTTTCTAGATTCTTTACAGACATATCTCATTATTTCGTCATAAAGTCAAGTAAGCCCATAAACTTGACGTAATATCTCTTAATATTTGTAATTTCATCTCTTATATTAAAAAGTTTTTATCTTCTAAGGCAGTGGTTTTCAACGTGGATGATATTGATCGCCCTCTTAAAGATTTTAAGATAGCCATGAAAGAGAGGGCGATTTAGGAATTTAGGACAAAATAAAAGTATAGTTTTATCAACTCTCTTGGTTTGTTATGTAGTACCCGTAACCAAATGTGAACCTTGCCTCATACCCATTTAATAATGGGAAGGGGGGCGATGAAACATTTAAAAATCTATAAGGGTGAATAGGTGAAAAGAGCGTGCAAAAGCGATAGTGAATAGGCGATAGGTGAAAAGAATTAGAGATCCACTTTCTAAGGAAATCGGTATATCTCTTAAACAATATCTTACAAGTCATAGTCGATATACACTTGTCTAAGAAGTATTGACATGAAATATAAATCAACATTAATGAATTTTTATAAAACCCGGATTCTTTCGTTAACCAATTTTTTCAAAAAAGAAAATTTTTGTGAAAAGATTAAAAATTCAGAAAATAAGAAGGATTTAGGATAAAATTTGTGTAAAAGGCGGAGAAAATTTCTATTTGAAATCGCCCTGTGATTTGATATTCGTGTCACGTCTGCTATATAAAGTCTGCCTAAGAAACCCTCTAGACACTATTTCTTTAACCCAAGGTAAGAAATATGATGAATTCTCAAGAAATAAATAATTTTAATATTATCATAGGATATAAAATATTTATAAAGAAGGGATGTTGAATATTATGTACAATGATACTCTAAATTCAGTACATTTTCTTATTGTTCTAGTGGCACAGGAAAGAAGGGGCTTCCGGATTTGGAGGGTAATAGAGTTTAAATTAAGTACAAATTTTCCAGGCGTGCATTTATTTATCTTGTGCAAAAGCATAATACTAATTATACTAATTGTGGAGGAAGCCCTTATAGCCCAAGAGCCGTACCTGAAAAATGTAACTCATTTTGTACTACTTCAAACCAAATTTTTCTGAAAATATACCTTTAATAATAAAGAAAAAGCATAGTCTGCCTATCCAGAGTGGAGCCCTTCATATAAATGCGTTCGCTCAAAGTATTACAAAAATCGCACAAATTTCAGATTTCTTGTATTAAGTGGTTCTCTGTAGGTCATGTGCAAAACACGAAGAGATCTTTGTTTAAAGCTGATAAAATTTCCTATAAAACGAGTCATTTTTCGTCAAAATCAGATAAACACAAATAAAGTTATGACATTTGTTAAATGGCTAAAAAATGCACAAAAAGCCAATATTTTTCCAAGGAAATTCGCTGACTTTGCATAAATTAACACAATTTTTTGGTTTTTTGAAAGATGCATAACTTTGGTTGTAGTCATCCGATTTTGATGATTAAACACTTGTTTTATAGAACATTTATAAATCACCTTTAAAAAAATGTTCTCTCTTCGTTTTGCACAACGACCCACAGGGAACCACTTATTTGAAAGAAAACTGAAGATTCGTGCGGAATTTATAAAATTTTGACCCATACGCAATCATATGAAGGGCCCCACTCTGGATAGGCAGACTATTTTTTTCCTTCATAGTTTAAGGCATATTTTAAAAAGAAATTGGTTTGAAGTAGTTCAAAATGAGTCACATTTTTTCAGTTCCAGGTCTTGGACTATTATTAGTAAAGTAAAAATTAAACTTGCTCTCTCAAAAGCAAAAATATAACAGTTACAGTTGATACAATTCCATACAGCATTTAGCTTTTTAAAGGACTGAAGCAGCTACTATCAGCTGTCAATGCTGTCATAATGTAAGGGCAAAGACAGGGATTTAATAAAATGCTACTAGTATCTGAATATGGTTTCAAACAACTGATTATTAAAGGGTACGAGAAGAAATCTCTCCACAGATCATTTCTCATCATAGCCAGCTTTCAATATTAATAGATTAAAAGCTAACAAAACCATTATCAGTGCCTAGCTAAAAAATTAAATCTAAAATTAAATAAATAAAATGATAATTTAAAGTATAAATAAAAAAGAACTACAAACAAAATGAACGAAAGAATGCAAAACAAAACAAAAAAATTAACAAATAAAATAAAATATTTAAATTTTATGGGAAAAAATTATTAGATAGCGCTAAAACTAATATAAATAATATCAAACCTTAGTAATTGAATAATTGAAAGTAGTGAAATGCTTAGTAAAATAATTATGCAACATATAAACATTTAAAATAAGGTCAACTGATACAGAAATAAAATTAAATAGAATAAAAAAATAAATAAATTTAATAAGACCGGTGAGACTTTTTTTATTTTTATTATTTTCTTTTTTTTGTTACATTGTTAATCAGACACTGGTAATAATTTGTTAGTATCGAAAGCTGAATTTGTCATCACATGAATAATTCTAGGGTCGGCACGGAAAAGTACATAAGTCATTATTATAACTATTAATTATTATTTTATCAAATAGATAAAATTTTGGATTAAGTCATAATGCATTTTAGTAGGGGCAAAAGGCCGATTCTGGGCCCGCCACCTCCTCACTCACCTTCCACTATAACACCTTATCCACCTATAACCTCCCCCTCACCATAACCTCCACTATAACCTTTCTTATAACCTCCCTTCAACCTATAACCTTCCACCTATAACCTACCTTATCCTCTTATAACCTTCCTTATAACCTCCCTTATCACCTTTCAACCTCCCTATAACCTATAACCTTCCATCTACAACCTACCTTATTCACTTAAACCTTCCTTATAACCTCCCTTATCTATTAACTCTGACTTCCCCCCCCCCCCTTAGTTACTTTCCTAATCATGTCCCTTATCAACGTATGACCCCGCATAACCTCGCTTATCTATTAGCTCTGACCACCCCTAACCGGCGCAATCCCTTTATGAGATATTACTATTTCTAACAGGTTGTGACGTGTAATTAATAGCTTAATAAAAATAAGGGTCCTGATAAGGACCATCCTCAATATGAGAACATGCGACTGTGTCTCTCTTAGTTTAAAGCCTTCCCACCACGTCAAGGTGGAGACACATCGGGAAGGTGTACAGTGCCCCATCCTCGCACTGTACTATGGCGATCATCCTCTTTAAAAATATCGCCTCTATATTTTTTTTTTTTTGTATTTTATATTTTTAATTTTTTTGTATTTTTATTTATTTATTTTTTTTTGTATTTTTATATATTTTTTAACGTATTTACACAAACACTTACATCTCTTTAGCGCCATATAGGTTTACGGGACGCTATGCCACGCCAGTGACCTTAAAAGATGGAATATTGCGGTTTACGGGTCCTATGCCACGCCAGGGACCGCTCTGTGGGTTACGGGTCCCTATGCCACGCCAGACCCTCTATGGGGGGACGCCACGCCAGGGACCCAATATGGCACGCTTCGCCATACTAGAGTTCCATCTCGTATTTGCGGCAGCTGTTGAGACGTGAGTGTAAGTGTAACATATGATTAAAACTCCTAGAATAAACTCGAAAAAATCCCCACAAATGAAACTCACGTGGCTACACATGAAACCGGTAGAAATTTATGGTCAAACCGAGTAAAGGTCCGTTTACAAGCTATTTATACAAACTCCATACGGCTATAGTATAGGCTCCAAACCTACTCGCTCTAAATGGCTCATAAGCTCCAACACAGCTCTAAATGGCTCCGATATAGCTCCAAATCTCACATAGGCTCAAAGCGGCTCTAAAATGGCTCATATGGCTCCAACATGCTCAACCCGGCTCTAAAATAGCTCCAACACACGGCTCTAAATGGCTCCGATATAGCTCAAAGGTCACATAGGCTCCAAACGGCTCTAAATGGCTCATATTGGCTCAACATACTCACCTGCTCACATAATGGCTCCACTCGGCCTAAATGGTTCATATGGCCAAATGCTCAATATGGCTCCAACGGCTTACTGGCTCAAAGGCTCGCGATAGCTCATATTGGCTCCGATATAGTTCCAATGGCTCATAATGGCTCCACACCGGCTCCAAATGGCTCACATAGCTCCAAAGCGGCTCTAATTGGCTCATATAGGCTCCAATGGCTCTAGATGCTCCGATGTAGGCTCCAAATGGCTCATATTGGCTCCAACACGGCTCTAAATGGCTCCGATATAGCTCCAAATGGCTCACATAGGCTCCAAAGCGGCTCTAATTGGCTCATATAGGCCCACACCGGCTGGCTCCAACATGGCCAACCCTGGCCATGATAGGCTCCAAATGCTCATAGGCTCCTACTCGCTCTAATGGCTCTGGCTCCTATGGCTCCAAATGGCTCATATAGGCTCTAATCGGCTCATATAGGCTCCAACACGACTCCAAAGTGGCTCTAATGGCTCCACAGCGGCTCAAATAGACTCCAACCCAACTCATATAAGCTTTCAACACCGGCTCTATTATATTTTTTTTTAATTTTTTTATTTAAACACATAGTAAATTGGAACCTCTTTAACCTAACAAGTACATATTTAAAACTAAATGAAACTTGTATATCGTCTGTAAAAAAAACTTTAAAAATGAATACTTTTAAATTAACTACATATTTATAAACTAAATAAACAACAAAAAATGAAATTCAAACATAAAAAAAACCTATTCTTTATACCCTATAGCCCTAGTACTTATACCGTCCGGCATAACGATTCTTTTATCGTCGAAGGGTGTTAAAGCTAATTTGTTAACTTCAATTGACCTAAGAATATGTCTTTGGATCGGATTTGCCTAACAGGGTCCTAAGGTCTTTTTTTTTTTCGCACTGTCTAAAAAGTCTTGACGCGTTATAACATTCTTAACTACAGCTGTCTGAACGCCTTTAATCTTCTTTATGATTCCGTCTTCTTTCCTCAATCATGTAGACTTAAGCTTTGTGCCAACGTAGAGTTAATCGGCTTCCCTTAGCTTCGTCTTAGATTTACCAACAACTTCTTATTTACAAGAGAGTACAAAGACGTGTTTTGTCCAGATCTGAAGTATCTAGTTCATCTTTAATTTTCTCCAACTCTGCGTATAATCTTGACATTTATCTCGTAAATATAGCTCGGTGTCCATGTACCTAAGCGAAGTCTTCTGGTCAAATAAGGGTTGCATTACATCGTAATGGAAGTAATACATTTTAATTTTTGACAAGTCAAGTATCGACATTCCAAGGTAAATCGGTTTATCAAACTTACAGATTTTTTTCTGTAAAGTTGATAAACCGATTTACCTTGGAATGTCGATACTTGACTTGTCAAAAATTTAAAATGTATTACTTCCATTACGATGGAATGCAACCCTTATTTGGACCAGAAAGACTCGCTTAGGGTACATGGACACCTGACAGCTATATTTTACGAAGATAAAAAGGTCAGTATTATACGCAGAGTTGGAGAAAATTAAAGATGAACTAGATACTTCAGATCTGGACAAAACACATCCTTTGTACTCTCTTGTAAATAGAAAGTTGTTGGATAAATTCAAAGACGAAGCTAAAGGGAAGCCGATAAAACTCTACGTTGGCATCAAGCTAAAGTCTACATGATTGAGAAAGAGACGAATCATAAAGAAGATTAAAGCGTTCAGACAGCTGTAGTTAAGAATGTTATAACGCGTCCAAGACTTTTTAGACAGTGCGAAAAAACAAAAAAGACCCTTAGGACCCCTGTTAGGCAAATCCGATCCAAGAACATATTTAGGTCAATTGAAGTTAACAAATTAGCTTTAACACCCTCGCGATAAAAGAATCGTTATGCCGGACGGTATAAGTACTAGGGCTATAGGTATAAAGAATAGGTTTATTTTATATGTTTGAAATTTTCATTTTTTGTTGTTTTATTTAGTTTATAAATATGTAGTTAATTTAAAAAGTATTCATTTTTAAAGTTATTTTTTACAGACGATATACAAGTTTCATTTAGTTTATAAATATGTACTTGTTAGGTTAAAGAGGTTCCAATTTAACTATTGTATTAAAATAAAAAAATTAAAAACAAAAAATATATAAGCCGTGTTGAAGCTTATATGAGTTGGGTTGGAGTCTATTTGACCGCTGTGGAGCCATTTAGAGCCATTTGGAGCAGTGTTGGAGCCTATATGACATTAAGAGCCATAATGAGCCTTGGACCAAGTACCAATATAGCCATTTAGAGCCGAAGTAGGAGCCTATATGAGCATTTGGAGCTATATGGCCAGGGTTGAGCCATGTTGGAGGCCATCTAGAGCCGGTGTGGAGCCTATATGAGCCAATTAGAGCCGCTTTGGAGCCTATTGAGCCATTTGGACTATATCGGACATTTAGAGCCGTGTTGGAGCCAATATGAGCCATTTGGAGCCTACATCGGAGCCATCTAGAGCCATTTGGAGCCTATATGAGCCAATTAGAGCCGCTTTGGAGCCTATGTAGCCATTTGGAGCCCGGTTGGAGCCAATAGGCCATTTGGAACTATATCGGAGCCAATATGAGCTATCGCAGAGCCTATATGAGCCATTTAGAGCCGCTTTGGAACCAATATGAGCCATTTGGAGCCTATAAACCATTAGAGCCGAGTAGAGCCTATATGAGCCAGGGTTGAGTCATGTTAGAGCCAATATGAGCCATTTAGAGCCGCTTTGGAGCCTATGTGAGCCATTTGGAGCTATATCGAGCCATTTTAGAGCCGTGTTGGAGCCTATAAGAGCCATACAGCCAGGGTTGAGGCCATGTTGGAGCCAATATGAGCCATTTAGAGCCGCTTTGGAGCCTATGTGAGCCATTGGAGCTATAGAGCCATTTAGAGCTGTGTTGAGCCTATATGACCATTTAAGCCGAGTAGGAGCCATTTGGAGCCTATACTATAGCCGTATGGAGTTGTATAAATAGCTTGTAAACGGACCTTTACTCGGTTTGACCATAAATTTTCTACCGGTTCATGTGTAGCCACGTGAGTTCATTTGTGGGGATTTATTTTCGAGTTTATTCTTAGAGTTTAATCATATGTTACACTTACACTCACGTCTCAACAGCTGCCGCAAATACGAGATGGAACTCTAGTATGGCGAAGCGTGCCATAATTGGGTCCCTGGCGTGGCATAGCGTCCCGTAAACCCATAGAGGGTCCCTGGCGTGGCATAGCGACCCGTAAACCCACAGAGCGGTCCCTGGCGTGGCATAGCGTCCCGTAAACCGCAATATTCCATCTTTTAAGGTCACTGGCGTGGCCATAGCGTCCGTAAACCTATATGGCGCTAAAGAGATGTAAGTGTTTGTGTAAATACGTTAAAAAAATATAAAAATACAAAAAAAATAAATAAATAAATAAAAAATACAAAAAAATTAAAATAAAAAAATAAAAAAAAAAAAATAGAGGCATATTTTTAAAGAGGATGATCGCCATAGTACAGTGCGAGATGGGCACTGTACACCTTCCCGATGTGTCTCCACCTTGACGTGGTGGGAAGGCTTTAAACTAAGAGAGACACAGTCGCATGTTCTCATATTGAGGATGTCCCTTATCAGGACCCTTATTTTTATTAAGCTATTAATTACACGTCACAACCTTTAAAAATAAGTAATATCTCATAAAGGGATTGCGCCGGTTAGGGGTGGTCAGAGCTAATAGATAAGCGAGGTTATGCGGGGTCATACGTTGATAAGGGACATGATTAGGAAAGTAACTAAAGGGGGGGGGAAGTCAGAGTTAATAGATAAGGGAGGTTATAAGGAAGGTTATAAGTGAATAAGGTAGTTGTAGATGGAAGGTTGATAGGTTGATAAGGGAGGTTATAAGAAAGGTGATAAGGGGTTATAAGGAAGGTTATAAGAGGAAGGTAGGTTATAGTGGAAGGTATAGGTTATAAGGGAGGTTATAAAAAGGTATAGGGGAAGGTTATCAGTGAGGGTTAGGTGATAAGGGTTATAGGTGGAAGGTTATGAGTGAGAGTGCGGGCCCAGAATCGGCCTTTTGCCCCTACTCATTTTTACTCATTTCTTATTCAACGATTTTGACTAAGTGGTTTTTAGTTTTAAGTAAGGTCTGAGAAATACTTTAATCGTATAAATAAATTTTGAAATATTTGATTTATGTTCTTTTTCCCGCTGACCTTAGACTTATCAGAGGGGAGACTGATTCTTTAAACCTTTATTATTATTTGACTTCACAGCTCTCTTTAGTGTAAACGCTCATTACTCTTTACTGACCCCAAAACTAATTTTACATTTAATTTAAGATGAAACCAATTTTTAGAAGGGACCGACCAAGAAGTTATAAATGCAAACATTAGAATTACTAATGTTACTAATTACATTGGAATTACATTAGAGTTTGCTAATGTCACACCACTAACTGCTATAAAGAATATAAAAATGATGACAAAAGGACCAGGAATTTATTATTTTGGATAAGACAACTATCTTTTTATAGAATACATACGTACAGTTTAATGGTATTAAAGAACAAGATGGTTTGATAGGTATATTAATGTTTTATTACTGCTGAAATATATCAAAAGAATAAATAAAAATTAGGTTAGTAAAAAAAGGCTTGCTTCGCTCACTGAGTTGATAGAACCATTATTTATTAAAAGATAAGAAACTCAGTTCGCTTGCTATATACCTAAGTGAATTAAAATATTTATTTTATGCCGAAAAAATGTTAAAAACTTCGGAATATATAATTTTCGAAATTTTCCTGAAACTTGTGTATTTCACATTTTCTTCTCTACTCAGTTTCAGGTTTCCAACGATATATTACTCGACCTATTTCTTTAAATTCATTTGTAACCAGATGATCCATTTTGAAAATCAGAAGTTATTTTTGATTTTTTAAATGTATCCCACTTCACTCTTCAGTGATATTTCATTTTACAAGAGATTTCAAACGATTGTCGACTTAATTTTTCTCACAAAATTAACTTTTAAGTGGTCCGCCGTACTAAAAACAAGTTTAGAATTTTATTCAAAAACTATAAAACTCTGACACTTAATTAATACTTCACGCACACTAAATTTGATCAAAATCGGCCAATTTCCATGTCAGTTATCGCGAGACGTACAAACAGTCAAATAACGTGTCATTTAGCCGTCTAATGAAGAACTCTGTGAAGTTCTTTCAATTACAATAGTTAGACTATGGTGGATATGCCCGGATGATATGATCCTCTCCCTGCCAAGACGTCTCATAAATCAAGTGCGGGGGGTTATTTCAATTTCAAGGATTTGAAAGTCTATTCACAACTAAGTTTGTTAAGCCCCTGGGGGTTATTATCACCTACCAGAATAGCGATAAGGTTTATATCGACAGGTCATTACACCAATCTTAAAAACATTTTAGGGTCCTTTAGACCCTAGAAAAGGAAAGTTGTACGCATCAAAAAGGATACAACGAAGCGGAAAATTCTAGCTTTTCATCAACCATAACCGCAATACTATGAACAATAGGTCAGATATTTCCAGAATCAGTAGACCCTGTAAGCATCTATTTCACTCCGATTAATGTTTAATTTAATGACATTATGTCGAGCCATCAATGATGACAAATGTCGAATGATGGAACAGTTCCCAGATGTAACATTGCATTTTGCTTGTTACATTTCCTAGGTGTCTCTCGCACAATTAGATTGTGTCAACTATTCATGTTTTGCAAAACTCGGTAGTATCAAATGATATATGTTTACTTTAATAGTTTGCACAATTTCTCCAAGATTTTTGTATTTTCTCTCTTAATATACTCTGGGAGAGAAAAGAAATACAGTACTTTCCACAAAAAGAAGTATAAAGTAGTAAATTTAAAATCAATACGTAGTCAAGAAAAAAATATTGATATTTTAAGTTCAAATTTATCACTGAATATTTTTTTGCAGATTTGAGAAAAGTGGCTAATATTTCAACTCCTAAGTTTTGTATTGACTAAAAAAAGCTTTCCGATTTATTTTAGTTAATTTATCACGTTTAATTTATTTTTGTGCAGTAGTTGTATTGTATTTCAATTAGATAGTTTCAAGATAAATGCCATCATAAAAAAATGAAAAAAAAGAGAATTTTCTTTTTATTCTTTAAACTAAATTTCCTTAAACAATAGATAATATTTATAGAAATAAAGGGAAAACACTTTTTGTTTATTAATTTTCATGCTGTAACTATGTTTCTGCGCGCAACAAAACAAAGCTATGGAAAAAACAGAAATTGCTTATTCGTTATGTTAGTTTATTTGAAATAAAAGCGTAATCAAGGAAGCCCAACCTAATATATATATATATATATATATATATATATATATATATATATATATATATATATATATATAATATTTATTTATTATTATTTTTAAATATACACAAACACACCTAGCTACCAATAATACTATCATCATAATAAGCTACCAATCAGTACTTGAAAACAGAGAAGTTAAAGTGTATGGAAACTGCTCCTTAAATTAAATGCAGACGATGATCAAAGTTGGGCTCTGACCTACGGACTTTTGACCAGGAATGGAATTCTAGAGAATACTTTCAGCAAGGTTGTAAATAATCGTTGCTATCAAGTGACGCTACATCACTCAACTCGTTGGAATCCATTCTTCTGAAGATCTGCAACGTTTAACTCTTCCCAGATCCCTGAAGACAAGATCAACTAGTGTAGAAATAACCAGACGAATGTTTACATACTACTTGCACCTATCTTTCTTTCTATCTTTAATTTTTTTTCTAGGTGGCCGTTTTATATAGAATTTCAAACATGGCTAATTTTTCACTATACTATGCCACAAATAACGATTTAAAACATTTATACATGTTTTATCCTAAAAACTATAACACAGTTTTTACTGTTATACCCGGTTCCCTAGACTTCTTCAAACACACCTAACCCTCCCCCACCAGTACCCCTAACCACACCCACACCAACTCCTTCCTCTGCTCCATCCTCCTACTTGCTACCCCAAACACTCAGTCTGTAAACAGCTCTGATGATGACGTAAAGTCGAAACCGGTCAGTTATAATTTTTTTATACTATCATGGTTGACAATATATTAATTGTTTTTAATTCTAGTGTGTTTTTTTATTGAACATCATGGTGAGTCTATACCACAAAATCTCCGTCGAAACAAGTAATGATTAAATAACGATATACCTCTTATCATTTATTTTCTTATCACCTATATAGATTGGGAAGCATTGTAACTGCAACACTCATTAAACGTCTACGTTTCAGAAGACAAGGATCCTCTAAAATCGAAAAAAAAATAATTTGTATCTTTTTTATTTTAGATATTAGTTGTTTTAAGCTTAAAGTAAAAAATATACTTTTTCTGTTTTCCTTTTTACTTTTCTTCATTTAAACTATAGATATATAGGAAAAATATTGTTTTCAAAATCCAAATTTGTGATTTCAACTAAATTATCAATTTCAAGGCTTCCTGAGTGGTTTTTACCAAATTATCTGTCTATATGTTTGTGTTTGTATGTCTATATCATCGTACGCCCCAGTGTGTTTATGGTAAAGAGTTAGAACTTCGACGCACAAGATACACAAGTGAATAAATAGGACGCGCAAAGATCAGTATTTTATAATTAATAAATAATCATTAATATAGGCGCTTAACTTTTCATTGGACAGATTGTTTTTTTTTAATACTTCAGCATTCAGTAAACATTTTTAAATCGGCTATTCGGAAATGTATGGAATTTTCCGAACGTTTCACAGCTCTAAATAAGACTCATAAAAGAGTGAGCGAGAGAACCCTAAAACTTTCGAAAATGGCTCTTTGTAAGTCGACTCATTTTTCTAGCACTTTTATGGCGAACCATAATTTTGTTGGTAAATATTACCTAAATATGCATGCACTCGATTTCGTCACCAGTGGACTGGGATACGCAACCCCGGGCTAGTTTGTCCTGGGCTAGTTTGTTTAGCTAAATAGTATTTGTTAGCAAATACTATAGTTAGTTTGTAGCAAATACTTGTAGTTTGTTGTGTTATTTAGCTATACAAACAACTATATTCAGATAACTGGAAAGTTATGACTGGCGAGGAGGTAATTACTGAAGAGATCCCTGTATTATCAACTGCTATATCTAGAGTCAACAGCAACACTAGCACTACTAATATTATTAAGACTTCCTTCCCTTTTAGATACCATTGGACGGATAAAAACAACATTAAAGAGGCCCATGAGCTCACGTGTTTTACTGATGGCTAATAAAAAGGAACTGAAGGTCAAGCAGGTTTTAGAATATTTATACCAAGATATCCTTTAGAATTCAGCTACTTTTTAGGTCTTCAGGCTACTGTGATTCAGGAAGAAATGCAGAAGAATGCTGTTCTTATGGCATGTGCCTTCAATGCTGTTTGCAGAAGACCTGAGACTACATTATATTTTGCATCTACAGTCAAGCTGCAATAAGGGCTCTTACTTCACCACCAGGTAGTTCATCTACTCTTGTTCAGGAATGAAAGAGGAATCTATTACTCTTGACTCAATCTAAAGAGATGCTTCTTAAGTGGATTCCAGGACACATCGGTGTGGCAGGCAACAAGGGGGCTGATACAACTTGACTTGGAGATGATGGACCATTTGTTGGACCTGAACCAGTGTTCCTTCTTTCATTAGATTGTGTTAAGACTCTTTTAGATATCTGGCTTATGCAATGTTTCTCCCTTAGTTGGGCCACTGGCCTAGGCTGTAGACAGGCAAAGATGTTCATAAGGGGTCCAAGTGAAAAGAATATGCAATACATAATGTCGCTTGAAATACCTCGTCTAAGAAATATAGGTAGCATACTGATTAATCTAGTCAGCTAAATTACCTTTTATATAAACTTGGCATAGCCCCTAGTACTAGTTGTCAGAGATGTCGGGCTGATGAGGAATCTGCCTTTCACATGCGTGCAGAGTGTGAGGCGTTTATATCACAACGCTACGTTATCTTTGGCACTGGTGTTCTATTTGAAAAATAATTAATGGCTGGAAAGATTTTCTTCATTTCCTTAGTAAATCAAAGAGACTGGAGGTAGATGTGGTGGAGTAGGTTGGAGGGATCGTGGTTGGCAACAAGGGCCTAACAAAGAGACCTATTTGCCTGGCTTTGCCTCCCCACTCTATAACTACTACTACTAGTAGTAGTATTTGCATTAACAAGATTTCGCCAACAATTAATTAATTAATTAATTAATTAATAAAAAAAAGTGATAATTTGATTAAGAGTATGGGATGCAACCCACCTGAGGTCTTCAAGTAGAGTAAATATACTCATGGGCCGAAATATAATACAAAAATCGACCTTTTTATTTAACAAGGTTATATTTTTTCTTAATTCCTAAAAAATGAATATCACTATATTCCGCTGTCACTAAGAATATTTTAAATACATTATATGTATTTTTTCGAAACTAAAATAAGCGAATATTTAAATGCCAAAAAAATACAAAATGAACTATA
>JACMZG010001913.1:37159867-37171888 GCA_018340805.1 Microvelia longipes
CATCTAGCCCAACCAGACTCTATCCAAACTAACTGCTCTGGCTAGTGCCTGCGACTTGTTCACTGTGTGCTTGGTTCATTTAGTCTTACTAGTTCCTCTGATCACATTAGTCTCACTTGACCCTGTACTTCAACCAGTCTCACCAATCTCATCAGTTCCACTAGCATCACCAGACTCTAGCTAAGCTCACCGCTCTGGCTAGTCCAGTGCCACCCAACAGAGAACTGTAGCACCCAGATGTCAGCGTGCACAAACTCATTCTTTAACCCTGACCTGAAAGTCAAATCCTCCGCAGTGCTATTAGGAGACGTTCCGTTTACAAGAACCGGACCACTTCGGTTCTACCACCAGAGCTACGGATCCCGGTATTAATATTTCTCGCAATAGAATTTATTAAATAATTTAAAATTCAATAAAAACGTATTTTAAGTCCCTGCTTAAGTCTGTGTCTTTTTAGAGATTCTCCAAAAAAATTGTAAAAATTTAAAATGTAAATCATTTATGAGTGTTTCTTTCTTTTTAGGAGAAATATAATAATTTATTTATGTATGAATCTTTCTATCTTGACACTAAAGAAGCTTGAAAAAATTCCCCTTTGTGTTTCATTATGATTCGTCCTGGAGAAGGTTAATTATTAAAATTTTTTGACATTTAATTCCTGCATTTTTGTTCTAACAATAACGAAGCAATAATGCCCCTTGGAGCTTCCTAAAGGCACAACAGGGGGTTTTCTCTCACCGTCTCTTTTTTTCATTTCCCAAACTCGTAGATATGCAACCATATTTTATAAAATATTAATTTAAACAGTGACATCAACATGGACACTGTCAGCCCAAAGTCAAGTTCATACAAATGGTATAGAGGCCCCGATAAAATTTCCACTTATTCTAACAAAAAGCTTTGAAAGTGAAATTCAATAATTCTTATGTACATTACCCATACCACCGGAAAAACTAATAATTTGATAAATTGTTATTAATACGCGTTTTTGGAATCTAACATAATACTTTTTTAGAACTAATTAAAAAAGTTCAAATAGTATTAGAAACTTTAAAGATAAATGCAATTATAATCCTTATCATAAAAATTATTAACTAAATTTACCCAAAACTTCAATTGACTTTCACACGTATTTTCTTTACATATTTTCTTTTTTTAAAAATTGCTTAAAGGTGTCACGCATACTGTTTTAATAACACCATTTGACCTAAACGTATGAAAAAAAGTACTTAAAGATAACAATAGAGAATTAAACTGAGTTGAACACACTAAAAAGGTAAAAATGCACAAATGAATGAAACACAAATTATTAAAGGTTCTTCAAGGAAAACCAAAAGCTATTGAAAAACATTACCTTTAGACGATGCGGTGATTTATATATATTCAACAACAACACCATAGACTACATATATATATATATATATATATATATAATATATATATATAATAGATATATATATATATATTAATTATATTTATAATATAACAGGCGCAGATTAATTGGAAAAGCCATTTTATTTAAACTTTTAAAAAGTCGTTTCTAAGAAAAAGTACTCCGCAAAAACCAAAACAGATTATAAAAAAGTCAATTGGTAAAGTTTCTAAGTTATGGTTTAGTAAGAAGAGGGCATATAAGAAATAAAAAGTCTTGTAAAACTTTTTTCTTAAAAACATTTTCAGAAGGTCTATAAATGCTTTAACAAAAAAAAGAAAACTTGAAAAACACAACTTTTTAATTTCAGTTTTCAAAACAAATAAAATCCTAAGGTTTAGAGTTTTGTTTTTTCTTTATTAGATTTTCCTGATGTCATAACATAATTTAAAACGAAAACGTTTGAATCCTTCTCTAAAGATGGCAAAGACCCTGAGATGTCCGTTGAAAAAATTATGTTCATGGAGTTCCGCAAGCCGGCGATTTTCTTAACATGGCGTGCTTTCTTGCTGAAGCAATCCAGGTCTTTCCTTAAGATTCCCGGTTTATGCCTTATTACATGAACAAGAATTTTTAACTTAATTACACAATATAATTCCGGAATCTTTCAGGTAATCAATGCATACGCGCATTACCTGAAAGATCCGACATAAAGTTTTGTCACAGGCCAGACAATAGTATGGTCATCTTTCTAACGTCAAATCTGCACAGTTATTGTACGCAATAATAAAACACACACACAGTTAACATTAATCATTATATTGAATTGAACACGAACGTATTAATTCGGACCGGCCAGCTGATGTTCAAGAGACGAGAGAGAGCGAGAGCACCCGGGAAGCCTACGCCCCTTGTTAGCGTCTACAGGGTTGCCAACATCAATCCCCCAGTGTTGCCTCTAACACAACAAGCATTTTAAACGCCGTGATAACAAGTTATGAAAGTTAATAAAAAATATTTACATTTATTTATGAACACAAGTTTTTTTGAGCTTTCGAGGACATTATATAAAATTATTATTTTTCTAGGCTTTAATTAACTCTAAGCTGTAACACGCTGGATATTTGGTGTCTAACAATTTTGAGGTCTAGTGTTGTAAACCTTAAAGTAATAATTTTGAAGATTAAGCGTTTTTTGAAAATGTTTTGTGGGTCAATTTTTGGGGTTAATGACGTCAAACACATATTTCAGAAACAATAGGGTTAGGGACATTGCACAAGGTTGATTTTTGTACCAAGTTTAATTTCGATCTAATTAAGGCGTTTGAAACTTAATAAACTTTCGGGTTTCCAATAGTAGAAACGTTTAGGATGCAAAAATCTCGTACATTTTTATATATATATATATATATATATATATAATATTAATAATTATATAAATAATATATTTCCTGATCAGGTGACGCTTTTTAAAAAAATCTACACTCCCCCACTGACCTTCTCCATGGTCCTAACATAAGCCATTTTTTCATTGAAAATTGCTAAAAAACGAGAAGTAAACAACACCAAACGTGGAGAAGTCTGAGATAAGACTAGGTGTAATTTCTATTCATACTTACCCAAAATTAGAGTCCATCGATTGTGGTTCCGACTACCGATTATTCTTATTGTTAAACGTCCAGGGAATGTTTTAAATCGTGTTAAAAAACGTTCTGGAAAAGCGAACGATCTAAAAATTTAGCGATTAAATACCATTTAATGGTCCTTATAAAATAAATACGGTATAATTTTTTTTAAAAGACGTAATAATAAGCCTTTCCATATATAATTTAAGTGAAAAAAAATTATTCAGAGTTTGTAATAATATAAATATTTAATAAAGAATCCTATGGTATCACGTAAAATTAGAATAAAAGAAAACAGAATTTGGATTAAATTTAATAGTTCTCTTTAGGTAAGTTCTTGGTAAAAAAGCTATTATTTTGATAAAAAAAGGGCTAAAGAAACCAGATGTTTATTGTGTTCCACGAAAACACGAATTATTTTCTTTAATGTAAGCGCTAAAACATAGTATGCTTCCGAGCATATTTATTCTGGAGCCTAACAAAAACCAATAATTTTTGATCTTTAAGAGAAAAATTCACAATTTGTTGGATTTTAGTTTAGTATCTCAGATTGAGTTAGAAACAGAAACAAGTACTACAAATAAATATTTAGTAAAGCGCTAATGTCACTTAGTAAGGTAGGAAATTTAAACCCGAGCATTGAATCGTTTCAAAATTTTTCCGCATCATGAAAAAATTAAAGCGCGTAATGAAAATTATGGTTTTACATTTGAACTTGTGTTGAATATTTTACTACTGCAAGAATGAAAACAACCCCAGGCAAGACTAACTCCTAAAAGCAGAATTAAATCGTTATTTTTTACACCTAATTTTAACCGGCATTTGGTAGAAAAACTCACTTTTATATAAACTCATTTTAAAGCGTTTTAAATAGTCAGACCAAATATTCATAGATTTCCAAGCCAAACCCAGATTTAAAATGCTTAATGAACATTATTTTGAAAAGGAAGAGCAATAATTTCTTTATACGAATACAGACTTAAGTGTAAACATACCAAAAAACAAAAGTATGTCATATAAAACACTACTATATACATACATATATATATATATATATATTATATATATATATATATTAAATATATATTATATATATATATATATATATATATATATATCCTTTCCGCTTTTCTTTTCAATTTCCAAGAAAAAAAATAAGGGTGTCCGTTCTCGGTACCTTCGTCAATATCTAACAAAACCCCCGTTGGCATTCGGTGCTAGTTTAGTTCACGGAGTTAATTGGGAGCCCAGACCAGACTTACGGTTCTTTCTCGGCGAAGACGAGGCCCAATTGCACACAATCGAACCTCATCCTCTCTGTACGGACAGGTAAAACAATCTCGCTAAGATTCCAGACACGACGAGGCTGAAATCCCAGGACGAATCCTAGGTTTATCCTTCTAGCAAGACCGGTCTGATCTCCAGAGCCTTTTTTGTCCTCTAGGCTACTCTAGGACTAGGACAGGTAAAGTCCGCGGGCCTCCCTAGTGCTCGGTGTAAAAAAATGTTGGCGCGGTTGGGTCCGCAATGTTAGCGAAATTTTCTTTGGGAATGCGTAATTTCCGTCTTAGCAATAGAATTTTTTGATTAAGGTTCGGTTATGCTTTGGCAAAACTCAAATTACAAGCACACCGTCTAATTTTTTTCCTGCATTTTCAAAGAAATGCCAAAATTATCCCTGTTGGTTAAACATATTTTATTCCTACACATATTACTCTAAGACCACTCTTTCCTTCTCGTTTTAGAGATTTTTAATTATTTTATGTACCATTTGATTAACATTGTAGAGATATGCTAAAATGCCAAAAATTATCATTTTTTTCAACAACAACAAAATAGTTTAAAATTTTGACTATTGAATGTATCATGAAGTTTGGTTAATCTTAAGGACAATCATCGAGAGAAGTTTTTCCGTTCTTGGCTAAACTTTTTGCTCATATCTAAATTCCTCTTATGCCCTACTATAAAAATTACTTAAAATCCAATTTTTTCAAAAAAACATTTTTCATGCAAATTTTACATAGTTAATAGTCGACCTTTAGGAAATTTATTCAGCTTTCTAACAAGACCAATTTTCAATCTTAACAATATTATTAGTGATTTGTCACATCTAGTGTCTTTAAATAAATTAAAATTCATCTTTATAGTTTTGAACAGTTTTAAACGGTTAATTAACAATTTTATAATGTAAAAGGTCAAATTTTTTAAAAAAATATTAAATTTGACCCTATGGGAAAACGATTGGAAGATATGGGGTTATATATAATTATATATATATATATATATATATATTATATATATATATATATATATATTTGGTACCGGTACTTACGACTCCCTGTTTTCCTTAATCTAAACAAATCCAGTTATCCTAGTAACTAACATTGCCTCCCACCTCTTACACCAAGGTCTCAAAGCTTTCCTCAATCTTGACTTCCCTTCATCTTTTGTCTTCTATCTATCTCACTCATTAAGTGAGATAGCATAATGACAAGAAACAATACAATAGAAGATATCTATCTATGTCTTCTAGTTTTGGCACTACATCTATCTCTATATTGGTTTTTTATATTTCTATTTAAAAAGCACAACAAAATGGCCTTTGACCGCATGGTGAACCTCTAACCAATTATAATTGGTAACCGATGGGGTTACATATATATTATATATATATATATTAATATATATATTAATATATATATATATATATATATATATATTTGCTTGGTGCTTCGTACCAAGCACATGCTTGGTACGAACTGCGCATGCTATCGATCCTTATAACAGCGCAAAGGTCCTAAAATTTAAGAGGCAAAATAAATAACCTTAAGGGGAGGTAAGTTTGCTTCTATTTCTCTAACTCTTAAACTTCCATGGGGTCAGAATGTTCCTTAATGCGTCATCCCCTTTATTCACATCCTTGGACTATACCGAGTCCCTGCTGCAATAAACGGCCAGTCGTCATTGATAAAAACGTCAGATTATAACCTCTCGAATGCGTTTGGTTGTTTACATTGAATTGAAATCACCTTATAACATCTACATTCTTGGAAATCTATTTATGTATAAGTGTCATGTCCAGTTTGGAATTTCCCGTATATAATAAGTTAATGTTGCATCATGTACCACCTTTCTTGCTAAAAAGTTTAGCAGCTCAATCCAAGAAATGTCTAAGCCAATCCAGCTTTGAATCAATAGATATGGGCGAAGGACACCGAGTACCCCTCAGGTTGAAATCGTTTTTTCAACTGCAGCATGATGAAAAGGGATCGCTGCTTTGCTCAAATAATGCAAGAACAATTCCCCTCAGGCCCAACCTACAACATCAGACAGAGTTGGCGCTTCTTAAGTTGTTTTTCATCGTCCAATAAGTAAGTTGAGTGAAACAATGAATGCTGTTCCCGCTAAGTGGAATTAGGAAAACTTAACAAGAAATATCTCCTGTTCTTAAATATTAAAACCTACGACACGTACTTATTTTTTATTCTGCAAACGATTTAAGCCTGTTTTCAATAATCGTAGTTGCTTAAATAAAGGGCGAAATTTAAAATTAAAAGATTGAAATTCTACTCTTAAATTGTGGTCTTATATAAATAACACCTACAAGTGTAATCAGGGCTAAAAATGTAATAAACTTTAAGTTAAAAAAAGAAAATGCCTCGGTTTTATTAATTTCAAATAGAACATGAGAATATTTCAATTTAAGTCATTTTAATCCACTCTTAGTGGAACAAAATCCTTAAGGATAGCAAAATTTTATTTCGAATTTCTCCGTAAAAATATAAAATTTTACCCAGATAATTTTTACGTAATGTTATTTGAATTAATAATCAATAACCTTTAGAGCTTTTGGACTGGTTATAATTGTAATATCATTAAATTAATGAAGAATTCGGTCCTTTTTTTAAAATTAATGAAAATAAATTAACAAAAGAACTTCCGCCTGGGATCCTTAAGCTTCTTTCGTTCTTAAAAACACAAAATGAGAAAGTTTAAAATTAATAAAAATTATTTGAATGTTTCTTTTATATACGTGTTAACTAATAAATAAAATTTTATATCAATTGATACAACTAACCGAGTTTTTTGCAAAACATGAAGGGTTGACAATTTCATATATAATATTTTTTTTATTAATTATTTCCTTTTTAATAATATTATTTACAATTTTAACAATAAATTAAATTATTTGTTATAACAAAGTTTGAATTTTAGTAAACTAAAAATTAAATTAATTTATATAATTAGTCACCTGGAATCACACTCCCACTAATAAACTAAGTCTTTGTGGCGGTGGGGAAGGGTATGGACCGTTAAGAGAACCGTGAAATATTGTGTCAAATAAATTTAAATTGCTTACAAAATAGTTAAATTAATATTTTAAGAAATATATATTATTATAAATACTGCTAAGCATATTTATTTACTATTGAAATAAAATCTTTAATTCCCCTTCCTTTTTTTGTAATTTATTTTAAATTTTTACTAGGTAGGACACGGCAACTGACAAAAAAAACATTCAAAATTTATTAATTTTCACCAAACCATTTCAATTTGTCATTTTTAAGAACTGAAGATCCCTGGGTGAAAGCTCTTCCTCATTAATTTTCAAATTTATTAATGTATATTTTTTTTCCATAAATTCATTTGACCCCTTCTGGTTGTTTTTTTAATATTAAATAAAGAATAATAAAAAATTAAGAAAAATTATAATAATAATTTAAATGTCAGAAAGACAAATTGAACAACGCGTTCAAGTTGTTCTGCACGCGATTTTAGTGAAAACAAGAACTAGAGCAGGGTAAAATAAATATTCCCTCTTTAAATAACTCCTTGAGTTGAAAATTCTACATACGCGGTTGTTAATGCTCGCGCTGTAAATGCTATTTCCCTCCTTAGGGAGAGTAAATAGCAGCTCATCGCATAATGAGACAAAAGTCTGATTGATTAGTTAAAGTGGCGGAATGAAGGTGGGATGGTGCGATATTATTTTGTTGGTTTAAAACCAGCCCCGTGACTCCGCCCACTTCAGAGCCCCCGCAGACTGCCCTATCTTTATATTTGTACGTCTGCTATATTAATTATTTCATAATTTCATTTAACACTATTATCATTAAATAGTATAGAACTTGTTTCTAAATCACAACTCCATAGGATGATATTCTCATTTTTTTTTTCAAAAAAAATATCCTATCGTATTAGCTGACAAGTCGCAGATAAAAATTAATATGCAGGGATGGAAAATTACAGCTATCCTACATCTCCTTAGGCAAGCCTCAGACGCTAACTATTTTATCTCTCTTAGCTTATCGGCCTCAAGAGCTCATGAAATTTCCTCCTTCAGCATTGCCTTAAGAGGAACTAAAACTTGAGCTCTAAAACTGTTTTCTATCATTTGTTGCAAAACTTGTCTAGGGTTAAAAATGGATTTTAAACCCCACTACGGTTTTCTCTTCCGATAGATTTAAGATATTTAACCATCAACTGGAACCTAAAACTATAATTATAAGTATTCAGTGAGCGTTAACAAAGGAAGAAGAAGTTTGAGGGTAAAGCTAGGTGAGCACACCAGACCTCTGATAGAAAAACTTTTCACTTACCCAAAATTGTGAACCCATTACTTTACTTTATACAAGAGTTCCTTCTTACAATGTGGAACATCTACTTCTAGTAGATGTTGTAAGACTCTCTTATATATGCTGTAAACCGCGTTGGCCTTTATCGAGCAAATCCCGTTTTTGGTCTAAAGGTATGGGAAATCGCAATAAATGAGTCCCCTCCGTTGACGCAAATGTTCAGTGTCACAAACGGCCGTTGGAGCAAATCCCCTACTCCTCCTATTTTGCTCCAACGAATATTCTTGACGTAAATTTTTTAAGTGTTTTCCAGCTGTAATTTTCAAAAAAAGACAAGTGTTCCATGGAAAATGGTCATAAATGTAAGATTTTGCAAAAAAAAATGAACATTTTTTACAAACACGCCAAGATAAGTGAAGGTAACATCAATCTACTAAAATATAATTTTATTAGCTTAGCATTTGGTGCATTTTCCTCAATTTCTCATTCAATCCATCATAGTCCTTAAAATAAATAAAATTGGTTCTAACACACTACTTTACCGGATAAAACCATTCACCGTTTTTCTAACCATTATCGTGGCAAAACTGATAAAACAACTTATTTAAACTTATTTATAAATAATTGCAGCTGGATGATTATATCAAACACATTTGAAGATTTTTTGAGTAAAAGGTTTCCTGATGAAGTCCTGACAAGATGCGAAACGTTGGTGCCGGCAATCAAAACAATGATACTACAAGCAAATAGATTTGGTGTTAACATGTTTGTACTGGGTAAGATAGCTATGATTTACATTGTTTGAATGTGAGTCCAATGAAATGTACTACTATGTATGGTTAACAAAAATACAAAGTTACATTTCATTATCAGAATTAGTTCTGGTTTTATTGGTTGACATATATAAGATCATGTAAAAAAAGACACTTATTTTAATAAATATATTGTGGCACTATACCACTTATATAAAGTATTATATTACTTTATATAGGTATTATATTACTTTATATAAAGTATTATATTACTTTATATAAGTCCTATATCAGTTGTTGAACTGATATAGGACAACAAACATGTGGCCGCAAAGTGACCCCCTGTGTCGACGCCACAGAGCGGCCAATAGGACAAAGGCCTCTTTCGTTTTAATCGAACAGATAGGATTTTTATTCAAGAAAATTCAACATGGTAAATATTAGAAACATATATAAGATTAAAGAGTACCTTTAATCTTCATGATTATACAATTAGGTATTCTAGAGTAGATTAAGATAGAAAAGAACTAAGGTGAGCGTTAATGGAGTTCATCGTAATAAAAGAGGAAGAAGTCTCTCCACAAAAGTGTCTATCTTTGATATCTGATCTATAAGCCTCATCTATCACCCTCTTCTATTCAACGGCTAGCACTGATGATGACACTTGTTAGGTTGAAAGCGCTTCATAAAGAATATATTTTTGTGGAGAGACTCCTTCCTCTTTTATTAGATTAAGATAATTTTCTATATCTGGTGACTGTTAATAATAAAAAGCATTACAAGTATTTATACGGAGAGTCAAAAAAAGAATCATTATTTCAAGAAACGTACAGAGGGTTGCCTTGACCTCTAACCTAGTTTATATAAGATGAAAGGGTCCTATCATCAATTTTCCTTTATATTTGAAAAGCTTAGTATGGAGCAAGTTTGTGAGGATTTTTCTTATAAAAAAATAAGTAATGACTGTAACTCCACAGGGGATAAAGATTAAATTTTTCAAACCAGTAAAAACTTGTGTGTTTTACCCTCCTCCCAAATCTCCCTCTCGAGCTCCCTATTATTTATTACTGTATGTTTTTTTTAGAATTTTACTTTTCATTAATTTTTTAAATGATAGAATATATAAATACATTTTTATCCATACATAGGAATTTTCGAAAGAAGTACGATTAAAAATATTACACCCCTAAAATAAGTTACAGATTATCATAAGATGGGCAATAGGATTATGGTATTAATCATCTAACGAGTTTGACAAATACGCTTTTTAATCTAATCGGTTCACCTAAATGATTTATCATTTTTCTCGATAAATCTTTATAGAGTAAAATTTGAAAAATTAGTAGTGTAATTAACAAAATTAATGCATAAATAATTTTTAAGGCTCCTTTATTTTTAGGTTAGTAGTCTCATATGGTTATTCATCAATATGATGAATAAAAGATAGTTTATAGAATTAAACCAATCAAGTTTCTTTCTTCCCACTTTTACAAATTGATTATTTTACTTTTATTTTATTTAAATTGATTATTATTTTAAAGGGTACACTGCCACTGAGAGAAAACACTTCTACATTTTCGAATGTACTTGGTATTTCGTTTAGCGAATTTCTAAAAATCCACTAATGGGTAGAGTGGCATTGGTAAGTGTGTGAGAAATCCGTTCCAGAAAACGGTAAAATTAGGTTAGACTGAAGGCGGACCAACGAAGTACTTTGATGATAAATAATGCCCAAAGAATATAATTGGTATAGAATGTCGGACGGTATACGAGAGAGTCAGACAGAATGAGGATTTGAACTCAGTGCTGGCATCTAGCGGCAGCTTTGAAATTAACTCTCCTTACCATACCATTTTCCCCCACTTTTCTAAGTTAGTCTTGTGAAACCATTTCATTATTAATTACCATTTTAACGACACGAGTCTATGCTTGAATAAGGTCATTTTTATATAATCAGTATTGTCCCAGAAGTAGTTTGATGAAAATAAGACTAAAGTGGCACATTCTCGTAGTTGGCAATATGAAACAACAAAATTCAACACTAGCGCTCCTATTAACTGGCTATGGAACTAACCTTCTTTATCTAAAATAATAAATCGTAGGACCAGCTCCGTTTATCTATCCATATCGGACTATATAAGTTGCCATTAAATTACAGTCACCAAGTGAGATGTCGTTTTCAATAGATTTTAAGGCTCTGAAGCCCAATGAAAACCGTTTCGAAGTCGATTAACCCTATCACACGTGTTTAAAGGACCAAAACAACCTGAAAAAAATTGGTGGTTCAAAAATTTGGTTCTAACAGCCCAAAAATTCATTGTAATCGTACAAAAAATTTGAAAGTAGAAGTAAATCCTTCTTTAAACAAATCCAAAGCTATTTTTCTATTTTTCTTTTTTTTTTGAAAATGCATACAAAAGAAACACACTGAGCTGAGGAGAAGAATAAGAACAAATACCATTCTTTGCCTTTAGCTTTTCCGGTTCATTGTGCTTTAAGCCACCATGAAAGAAGGTTAAGTCATTTTAAAACGGGAAACGCATCTTGTTTTATGTAACCCATTTTTTTTTTTTTTTTTTTTTTTTTTTCCGGAAGAAATGTCCAGAGACAAAAACTTTTTTTAAAATAGAATATAAATTAACCCGAGCTAAATTAAATAAGTGTGAAAGAAAATGATAGTGGTGCAGCGGGATTAAA
>JACMZG010001913.1:37173410-37198410 GCA_018340805.1 Microvelia longipes
ATCCTTAAAAATTATACAACTGAGTCAAAAACAAAATAAATGCTTTATTTTTTAAAACAAAGAGGGATAAGATGATTCTTGGAAACTGTGATTTAAATTTTAATCCTTGAAAAATTATAAATTGAATCAAAGTTAAAATATTTAACACCATCATACTTAAAATTATTTCAATAATAAGCTTCGACATATAAAATCTTAATTAACATAACCAAAAATAGATGTAATTTTATTGTTTTAAAATTTAACAGGATAATAATAGATCTCTCTAATAGAAAAAAATAATAAAACACAAAGGAACCTCATATGTCTTTTTCAGAAGGGACAGTTCAGAAAATAAGGAAAAATAGAGGAAAGCGTTTTTATCAGATAACATAAAAGGGGTTTATGTAAAATACACGTTTAACTTTTAAAAGGGTTAATACTATGTAGAGTATAATGTTAATACTATCTAGAGGATAAAAAAGGAATTTAAATATTAATAATTTAAGTAGAACATGCAAAGTCATAGATTCTATGAGCTCGTCTTTAAGGTGAGTAAATAGACCTCTTTGGTGTCTTAGCAATGAGACTATAGCTCATAATCAGTGATAGATACGACTAATGCCACTGTTAGAGGTATATTACACTAATAGAGGTATGCAAAATGTTAAGGAATAAAACAGGGTTAGATTGTAGATTATGTTACTAAGCATCTGTAATAAAGATAAAGCACCTTCAGCCAACCAGAAACTGTCCTTTTCTCTCATGTTTTGACACATGCCACAAGTGGCTAATTTCAAACAAGCTTATTGGTTCTGGATTACAGGTTTCTAAAATTATTAAGTGTATTTGGCAAATGCTTGGTTTATTGGTTAAAATGCTAAAGTTTTGCTTAAATTTGCAATTTTTTTTACAAAATTGCTAAAATTTTGCTCACCAGAATAAAAATGATGACATATCATTCTAAGTATCTATTTAAAATATTTAAATAAAAATGAAGAATGTAAATTATTAATTTTATCAAATCAAACTGTGATTAATATTAATATGAGGTCAAGGTCATTTAAGTGTTGGAATAAATACTGACTATTGACGCCACAGAGGTCTGGGGAACAAATTCCAAGTCACATTGATACCATAGAGGTCCCCAGGTCACATTGGAGTCTGGGACGAATCCCAAGTTTGAAGACCGCAGAGGTCTGGGAACGAATCCCAAGTCACATTGACACCACAGAGGTCTGGGGAACGAATCCCAAGTCACAATGACACCGCAGAGGTCTGGGGAACGAATCCCAAGGTCACATTGACACCGCAAAGGTCTGGGGAACGAATCCCAAGTCACATTGACACCGCAGAGGGTCTGGGGAACGATCCCAAGTCACATTGAACACAGAGGTCTGGGGAACGAATCCCAAGTCTCATTGACACCACAGAGGTCTGGGGAACGAATCCCAAGTCACATTGACACCACAGAGGTCTGGGGAACGAATCCCAAGTCACATTGACACCACAGAGGTCTGGGGAACGAATCCCAAGTCACATTGACACCCCAGAGGTCTGGGGAACGAATCCCAAGTACATTGACACCGCAAGGTCGGGGAACGACATCGACACACACAGAGTCTGGGGAACGAACCCAAGTCACATTGACACCACAGAGTCTGGGGAACGAATCCAAGTCGACATTGACACCACAGAGTCTGGGGAACGAATCCCAAGTCACATTGACACCACAGAGTCTGGGGAACGAAGTCCCAAGTCACATTGACACCACAGAGAACGAATCCCAGTCACATTGACAACCACAGAGGTCTGGGGAACGAATCCAAGTCACATTGACACCGCAGAGTTCTGACGAATCCCAGTCTCATTTGACACCACAGAGGTCTGGGGAAACGAATCCCAAAGTCACATTGACACCACAGAGGTCTAGGGAACGAATCCAAGCAAGTCACATTGACACCACAGAAGGTCTGGGAACGAATCCCAAGTCACTTTGACACCCCAGAGGGTCTGGGGAACGAATCCCAAGTCACATTGAACCCGCGAGGTCTGGGGAACGAATCCCAAGTCCAGGAGGTCTAGGAACGAATCCCAAGTCACATTGACACCACAGAGGTCTGGGAAACGAATCTCAAGTCACATTGACACCCCAGAGGTCTGGAGAACGAATCCCAAGTCACAATGACACCGCAGAGGTCTGGGGAACGAATCCCAATACACATTGATACTAAGGTCTAAGGAACGAATCCCAGTCACATTGACACCACAGAAGTCTGGGAACGAATCCCAAGTCACATTGACACCGCTAGAGGTCTGGGGAACGAATCCCAAGTCACATTGACACCACAGAGGTCTGGGGAACGAATCCCAAGTCACATTGACACCGCAGAGGTCTGGGGAACGAATCCCACAATTGACACCAAGGGTCTGGGGAACGAATCCCAAGTCACATTGACACCACAGAGGTCTGGGAAACGAAAGCTATGATTGTTTTAATTGATAACAAGTCTTATTAGTTTAATAAAAAAAAACTCTGATCTTAAAAACACCTGAAACCGATAATTCAGGTGAAATCCTGGTTATGGATTTTTTTGCAAACACAATACATTTCCTATATACCTGCAAAAGTAAGGAAAAGTAAAATTTATATTAAAATAAAATAAGATTACAAAAGAAAATTAGTATTATAAATGCAACAAGTAGATCTATGTATTAATTTAGCAACTCAATTAGAGAGTATAATTTATTTTGAGGTTTTATTGGAATATTTTCTATTGTGATGAAAATCAGAAATATAACTTTTCCTCTTCTTATAGATTGGATATTTTATGTCTGAAAAAATTGTGAATCCATTCAATTTATAATAGTCTCATGTCATTCTATATTTGTTTAGTTTATATCCTAAACATCATATTAACAATAAATTAAAAATTGACTATGCTACACACATCTATCCTAACTATGGTATGTCTAGTGGATTTAATTTCAATGCTAGCACTATATTAGAGTCAAAAACTGGTAAGGCAGCCAACAGCTTTTTGACAAAAATTTTACTAGCTCTAAACTTGGCAACACTGAATTCACTGGTCATTCTTTCGTTTCAAATAAAAATAAATTAGTTAAAAACAAATAGTTCTTTAAAAAAGTGACATTAATTTCTATAAGTTCGTGAAATCATAAGTAATGCTTAACTTCAACAGTAAAAGGTAAAACTTTGTAACGTTTATGAATCAATGATGTCCCTTCAACTAGAGCAATTAATTTTGACATTGTTGGTAACAGTGCTTTCTCGCCACAAATTATTGGCTTGAACCAATTAGAGCCCAGATATTTCCCACAATACATACATTGAAAACTTTTAAACATACCCTAGTTATCGGATCATTTAAATTATTAATAAAATTGGTTTTACCAATGATTTATAAACCTAATACTTATAAATTAAATAACTTAAAATAAAAAGTATAATTAGTCTTATTTAATTTTGTTAAAAAAAAATAGTATAAGGCACATGAATGAGGAACATAAATTGTTTCTTTTCACTTTAAGAATCCACCGGAGTTAAAGAACCAATAGTACCAATAAAAAAAATATATTTGTGGAGTCCAAAAAGAATAAACATGTCTCTCCACTGATGTTATAGTATAATGACAGAGCCAGCTTTCAGACTTAACAGTCAATCATCAGTGCTGGCGAGATGCAAAGAAAGTGTTAAGAAACGGAAGTGATTGAGTCGTCCAACTCGACAGTTTCAACGATTTCAATGAGTTGGACAACTCAATCACTTCCGTTTCTTAAAACTTTTTCTTTGCATCTCGATGGCACTGATGATAGGTCTAAAAGCTAGCTCTGTCATTATACTTTAACATAAGTGGAGAGGCCTTATTTCTAATGTTTCCTTCAATAGTATAAGATTTCACCTATCTCAAAAATATTTACTAAACTTTTGGGTTCAGAAGAGGGGGTACCACACCTAGAGATGTTAGTAGTTTTGACACTTGTAAATGTTATGGTGCTAAAAGTACTTCATTATAAGGTAATGATAAAAGAAAAAAATATGGATTAAGTACAAAAGATAAAGAAGTACAATTGTCCAAGTGAGTTCAGAAGAGTGGGTAGTATACCTAGAGATGTTAGTAGTTTTGACACTTATAAATGGCATGGTGTTAAAGTACTTCATTATAAAAGAGTACTTCATAAGCAAAAAGTACTTAGTTTTATACTGCTCAAAAGTACTTCAATAAATGGTATGGTGCTAAAATACTTCATATAAGAGAGTACTTCATAATAAATGCAAAAAGTTAGTTATTATACTGCTAAAGTACTTCAATAAGGTATGGTGCTAAAAGTACTTCATTAAAAGAGAGTACTAATAAATGCAAAAAGTACTTAGTTATAATACTGCTAAAAGTACTTCAATAAATGGCATGGTGTTAAAGTACTTCATTATAAAAGAGTACTTCATAATAAATGCAAAAGTACTTAGTTATTATACTGCTAAAAGTACTTCAATAAATGGTATGGTGCTAAAAGTACTTCATTATAAGAGAGTACTTCATAATAAATGCAAAAAGTACTTAGTTATTATACTGCTAAAAGTACTTCAATAAATGGTATGGTGCTAAAAGTACTTCATTATAAGAGAGTACTTCATTATAAATGCTAAAAGTACTTAGTTATTATACTGCTAAAAGGTACTTCAATAAATGGTATGGTGCTAAAAGTACTTCATTATAAGGATACTTCATAATAAATGCAAAAAAGTACTTATTTATTATAACTGCTAAAAGTACTTTCAATAAATGGTATGGTGCTAAAAGTACTCATTATAAGAGAGTACTTCTATAAATGCCAAAAAGTACTTAGTTATTAAACTGCTGAAAGTATTCAATAATGTATGGTGTTTAAGTACTTCATTATAAGAGAGTACTTCATTAATAAATGCAAAAAGTACTAGTTATTTATACTGCTAGTACTTCAATAAATGGTATGGTGCTAAAAGTACTTCATTATAAGAGAGTACTTCATAATAAATGCTAAAAGTACTTAGTTATTATACTGCTAAAAGTACTTCAATAAATGGTATGGTGCTAAAAGTACTTCATTATAAGAGAGTACTTCATAATAAATGCAAAAAGTACTTAGTTATTATACTGCTAAAAGTACTTCAATAAATGTAAGGTGCTAAAATACTTCATTATAAAGAGTACTTATTAAATAATGCAAAAAAGTACTGTTAGTTATATACTGCTAAAAGTACTTCAATAAAGGTAGGTGCTAAATACTTCATTATTAAGAGAGTACTTCATTATAAATGCTAAAAGTACTTAGTTATTTACTGCTAAAAGTACTTCAATAAATGGTATGGTGCTAAAAGTACTTCATTATAAGAGAGTACTTCATAATAAATGCTAAAAGTACTAGTTATTATACTGCTAAAGTACTTCAATAAATGGTATGGTTGCTAAAAGTACTTCATTAAAGAGAGTATTCATAATAAATGCTTAATTATACTGCTAAAGTACTTCAATAATTGGCTATGGTGCTAAAGTACTTCATTATAAAGAGACTTCATAATAATGCTAAAAGTACTTAGTTATTATACTGCTAAAAGTACCTTCAATAAATATGTGCTAAAATACTCATTGATAAGAGAGTACTTCATAATAAATGCAAAAGTACTTAGTTATTATACTGCTCTTCAATAAATGTATTAAATACTTTCGATTATGTTCATAATAAATGTAAAAGTGCTCTAAAAGTATAAAAGTACTTCATTAAAGAGGTACTTCATAATAAATGCAAAAAGTACTTAGTTATTATACTGCTAAAAGTACTTCAATAAATGGTATGGTGCTATACTTCATTATAAGTAGAGCACTTTCATAATAAATGCAAAAATACTTAGTTATATTATACTGCTAAAAGTACTTCAATAATGGTATGTGCTACTTCATTTAAGAGAGTACTTCATAATAAATGCTTTAAGTTATTATACTGCTAAAAGTACTTCATTATAAATGGTCTGGTGCTAAAAGTACTCTATTATAAGAGAATGACACTATAAAAAATAGAAATATAGAGATTAAGTACAAAAGATAAAGAAGTATAATAGGTTGCCCATATAAAAGAACAGTAGTTAAATAAAAAAAAAACAACAAATAGTTTGAGTAAAAGAAGTAGCACGTAAAGAAGCAATCTGTTACCTTTGCTTTTCTGTCAACCATAAGTGTTATTTTTAGAATCTTCTGATCCAAAGAAAGATCAAAAGTATCACTCTAGGTATAATACACACTAACAGGTTACAAACATATGCATGGAAGATCTAAGGCCTACAAAGACTTGGACTAGGTCAGGTTGAACTATCATTGCAAACAGCTCATCAAGGGTATAACCTACCCCTAAAAAAATATACCTTCAGTTTTGAAACCTTTTTTAAAAAACAGAACAAATTACAACTTGACCTGGAAATTTAGTATTATTACTACTAAATTATTTTCAATATTATTACATTCAGTTCATTGCCTAATTCACTAAGTTTTATAGATACTTGGAAATTATCTTTTTACTAAAACATTTACTGAGTACATGCCATATTTAAAAGTTACAGTCAAATGATAAAAAGTTTTAAATGTAACCAAAGTCAGTTAAAATTAAGGTAATTTTAAGGAGATATTCATTGCTTACTTAGAGGGATTTTTTTAGTTATAATGCTTAATAAGACTTCAAGTTAGTCATAAGACTCTAATAGACGAGTCAAATGCAATAATCGGCAAAAAGAAATGTCATTGAAAATTAATTTACTACCTACAGTCTATCGTTTAGTTTAAAAAAATCTTGACAGGTCAGTTTAGACACCACTGATTCTTAAAAAAAGTCCCTGCAAGAAGGGAGCGGAAAAAACTATGTAAACAAATCAGGTTATTTTACTTGTATTTTCTTGGCTATGTTTTTTTACATTTCTTTTGTGTAGTTTATTTTAAAATATCATTTTTAAGATTAATTTGAAAGTAGTTTTCAAAACGATGTAATCAAAAGAAGAACCACAAACAAAATGCACGATTGCCGGGAAGAAGGTTTTTTCCCTACAGCGGTTATTGTGGTAGGGATTTTTTTTTCTCATTAAGTGAGAGGTTAGCAGCGGTTCTCTGATTGGTCGAACCCCAAAATACTTATGACCTTGGGGATTTTTTAAACTAAACGATAGACTGTAATATATTTTTCTATGATGCATGGTTAGGTAAGGTTTAGTTAAAAGGTAAAACGAGCCAGTAATGGCTATATATATATATATATATATATATATATATATATATATATATATATATATATATATATATATATTATATATATATATATATATTATTTATAATATATATATATATATATATATATATATATATATATATATATATATATACATAATAATGCACTACCAACTATTTAACTTATAAAGCTAGCTATTATTTATGAAACATTGCTAATACATGATAAACATGATAGCATTAATTTGATCAAATATTTCAAATTAAATATACCATTATTGGAAGGATCCTTTAAAGCTATTTATTTGTTCAAACTAAACAATGTTAAAGTTGATAAGTTATAAAGTTGATAAGAATCACTGAGGACTTCTGGAAGTAGATGCTTTTGTAGGATGTGAATTAGTAACTTCTTCAGGCACAAGAGGGCATTGACGCCAAATACCATCGTCATCATTAATGTCTCGGTCTTCTGACAAGCAAAGATATATCGTGTCTATTGTTAAATCGAAAACGGAGAAAACACAATGAGACATAAAGTACGTTATTACTGTTATGAGAAGAGAAGGAAGAATAGAAGAATAAACATTTGACGAGTTAAAATAAACAAACGATAAAATACCAACAAACGATGTAACAACTACTTTACTTAAGAATGTTATGGCGTTGGCAGCTAAATTATCCCTGACGGTTTTTAAGGAATCATTAGAAAATATAACCCATGCTCGTTTGCCACCAGTTATAAAATTAACACCTCTCATTTGGATAACAGGGTAAGAATTATGACTTACATAAGCAGTGAAATTTTCAAAACAATCGAAACAAGGAAGACATGTTTTAAATATACAATCTGTATATGAATTCTTTTTAACACCTTCACGGAATTTATTATAAATAAAACCTGTGAATAATCGAGGGATTTTAAGGATAAATATTAATAAAGAACCTAATGCGGCGGAACCTAAATGATATAATATTAAATATCTTATCGATATCCAAACAGGGTTTTTTTCACACATAACTTTGCCATCAAAATACCAACGAGCAACTGCACCAGAAACAGCCATTTGTTGACAAGCCAAAACAAATTCAGAAATCCATATGAGACAGAATATACAAATCCACCACATATGCTCGACCCAAGCTCCTTGACTGAATTCGACCATAGTAAAAAAATTCACCGTGTCGTTCTTTTGAGTACTATTTTTCAAATCGACCTGTGAAGAGTAAACAGGACCACCGATTTTTGTCGAACCGGGATACCTAGCTGACATTAAATAAGACATTTGAAAAATCCAAAATATATAGAATAAAGACAATAAAATAAAAGTTATAAATGGTTGAGCATAAAGTGTAGGCAAAGCTCTCAAGCAATCGGCACTTTCTTTAAATAATAAATTTAAATAAATTAATCTTTTCTTTAAATAAAACAGTAGAGTAACAATAGTCAATAAAATTACAATGACTAAAACAGTCGATATAGAAGCTGAAGCCAATAGAACAGTTTCACTTTGGCAACATTCGAATTCAAAATGTTGGGTGAAATGAATAGCACAGTATTCATACCACAATATAACGACACTCGAAACAGGAATTAAAACAGATAGACAAATAACTAAATAACTAGTTAACGTTGTGCTTAAGTAAAATAGTGTTAATAAAGCAAAAGAACCGAAAAATGAAGAAAAAATAAATGCATAAATGACATGCCAGTTTGAATAAATGTCCATGAGAAGGAGCTGGGAAACATCTTGCTGACTCAGTAAATCATGGACTGTACCTAAATAGTTGTCTGGAATACACCGTTCAAAATTTGAGAAGTAGGTTGTATCGGAAAAACTGGGCAGGGACCAAACGGAGAACTCAAAGTAAATGATTCGTTCAAACCGTGAGACAAGTCGATTTCATTTTTCCTGTGAACGTTAAAATCATAAAAACACAAATTAAGACCTGTCGTATCGTAGTAATTTCTTAAATCGTTTAAATTTATAATTTTAACGCTAGGACACTGACTTACACATATTTTAATACTATTAGACATATCAACACTATTGAAATAAAACAAAAAAGGTTTATCAGTCATATCACGACCTGAATATTTCAATTTTCCAATCATTTCGTTGTTATCGGAGCCGCAAACATTTCCAAAGCTGTCATATCCGTGAGCTAATCTGTCAGGATCTCCAAACGTAAAAGAAAAAACGGATATGACCAGAAGTATACACCAAAGTGAGACAAATATCAAGAGATAAGGACCGTCAGTGAGATATCTAACTCTTGGATTCTTATTATCCAAATTTTCATCGTCCTCCTCTTTACAGCAAGGCATTTTGAAATATTTTCAGTCTAAAACAAAGTAAATTTCAAACGTCTGTCTACAATAAGGCAGCAGTAAGGTAGAGATAGGTGGCAAATATTGGTGTGATATAACTTCTTGAGATTATTTGTCGTTTTTCTAGTTTCAAATAATAAAATGTACTTCTGGTTCTTCAGCACAGTCCAAGCCTGCTGCCACCACTATTTATAAATACATGTTTACTTACTTTAATCATACTTAAATAATCTTAAAAACCAATCTTCATTTCGTTTGTTTACTTTCTTTATCATACTGAAGCACTACAGATTTTTCTTCGAACCATTCAATCACATCGGCACCATTTTATTACAAAACACATTATAATTTTAACAATAATTAAAAAAAGAACCTAAAAAGACACGATTAAAATGAAGAAACACTTAAAATCCAAAAATGCTGTTGGCTGTGGGCGGCTTTTATTTACATACAAGTTAACAGGTGGGTGTTATCAGATACGAAAAGGAGTCGTCACGATAGTTTTTGAGGGAAATACAAAATCAACACAAGTTTATAATATTAGGCTTATGGTTAGTTTTATTCTTTTATACGTCTGCAATTTTTATGACACTAATGTTAATGTAATTGCAATGTTTATAATTTAATGTTTATTTATGATGCATTGAACTGAACAAGAAACCATTGATTAAAGAGCGTTGGGCTCCCACCTCCATAGTCTTGGTCAACAGGTCATACATGGGTGTATTGTGACTTAGTATAATGAAAAAAAATAAGGCGTTTTAAAATTTTTATATGCTATTATCAGTTTCACGATTGCGTTTTAATATAGGCTAAACCAAAGATTATGACATAATCTTTGGTTTAGTATTGTAGTATACCACTGTGGTATACTAAATAATCTTTAGGCTAAACCTTAGAGAGCCACCAAAGTTGATCCATCAGCTCGGTGGCCTCCATAATGTAAAATGTGTACTATTTATTTAAAACAGGGTTGACTTTAGTTCTACAATTATTTAGAAAGAAAGCTATATATTTCAACCCCTTTGGGTCATCTTCAGGCCTAAACAACAAATAAAAATAAAAAGTAAAAAAACATTTGACAAAAACGAAACATTGTGACTAAGGTAGCTAAATTAAAATTTAAATACAAACAAAACAAAACTTACTAATGTATACTACTTATGGATTTCACATTTTTGTTAGCAAATTTTATTGAAAAGATAAACAACAGCCGGGAGGTTAAACGCGGGGTTCTGTGAACCCCGCGTCTGAACAAGGTATATATAAATCTCATTAGCTCATTTACCCCTCGAAAATTCGCTAAAAATACTCAGGAAATAGCCCTTAGCTAAAATACATATAACACTTTTGAAATATTATACTCTCCAACGTCAAAAATTTTTAAAATGATTATTTTTTTTTAAATTATCGTTTTTATTTGAAAAACGAAAGTTATCTATGTTATATTCTACAACATTGAAAACAAACCCTGTGTTCTTTATATAAATATTTATTTTTAATTTCGTATATAAATAATAATACCTAAACCTAATAAAAGAGATTAAAAAATGCAAAATATAATTAATTCTTCTCATAAATATGAAACAGTTTGAAAAAAATACATTTGATTAAATAACAAAAAATGTAATTAAATATATCTCGTTATTTAATGTTGATATATTTTCAAACAAGATTAATTAAAAATTAGGCTTATGTTTTAAGAAGATAAAAATAAATAAATTACACACTGATACGCAGATAAAAGAGATGACATAACAGGATAATCAATTTTACTTTTCTTCATTTATACCGTGGGTATATAGGAAAAATATTGTGTTTGCAAAAAAATTCGAAACTGGGATATCTCCGGAATAATCCGTTTCAGGTGTTTTTAAGGCCTCCTGAATAATTTTCACACAAAGTTGTCTGTCTGTATGTGTGTGTGTGAAAGTGTCGGTGTGCGTGTGTCTGTAATCACCGTAGCTCCTAGTCTCTTTTTAAAAAAAGTCTACAGTTGTAATTGTACTGTTCAGAAAATAATATTTTTATCACGTTATTAACCCGCAATACAGCAAAGAATTCGAAAAATGATAAAACGTGGAAAAATATTGCCATCGGATTGAGATGTGGCATGCATGTAGCCCATGTATTATATTAACATATGTGCCAAGTTTTTCTCATTATCAGCATTAGCTCAATTTTATCAAATGACGTGTAAATTTCTAAAAAAAAATTGGGAAATTATCTTCGCTTGCTCGTTCTTAGTAAATAAACAGAGGACCCTGGTAACAATTGTCACCCCTGGTAACATTTGTCACTCATAGTGGTGGTTTCGAAAATTCGCTAAAATATGGTTATGCTAAACCATATTTGTGGCTACAGCTCTCGATATATTTGGATACACTCTTTAAAGCATAGAGGGATAAATACAAGAGAGAGCATAGCCTATATTAATACATTAAGAGACCTAAAACATCATTTTTGGGCTCTCAAGGGCTCTGTTTAACCTCATTGAAACTTCACTCAAGAGTAAGTAAGGTCATAATAATTTAATCATAATTGTTGTATATCATAATTGTTTTCGGCTTTCTGCACATAGTTTGACTTTTGATTTGTATTTTTAACGT
Source organism: Microvelia longipes (assembly GCA_018340805.1). Lineage (NCBI taxonomy): Eukaryota > Metazoa > Arthropoda > Insecta > Hemiptera > Veliidae > Microvelia > Microvelia longipes. The sequence goes on from JACMZG010001913.1 coordinate 37,185,596, forward strand.
TATACTATTTAAGTTATCTGTATTTTTGTACTGATTATATTAATAAGCGAAGGTGGTCAGGTTACTTTTTCCATGTTTCAAAATTAAACCTATAGGGTCTCTCTACTAATAATACTAAATAATAATAAAGTACAATAATAAGCAAATTAAACTTGCTTTAAAGTGCAATACACTCTTCTTGCAAATATTATGTGTAAACGGCCATACTGTTATGTTACTGGCCATGAATCTATAATTTTTAAAGTAGACATCCGTAATTGGTAGGGAGTTTTGTAATATTTACATTATTAAAATTGTAATTAAAGTAATCGTGTACAAGTGTACATTATTACTAATGAATATGACTTTACGGTAGTTAGTTTCATCCTAAAATTTTAATTAATTCATTCAAATAAAAAAGTTTTGATGTAAGTTTACTAAAATAATTTTATCTATTTTTCTTCCGAAAAATAAGGTTAACTGTCAAGGGAGGTAAAATTATGTAGAAATTTATAGTAGCAGGACCCCCCCCCCCTAAATGACTTGGGAAAATTTCAACACCACTTTGACTTAGAGTCAATGTCATGACGCCCATAGGTCTCCCTCCATTTTGTCTAGGTAGCTCACGTAGGCACGGTGGCTAAAGCATTACTCGGCACATTTTCATTTCGTCATTAACATTCAAAAGTTAAAATACTTTATATTTTAATAATCGGATTTGTTAAAAGCATGCAATTATATCAATATAAATCCTAATTAAGCTTTAATTATTAATTGAACTTACATATTTTAAGCGAAAAGGATTTTACTGAAGTCCTGGAATGGAGCTTACTTTGAGTACTCGATTATTCTGAAAAAGTACGGCTTTGTTCAGAATTTATTTGATTAAACGTTAAACAAACTGTTAAGCTGTACAACCAACATTAATTTAAGCCTCAAAAATCGCATATTTTGTTAAAAAAATCTTAAAAACCACGGACCCGAAACGAACTTCGCGATATTTTAGAAATACTAAATTTACAGAATAACCAACATATTAATATTGCCTTTTAAATTCTAAACAAAGACTAAGAATAAAATAATAATACTTTTAATGATTAAATATTAAAAATGCGTCTGAAAGGATAATTTATCAGTAAAATGTTTAAAAAAAGCAAAAATAAACCACAATCATAGTATTTGCGATTCAAAGAGATAGTAAAGTTGGCAATACCAATCTTTGCTGAGGGTGATCAGGTTTTGTTTTATGTTTTGATTTATTGGTTTAGCAAAGGAGACGGTCGGAATTGAAATTCTTCTTTTACTTTTAAATTATTAATTAATTTGTGTTATTTAACACGAACTTGTGTTTAATAAATGTAATAAATTAATAGTATGACCTGACCATCGGTGCAATTAAGTTGTCAATATTTCATGGATAAATATTTCGATTATTCGAGGATTTTAAATATAAAATCAGGCTCTTGCTCTAGCAATACAGACTTGAGTCTTGGATTAGTTTTTTTTGGAAGCTGGAGTTTACCGATATACCCTGATTATATTTATTACAAATTTAAGACTGCGGTCCGAAGACGCCTTGTGGCATAGAGATATATACTAGAGGGGGCATAGCCTATCTTAGTACATTGAGAGGCCTGAAACATTTTTAGTGGGGCTCTCAGGGGCTCTGTGTAACCTCATTGAAACCTCCTCCAAGAGGGAGTTAAGGTTATAATTAATCAATTGTTTTCGGTTTCCCACAGATTGTTTGTGTTGTGATTTGTATTTTAAACATTCTAGTATACAATTTACTGTTTTTTCGTTCTGTTTATTTGATGAAAATGATAATCGAATTTGGTCAGGTTACTTTTTCAATGTTTCAAAATTCAACCAATAGGACCCCTCTAGTAATATATCTCTATGCCTTGTGGTGTCGGTCCCTCGGGCCGTTTCCCGGTTCGGAAGTCTTTCTGTGACAATACTGTTTTTTTTATTATTATTTGTAGTTTTTGTGACGATTTGTATTTATTTTAATGTGACGACGCCAAAAAGAGTAAATTTTCTTTTCTCTATTCTTCCAGTTTTTTATCTTTCTTTTTATTATAAAATGAGAAAATGTATTGTTAATCCTAATTTTAAGACTTCTTTGTAGAAAACTTATGTTTTAAGCAAATAAAGATTTATTATTAGTTTTTGTGTATTTCCATCGCCTCGGTTTACAGGCCCGCTCCGCGGAGCTGTGTTTTAATATTATGTGTTATTATTTAAGACTTTTTTCGTGGTTATTTAACTTTAAAAGATTTTATTACTTACTAATAGGTATAATATCATCATTATCTGTGGAAAAATTTTACAAATGTGTTCTCATGTTAGAGTGAATATGAACGAAATGAATAGGACATATATAAAATGAATATAAACGAAATGAATAGAGAGATACTAATGGAAATACATCAAGACAAAATAATAAAAAGTTGCTAAAAGCTTTTCAAAGGAAAATATACTTATAAGATCATAGAGATATATACTGAAGGGAGCATAGCCTATCTTAATACATTAAGAAGCCTAAAACACCTTTTTGGGGTACTCAGGGGCTCTGTGTAACCTGACTGAATCCTCCTTAAAGAGTGATTAAGGTTAAAATAAATCAGTTGTTTTCGGCTTCTCGCACATTGTTTGGATTTTCATTTATATTTTAAACGTTTTACAATATAAGTAACTGTAATTTTGAACTTATTATTTGATTACACTTATAAGATAAGGTAGTCAGGTTTTTTTTCGAAGTTTCAAAATTTAACATATAGGGTCTCTCTAGAAATATATCTCTATGTATAAGGTCTTCGGCATATGTAAGCGCCAAAGGGGGTGGGATCAACCCCACCTGTTGATGCTTTCTTTTAATATCCAATTATTATTTTCAGGACCAATGGCTCAATGCGGATCATTTCACATCCTTGGCAGTTGTTTTCATATGCCTATACAAACAATGCTTGTATCTAAACTGAAATCACCAGAAAGGAACTATTCAAAGATTGATTTTACCAATAACATCTGCAGAGCTATTTGTATGCCAAGGAATGACTCTGACACACATGCTATGATGCTTGGAAAGACAAAGGCTGAACAACTTAATGAATCAGATTGTCTTGGTAGACAGGTATCAACTGTAATGATGGTACTGTAATTGGTATCACAATAATGATTTGTGCTTAATTTAAAATAATTGTGTATACAACCGTTTTAAATTGATAAAGAAATTTAGAGGACACCTCTCACCATCTCATACAAATTGTATATCCCCCCTCCTTTGAAATAACCCCAATTTTAACCGCTAACTTCTTTATTGACGTGTGGGGATATACAATGGTTTAATTAATATGATAATTATTATTGTATACCACAACCATTTGCGAGGTAAAAAAACTAACCCACAACATATACTAATATATATATATATATATATATATATATATATATATATATATATATATATATATATATATATATATATGTAGTGTGTGTGTGTGTTAAATGGTAAAAGAGAAACGGAATGAATTCGTTTTAGAATAGGGGGAAGAATGTTATGGTAAGGAGAGTTAGTTTCAGAGCTGTCACTAGATGCCAGCACCGAATTCTCCTCTCCCTTCTGTCTCACTCTCTCGAATACCTCCCGACATTCTATTCTCATTATATTCATTGATTCTAACTAACACCCTGAACGTTTGTCAAGGTGTGGACAGTATTCATACACTCTGATTGCAAATCACATGGCATTAAGTCAGCACTGGAAGCAACACAGTTGTCTAAAAACCATCAGTTCTCCACAAAAGGAATAATTCATATAATATTAAGTAACAAGGTACTGTATAATCTTTATAAATGTGTTTTTATTAAATAATTATTAAAATAGACACTATTTATTTTAATTTTAAGTGTATAAAGTACATTATACATGTGTATAAATTGTACTTTTTTACTTTTTCTTGTTTATACGTTTCACTGTGATCCCTGATCACAAAAATTTTTTTGCAAGAGTCGAAAAATAAGTATAATATGATCAAGTGTCTGGGAACAATAATGTCAGACATTTCCTTAGTCAGTAGAAGTAATTTTAAAGTAACTAAAGTTGTTTTTTTAAATTTAACTTTTGTACGATTTACTTTTATTTATTTAGGACAGAAGAGAAAGTAAAAGATCAAAACACATGGATTTGGCGTTTCTCAATAACTCGCCGATAATGCGAGTCGATGCTTCAGATCCTGAAGAAGTAGCCGTTTGTATGAGACTAGCTGCTATTTATCGCAACCAATTTCAATCGTAAACAGCTGCTATGTTTTTACTTTTTCTCATTTATACCGTAGGTATATAGCAAAAGTATTGTATTCGCATAAAAAACTCCGAAACCGGGATTTCACCTGAGCGATTCGTTTCAGGTGTTTTTAAGAACTCCTGAATAGTTTTCACAAAGTTGTCTGTCTGAGTGTGTGTGTGTCTGTTATTATCGTACCCCTAGTGTATTAATACTAGCGAGTTATAACTTGGTACAAAAGTTAATAACTTTTACTTAAAGTAAATTAATTTAATAGTTAAGTTAATAACTTAATTTAAGGTCTAGTTGGACTAAACGGATTTTTAATTATGACATTTTCCCACAATAATGACTTAGCAAAAACATCGAAAAATGTTACGATTGGTTTGAGCTTTAGCACACATATAAGACCAACAAATTTCATATCATTGTATAGGTTTTATTAAAAAAGTGTATACATTCGAACAATAATGTAATTGTCCTGAAATTCAGTAGAAGTATACATCTGTACTTAATAAATAAGTATATTACTTAATAAATAAGTATATTAAGTTTTGTTCGAATACGGCTAGTATATCTACGGTTTTATTGGATCATAGAAGTTAAGATGCCTGCACCTATCAATGCCTGGATAGGTGACAACTGGAAGAAAAACGTCTACTGTTAAGGACGAGAAAAATGAGTGCGAAGACGTGTTTCAGTACCTTTGGTGATTTGAATATTTTGAGGACGAGCGAAGCGAGTCCAAAGTAGTAAAGGACGAGCGTAGCGAATTTGAGGAGCTGAGGAAAAGTCCCCCTTACCAGTTTTTTAATAAATCTCTCAATAGTCAAATCGTATGTGATCAACATAGTGATTGCTGTACCTGGTATGATTATAGTAGATTTCATTATGTATTTCTATCAGTCGTGTAAGACATGATCATACATGGAGAGTTTTGTTTTATATCCCTCAATATTTCTTTCTATGGGGACTTATTTTGTACCTTCTTTCATACCTTCACGATAACTTATTATGGTATAAGCATGAACCCATTAAGTAAGGTATAATCAACTCTTGGCTAACCAAAGCCAACAAGTTGGCTAACCTGCTGCCATAAACTACAATACTAAGCTCCTTTTGACATTTTTTTCTTTTGTCCCTTTAATAAATTATGTCCCGGGGAAAATATTACATTAAGTTGAAAGTACATTAGGTTGAACGTAAAGATTTAAACATAAAAAGAACGTAAACATAAGCCTTAATGTTTGTTCCTATTCAAGTAGCCATGTTTTTTTTACCTATACAGAGACATATTTGTTGAATTAGAGCATCCACAGTTATGCGACTCCCTTCAGCAGGTAGTGGCAGAGTCATTGAATAATATACACCTAAAGAAACCTGTTATGAAACAACTCTCAGATAAACTCATTAAGGAAAAGGTATTGTAACTTTTATCTCCAGACGGTGTACAATTTTAAGTTTATTAACAAGTTTTTAGGGAGTAAAGAATCACTTTTCACTCCCAAGGGAGAAAAGAATAACTTTTTATCACTTGAGAATAAGAAGTGTTTCCTATAATTGGATTATTAGGGCTAGTTATATCAAATTTTTTAGGGGAGTGGTATTCTCTACATTTATACGAGTGACCGATCAATTTCTGTAATTTTCCGGGGGGGGGGTTAGCACCGCTAAAATGAATAAGGGGGACTCGACCAAACAATTTTTTAGCTCATATTCCGTTCCAGGTTAAAAGAAGTAGTTTAGAGCAATATTTTTTTAATATTTTTTTGGAGGCAGCACTCCCTAAATTTATAAGGGGGTCTGACCCAAAAAAAATAGAATAAAATATAACAAACAGTATTAAAATCAAATCAACGTCTGGAAATAATATCTTGCATGTACCTTGGATGTAAAATCCTATTTTCCTCTTCGCCTCAGGAGTTAATTTTAATAATTCCCTCGGCTTCGCCTCGGGTGTTAAATACTTTGGTTCCCTCGGCTTACGCCTTAGAAATCAACTAACTGCTCAGGGAAATAATAGCATTCTTTACTCCCTTGGTGCATACACAACTATTACACTTCATAATGTAATTAGAAAACAATTAGAAATCACTTTTTGGGTATAGTTATGCTCTCCTAAAAAATATTTTTATTATGACGTCATTAATCGTCATTGATGACACAGCAAAAATGTATTTCGAACGAAAAATTATCACATCAATTTAAAATTTAGACTAAATGTAGTCTTGTGTTAGGAAACAAATGCACCGAATTGATAAAACATATTTTGTGTTCGTTCATCAATAGCGTCGAGTATCGTAATTTTATATTTTTTAATACTTTTAGTTAATAACTAAAGAAGAAGTGGACCACACTATAATAAATTATCAGCAGTGGTATGAAGAGCAGTACACAGCTGCCAAGGAAAGTATATCTGGCTTATCATCATGGATCACAAATATCTGTTCTACGTACAATACTAGCAATCAGGTGACCATTCTCACATTTGCTACATTATGTGGTTATTTACCCATTTTAATCATTTAGTGGATCGACTTACCACTTATATACATAAAAATTTGTGACAAATTTTAACTTGATTTAATTTTTTATTATAACTAATTTTTAATTTTTTGTAGACTTAAAGAAATTGGTTCCAACATTATCGTGCACCATACGTAAAAAAAATAATTATATATATATATATATATATATATATATATATATATATATATATATATAATATCTGAGTGTGTGTAACAGTTTCTACCTTTGCGTATGGCTCACGATGACTTTCCAAGGCTTTCACTAATGGCGAAATATTGTGAAGGTTACTAAGCCTATTGTTTGAAAAACGTTAGTTGCAATTCATCATTTTAAGTTGTGACGTCGCAGACAAAATTTTAATTTGAAATGGCTTCTATGTAATACAAGGGGTAGTATCCTTGTATTACATAGTATTATATATATACTGTTATATACTATAATACTAATATATTATTATAATATTACTGTATGTTATAAATACATGTTAAGGCAAGCGCTGAGTCGATTAAGATCAATTTCAGCTCAATCAATAATTTTCTTGATTCGGAGTTGGGAGTGAAGGAGACCGCTTCCTATTGGCTTCCTGATAACAACAAAAATATTTCCGAATAATTTATATATATATATATATATATATATATATATATATATATATATATATATATATATATATATACATTACATACATACATACATACATACATACATATATATATATATATATATATATATATATATATATATATATATATATATATATATATATAAATACATATATACACACACATATATGTATAATAAATGTAATAAATTAATAGTATGACCATCGGTGAAATTAAGTTGTCAATATTTCATGGATAAATATTTCGATTATTCTATGATTTTAAATATAAAATCAGGCTCTTGCTCTAGCACTACGGTCTAGAGTCTTGGATTAGTTTTTTTTTTGAAGCTGGAGTTTATATATATATATATATATATATATATATATATATATATATATATATATATATATATATATATATATATATATATATATATATATATATATATATATATATATATATATATATATATATATATATATATATATATATATATATGTTTACACACGCAAGGAAAATAAGATAATAGGTTAGGGCAAGTCAATGTCCTCAAGAACCTGGATACTATTCCTCACCTTCTTGCACTTACTTCTATTATACACAATAAGCAAGGAGTGTAGTAATATGCTATACTCCTGGATATAAGGTTGGATTCGAAATTAGAAGTTTCCAAAAGAAACTTCTAATAAGGAGAAATGTTTAGGATAGTTAAAAAGGCTTTTGTTTGAGATGATTTATGACGTCTTCAACCAATTTAATAATATCATCATAAAATTTAAGTGGTGCAAACAACATACACACGTATATTCTTATATAAATGTATTCGTCTATATGGCTCCTAGCGATCCTCAAAGCCTGCGGAGCAGGCATGTGAGGCGACTTTATGTGAGATGAATATTCTCTTTATATATGGCAATATGTCATGTTGCAACAACAAAAGTAAGAAGACAACGAATAAAAATCATTCAAAAGAACAACAAAGGCTGCGAAGAGGCACGAGGGGGCGACGTCGTGTAGCGACGATTTGTCTCTCGGAAGGGTACATTTTCGTCAATTTTTAACTTGATTGGTCATATTTTTGATAGCATAATAGAACAAAATGTGTCATCTTCCCGGAAACTCAACTTGATTTTAAGTATGATTTTTGTGCCAAGTCTAAGCGTTCTAGAGAAATAACAGCAGGAATAACTCCTGCTATTATCCTGCCAGGCATAACGCCTGAAACATAACACTCACGCAGACAGCCTGACAAAAACCAACTTAGAACGTCATAAAAGTGCTTAAAATGAATAATAAAGATAAAATCTCGGTCCCGGACATTTAAAGTGAACAAAATACGTTTTTTTTTACATTGTAGGGGGTGGGGGAAAGTAATAAATTGTACTCAGGAGCGAACTGGCCATTGAGGGCGAGGTGGGCCCTTTTAGATCAAACCCTCCTCGGCCCTTTTTGGCTCTGTCCGCCACTGTATGTACTTATTTTTTAGGAAGTTTTAGATAAAGATCTTGAAGAAACAGGAATAGAAGAGAATAAATTTGACTTAATGCTTAATAGACTGATAGGAGTGACACAAGTTGTTAATACAGGACTGGATACAGATAGAGAAATATCATCACGACTGGCTAAAGCTCAAACCGGTGATATTGATTGGTTGACAGCTGAGCTGATGGCATTTGCTCATCTTTTGGATGTATGTTCCTAATTATCATTCATTAATTACTTAAACTTCACTGCCACTTTATTAAAATGTATAGGTATATTCTTAATCAGTGAGTTACTGCCAATCAGAAAAGCCAACCCTCGTGGGGATAGACAAAAGAAGTAAATCCTTGAAGTTTGTAGCACTGACTGGTGGTAAGGGCTATGATTAGGCCTCATTTTCCCAAAGAACATATAAAAAGCCAGGATCAAGCCTTCTCAATGTAAAATAATGAACATAGTAAAGAGGAGACAGCCAAGGATAAGACTTCTTAAAGCTAGGGTTCCCGGGTTCGAATCTTTCTAATTTTTTATCGCCATTTTTATAGTATTTAAGTTCACAACTTTAAACTAATTCTGGCGCAGAGGCCCGCAAGCCGGGCGATTTTTCTTTGAAATTCATGCTTCCTTGCATAGCAATCTATTTAAATTTTAAGTTTACAGTGTATGCCGTATTTATTATTTGTTCCACAAAATAGCCTGTTTACAAATTATACAATAGATTGGTAATACATAATTCTTATAAAATTTGTTTGAATTTACTAAATGAAATACGTGCACTTACTAAAAAGCTAGGCTTGTCTAAGGAGTGGTCTCTAGTCAATTTAATCAATCTTTACAATTCTGTTTGGAACCATATAAATGAAAAGATTATTAAATAGCTGTAGAAATTAAAAATAAAAAGAAAAAATATAAAGAAAGGAAAATAGAGAGATAGAGAGAGAAAGGGAATAAAAATAATGTCTCTGTCTGGAAAACCAAATGATATGTTGTATTAGCTTATTTATTTTTAAATTTCTAAGTAACACTAGTAAAAATAATCCTGATGTTTGGAGGGTAGCAAAATTTAATCATTCCACAGTCCAAATTGAGAAATTATTAAATAGCCATAATAATTTCAATCCATACAGACCCACTGTAACTAATGGAGTTCGATCAAGTTGATCCTAGTGCAATTCATATACCCAATTTCTTATGAATTTTTTGTAGTCAATAAGTATGTATAACCTAAGCACTAGCATTCCTACTTTTCCCCTGATTTTTCAAAGGAAATTAGCTGAAACATATTAAAATTAGCTCGAAATGAGCTTTATATGAGAGTTAAAACTGCTGTGTAGTGTCGATGTTGAAATGATGACAATAGTTTTGTTTAACTTATGATTAGCGCATTTCTTTTGAAACTTCCGTGTAATAAGTAGTAATCCTATTCCACAGGTTATTAAGGAATAAAACAAGAAACTTAGGCAAAAAATGAATTGTTGAGCAAGAAAGAACGTTTTGCAAAGAAAATTCGACTGGTTAACGGGCCTCTGTGCCAGAATTATTGTTATATAACGCTAATCTCTCGAGCAGTTATAAATAGATATCGATCCTCTGATTCCATATAATGTTTTATTTATGATTAAATCCTACCAAAACGTTTTACAGAGAGGCATTGAAATAAAATTATCTGGACGATGTGTGAATTATTTAAATTCATTAAAGGATCGCCACTATATTCTCTACGATGTGGAAAATTCAAATATACAAATCCCATTTCATGAAATGTTTTCATCACGATTTCACTGTGTACAGTCACTTCACTCGCAAGTAAAACTGCAATTATAATAGCACTGCATTTTTACTTTTCCTTACCTACTACTGTGAGTATAAGGGAAAGTATTGTGTTCCATCTAAAAATCCGAAACTGAGGTTTCATTATTGTCATAATTATTCGATTCAGCCATTTTCATGACTTTCTGAGTGATTTTCGTCACGATGTCTGTCTGCGTGTGTGTGTGTGTGTCTGTGTCAGTGTCACGCATAGCATCTTTATGCTAGAGAGTTATAACTTAGCACAAAAATCAAACCTCAGGTAAAGTTGTGCTCCCTGGAAAGTGCAATTTATTATACTACTTTGACTGACTATTGTTTTTTCTAACAAGAGTTAACATAAAACCAAAAGTTGATCAGCTATTAAAATTGTAGTAATAGCTAATTAAAAAGTACTAATTGTATTCTAGTACTAATTTATTGTGTGGGTTGCTGTCTGACAATATGTTGAAGGTCGAAAAGAAGTATAGATATTAAAATATAAAGGCCGATAAAATTTTAAAACGTAACAGTTAATATTTTTAAAATAGTAACCAATAAAAATGAAATTCAATAGTGAGGAAAGGGAAAAATGTAGGGTATTTTTAAAGATTAATTACTTTATTGCTGTAATTATTTTCAGAAATATACAAATAAAAAATAAGAGATTCTGAATTTATCAAATCTGATGATATAGGAAGGTTTTAGCTTTGCTCACAATACGCAGATGATTTAGTATGTTTTGTAAAGTCTCTCATGATGACCTCTTATTATGTTGCACGCATTTCGCTAATAAAGACTTTTTGTTGAGAGGCTCTTTTTCGTTTTTCCTAATGTATTTATAACTCCGCCAGTGTTATCTTTCATTAAAAATTTAATTCATTTATTAATATTTTAATTTTTACTGTATGCAGAGCTCAGTACTTAGCTATGAATTAGGAGCATCACAAAGAGTCAATAAAAGTCTGACTGTCTGGCTATCTGAAGACCCCTCATTGTCAAGTGTTCAGGGGATTGTTGATGAATTCATATCCCGAACAGGAGTTTGGTTTAATTCATCTAATTTGCTCATAGTGGTACCACAAAGAATTAAAGGTAAATAAATAAATAAATAAATATATATATATATATATATATATATATATATATATATATATATTATATGTGTGTGTGTGTGTGTGTGTGTGTGTGTGTGTGTGTGTGTGTGTGTGTGTAAACATATAAAGTCGAAAAGAAATCCTTTCAAATTAGTATAAAATGCTGTGCCGAGCGTGTAGTCTGGGGAAATATATGCACATTTTTTTAAAAAAATTCCAAAAAACTAAACAGCAATTAGTGACGTTAGTACTCAGGTTATTAAATATGTACTTCAGCAAAAATTGGATTGATAAGCAAAAAAGCGCCCGATTCAAAGAAAATCAGCCCGGCTTGTGTACTTTTTGTTATTAAACTTACATAAAAATCAAGAGTGCAGCTGATGGTTAAATACATTTTGAAGTTTACGAAAACTATATATAAAAATGGTATCAATGATAAATAAATTTTGTTATTTATAAATGAATAATTTCATTATTTCTCAACAGGTTTTGAAAAAGGAAGCAGTAATTTAAAAAGTGAAAGAATTCTGGATCTCTGCTGGCAGCAGAAATGTGGAGAAGTAACTCTAACAAATATGAATATTGTCAATGTGTCAAGTCCAGCTAACTATTTCCATCTTTTATTGAAACAAGTTGAATTGAGAGTACCAACTGTTGCTTTTTTAGCTAATGATATTGATAAAATATACTCACCAAAAGACGAATTCATAGGACAAACAATGTGAGATTTATTTATAATCTTTCGCTAAAACGTTTTCGTTGATGAAAATCAAACGAATTCTTGACGCATTAGTTGGTCTTATAAAAGATTAGATGAGTGCCAAATTTAAATTGATATTAAACAATGAATTGACCAATGAGTCAATAATTAACGTCATTGGACAATTACTTTCCTAAAGAAACTAGACTTAATGATTGATATTTGTACTAAGTTGCGTCTTATGAGGCAATCTGGATAGATAATTCAGGTATAACCTCGGTTTCAAATTGTTAGAGCAAAAACTATACTTTTCCTATATATACTATAACAATAAAGAATATTAAATA
>JACMZG010001913.1:37203410-37231744 GCA_018340805.1 Microvelia longipes
AAGTATCCATTTTAGGTGAAACCAAAATTTCACCTGAAGTATCCATTTTAGATGAAACCGAAACTTCACCTGAAGTATCCATTTCAGCTGAAACCAAAATTTCACCTGAACAATCCATTTTAGGTAAAACCAAAATTTCACCTGAAATATCCATTACAGGTAAAACCAAAATTTCACCTGAAGTTTATTCCAGATGCTATTTGAACTCATGGTTGGTTTTACCAAGATTGTATGAGAGTTTGTTAATATTGCATCCCTCATTAATGTTATTATTATATATTGTTTCAAAAATGAACCATCAGGTTCTGTCATCTCGTAAACCAAAATATGCCATCATTTATCTCCATAAATTCGTAAAAAGAAATCTGAAAATAATTGGATTTGATCTAAAGATAATGGAAGTTAAAAATAGGTATGCATGCACTCCTAGTAGAGACCAACAAATGTGAATAAGTAATAATTTTTAATAAGTACAGCTTTCTTAATATACTATACTCTCTTATTTCAATTACAACAATTCCTTAATTTATTGATAAAAAATGCAAAAAAACAAAATACACAAAGAAGTATAACAAATTACAAAGGTATAATAAAATGTGATACTCATATTAATTTATTAACAACCACAAGATCATTAGATCAGAGTGTGAGGACAGTCGAAAGAATATAATAAGAACAAAAAATAAAGTGGCACATAGCAACTGAGAATATGAGAGGCAAGTAAACAAAATATGTGAAAAAAAGAAGTATTGATTTAACATACAAGATTAAAAAGATAAAACATTTAAAAAGTAAAAAGATGTCTAAAATTTAAAATAATATAAGAAAAACTAAAATTTATTGTATGAGAAACAATATAAGAAAAGGATCATATGAGTAATAAGAACTACAAATAAATAAGTATAAATGTAATAAATTACAAGTTTAGTTTAATAAGGTAAAGTTAAGACTTACTTAACTTAAATCTTAAGAGTTGAGTTAAGACTTACTCTTTAGTATGAACGATATACAATCAACAGCATGGAGAGGGTATGTTGGGATTTTGTAGTGGTTCTAGACATTTTGTTAAAACTAGAACTATCACAAATACCTCAACATGACAGACCAGAGGGGGATAAGATGGAAGAGTGGCTCAAGATAAAGCCTATCCTGAAGCAAAGATATAGTATACCATTATGTAGGAATCGTACGTAACCTTTGGCCAGAAGTACTATGAATATCAGTTCTGGGTTAGGTTCTAGAAGTTTTGCAGAGGAATTAGTTTACTAATAGGTAGATCCTGAGCCCAACACAGTTGGCATATCACCGTTTCATGTGTAAATGCATTTCTTCCTCTTTTTTGTGAAATTTGTCACATAGGAGAAATTTGAATGATAACAAAAAGTAAACTATACTCATTTGAAGTATTATAAAAACTTTAACAAAGCCTATAGTCCAAGAGCTGGACATGAAAAAATGTGACTCATTTTGTACTACTTTAAACCAAATTTTCTGAAAATATACCTTGAATTGTGAAGAAAAAACATAGTCTGCCTATCCAGAGTGGAGCCCTTCATATGATTGCGCATACTCAAACATTTATAAAATTGCACTTATTTCAGTTTTCTTGAAATAAGTGGTTCCCTGTGGGTTGTGTGCAAAACAGGAAGAAAACATTTTTTAAAGCTGGTAAAATTTCCAATAATGCGAGTTTTCAATCATCAAAATAGGATAGCTACAACCAAAGTTATGGCTTTATCAAAAACACCAAAAAATTGTTAATTTATGCAAAGTCAACAAATTTCTTTGAAAAAATATTGCCTTTTTATGCATTTTTTTGGCCATTTAAAAATTTTATAACTTTAGTTGTAATTATTTGATTTTGAGGAAAAAACACTTGTATTATAGAAAATTTTATCAGCTTTAAAAATTGTTCTCTTCATGTTTTGTGGAGGACCTACAGGGAACCACTTATTGCAAGAAAACTGGAATGTGTGCGACTTTCTAATATTTAGAGAGAGAGCATTCATATGAAGGGCTCCACTCTGGATAGGCAGACTATGCTTTTCTTTCATAATTTAAGGTACACTTTCTGAAAAATTTGGTTTTTGAAGTAGAACAAAATGAGTAACCTTTTTTAGGTCTGGCTCTTGGAGTACTACAATTAAGGAAGAATTGACTAAAAACTATAGTATTATACACGGTTATAATAAGTTGACAGCATGGGAAAATATTGTTGAAAAACCAAGGAGGTTGGCCTGTTATGAAATTGTGGGCCTGAACTAAGGGTCCTGGAGGTTATCCAGGACTAACCTCATTGGCTCCCTCGGATCATTTTGCCACGGTTGGCCAGATACAATCCAGTGATTGCACTTAAGTGGGAGTATTTAAAATTATAACCATCATAACCGACTGATTACAACCATGTGTATTATTTTAATACAAAAGCATAAAATAGATAAAAGAAACACTAAACCATTAATAAAACTAAAATAATCTACTATTAAAAAATACTAATGATTTAATAACATAAAATACTTAAAAAAATACATCTTTAAATACTAGGGGGAAGGAAGAACAGCTGAGTTAGAACTAACACCTTTGATTCCTAGTCCACTTACTTCAAATAAATACCCAGCATGAGGTTGAGCCTTACGTTTCTCATCGGTAAAATTATAACTGGCAGATGTGACATAAAGAACGTCCAAGTGTCGTTGCCAAATATGACAGAGGTAATTTGTTCTGCTGGGAGTTTCAGAGAGCCAATCAGTTTTCTAGTTTTACCGCATATTCTGATAACCTAAAGAATATAATTTTACAATTATGACAATTCAATTAAAAATTGCAAAAGTGAAGCTCTGTGGGGAATTTCCTGAATTTAGTAATATTGGTAGTGAATTTTTTAGCTAGTAGTGAAATTTTTGAAAAGGTCTATTTCTCAGTATGACATACTAGGAAGATAATTCCGAAATATTATATCTATTCTTTATACATCACTCCATACAAACTCCACAAATATTCTTCACATAAACATCACTTCATAAAAGCTCTACATCTACTCTACAGGCAAGGGAATGATTTTGGAATGTGTGAAAAGTGCTATTAGCAGCCAAATGTGAATACTATCTATATTTGTATAATATTCCTTCATTTTTTTAACTATATCTTTTAGTTAAAATTATAAGTCATCTTCAGTCAGAAAGAAAGGAATTATAAAGTAGTTAAATCATAAGATAGACAGATACTTAAAAGTCAAGTCTTGCTAATTAAAGACTTTTGCTTTAGGTCTCCTCTCTCTAACACTAGATTACAGAATATGTTAAAGGTCTTCATGGGTTTTGTAAATAAACAGTGAATTCATAGAGTAATATAGTTAAAATAAACCTAATCAGTTAGTTGGGTGATACTTTTTTGTATCTGTTTATCCAGAAGGGTACATATCCTTCATGATAATTTTATTTATCACTTTTCATTATTTTTATCAACTTATTTCTTTATAATTTATTTTTTGTAAATAAATTATTTATATATACAAATATATAAACAATTAATTAATAAAAATATACACAGCAAAGCTGACCTCTAGCATTTTAATAAGGGTTGCTATTTACACAGAGTACTTATCAATCTAATTGTAATAAAAATATTAAAGTAATATTTAAAAATTAACAAACTTCCACTTCTCTTTAAAAAAATTGATTTGTCTATATGACAAGAAAACTGAATGATAAAATTGACAAATTGATTATTGGACTGTTAAGAATAGAATTTTAGGAAAAATAATGAAGTCTTAAGTCCTTTAAAAAATTTAATGGGACTGAAGTCTTCATTATTCTTCCTAAAATTAAATTATAAAATATGTGAAAATACAGAATCCATGAATATAAAACTTCTGATAGGAATAGATGAGATGGTTAATGATACCAAACATATTTGATATGATGTTCTCAAATATAGTAGTAGTAGTAGGGGGAGTGGTAGTAACTACCAAGCAAGTAGGCCACGTTGTTGGGCCCTTTTTGCCAGCTCCCTAAGATAGTGTTCTACTCCTTTTAATTTCAAGTGTAGGTATATTTCATCTAATTTAGACAGAAGAGCCGTGAATTTCTATGGTTCCTCTCATGCTTTTTCAAGCAATCATACATATTTTCACTGACTCTTATAGTATAGTGAAAACTGGGAACAACAAGTGCTCTCACTGTTAAACCAAACCTCCACACACTTTAAACTACAAGGCAGAAACAGTATAATATTATAATGAATCTAAAATGAGGGTCCTAAATTTTGCCTATACCCAGTTTTTTTAGGGTAAGGGATCTTTAACGAGTACCTGACAACGCACAGGCTCGAGACCACCAGCTTAATGTCCCTTCTGAAGGACATGGTACGCAGAATTTTTATTCCTCTCATAAAAATCCTAGAGGCCCGTGCTGGGATTGAACCCATGACTAAAGTCCAAACATTCCGTGTATTGGCCACATACCTTAACCACTACTCCACGGGTGACCCCTTCTCAAATATAAGTCTAGAGGGAATTCTAATAGAAACTGATCTAATAAGTGTTTTAGATCTGGCAGGTATAGTCCCTCTAGCTCCAAACCACAGTCTGTACGCTTATTAATTCCTATCACCAAGCCAAACTTTCATTATAAAAATTATGGCATTTTTGTCAATGGATATCTTCACATTGTGAATGTTCGTTGGCTTGGTCTTCATTATCGCTTTCACTGATTAAAAGAACAGTCTGATACTTGTCTTTACCTGAGAGCCCTCCCAGCAGGCAACCCACAGATTATCCTCACTGTCCGTTGTCATTCCATCAGGGACCCCAACGACATTATTCTTTTTAAGATCAAAAAATGCCCTCCTATTGGCTGCAAAATAATCATTTATATTAATAAATTAATATTAATTATATTATTATAATACACAACTAATAATAATGTATTCTATTATAATGTTAATAATGTTTTCTATTATAATGTATTCTTTTTATTTTACCAGGTGCATATAAATTTTTATACAAATATTTTTTTGAAGATAAATAATGAATAATAATTTTAAAATTACAGTAATTATTAGGCCTAATTTTTAATATTAACAAGCTTTTTATCAAATAAATAATTAATTTGAAATGTCATTTGCTTTTAGCAGCCTTGGACACTTAGGTTATATTTATACATAATATTTGTAATCGTTAATTTTGTATTTTTATAATCAATAAATAAATTTTTGACAGATAAATAAAAAAAGTAATATTAATTTTAAATACCTCCAACTACTTTTTGGTAGATAAATTTAATTGATTACATAAATAATTAATTTTAATAGAAAAAAGTTTTTTTCTCATCAATTATTTTAAAAAATTATTAAATAGAACTAAACAATTAATTGAAAAGCAGATTGCTTGTGTATATTCACCACTGTTGTACATAATGTATCTATTTATAGAATTAAAATGAAATTCCTATGTCATATAGAATCCTAAATAACATTATATTTTCTTACTTCAGTTGTAATAGCACTGACGATGGCCTTAGAAAGAATTTTTAATTATTTACAAACACATACGTACACTAAATATATATATATATATATATATATATATATATATATATATATATATATATATATATATTATATATATATATATATATATATATATATATATATATATATATATATATTATATATTATATATTATATATATGTATATAAATCCACAAGGAAAATTGAGGGTTACTATTCTTCAGACTTATGGTACGAGTACCGAGTAGGCACTGCAGGCTTGATAGATGTGTGACTCTAATGAAGATAGACAAAAGTTCAACTCAGTCAAGACAATGAGGAAAAAATAGTTTGTCATAGAATTTGGAAGGCTTGGTTTAAAATATTTGGAATAGGAGAGCTGCATGAGAAGGAGTCTCTTAAGATGGGACAACGATCTTGTCACCTTCATCATCATAGCAAAAGTTTTGATGAGCATAAAATAATAGTGGTTAAGCGATATGTGGATGATTTTATGGTTTGTGAAAAGAACCCTAAGGTGAAGGCTTAACCTCCCCACTCTAACTACCACTAGGGTAATTACACTCCATCCCTAATATCTTTTCACCTCAATAGTAGTAGTAATATGGGGGAGTGGTAGTACCTACCAGGCAATTAGGCTATGTTGTTGGGCCCTTTTTGCCAGCTCCCTAAGATAGTGTTCTACTCCTTTTTATTACAAGTGTAGGTATATTTCATCTAATCTAGACAGAAGAGCCGTAAATTTCTATGGTTCCTCTCATGCTTTTTCAAGCAATTGTATATATTTTCACTGACTCATATAGTCTAGAGAAAACTAGGAACACGTGCCCTCACTGTTAAACCAAACCTCCATACACTTTAAGGCAGACACACTATAGTATTATAATGAATCTACTATGAGGGTCCTAAAATTTGTTTATACCCAGTTTCATTTAGGGTAAGGGGTCTTTAACGAATACCTGACGATGTACAGGCTTGAGACCACCAGCTTTACGTCCCATCTGAAGGACGTGGTACGCATAAGTTTTATCCCTCTGATAAAAATCCCAGAGGCCCATGCTGGGATTGAACAAGGATACTGGGACCTCATTAAGTATTTGACACAGGAATATTGATGACTTAAACTCCTACTTAAATTAAAAGTGTATGTAGTTGATCTTATTTACCATTTAATACAAAAGTACATGGCCTTATACAAAAGTTATTATATTATTTAGAACCAAAACTTATCAATAAGTAAAATACTTACAAGCTTTTCCCGTTATTGAATCATAATCGAAGACATCAACTCTCCTCTCACCTGAATCTATGTAATACATTCTAGTTTTGTTATTATTCCAACCTATCCCGTTAGATATGGTAACACTTGTTGCATATGTTTCTATCTTTCCATCAGGGCTTAAACGGTACAAAGAACCGGCTCCTTGGACTATATCCTGACCTTCAACTTCTTTACTCATTGTACCTATCCAATAGAAAAAAATTAAAAATATCTACTTCCAGATTTAAATCCAGTAATTAAAACAAAACTGAATAAGAGAAAAAAAAAGAAAGATGTCACTCCACTTAGTATATATTTATTGACAGAGCCGACTTAATTAATCACTTGAGACTAATTGTCACTTACGCAAACATATGCATACCATCGGCATATTTCAAGAAGAGCCTGTCTGTAGACTCTGTGGCCAATGCCCTGAAACATCATCACACATCATCTTTGAATGCGAAGCTCTAGCATACAAGAGATTTCTGTTGTTTGGAGAAGCCACTCTAACCAGAATTGAAAACCCAGATGCCAATTTAGTACACAAACTTTTAGAAATAATAAAAGGAAAGGATCTCCTATAAGCTTACACGAGGGTACTTGTACAAAAGACTCAAAGTCGCAGTGCATAAGGTTTTACACCTACCCTCACAATTAATAATAATAATAACCTGTCATTTATGGTCAAATGTTACAGTCAAAACTGGGCAAAATAATGCTTTAAATTGGGATTATACGGGTAATCATAATTATAAAACTAAGAACATAAAAATATTAGGTTATCATTGAAGATAACACAACTTTTAAAACCCCCTAAATTCTTGCAATTAGATTGTATAACTGTTAAAGGGACTTTACTACAAATAGCTCAATCCCTGTTAATCTTAGACTCAGCAAATTATACTTCAGCGGCTTATAATATCATGCTTTATATAGCGTCTAATAATACGATGCATTCTGCAAGTTTTAGTATACCAAATTACATAGGATTCTGATAAAAATTGTGGCATAGTTTGGTAAATAAAGTTAGCAGTGATAGTAATTAGGGAGAGGTGATATACCACCTAACAAGTAGGCCGTGTTGTTGGGCCCTTTTTGCTGACTCCCTTAGATAAAAGATTGTGTTCTACATTATGCCTCCTAGTGCAGGCATTTTATGTCTAATCCACAAAAGATGCATGATTTTACTCTATCTTTCTATAGCATCAACTAGAAACAACACTTGCCCCACTGCCAGACCAGGCTTTCCTGCTGTCAAAACTATTAAGGCAGAAACATATGTATTTGTTTAATATTAACTACTATTGAGGGTCCTAAACCTTGGCTAAACCCAGGTTCATTTAAGGTTAAGGATCTTTTATGAGTACTAGACATCGCACAGGCTCGGAACCACTGGCTTAACGCCCCTTTTGAAGGATGGCATGTGAAGGATTTCCATCCCTCGCATGTAAGTCCTAGAGGCCCCGATCGGGATCAAACCAGGACTGTCTGAGAGGCAGGTACACATGGTGCTCTGGGGACCCCCAAAGTTGATTTTACATGCGGTGAAAATAAGGCTGTGTAACATCACATTTTAAATAAAAAAAAAAGAATAGATAATGAACTATATGATCCAAGATCAATTCAAAAAATAAATACCCATAATAATTTAAAATAAAAATTTTACACTTTAGTCTCAAGGTAATGATTCACTAGCTTAGTTCACATCCTTCCTAATATTTATTAAATAAAATTAATTAATTTAATTAAATTAAATTACTATCATTTAACAACTATACATTTTTTTTAATATCATGGGCATTTATTAAAAAATGTAATGTTTGCTTTTTCATTTTGTTTAATATATACTTCGAATTTTAAGAGTATTAGAAGCTAAATGTTGAAACCTCTATGTATAAATAAATAAAACTGTGGAACATTTTTCTATAAGAAAATTTACCAGATTTGCATGAAATTCAAAAATGAGAGTGATTGCCAAGGCGCATCCTTAAGCTGATGATGACCTTCATTTAATCAAAGTATATTTTATAAACATTATACATGCTTAAAGTTATATTAAGGATAGACCTTTATGAGATCCACATTTTTAGGACTCTAATAAATATGGACCTATTTGTACGGACAATTTGCTTAAAATTGTCCATGATAATAAATTTTCATTAAATTACTACAACTATGCAGGGTCTAGAATAAATGAAAAAAATAAATAAAAGAACATTTTAGTAGATAATTTAACAAATTTATTTTAAAGCTTAAAAAATATCTCATCTTTTAAATTATAAATATAAAAAAAAGTAATTAATAAAGCAATAAGTGTGTTAAATTAAGTATTAATGCAAGCCTTGCTGTCCTTTAATTCCTTAGAGATCTTAATTTCAAGACAAATGTGTGGAATTAAAACAAAATAATATTTTAATAAGCTAAGAGTCATAGGCATTCCTGCAAATGTACATTTTATCCTCCATATAGTAGTACAGCTGTCAACTGATTTTAGCTGTGTGTTGTACTATAGTAACAGTATTTGTTTTAAAAAATATTTAAAAGACAGCAGAAGCTTCTGTGAATAAAACAGTAAATGTAGAATACTGTGTGTACGATTTGACAAAAATAAATGTGATCAATTCTACATCATAGCCATGTCACCAGGAGATCTGATGTCATCGATCTTAAGGATCATTTTGACAAGCTGAGTAGCTAAAACTATTTGTTGTTTCTTGCTATGGAGGGTTTCGATAACGTGTTGTTGTTTCATATCATTGGTTCCTTTGTTCATACAGTCGATTCCTAAAGCAGGATTGTTTTCTTTAACTTGTCTTGCTTTCAACTCAGTAAGAGTGTGAATAGGCGAGAGCCCTGAATTTTCAGCGAGAGACAAAGGAATGACTTCTAGTGCTTCTGAGAAACTACGGAAGGCGTATTGTTCCAATGTCGATATTTTATCTGCTTCGGCCGCAGTTGCTAAAGCACATGAGATTTCAGCTGCTCCACCACCGTAAACAACTTTGTTGTTACAAACTAAATTTCGAACAACACATAAAGCATCATGAAGAGATCTTTTAGCTTCTTCGACGATCATAGAATTAGAACCTCTAATAAATATAGTGACTGCTTTAGAATTAGCACATTCTTCGATGACAAGCATTCTGTCTTTAGTTGTTCCGAAGCTGAGTTCCCTAACTAGACCAGCATGACCTAATTTGTCAGGTGTTAATTCCTCAAAGCGGGGAACAATACGGCCACCTGTTGCAATAGCTATTAACTCAATTTCAGGGCCGCCAACCCAACGGACAGCAGGTAGTTCTCTCTGTAAAAGTAAGTGATTAGCTTCATCGTCAAAACCCCACTGGCAGATAGCAAGTGTGGCACCGGCATCTTTGACTTGTTTTACCATAAGGTCAAATTTTTCAGCTTCATACTTCCTCAAAGCACGATAATCCTCAACTGAAGTGACATCAAGCTTATGCTTAGTCTTTGGCTTAGGGGGTTCAAATGGGCAAGTTAAAATGGCTAATTTTACATTTTTCATTACCTTTGGCATTTGAGGATGTGAAAATTCTTTATCGACTACGACTCCTTTGACTAAAATTGTGTCTTCTAATTGTCCTCCAACTTTACCTTCCATTTTGATAAGTTCAAAATTAACATCTTTCTTCTCAAAATCAGCTACAGACATTACAGCGTTAACAGCGATTTCAGCCATTTGTCTGTGACATTTGTTAACAATTTTAGATCCTAAAGTTGTCATAGCTGTTCTAATTAATGGTTCTAAATTGTCTTGACTGACAGGAAAACTATCAGCAATAGACTCTAAATGTTTGACAGCACACTGAGCAGCCATTTCAAAGCCATCAGCGATTCTGATAGGATGAATACCTTTATCGAGCAAATGTTCAGCTTGCTCGAGTAAAGCCCCAGCCAGTACAACAACCCCTGTAGTTCCGTCCCCAATCTCATCGTCTTGAGACTGAGACAACTGAACCATTAATTTAGCAATTTCGTTATCGACATCCATCATTTTTAAAATAGTAGCACCATCATTACTTACAGTTACATCGCCGTCTTGTGAAACCAAAAGTTTGTCCAATCCTTTGGGACCTAAAGAAGATCTCAAAATTTGCGAAACAGCCTTACCGGCGATGATATGATTTTTAATAGCTTCATTTCCCGTCAATCTTTGCTGCTTATCTTGATCTCTAAGTATAATAAACGGCCGTCCGTACTCATCAAAGGTTATAGAACCGGGTAGCGCGTTCATTTTGAAGAAAAATTAGGCGATTACTTCGATTATTACGGATAAAAATGCATACAAATTTCAACAAAATTCAACTTATACACCCACAAGAAAAGAAAACAAGAATGTTCTTTTTATTTTTCTTTAAATAATAACAGATTGACCAACACAAACGTTAAACCTAAAATTAGATTTAAAAATCTACAAAAAATTATTAATTAAAATTTAAACGTCTCTTAACAAATAATCAAATTAAATTGATCTTTAATTTAAAAATATAATAATAAAAACATATCTAATCAATCATGACTACTATAATATCATTATGTACACTAAACAATAATCAACAAAATTCTTTAAAATAGTAAGGAACCCTCCCCTGGGCCTCCTCTTAAAATTTATTTTTGGAAAAGGATTCATTAGGTTACTAAATAAGGTTATAATTTCTTTCATAACATTCTGTTTTTATTTTCGCGTATAATATAAATAGTGAGTGTTAATTTCAGTTTTTTTGAGTATTATTTGCTCAATGGGACCTCAAAAATTAGTTGGGTGGAGGTACGGAGTTCTGATAGGTGGTTTGTTTGGCTTGATAGGGACCGCAGCTTATGCTGCTATCATCTACCCTATGATGCATATCGATGAATATAAAGAAATACAAACTGCCGGAAGAAAAGGGATTGTGCAGGAAAACATACAGCCGGGTAATATGAAGGTTTGGAGCGATCCGTTCGATAGAAAGAAAAATTAGATTTTGTGTATAGATTATTTAAATTTTGTAAGTATGTAAAAAGCTTAGAATAATACTATATATAGAAGGAGCACAGGACCGTAAACACAATGTAATTCCACTGATAACACGAAAGGCGGTTGACTGGTGCAACTAAGTAATGCTGCCAACCTGACAACAAAACATTATTTTAAATATTTGTCATAAATATCTATTAATGAAGAAAAATCGTAAAGAACAAATATAATAACTTAAAACACCTGCTGAATATTTAATAAAACTGGTCTTAGATGGCAAAAGGGTGGCGGAATACATGAATCTACATTTAGTTGACGAGGACTACTTATTATATATAATTTTAATAAATACGTTAAACTACAATCTAAAATGCTTTAAATATTGTAATGCACCGATATTTATATCAGTATTTTATGAATAATCAATCATTAATTAATAATAGAACATAATAATTCAGCAACCGGAAGTATTGCCAACTTTTTTTTTAGAAAACTGTATATTGTTAGGGTGGCAGCATTACTTAGTTGCACCAGTCAACCGGCTTTCGTGTTATCAGTAGTGCTCCTTCTATATAAAGTATTATTCTAAGGTAAAAAGTTAATTTTATCGTTTAAAATACTCTTGAAGAATTGAATAGCGTTATAATTTAACGGTCCATGGCTCTATAAGCTGATAGAGAGACAGTTTTAAAGTTATATTGTTGACACCACCACATATCGGATTCAAAGTGACGTGGTTAATCTACTCATCTGTGGGACTAATAGTTTTTATATTCCTCACACTATTTCTTCCGTGTTTTCACATTGTGTCCAATTTCATCCTTATGCGGATGAGGGTAAATCTGATCTGCTTCACACTGGACTGAGATTAACAGATAATTAGTAACTACTGGTTTTATACCGCCAAATTATCATCTGAACCCTTTATAACTCATTGCTGAGCATACTTCATTATCTTTAAAATAATTTTCTTATTGAGTGATTTTTTAAGAGATCTTAAATAACTGAAATGATGTCACAGCTGAAAACTCAGGTACTGAGCGCCTATTTTATTCATATGAATACAGGCGAAACAAGATTTCAAAACAATAATTAGTTAGATATTAGTGCACTAGTATTAATAATTTTTGCAATTTTAATTTCATTTACATTTTACACTTTCTTTAACACATTGTTTACCATTTTTAATGTGAAAAAGAGAATTTATATGATTAAAGAATTAATAAAATATCAAAGGTAATAAAAAGTCAAATAATAAAAAGTAAATACCAAAGTGACATCACCGATAAGTTCAAATTTTCACCGCAAAAGGGACTTTAAACGACTTTGTAAATATTAATCAATTTAGGTGTTATGAAATTTATTTCTTTTAATTTATTTTTAATTGAATAAATGTTTAGTTGAATTTTATGCGTCCTTTTTATTTAAATTTTTAAATAAGTGTGTGTAGTATGTCTTGCTATCTGGGATCCATGATCATCCATGCTCTAGTGGTTCTTTTATGTTTACCAAAATATAAAATTAATATTAAGAGAAGCAGTGACCACTTTTATCAAGAGTTTGAGATACTGGTTATGGAATCTAGGTAAAAACTAATAACACACTGGGATAGACAAGGTATAGAGAAATGAGCAATATTAGAGGCACCCATGCACAGTAAGAGTGATAGCACGGAACCTGTTGCTAACAATATTAGCTGTGTTAGAACCTACTGGTCTGAATCCACAATAAAAGAAACAGATCACAAACTAAATTGCTTTACATATAGCTCTAAGAGAGGCAGAGAGGGCCTCACTGGTACAGGGGTCTATATTCCTAAATACGCAGTAAAACTTAGTTACTCTCTTAGTCTTCATGCTGCTGGGTTCTGACCCTTCCCTTAGTGCTAAAAGGTTATAAGAATATGTTTATAATCTGAGCTAAAGCCCTTACTTCCACTCCTTGTAGCTCCTTTCTTTTCATAAGAATGTAGGCTTATCAAGGCTTTCGAAAATGAAGCTGCTTCACAGCAAGATAGCAGCCAAAATCCCAACTTCGTGGTGGAAACCCTAACCCTTGTGCATAACACCCAGCAAAATCGAGCATATGGTCGATACGCTTCATCCATTCCACTGCATCAGGTTATGTTTATCACCATGTTTTTTAACAATTTTTTGACTTTAGTTTGAAAATGTTTTTATAACGTTAACAATAAACTCTATTCCTGAGAAAGTTAGCGAGATGTTTGCTGTGCAAGCATGATGCAGTGGAAGCAAGAGAAGCAGCTTCATATTGGAAAGTGTTGTATTTGTCTCTTTTGGCAGAGAACAAAACTGTTGAACTTACTTAATGAGGTAGCAGATGCCTTAAGGAACTTAGTGGTCTGACCGGCCACTGTCAGTTGAATATACATCTTAACACTTATGGAATTACTTATAGCCTATCTGTCCCATATGTGGGTATGTGGAGACTTTTACCTGCTTGCAGAGTGTGAGGCTTATACATCTCTGTACCTGGAGTTGGCCTTTTGTATGAAGAGGAACTTTCCTCTCTTATTTGGTGAGATATCTAATATCAATCTTTTCAAAAGACTCTTGGTGAAGTTAGTGTTGGCTAAGAAATCAGGGCTGGCAAGAAGGGCCCAACTATGTGACCTATTTGCCTGGCGTTGCCTCCCCACCATACTAAATAGGTTTACCTATTTAGGTTTATGATTTACTCTAATTACACCGACTTTATATTATACTTCCACCTTAGTGTATGCATTCATATATTTTAAAAAAACTACTTGAATGGATTTGTATTAGCCAATTTTTACACCTCATCATCAAGGAATTATTAAATTTATATATGCCTCAAATAATTGATTAAGTATTCCACCTGAAATAGTATATGGAAGGTTAATGCCCAGTTGGAAGGAAAGATGCAATATATTATTTCTTTTACATAATAATATACATCACCTACCGAACCAAATATTTCCAAGGCTGTCTGCTTTCCCATCATTAATTCTAGTTTTTCCTTCAACTCCAGCTTTTTCCTCTTCTTGGCTCAAAACAGTTTTTATAACTTTGGTTGAGTATTTATCACTTCCGTCCCAGTTTAATGAAACTAGTTTTTGACCGAGAGGTAAAATGTATTGATTTTCATTATCTTTTACTGGTAATATGAAACCTATTTGTTCATCTGAAAGATTGTAAATTTCATTTTGTGTATTAATATTTGATTGTGGTTGGGATTTGCGATACTTAAAGGAGTTCTCTAGGAAAAGCAGGTTGAACCTGGCAGGGTAAACCTAGAAATAAAACTGTACAATAAAATTATTTTCAATTACAATTATTCAATTATTGACTATTTTTACTTGTCTATACTTGTGAATATCAATAAATGATTGTAATAATTTTAAATGATTTCTATTATAGTCCAAATTTAAATCTTACTCTTAATACTCTCTTTGGCCAGTATTAGTGGCAAGCCACTTATACTGATAAAAAATGTTTATTTTAGACATTGCATTAAATCTTAAGAAGTTAGATACATCATCCTAATTAGGTAAGTTTTCAAAAAATATTTAATTTTTGTTAGTTTGAACAAAAATTGATGATATATGTCAAACAAAAGCTTGATGAAAAATTGCTGGAATATGATGATAATTGTACCAAGTTTTTTAAAATTGAATGCAGTTTTCAAAGTAGGCAGTATTATGGTATTCTCTACATTTTGCTACCAGAAATTAGCGTTATTAGTTTATTATTAAATAAATAAACCCTTTATTATTAATACAAATGATCGCAAAAATTTTAAGTATGTAATTTGTACAAAAAATGGGGAGTAATCAGTTTTTGAACTGTTCTTCCCTACCACCATTATTAATTAAGTTATTATTATTAAAGTTTTGTAATGGGTCTGTGAGAGGCACAAAACCATAATTCTATTCAAAAATGATTTTATTAATGAGTAGGTATTGAAGCTTGGTCTTTGTGGATTGTTGTTGAATATTTACTCCAGATATATTGGCTGAAAAATATTTTCTTGATTCCTGTCCAAAGAGCACTTACTAAAGTGATGTAGAAATTCATACAGTAGGGGTGGGGGCACGAGACACAGTGGTTGTCTAAAACAGACAAAGCAGTTTTAGATGGGTCTGTTTTTTAGTTCACCGTTTCTCCACTAGAGGCAGGTCAGTTCGCCTTGTCACCCTACTGTGTAGGGTAGGTCAGTTCAACCTCACCCCTACTGTATGAATTTGAACATCACTTGAGCACTTACCTAACTGAAGTTGTTTGTGTTCTTTGGTAATGATGTTATACTTATGCACTGTTTGACCCATAATATCGACAAATAAAAGTTGTTTCCTTTCCGCATCCCAGTGTGGTCCCTCTCCTAGTATAAAAGGTCCTGCAATTTTGGTTATTTTGGCATTTTTAAAGGTATCTTGAGCTACTGGAATTCTGGAACAATGAGAAATTTTGTACAAATAATTAATTTATATCAATTTCTATATTTGTAAGTTTTCTGAAATAGGAGTTAACAAAAAAATATTATAAGTGATAAAAATTATTGGAGTTATTTATGACACCTGAACAATTGTGTCTTCATTTTGTTGTTTACCAATATTTTACCATTTTATTTCAAATTTAGATTTTTTACCTTTCCTCATTTATACCGTTGGTGTATAGGAAAAATATATTGTTTGCAAAAAATTTCCGAAACTGAGATGTCACCTGAGTGGTTTTTACCAAGTTGGCTGTATATGTGTGTGCATGTCTGTTATCATCATAGCTCCCAGTGTATTTATACTAAAGAGCTAAAACTTTGAACAAAAATTAATTTATAGGCGTAGTTGTGCTATTCGGAAAATATTTTTTTATGATGTCATTAACCCACAATAATAAATCAAATAACATTTTGAAAAATCATAAAACCTGGAAAAATGTTGCGATCAGATTGAAATTTGGCTCCCATGTAGCTATGTATAAGACTAACATATGGGGAAATTTTCATCTCAATATAAGCATTAGTTCCATTTTTATTACTTGACTTTTGTTCATTTTTTTTTAAATTAAAAAATTAGAAAATAATCTAATTGAGTTGAAATTTGGTACACCTTCACGTAATTTATAAGTCCACTAAGTTTCTTTTCAATACATGAAAGATCATAAAAGTTAAGCAGCATCGAGCTTGGTCAGTGCCTGGATGGATGACCCCCTGAGAATGAAAAATATGTATTTTCTTTGTTAGGACGAGCAAAGCAAGTCCGAAGATGTATTATACTTTTGAGGTTTTAATATACAAGTCCGAAGACTTGTATATTTTGAGCTTGAGCGAAGCTAAAAAATTACAGTGTATCGACTACTATAAAAATCTTGATAGCTCAGTTTAGGCACCACCGATTCTAAAAAAAAAAATCTCTACAAAAAGGCAGCGGGGAAAAAACTTTCTTAAACAAATCAGGTTATGTTACCCGTGTTTTCTTGGCGATGTTTCTACATTTCTTTTGTGTAGTTTTATTATTTAGGAAGTATGCAAATGTGGAAAAAAATGAATTGTGAAGGGAAATAATAAACACAAGAAGAACCACAAACGAAGTGAACGAATGCCGGGAAGGAGGTTATTTCCCTACAGGAGTTATGGGAGTAGGGAATTTTTTTTTCTCTTTCAAGAGAGGGGTTGGCAGCGGCTTCTCTGATTGGTCGATCCCCAAAATGCTTATGACCTTGGGGATTTTTAAACTTAACGATACACTGTAAGGAGTATTAAGTAATTAAGGAGTAACCTCCAAAGTAAGGAGGTTGAGCGTATCGAATTCAATCTGATGAGGAAAATGTACGATGTACCTCATACCTAAATTTTTTCCTTCTATATTTAAGTTGTGTTTTAGTCATGTATGATAAAAATCTTAGAACTCAATGGGAGTTTTGCTGCCCTTCATTGAGTAAGTATAAATTATTATAAATTTGTATCTCTCTATAACATTACGTTAATCATGCTTCCAAAACATCTTACAAATATTAATAATAATTTTTATTTTGAATGCTAACTAAGAGGTTATTATAGGCATAAGTATTTAATAACATTTCAATAGGCTGAAACAATAATCTTGAACCTCCAATATGATAATAATTTAAAAGTGAAAATATATCTTCAAGAAATGTGTTTTTTTAGTCTAACTGATATCAAATTTTCGGATATTAAATACCAATTACATTGGTTATGTAATTCAAACTGACTTATCTATTCCACTCAATGGGAAGAATAAATTACTACAAATACTGATTATTTGCTGAGAAGTTGTGATTTCTAATTAATCTTGATGCACAGTAGTGTCCCCATCAAGTCTAGTGGTCACTGGCATACCATCCTTTACAGGAAGCATCTCAAGGCTATATTCAACTCCTTTGTAGCTTTTTTTTAGATCATTAATAAATGTAAAATTGCTTTGAGATGATTCATCATGATAATTCATTTCTTTCCCATCCTTAGTTTATTATTAGATATGTGCCTTTCAGTTAGATGTTATTGACACTCGCTCATCATATTTCTTAGGCACTTCCAGCAGTCATAGAAATTTAAAATTCGGTATATAGGC
Organism: Microvelia longipes; assembly: GCA_018340805.1. Taxonomy (NCBI): domain Eukaryota; kingdom Metazoa; phylum Arthropoda; class Insecta; order Hemiptera; family Veliidae; genus Microvelia; species Microvelia longipes. The sequence goes on from JACMZG010001913.1 coordinate 37,221,729, forward strand.
AAACTTTATTGTACAAATCCATCAATAATTTTAAAACCCTAACATGTTCTGTTACTTCAAGTTGATATGTATTATTATAGTCTGACACACGGTTAAAATCAGTTGACAACATGGGAAAATAGAGCTGAGAAACCAATGAGGTTGACCTGATGTGAAATTATGGGCGTGGTTTAACATCCAGGACTAACCTCATTGGCTCCTTCACATTATTTTCTCATGCTGTTAACTGATTTTAACCGTGTGTCATACTATAATGATAAAATTTGATTCTAACCTCAAATCTCAAGTAAAAATTATAATTAATTAATTTATTATTATAATTAACAATAATAATAATTGTTGTCTACTGTTACTGCAGTAGCAAGTTTATATTTTGATAAAAAATCAAAGTATTAAGAGTTTTGTTTGAACAAAAATTATTTCTTCATCGTTGCAATTTAAATTGCAACTCTATATTACTCATTTATGAGTTATATTTTCACAGGAGTTAAAAAGAGAAAAACAACGTAAAGATATTAAAAAAAACTTGACTAGTTTGCTTTTTAAAGACTAGTCTAATTAGCCTCACTTATTTCATTGGCATCCTAATAATCAAACATAAAAGGCCTTGATGGCTTCAGTATGCAGAAGTATATAATAATAGTGCTGTTCTATTTAATATACATGCAATTTTGCCGTACAACTCAGTACTTAAAAACACAAAATCTTTTGTGTAGAATTTCTCCCCTACGGATTTCTTGTGGGGTCTCAACTAATTAAGTCAATAATTATTATTTCTTTTTTAATTGAGAAAGCCCAAATAAGAAATTATAATAATGCTTAAACGGAATCCAAAATATTTACTATAACGCCTGCCATGGTAACACATTTTAATGAACTACAAAAATACTTCTTCAGGCTAGACAAAAATTTCCTTCAGTTTGTTGTCTTCTTATTTTGTATTATCGTTGAAAGTCCCTAAACCTTGTTATTTGAACTTGTAAATGGTTACTATTTTTTTCTTCTATAAATAAACGTAACCGTTTAGAAAGCCGTTCATTTCCCACACGCCCCAATAGCTATTCAAGTCAAAACATCCTTCATTGCCAAACTAACAACAAATTTAAAAATACAGAGAAACAAATCATAAAATTAAAATTTACAAATTATTAATTAAGAAAAAAAGTTCCTTTGCCCAGATAGGTATGACAATCTACAAGTTTTAGGCTGACTGTGAAGAATAATATTAATAATAAAAATTATTATGATGGAAATTTTTTGACAAAGTCTATAATTATTACATATTTTATCTGCAATTAAAACTTAAGAGGCATAAAGGACTTAAAAGGCAATTTTATATGAGTGAAAATGGATGTAAGGTACTAAAAGATTTAAGGTTGTGTAAAATAAAGGTTAATAATTTTGATTTCAAGACAATATGGTTTAGCATAGTAGAGCCATAAGTAAAATAATATTAAAATATAAAATGGCTACTATTTATGTTAATGTTAAACACACAACTGTGCACCCCCTATAAAAACATTAATTCCTATTCAAAGTAAAAGGTAAAACTAAAAAATAATATGCTTAACAATAGACGTTATTGTAAGTACAGATCTGAAATGTAACTGTTTCTTTGTTCACACCTGGGGTTTGGCAGGGGGTTCAACCTCAACTGTTCTCATGGTATTTTCCACTGTGAAAAATGAGTGTGTTCAATCCTGTTCTCACGACAACTGCCGGAGGAGTTTAACCCCCTAGGAGGTTGAACACCTTGCCAAACTCTGCGTCTCAACAAAGTATGTTAAAACTCAACAGGTAAAGGTAATTTTAAACTGCATGTAGGTGCTTGAAATTACAGGCACAAGTTAATATTATTGGTAGTTTTGAAGATCAACGACATTTAGAGAAAGAATGTAGACCCTCCGAACAAGATCTAGATCAAGAGTATAATTATGTTTTTATTAATATAACTTACGGATGGTTTTCATAATTTGAACTGACAATCGATGAACAATAGATAAACTTCGTCCATAAGAGAAACAAACCGCAAATTTTAAATACATTTCTGATAATTAAGATGAACATTGCAGCTGTAGTATTTTTATAAAAAAAAAAATAATCCTACAAAGAGATGACTAGGGTCAAAATGGTTGTAATCATCTAAAATAATCTTATTTTATAACTGATAATTGAAAAAACATGATATCGTTAGTAAATAATCAATTAATTTATCCATGACATTTGTTACAATGCAAATGTATAAAAAATCAATAATTATTTATATAAAAAATATAAATTTGCTTACTCATTTGCCATTTTTGCTTTGATTATGTTTGTACACCTGCGTAAAAATATGTAGAATGATCTTACGAGAGCTGTTATATTAGTGAAACGACAAATAATTATTATCTTTTAGAATTATATCAATTATGTGTGAGAATGAATAAATCGAAGGTCATTTTAATCTTTGTTCTTTTATTGAAGTTAGATAAATATCATTATCTTCGTGTTATCCATAAACATTTATAGTTGTTTTCTATGACTAACTATATAGCATTTTTAATTTGTTAGTAGTATTAATAGCAAATGTTAAATATAGACACAATTTATTAATTAATTCAATAAAAAATTCACGAAATTTATTTATTTAAAGTAAGAGGAATATCAATCAAAAGAGCGCGAAAAGTTATATTTTTATGTTCTTTTGTTGCATAACCTGGAAAAACCAAAAAAAAATAAAGTCATATGATTTGATTTATTTTTTCCAGAAATTTTTATTGCAGATTTTGAAAATATTTTTGTTATTACGTCAATGTTGTCTAGTATTTTCCTCGTATACGCATTACTTTGTGTAAATTTTTAGTTCTTTAATGACTTTCAGACAGTTGTGTTTATAGTTTTTTTTTTATTTGAAGTGTAAAAAGTAGTTGAAATTTGTGTTTTTTGAAAATATTGTGTTATGTCTGACGCTATTGAAGAATCTCGTTCCTTGCCGGAGCGAAGGTTGTCTATTGGTTCTGTGTAAGTGATTACTTTATTTATACTATCAAGTAAATTAAATTCTACCTGATCACTTTGTTATTAACAGATCCAACAAGGTTTAAGGGGGTTTTCGAGCACTTCACATCGACGTTGTTTAGCCCTGCCTTGTAATTTTGTGTCTGTGTCAAATGATAATCTCTTTTGAAAAACGAATAATCTGAAACACAATTCTAAAACAACCACTACTTTCTTCTTGTAACTATAGTACTCTACACGGTTATTGTCAATTGACAGCGTGGGAAATAGTGTTCAGGAATCAATCAAGTTGGTGTGATATAAAGTTTTGGGCGGTGTGGTTTATCATCCAGGACTATCCTCTTTGGCTTCGCTGTCAAGTGATTATAACCGTGTTTTATTGTATAGTGTGGAATAGTTTTAGTCTTTTTGTGAAACTTAGTGGGTTAGTAAAACAGAATATTCTCAATTTGATTGGATGAAAGTCATTTGAAGTGCACAGAAATAAAAAGAAGGAGGAAGTCTACTTAAGACACTTTTTTAGTTCAGGTGACCCCCTTATAGTTTGACACACGGCTAAAATCAGTTGACAGCGCGGGAAAATAATGTGAAGAAGCCAATGAGGTATTCCTGGATCTTAAACAATGTCCTCAATTTCAAATCAGGCCAACTCTATTGGTTCCTCAACTCAATATAAATAGTCACTTTTGTCTATTTATATTTGTCATTATAGTGAACACTCTCCTAATAAACTATGGCCAGATTCAATTAAACTAGATTTTTGAAAATGGCTGCCTTCATGTTATGCTAAGCATTAAGAATAAAATATAAACTTTTAATTTCAAAATATTGTGTAAGCAAATCCTCCATCACAGATAATATAGATTACAAACTTCCCTCTTCCTACCTTTGACTTACAACTAGCTCTGGTCCTCCAAAATAGAGGTGTTTAAAGGAAACAAGTGTCTTTCTCTCGCCTTTTTACAAATATTTACTTGATCCTGGGAAACTGACACAATTAGGTTGAGCTTGAGCTGATCCAAACAATTAGGTTTTTGAGGGACATCCAAAAACAGCACTGCCTGCATTTGTTTTCCATTAGTAATAAAAAATGTGAAAAAGATAAAAATTGCTCTCTATAGACTTCAAAATACTCTGTGCACTACGTAATTTAAAAAAAAGTATTGCATGTAACAAAAGTTTTGTAAGCATATACTTATGCCTCATTGAATTTAATTAACAAAATTAAGACATAAGGAAAAATTTAAAAAAATAGTTTAATCAAATATACACAAAGGATTATTAATCAAACAAATTGTCATTACAAATATCTAATAATTAAATAAACATTGTGTACTTGAGTTTTCCTGGCACAATGGAACTACACAAGTCTTATTGATTACAACCGGAAAGCTTACTACTTTACCCCCCCCCCCCTCCATCCCTGTTGTTTTATTTCTGTCGGAAATAGTTATTTATGCACCAAGGGAGTAAAGAATGCTATTATTTCCCTGAGCAGTTAGTTGGTTCCTAAGGCGTAAGCCGAGGGAACCAAAGTATTTAACTCCCGAGGCGAAGCCAAGGGATTTATGTGTTTAATTCCCGAGGCAAAGCTGAGGAAGGTAATTGCGAGGGGGAAAATAGCATTTTATCTCAAGGTACATAATAAAAATAATAATTAGGGCTCATCAGGGATAACCTCTGCGGGAACCACCTCGGGTGGTAGTAGCAACCGTTACGCTCAAAGTGAATTCTAAAGTTGGCGATAATTAATCTAAACAATAATCTTCTATAAACTGAGAGCGTAACCTGGGATGCGAACCCCAGACCTCTGTGGGTGTCAAAGGTCAGTGTAAAGACTAACGCCTTAACGACCTTGGCCACGGAGGCGGTCGACATGACATTTTTGTAATCTCCTTTTCAGTAACTTGTAGTAGTAGCCAAAAGTTTCTTCTTTTGACAGCCCTAAATGTGTGAGTAAACTCACTTATTGATTTTATTTCACTAAATCCATTTATTATGATGTGATTTACGAATATTAATACAAAAGTGTCATTAATCCAAGAAAGTATCTAGTCTTGAAATAGTAAAAAAAAATGCCATTTTAATTGTGTTTTATGTGTTTCCTTACTATTTGATCTCTGTTGAAGTCAACCATTACAACTCTTAAGCTTATTTTTATATCATGTTCAATGTTTAATTAACAGTTTTGTTTTGTTTGTGTTATTTTTAGTGGTAGTTCAAATAGACAATGTTGGATTTGTTATGCAACAGATGAAGACGATGCAAATGCAAGCTGGATACAACCTTGTAACTGCAAAGGAACAACTAAATGGGTTTGTTTAATAAATATGTTATTATATATGATACTTCCTACTATGATAATTAGTTAAGGATTTGTCATTCAGAATATTCAAGTTTTATTATATGTTTAGGAAATTTATAAAGGAAAAATCAGTAATGGACTAAAAATTAGCAATTGGTAATGAAAGGGGGAGGTGGTTTTACTGAATGGGGAGACTCACTGATCAAGTATATATATATATATAATATATATTATATATATATATATATATATATTATATATATATATATATATATATATATATATATCATAATCATATCTTCATCATCATTATCAATAGTTATCTGCTAATAACTAGAAGATAACTGGTTGTTTTTTCCATAGCTGTCTATTATATCTCATTATTTTAACCTTCAATTGACAGTCTATCGTTTAGTTTAAAAATCTTGACAGGTTAGTTTAGGCTGATTCTAAAGAAAAAAAAAAAAAATCCCTTGGGAAAAAACTGTATAAACAAATTAGGTTATTTTGCCCATATTTTCTTGGCGATGTTTTTTACACATACATATAGTTTGTGTTGTGTGTGTGTTAGTTTATTTGTCTTTTTTACATTACATTTGTGTAGTTTTATTTTATAATATCATTTTTATAATTAATTTGAATTTAGTTTTCAAAACGATGTAAACAGAAGGAGAACCACAAACAAAGTGAACGATTGCCAGGATGAAGGTTATTTTCCCACAGCGGTTATGTTGGTAGGGATTTTAAAGTGTGGGGTTGGCAGCGGCTTTTCTGATTGGTTAATCCCCAAAATGCTTATGGCTTTTGGGATTTTTAAACTAAATGATAGACTGTAGTTGTTGTAAACTCAAACTTATTGCATCAAGCTGAAACTTATTACACATGCTTTTATGTCATATAAAAAAAGACTAAGTCCTTTTGTATGAAGTATTACTATCAGCTTCTGAAGCAACCTTATAAGAGTTATTTTGTGATGAAAATTTGCTACAAAAATTTTAGAATAAACTTTATATATATATTATGACACATTGTTAAATCAGATGACCGCATGGGAAAATATTGGGAGGAAGCCAATGAGGTTAGTCCTTTGTGTTAGACCACGCCCACAATTTCATATCAAGCCAACCTCATTGGTTCACGCTGTCAACTGTTTTTAAAAGTGTGTCATACTTTGATTTGTTGGTGTTTGTCATTCCGAGTTTTGCGTTTCAGGTGCACCAAGGATGTTTACAGCAGTGGGTGGATGAGAAACAGAAAGAGAATAGAGATAAGAAAATAGCCTGTCCACAATGCAAAACAGAGTATATAATCTTCTTTCCTAAGATGGGTAAGTTACGTAGATACATATTTATCTTCACTCTTCTTTATGTATACTGTAGATGTGTAGGAAAAGAAATGTGTTTTCTATTAAATTCCACAACCGAGATTTCAACTCAATCATATATTTTAGGTGTTTTTAGGACCTCTTGAGTGGTTTTTACCTAGTTGTATGTGTGTGAAGATTTACGTCTTCCGGTGGTGTCATCAATGTAGATGATGTCATGTAAATCGCTGTGTCATCTATATTGAGAGATCACCATCGGGGCACCTAAATCTTTACACAAATAACTTTGAAAGCTTACAGAGTTTTTATCGCTGAAAAATGTGTGGCTTTTATCGTCAATCATCTAAGGTGTGAGTCATAGAGGAATATATAGTACTACAGAGAGACAAACTAGATAGGGGATTCCTAGTCGGTCCACTCTTCAGACAGTTTATGGACAAGGAATTAAATCAGGTCCGTCAGGTGTCACTTCAAGCGGATTTCCCCGGAACTTTCTAGTTCCGGGGAAATCCGCTTGAAGCGTTATCAAGTTCGATAACCTTGATCTCCCCAACTACACAACACCTGTCACATTCCTGAAAGAACAGATGTTGTTTCCCGCTTTTTATATTATCAACTATGTATCACTTTCATAAAGTAATATGACATCGATCCTTGGTTTTAATAATTACGACCACGATAAATTTGACATTAGAATTAATTAACATTTAAACACATTTTAACATTAATAACTTGGTTTTATTTTTCACTGAAAAATAATAAAATAATTTAAAGCCGTTGTTCATATAACGTAATATTATCGTAAATATGTATTTATTCATTTGGCTGATGGCGGGTTGTTAGTTTATTATTGCGTTAAGTTATTTAGTGTTGCGTAGTTTAAGGCTATCCCGCTGCAACAGTTCTTGGATAGCATCGTCGCTATTGGTCGTAGAGCATTAAAATTTTGTACACTTACTCTACAACTAATTATCTTTTATCTCTCTAATTATCTTGATATCACGCTTAGAAGTACCATTTTTACTCTTCATTCAGGAAAAAGTAAAACGTTACGTCACATTTTATGTGTCTAAATAGAGTGTTAACCAAATTTGACGCGATTTGGGCCATTATTATCGCTGCTACGTGAGAACTAAGGGGGTAGAAGAGGGCAGTGGACACACACACACTCACACGCGTAGGGCCGCCATTATGACCGAGAGTGCCTTACTTTATTTTGACCTTTCTTTTCCTTATCTTTTTCTTACTGTTTACTAACAACTACTCTTTGACTTCTAAAAAAATTCTTTTAGACCTTCACATTTACTTTTATAAAACTACATTTAATTGTTTAAATGGATATTTTTTATATATTATTATTATCAATTTTTAAATTAATTAATGAATAAACCGTAATTGTATTGATTAAAAAATTAATACACATTCATAATTTGTAGACATAATTTTATTATTTACTAAACATAATTTTATTAATTATTTAATTAATAAATATGAATTTCATTAATTATTTAATAAATTAACCTAAAATCAAAAATAATTAAAATAATAATCCTTAATTTATTGATTATAAAATAATACACATTAATTTTATTAAATATAATCGTTATTTCTGCCTCCGACGCCGAAGGTCCGGGGTTCGACGCCGGATGTGCTCTCAGTTTTTATGAATTGTATATATTGTAAAATAGTCTCGTCAACTTTAATTCATTTTTGAAGCATGTTGGATGCGATAGCACCCGAGGCCCTAAACTGGCATTTTATTGATAATATTTTTAGGGTTTCGAAGATAATTTTCGAAATTTTGATACTTTCTGTCACGTGTCTGTCGTTCTGTTTGTCAATCACCTAAATCTCTTGAACTATAACAGCTAGAGACTTGAAATTTGGTACACATGTACAACTTATCATGGAAAAATACAGCCAGTTATGTTAAATACGCAGTTTGCGATTCATGCGCACAATCGCCAAAATGCGAACATTTTTGGAAAACATCGATTGGGGTATCAAATTGTAGGTATTGATGAGAAGGTTATAAACATGTGTCGCATTTTCAAAATGGCGGCCATTATATCCTTCAAAAATATAAAAAAAAACACCAAAAATGGTCCTCCCCCCCCTATCTAACCAAGAAGGGGTGATCCTAAAATTATAAAAAAAATGAGATGGGTAACTCTCTATAAGCCATAGAAATTCTTCGGTCAAATAGATTCAAAAGTTAATTTTAGCAGTTTCAAAATTGCACACTCGCAATTAAGTTTTTTACTTTTCCTTACCTGCACGGTAGGTATATAGGAAAAGTTATGTGTTTGCATCAAAATTCTGAAACCGAGATTTCACCAGAGCTATCTTTTTCAGGTGTTTTTAAGACTATTTAAGTGGTTTTTAGCGAGTTGTCTGTATGTGTGTGTGTGTCAGTTATCATCGTAGCTCCCAGTGTGTTTATGCTAGAAAAGTTGAAATATGGTACGAAAATCAACCTCCAGGTCTAGTTGTGCTTTCCGGAAGGTAATGTTTTAATGACGTCATTAACCGCCATTAATGACTCAACAACAATTTCAAAAATTCATAAAACACGAAAACATTATCGGATCAAATTAAAATTTAATACGCATGTAGTCCTATGTAAGACATTAAAGAGCCAAGTTTCATCTAGTTATAAGCATTAGTTAAATTTTTATCGAATGACATACATACTTAACTTTAAAAAATTATTAAAAATCAGAATTTTGGATGAAATTTGGTACGAATGTACCTCTTGTTATGATTAAAAAATCGGGTACGGGTACCTCGAACTTTTCCACACCCTTCGGACTCGCTTCGCTCGTCCTCAGAATAGGATGGTACTAATGGCTAGAGTTTATGTACTTCGACTCGTTCGCTCGTCCTCAGAATAGGATGTTACTAATGGCCTAGAGTTTATGTACTCGGACTCGCTTCGCTCTCCTCAGAAATAGGATGGTTTAGCAAATGGCCTTTTTAACTTAAATGGGTTTTTAAACTTCCGAGGTACCCCGTATCCGTTTTTTCTATTATTTTTAACAAATAATAATTTAATTAGTATAAAAAAGCATACAAGAGCGTGAAACTTCGCATAATCTTAAATGAGTAAAAGTTCCGATTTTTCCTCGGTATTATTAAATTATTATATTTTTGGGGGAAAATTGTAACCTTGGCAAATGTAAACAAGCTTTTACGTTTAACAAAAGTCCACACTAATTAATAATTAAGTTCGCTTATAACTTTTTAAACTAATTAGTAGATTTTGATCGGAGTTTTATATATTTGTTTTTTTTTTTTGCGGTTCCAACGACGTGTTATATTTCAAAAACACGTGTATACTTTTGGCATTAAGCGTCAAAATTTTAAATTTCAAAAGTAAATTATTTC